>CM053560.1:14934979-15321390 GCA_028646485.1 Cryptoprocta ferox
CTGGTACCATGTATTCCTTGCAACATTTCCTTCATAGAGTCCCTCTTAGGATTTCTTGTAGGGCAGGTTTGGTGGTGATGAATTCTCTCAATTTTTGTTTATTTGGGAGCACCTTTATCTCTCCTTCTATTTTGAATGACAGGCTCGCTGGATAAAGGATTCTTGGTTGCATATTTTTTTCTGTTCATCACATTGAAGATTTCCTGCCATTCCTTTCTGGCCTGCCAAGTTTCATTAGATAGGTCTGTAACCACTCTGATAGGTTTCCCTTTGTATGTTAGGGTCTTTTTTATCCCTAGATGCTTTCAGAATTCTCTCTTTATCTTTATATTTTGCCAGTTTCATATAATACGTCATGCCAAAGGTCAGTTCAAGTTATGTCTTAAGGGGGTTCTTTGCGCCTCTTGGATTTCAATGTCTACTTCTTTCCCCATATTCGGGAAGTTCTCAGCTATAATTTGATCAAGCACCCCTTCAGGACCTTTTTCTCTTTTTTCTTCTTCAGGAATTCCTATGATACAGATATTGTTCCATTTGATTTTATCACTCAGGTCTCAAATTCTCCTTTTATGCTCCTGGATCGATTTCTCTCTCTTTTTCTCAGCTTCCTCTTTTGCTATAACTGTGTCTTCTAATTCACCTATTCTCCTCTCTGCCTCTTCATTCCATGAAGTGGTTGCCTCCATTTTATTATGCATCTCATTTATAGCACTTTTTAACTCGTCGCAGCTATTTTGAAGGTCCCTAGTCTTTGTATCAATAGCTTCTCTGATGCTTTTTACAAATCCAGCGATTAATTTTATGACATTTGTTCTAAAATCTTGTTCAGTTATGTTGCTTAAATCTGTTTTGAGCAGTTCTGTGGCTATGACTTCTTCCTGGAATTTCTTTAGAGGAGAGTTCTTTCGTTTCATCATTTTGGCTAGTTTTCTGTCTCTTGTCAGCTTTAAAAGCTCGTTATGCACTGTGCACCTGTTAGTATTGCTCTATTAAAGGAGGCTCATTGACTGTCCAGGGCCTGTCAGTTCAGGAAGTGTTCTTTTAATGGTGTCTTTTGGTTTCTCTTATTGTGCCTTTGATTATTTTATTTCCCTATTCAGTGATATTTGGGACTCTTCACCATGTGTACTTTGGCTTGTTTCTTGAGGTAGCCCCTATGGTGTCCTCTTCTTAGTCTCTGCCTTTCCCCTCAACACATTCAGTCCCCAGGCCACAGCAGGAGACTTCTGCTCACACCATTACATTAATCCAAGGGCTCTTCATCTAGAGGCTGGAGGATCTCAGGTTTTTAGATGAATCCACAAAGAAATGTCTATAGCATAAGTTCCAGTTCAGGCAACTACCTGAAAGGAGCACACGCCGCTGTGGTGACCACCATCGCCGGCCATCCCGTCCCCTTCCTGGTGACCATGGCCGCCGCCACTGAGCAACTGACACTGACTAACAAATAACTTAGAATATTATTTTTAAACAGTTCAATTACAACAGAATACCTAAGCTGACTTGTTAGTGGGGAATTATTTTTTTTAATGTTTATTTATTGAGAAAGAGAGAGAGAGAGAAACAGAGAGAGAGAGAGAGAGAGAGAGAGAGAGAAATAGAGAGAGAATACCAAGCAGGCTTTGCCCTGGCATCCCAGAGCCCGATGCATGTCTTGATCCCCCAAACCGTGAGATCATGACCTGAGCTGAAATCAACAATCAGATGCTGAACTGACTGAGCTATCCAGGTTCTCCAATAGTGAGGAGTTATTATACCCCCCTATTGAAAAAGAAGGCAGACACAGGCTTGGTTAATTCGGTGGCTCAGTGATGTCTGGGCTCTTTCTTCCACCCTCTTGTCTTTCCTCTTGTGGGTATCAGCTGTAGTGCCAAAATCACTACTCTACAGTGTGATATCTAAAGGGACACATAAAGGAGACATTTTCTCCCATGTATTTCCATTTTCCAGGAGAAAAGAATCTTTCTTAAACATCATAGATTTCATGCCAGTTCCCAATACCCTGAGCTAGGACACATGACCATCTCTAAATCAATCACTAGCATATAGGCATGGGTTTACCTGGATGGGTTTATGCGCATTATGATTCTTACCCTGGGAATGAGGCTACTTCCCTTGAACATACTGCTGTGACTATGTGAACAATATTGTGTTTCTTTCAGCGAGAAAGAAGTATAACATGGCTATTGGAGGGGCCACCAGCATGATGTGCAAAAGTGCATCATTGCAGCATTAGAGCCTTACTCAAAAGTATCTCTAAAGGACAGAATGAAAGGGAACTCCTCCCCGTGGACAGGACTTTGAGCCATACACCCGACTACTCACTTTGCCTGGAAGGAAACATGGCAAGTAGTATGCAGCTACAGTGATTCCTGGGCAGTGGGTGGTGGTTTGGCTAGTGGTCAAGGACTTGGAACAAACAGGGTTAGAACATAGGTGACAAGGACATCTGGGAGTTGAGATATGTGGATGGACTGCTCAGAATAGGCACAGAGTCTGAATATATTAGTGCCCGTATGAATGCTAAACAAAGGACAATTATTGAAGAAGGGGCTTTCAACAATTATGTGGCAACAAGACTTGAATGCCTAACCTGCCAACAACAGAAACTAAATTCACACTCCTGATATGGCTCCATTTTCTGGAAGGGACAGCAATTTGTCCTCCCCACAATTCTTCTGACAGCACTGCCTTGTGTGGAGTTTTGAAATGCCTCATTTACCATAATGAAATTCCACACAGCATCTCTTCTAACCAAGGACTCACTTTAGAAAGAAAGAAGTATAGCAATGGGTTTATACCCATGGAATTCATTGGCCTTATACATACCTATATGTATACATATACTTAATTCTTTGGTCTTATACATACATATTCATCAGTCCAAAGAAGTTGACCTAATATAGCAATAGAATGGCCAATTGATGACTTGGTCGTAACACTTATGGGTGAAAACAAGGTCATGATCTCCTGGTCCGTGAGATCGAGCCCCATTCAGGCTCTGCACTTATAGCACAGAACCCGATTGGGAGTCTCTCCCTCTCTTTCTGCCCCTCTCCCACTTTCTCTGTCTCTCAAAAAGAAATAAACTTTAAAAAAAGGAAAAATAAAAAATGGGCAATGGACATGAATAGACATTTTTCTCAAGAAGATATACAAATGGCCAAGACGTACATAAAAGGGTGCTCAGGGGTGATATTCTCCAAGGTGTAGAGTGCCCTGAACCAATGTGTAATATATACAATATAATACCCTCTCATAGGCAAAATACATAGATCTTGGTGCCAAAGGGAAGATGTGATAGTGGCTTCTATCACTGCTACTCCTAATGATTCAGTAACAGTTCAGGTTTGCCTCCATTCTTGCAATCTGGGCTCTATTTTGGCAGTCTTAGGTCCCCAAAGAAGGCCTCTTTTTTTCCAGATACATAACAAGACTTCCTCTGAATTAAAAACCTATACTCCTCCTGGCCTTTGGGCTACTTATGCTACTGAACCAATAAGCAGAAAAGTGATTACTATGGCGCACTTGCTGAGATGATGATCTGATTACCACGTGCAACTACAGTCCCCACCGTGTAATGGAACAGCAAAAATAAACCAATATAAACTGTGGACTTTGGTTATTATGATGTGTCAATGCAGGTTCATCGGTTGTAATATATATACCACTCTGGTGGGGGATGTTGATAACAGGGGAGGGTAAGCATGTGTGGAGGTGGGGAGTGTATGAAAAGCCTTTGTACCTTTCTCTCAATTTTGCTGTGAACATAAAACAGCTCTAAAAATCACATCATTAAGAAAGGTTAATAGAAAACTACAATAACCTAATACAGACAGATCCTTCATGAGTAAAGGCTTTCATCATCATCTTGACAGGTAAAGCACCATGAATAGCTGAGGTGCTGAATGAGGGCAAAGGGAATATGGAATGGACAGTGAGAGAAGTGGGTTACAAAACCCAACTATGACCATGTGATCAATTGTGAAAACAAGGAATGCATTATATAAGGAATACTTATCCATATTTTCTTAGCTATTTGATACTTCCTTGCTTTGATATATTTTCATTTATTCTTATTATAATTATTCATTCTTGTCTTCACCTTTTCCATTGCTCCAATGTTGAACATAAAGTTTCTTAACTGTAATATATCCATATTTTGGTATTTAAGGTTATAAGTTACTGGTAAAGGAATGAAAATTACCCACAGATAAAGAAATTGAATTGATATAAGACATGTGTCTTCCCTTTAGGGGAGAGAATAAGTGCATCTTCAGTTTTACAAAGGATGGTTGCAAAGCAAAAGCATGATGCTGTTACTACCTTTACTCAAAAGTTAAATATGGGTAAAAGTGGTGCACAGTATTGCTGAGAAAACAGAGTGGACTGTGCTTGATTATCTGTTTTCTTTGAGGAGGTGATTTCATTTCATTTGGATATATAAATGCTAAATATTTATATATTTATATATAAATATATATATTTGCTAAATCGCATGGTGTTTCTATGTTTTTGTTGTTGTTTTTTTTTTTTTTTTGAGGAACCTCCATACTGTTTTCCATAGTGGCTGCACGAATTTACATTCGCATTAACAGTATAAGGATTCCCTCTTTTCCACACACTCACCATCACTTGTTATTTCTTGTCTTTTTGATTCTAGCCATTCTGACAAGTGTGAGATGATATCTCTTGTGGTTTCAGTTTGCATTTTTTTCATGTACATCTTGGCCATTTGTATATCTTCTTGAGAAAAATGTCTATTCACATCCTCTGCCCATTTTTAATTTTTTCTTTTTTTAAAGTTTATTTTTGAGAAAGAGGGAGAGATGGGTGGGGGAGAGGCAGAAAGAGAGGGAGAGAGAGAATCACAAGCAGATTCTGTGCTGTTAGAACCTGACACGGGGCTTGATCTTATGGACCCTGAGATCATGACCTGAGCTGACCTGATATCAAGAGTCAGACACTTACTAACAGAGACACCCAGGTGCCCCTGTCTGTTTTTTAATTGGATTGTTTTGCTATTGATGAGTTCTTTATATATTTTAGAAGTGAAATCTTCATCAAATAGTTTACAAATATGTTCCCTCATTCCATATGCTTGCTTTTCATTTTGTCGATCATACCTTTTGTTGTGCAGAAGCTTTTCAGTTTGTTGTAGTCCCCCTTGTTTATTTTCATGTTTGTTACTTTTGCTTTGGTGTCAAATCCAAAAAATCATTGCCAAGACCAATGACAAGGAGTTTTTCTTTTTTTTCCCCTAGGAGTTTTACAATATCAGGTCTTACATTTAAGTCTTTAATCCACTACAAGTCAATTGTTGTGAGTGGTGTAAGATAGGGGTCCAATTTTATTCTTCTGCATGTGAATATCTAGTTTCCACAACACCATTTATTGAAGATAGTATCCGTTCCCCATTGAGGATTCTTGGCTCTCTCGTCAAATATTAGTTGACTGTTATGCGTGAGTTTATTTGGGAGCTCTTGATTCTGTTTTATTGGTCTATGTGTTTTTATGTCAGTACCATATTGTTTTGATTAGTATAGCTTTTTGATATAGTTTGAAGTCATATTTGATGCCACCAACTTTGTTCTTCTAAAAGATTGCTTTGGTTATTTGTGGTCTTTTGTGGTTCCATATGAATTTTAGGATTGTTTTTTATATTTCTGTGAAAAATGAAAAATGCCATGGAATATCTGTTATCAACTCAGCAACACCACACCCCTCCCCTTCTAAGGTGTCTTCTGTATCAGAGAAGAGAAGCTGGGAACTACATTTTCCTTCACTGTATAGTTCTGCCAGTGAGGAGAAGTCATACAAGATATGCAAGGCAGAATATAAGGGGAGGCCATTATGATTCTGTGGCAGCTGCTGTCCAGATATGTGGGAATATATCGAAGCTTTGTAGAAAGCTCTTGAGAGCAGCTCTCTTCACTGTTATAGACAAAAAGTTGGTGTGGGATTTCCTGAGGATACGGAAAATTCCAGATGTTTTGCAACGAACTCTTGAGAACTTTGGTGTTTCTGGCTGATATTGCCTATGGTGGTTTCCATGATCTTTGCTCCCCAAGCCCTTCCAACTGTTAGGTAAGCCCCTAATTTTTAACATTAGAGCCTTTAATTTCTGGAAAACTAAAATGGTTTCTGTGTTCTTTATCTAATTTAGGTTGATTTAAAGATCAATGAAAGGTATAACTACTATATTATGAACTACTATATCTATTTTGTATGTGTGTGTGTGTTTTGTGTGCACATATGTGTGAAAATGGTAAGTAAGAGAGACTTTATCATTTTAAATTATAAAATAATTTATCCCTACTGTGAAAAGTGAAAAATATGGAAATATAGAAAAGAAAGTTTCAATAACTTCCTTCTTTTTCCAAATCATTTCTCAGTTTTAGCCACAGTTAAAATTTTATAATGCTTTTTGTGGCTCCTAGAATTTCTCTATAAATGCAATTCTATCTTTTGTACAAAGAAAAAATGGGTTTATGCTGTATATATTGTTCCAAAATTTGTTTTTTGCGGGGGCACCTGGATGGGTCAGTCAGTTAAGTGTCTGACTTCGGCTCAGGTCATGATCTCATTGTTCATGAGTTCCAGCCCCACCTTGGGCTCTGTGATGACAGCTCAGAACTTGGAGCCTGCTTCATGTTCTGTGTCTCTCTATCCCTCTCCTGCTTGTGCTCTCTCTCTCTCTCTCTCTCTCAAAAATAAATAAACATAAAAAATAAAGTTTTTTGGGGGAATGTGATAATATTTCATAGTCAACCTTCCACATATGCACACACAGTTGGGGCTACCTTGTTGTTTTTTTAGTTTAGTATTTCATTGAATGGCTGGGCCATCATTTATGTAACTATATTTACCCCTGATGAGATATTCAAGTTACTAAATTTGCCCTTATTTTAAATAATTTTATACATGACTATTCTTGTGTGTATATCCTTGCATATCTGCCTGAGTATTTTAGCAAGAGAGTTACTAAGAATTAGGCTTGCTGGGTCAAAGAACTCATGTATATCAAATTATGATGCATTTTGCCAGACTGTCTGAAGGGAATTTCAATTTGGTTTGCAAAGATGATTGGAATTTCTCAAATAGCCTGAAATCATACATCAGACATATTCCTACTAAACCCAAGAAAGGGGTTTTTGAATTTGATACCTAACATGCTACTAACCAATAGCAGACTACCTCTATTTGGAAGGAAAGTAATTTTGGAGGGTCCTTTATATTTCCATTGAAGCCTGAAGAGCCCCCAGGAGGAATGAAAGTAAGTTTGCTTCTGATCTGAACTCACCAACACTGGCTCCGTGGCTTATACCCAAGGACCATAATATCAGTCATTTTCCAGAATGCATCATGGACTGTGGCTGTGTTAGAATATATTTGCCTCCAACTTCTTATTTTTAGATTTGAATTTAACCATTCTTGAGACTATTACTCCTCAAAGGAATGTTGGACTTCTCAGCTGGTTAATATAACAGTGAGCTGAATATATAACACCAAAACTTCTTAGTAAGAAGTGGGCAGAATTCAGTTCAGATGCTCCTGTAGGCCTCATCCAAACTAGCCCAATCCCTTGGGGATGGAAAATTTGAGCCAGGAATCTCATTAGCAGAATTTTTGTTCTCATTAGGTACTTGCTGGCTCTAACTAGAGTCTGGCTAGTCCCAAAGAACCAGGATATAAAATCCAGATTTGAAATTAAGAGGAGTTTTAATATGAATGGATGGGAACTGGTAATTATTGAATGCTCACTCTGGCCCAGATAGTTTATATAGATTGTCTAAATTAGTATCCACAACAGCTCTGTGGGGTAGTTGGCCACAAACCCATTTTTCCAAGAAGAAACTGCAGCAGGGGGTACGTAAGTAAATTTGACCAACATCATCCAGCTAGTCATTGGCACAATTGGTGTTCAATGTCAGATCTGTGTAGTACCAGAAGGTACACATCCCCACTTACCCACCCTGTATCCTTCCGCCTTCCTGGGACTATTGTGTGACTCAAAAGGAAGAGATGAACTGGACACAGGAATGACAAAATTTGGGACTGTTTTATGGCTTATGTTTATCATTTCTCTATTATTTCAGTGAAGCACTATCTTCCCAGGATAAATTATCTTGACTTTTGAAAAGATCTTTTGTAATCAGTTTGTTGGTGTCAGCAATCTATGCACTGATATTTATTTAAAGCAGGATTTCTCAAACTCAGCACGAATGACAGTTTGGACTGAATAAATTTTTATTGGGGGGGGGGCTGTCCTGGATCCTGAGGACGTTTGGTGGCATCCTTGACCTCTACCAGTATATGCCATAGTAACCTCTACCCAAGACGTGACAACCAAAAACATCTCCACACATTTCTCCCATTTGAGAGCCACTGAGTTAAAGCAGAGATAGATCAGGAGAAAAAAGAGAGAGAGAAAAAAAGTAAAATTTATAAAGAACTGCTGTCAGGTTTCTAGTATCCAGTGCATAAGTCTAAACAGATTGGGGAGTAGGGGAGCATTTTCAACATGAAATGCAGAAAAACAGGTTTACACTGACTTCTTGGGCATAAATAGGAAAGATGTATGTGCACTTAGCAAAAATGTAGAAGTGTTATCTGTATGGGGACTCTGGATCGGTGTAATAACTCCAGACTGAATCACCATCTCTCAGAAAAGGAAAAGTAGGTAAACAATTTCAATTTCTAATTATTGAGCTGTTTAAAATACTCTGTCAAGGTGGTAGCACAGGCTTAAAGTTAGATGTGCATTTTCTTCTGCTCCTAAGCATTTGATGTAATCTCGGATTTACCATGAGAGTCTTTAACTGTTTCATGTCAAACCTCCCGGGAGCACAGGGAAATGGGCATATATGGCTGGTGGCTTCTAGGGAAGTAACGTGGTGGAGTGGAAAGAGCACTGGGTTGGCCAGACATCTGAATTCTGGCTTGTGACTGTTCTTATAAAGATGTATGCCCTTGGACAGGGTCCAATTATGTGGGTCCAATTATGTAAGAGTGAAAAACCAACCCCCGAAACAGAGCATGCCCTCTTCTGCCTCAAGTAAGGTGTGATAGATTGATCGCATTAATGTCCCAGTCCCTTTGCCTCCATCTAGAGCCTTTGCCATGTCATTTTATAGTCCCCCAACTCTGATTCTGGACTCATCCATGTGGCTTGCTTTGGCCAGTGGGATATTTCCGGACTTGATGCAAGCGGAGGGTGAGAATGTGCTCGTCTATATGTGCTTATGTTTGCCCTCTGCCATCACTGTGAAAAGGACACATCCCACTCATCCTAGGGGAATGAGAGACATGTGGAACCAAGTTGCCTTATCTTTCCAATAGAGACCATCCTAGACTTCCCAGATATGTGAGCAGGCCCAGGCAAGATCAGCAGAGAGGCTGAGCTGACCACCCCCGATGTGTGAGCCTTAGACATTTACTTTGTGATTATTTGTTATACAGCATCATTGTGACCATGGATAATGGATATATAAGGTGAGTGGGATGATAATTTCAGGAGAAATGGGTCTTTATTTAGGAAAAGACTTTGATGAGCTTCACTGAGTGTGGAGGTTGAGTCTACCCCCAGCCCAAGGCAGGGTCTAGAAGGAGAAGGTGAGAGAGTAGGGGGGAAATTGTGAGTTTCTGAGGGAAGCCTGAGAAAAAAGAGATGGAGGATAGAGAAGAGGGAAGAAGAGAGAGATTTGGAGAGAGAGAAAGGAAACAAGCAACAACATGGAGGCCGACCTGGGAGGAATCAGCCAGTAGCGGTATGGCAGGGAGGCTGAGGAACTGTTCAGCTGTGAGGCCTAAGAGTCCACTTACAGTGGTTGGTTGCTCTGTGGGCTGGTATCATCATCCTAGGATAAGTCAAACCTCAAGTAAAAGTCAGCCACACACACCCTTTTCTCTGTACCGTATGCACCTCAATTTATCATCATCAGACAGGAGTCATCAGACAGGCCTTAAAAATAAAATCAGTTTGAGTCCCTCCCTGCTTACAGTCTTCCCTGACCACCACCTCTTTCCACTGGGCTCCAGCCATCTGAGCCACTTTTTGGTTCTGATTCTTCTCTCCTCAGTGTCCTCTCCCTGTGTGCCATAAACACCCTCCCCCACTTGCTCTTGCACATTTGGCCTGGGGGGCTACCTCTCACCTTCAGACCTCAACCTACATGTCTGCTCTTCAGTGAGCCTCTCTTTAACCCTCCAACCTCAGTGAGGCTCCTGGTGGCTTACTGCTTCTTTTCTTACTTGCTCTTACCACCAACGATCTTACGTGATCATTCTTACTGTGTATCCTGGCTGCGTGGCTATCGCTGCCATTCAACAGTTGCTCTCTGAGGGGAGAGACCATGGTTGGGTTGCTTGCTTTCATATGCTTAGTGTCTAGCAGTATGTGTGACCCAGTGGGTAACCTGGTTTGTATTTAGTGAGGGAATGAATGCATGAGCAGTCTTAAGTGAGCAGTTCTCTGGCAATGACCAGAAAGAGGCACAATGGGCTTGGTAGGTCAGGAAGAGACAGGTCATCTACAGGAAGAGAAAGCCTAATCAGACCCATTTTTCTGTGGATGGAAACTTAGTGTGAGTGCTTCCAGGGAACCAGCAGGACATAGGACACACAGCAGAGGACAGAGCACAGGGTACAGGACAGAGCGCCCGTTGACCCAGGAGCCTGCCATTTTTATCCAAATATTATATGAATGGGCAACCTCAGAAGGGCGGAAGAGCTGGGAGTGTCCCAGTGGCAGACATAGGGATTTAATGAGGGTTTGCCTGTGAAAAGTGAGGGTGTTGGGGGGTTAGGCCAGGTGCTTGCCTACAACCCTTCCAGCTATGGAATTTTTTGCCATCACCTCAACATGGTGGAGACAAGACAGAGGGGCCATTATCGATGAGCAAGAGATTTTTATGGATTGACGGAAAGCAGGCAAAGGTTAAGAGGGGTGAAATCATTTCACAGGATGACGGGTACCCTGGGCAGATGATAAGCCTTGTGCTGATCTTCCCCTCTGCAGCACTCCCTCTGATGGATAAACTGGCTCCTTTCTTTGGCTGGCACTCAGTGCTTTCCTTTGTAAAGGAAAGAAAAGCCGATGCATGCCAAATGGTAGAATGCATTTGTAGTTTGACTATATGATATTTAACTATGATGAATGACTCAGGTTAACGTAAAGTTGACAAACCTCAACTGTGAGTCACACGCTCCAAAATAAAACAGAAATCAATGAGGCAGCTAAATGCCCCCTTAAATGCCAATCCCCTTTTCTGTCTAAACCCCCTTCTAATTCTTTCATGGAAATAAATGGAAAGAATCTTCATTATATATTCATTTTCTGAATCCATTTTGCTCATTAGGCTGAAATAAGGGGTAGGTGAGGGTTTATTAGGGAGTAAGCATATCTGATAAGCATTAAATTACTTCTGATGGCTTTATGTATTTAATAGTGTTAGCAAATTAGCTTGGTCTTTGATCTAATGGAGTTGATGTTGATGAGGGCTGTGGATTTAACCGTGAGTGTTAAACAGAATGCTGACCCGGGGAGCAAGGCGGGGTGACTGAAAGTCCATGCCTGCTCTTCTCTCTTGTCCTTGGAAATGTTTCCCTTGTTCCTGGTTTCTCTAATTGCCTCCCTGTACATGACTCCTCTCCACCTTCCCCATTATCTCCAGTCCCGTCCCTGAATGTCAGTCTTTGCAATTGCTTCCTGCTTGGTTGTACCTGACAATGTTACACGCAATCAATTTTCCCTCCCTTATTACCTGTTCCCTTCCAGACTCCCGATCTGTCACTTGTCCCGCCATCTTCCTGTGACTCAGACTTAAAATCTTACTGTTATCCAGTTCAGCACATACTTTTTAAAAAAATATTTATTTATTTTTGAGAGAGAGAGAGAGAGAGAGAGGGAGAGCGAGTGAGGGAGGGGCAGAGAGAGATGGAGACACAGAATGTGAAGCAGGCTCTAGGCTCTGAGCTATCAGCACAGAGCTCAACACGGGGCTCGAACCCACAAACTGTGAGATCATGACCTGAGTCAAAGTTAGACGCTTAACCGACTGAGCCACCCAGGCGCCCCAGCGCATACTTTTAAAAACTGCTCTTTCCGTGTAGAAGTTGTTGTTGTTGTAATTTTTAGCTCACTCTCGTGACTCACTATGACACTCCCGCTTCAGGCTCTCAGTGAGGAGAGTGGCAGACTCTGGGTTAGGTGCTGTGGACACAAGGGTACAGGCAGGGCTCCCGCCTCTCAGCATCACATAGTCTAGATAGGAACTAAATATGTCAACAGATAATTATAATCTAACAGGCATAAATGATTTATAAGGCACAGAAAAGATCACCTAAGAGTGGGAATGAGGGAGGGAATGAAGAGAATGAAGAGAAGGAATGAAGGCTTCAACAACGAGATGACACTAGACTTGACCTGGAAGAATGAGGTCAAGTATGCCAGGTGCTAGTGTTGCAGGTGGCAGGGTGGTACCAGTGCAATCTCTAATTATCTGTAGTGTGCATCATGGCTGTAGCATTCTGACTAGAGGGGGAGCCTTCTGACTTTCAATTATCTCTATGGTTTGCACTATGTCTTAAGCATTTTGAAAATAGTCAATGCAATCCCAACTTATCCTATGTTTGGTTAAGTTTCCTCTACTTTTGGGAGGATAGATCCATAAGTCAGGTGCAAGATATAGAAGTCATGGTGCTGGCAGAAAAAAGACAGTCCCAAAGAGACTTTCCAATGCAGAGAATATTTACAGAGGCAGGGTTTAGGGAGCACCCAGTAATCTGAAGAATATGGGGAAGTAACATCAGGAGTGCTCATTACTCCAGGTCTTCAGGGGCAATCAGAGGAAACAGTCTAAGGATGTCTGTCAGCTGCCCACTTTTGATATGGAAGGTGTTGTCATAGATGCAGCTAATTTCAAAACCTCCCCTGAACAAGAAGTATCTGTGTCTCTCCTTCCTTGTCTCCTGCTCCCTGTTGGCCAAACCCAAGCAGAAGCCCGTGAGCAGAGAGGCCATTTGTGATGCACAGAGGTTAGATTTCCAGGACAGGCAGACAAGGCAGAGAGAGAATCTCATGGTGAAGCGGGGGTGGGAGAGGAATGAAGACTAACCACCACTCAGAGAACACTTTTACCTGAAGTAAGTGAGCCCCACCTCCAACTGGCTTGGCCATCATTTCTGGGAGGCAGTTCCCATTTGTAACTTTTAAAAGAGAAATAAAAAAGGACTGGTAGGAATAGGGTTGTGTGTAACCATGCTAAGCAGAAAGAGGTGTTTTTCTTTACTCAAAGAGAGAGAAAAGAATTAATCTTTGTGTCAAACTTATGTGGCCGAGAGGGCTGGTTGCCTATCTCATGACTATTCTCCACTCTTCTTTAAATACACTGATTTTGTTTGGTGAGGCAGTGAGCCCAACTAATAGATTGCAGTTCCCAGTGTCCCTTGCTGAAAGGGGAGAATGAACAATGAGTGGAAGTCATCACGTGGACTTCCAGAGCCCTTTACAGGGGCTCACTCAGCTGGGCAGTACCTCTTTTCACTCATTGCTCTTCCTTTCCTTCCCACGTCGAATCATGGCTTGTGTCCATCTTGTGTCCTTGGGAATGGATTCACGCCCTAAGGATGGCGGGGCTCAATTTTCTCAATTGATGCCCTCTTTCTGTCAGCCAAACACAAATTCTAATGGATACACCACATTTAGATGAATCAGATACACTTAACAACCTCCTGGTGGGGTGTAAGACGTGGCTACAAAGTAACCATGTAAGGTCTTTGATCACCTTACATGTAGCAGGTGCTTGTTGTTTTGTTTTTGGATGGATTACATGTTCTAGCAATAATTTCTTCTGCATCACATCACTCATTGATGGTATGACCAAGGCATTTTTTGAACTAAAAACTGGACTCTACTGACAAGCATGAGCACACTTAGAGGAACACTGGGAAATAGCACTGGACATTCGGACCTACAACAGGAATTAGTAAGAGGCATATCTTGTCCATGTAGAAGTTAATTTCCTTGACATGAAGATTGTGTGACATTTTATACCTTTGAAGAGTTCTGGTGAATCTCTTTTCAAGGGGTCTGCAAACTGCTGGCTTGTGGGCCAGTGCTAGCCTGATGCCTGTTTTTGTAAATAAAGTTTTATTAGAACACTACACCTAATCGTTTTACATCTGTCTATGGCTAATTTGTGTTACAGTGGCTGAATTTGCTGTTTGGCCCTTTACTGAAACAGTTTACTGACCCCTACTCTTATCAATTATGACCACATCTCATGTTTGGAGGCTTGAGCTCATTTGAGTTTTGGAGAGGACTCAGTAGCTTAAATTCTAGAAAATAAGAGTGTGAATACTCCTGAAAGTTATTGAGTAATTATTTCCTTCCACCCCAACCTTCAAGGAGGTATCAGAATATTTCAAGTCAATCAGTTACCCTGCCAACAATGCCTTAGCCATAACTGACAATCATTCATGATTGCATTTTAGGGGTTTTGGGAAATTGATTATTTGGACAAGATTAGGGTTTGCAGTTGCCTTGAGGCAATTTATTTGAAAGTTGTAATTTTCTACCAGGTACTGTTTTAGGACAAAGTACTTGGAAAGGTGAGGGAGAATGGGCAGAGTGAACTCATCTGGGGTCAGAGATCAGTATCTAGAACATAGAAACCCTTAAACCCTGAGATACCCTGATTTGTTCTAATTTACCACCATTCCAAATAACAAAGCTCTAAGTTCTTTTAGGACCCAGATTCTACCTGTTGGGTGGTAAACTGTTCAAAATTTCTTGATTAATTGATCAGATCTGAAGCTTGGCTCCACCGATTAATAGCTGTGTGACCTTGGGCAAGTTACTTACCTTCTCTGTGACTTTTTCTTTTTTGTAAATGGGAAAAATAATAGTAGTTCACCATTAGGATTATTAGAAGGGTCAAGTGAGCTGCACAGTGTACACATATGCTTAGAACAGAACTTGGCATATTTTATGTGCTCACTACTTGTCAACTATTATTGTTGTTTGATTCAACTTCCTTTTCATCTCCTCAGGCCTCCTGTTTCCATGCTAGTGCATGAAGCCTGCCAGCTACCAGACAATGTAAGATATTTCATTAGACAATGTGGATATGCTCATATGTTATTCATTTCAGTATTAGAAACCCAATCAAGTGCATTTTGCAAAGTAAAGTCCTGTTCTGGGTCTCCCCTCTTTAAAAGTTATGGCTGTGTGTTTGTAAAGTTGCATGTCTATTTATTCATTAAGTGAACCCACAGTTTCAGTTAACCTGGGGAACAGAATATTGATTTAAACCATACTTTAGGAGGCTTATCTATCACTTCGAACAAACAAAAACTTATATGAGATTGAATTTCACTGCATGAGGCAGGAAAAAAAACGTACTCCACTGAATACAGCCTGTGGTTGTAAGGCCAAGTTCTAGAGGTATCATCAATATATTGGGTTCCTGCTTTCACTTTTTAATGATCTCTGTCAACTCTGATAAAGACATGCTCACTTTCATTGCCGCAGAATTTACCCTGTCCTGTTACTTTTTTCTTTTTTTAATACAATGACTATACCTTTAGCCTGTCTCTATCCCTGAATTGACATCTCTACCTTCAAGATTTGTTAACTTTGGAGAAATATGTGTTTCTAAGAAATTTTGTCTTATTTTAGCCGTGGGTTTTGAGCTTTCTCTATGTGGAGTTCTACTTATTTCCAAACCACTTTCATGGGGAGAAAAAGCCTATGAGTCATAAGATGGAATTTACCAGTTCCATCTTGCTGTGCCTTTTTTTTTTAAATGTTTAATGTTTATTTATTTTTGAAGGAGAGACAGAACATGAATGGGGGAGGGGCAGAGAGAGAGAGAGAGTGAGACACAGAATCCAAAGCAGGCTCCAGGCTCTGAGCAGTCAGCACTGAGTCTGACATGGGCCTTGAACTCACGAGCCGTGAGATCATGACCTGAGCTGAAGTGGAACGCCCAACTGACTGAGTCACCCAGGTGCTCCTTGTTTTGCCTTCTTTTTTCAGCTCCAGGGCACACAGTTGGATAGTTGGATCAAAATCGTTCTTAAACTTTATCCAGTTTAAGAGTCAATCAGACCGGAAAATAGCCTGTCCGGGAGGGTGGCTGAGGTTTCAGACTGTGCCCAGTTTCCTGTCCCTAGAATGCTTTCTCCTACCCTTTCAGTAATAGACCCCTAGCTCACATGCTCATCTAACCAAAGACTCCAATTTCCTAGCCTCCTTTCAAACCGGGGGTAGCCACATGGCTTATTTCTGGCTTAACGGGGTATGAGCGGAAGTGAGGCATGCCACTTTCATGTTCTACCCCAAATAGAGTGTCATGGCCCCTCCAGGGTCATCTCCCTTTCTGGCCCTGGTTGGAATGTAGCAGCAGCTGGAACAGCAACATTGGACCACAAGGTGGGAACACGCCACTGAGGATATGAAACAACCAGACAGAAGGAGCCTGGGTCCCTGCCAGCCCACAGCTGCTACAGAAGCCCAGGGCTCAGCAAGTTCAGATCATCCCAGAGAGAGGAATAAGCTATTTTGTTTAACCCACTGTTCGTTTAGCTCTGGCTTGAGCAGCTAAACTGGTATCCTCACTACTGCAGAATTTGGGATTTAGATGTGGGGCGCAACCACGGTAAGACATAAGCTATGAGGAATATTCTTCATAGTATTGGGTGGTAAAGACACAGATATTTCAGGTCAGAGAATTGGTGCTACTTGGTGTGGCCTGGAAGAGCATTTGCTACCACTAGCACTTGCAGCCTCTCAGAAGGTGGGCCTAATGCTAATAGAGTATCTAACTCCAGTAGAGCCAGTCAGAAAAACTCAGGATGTTGGTATGTGTCAGATGATTCTTCTTGCTATTTGAATGGCTGTCAAGAGATTAACTCGGGTGGATGAAGAAATTGCAATAATAGGAGATGACACTACCCCAAGCCTTTCTAAGGTGTCTCTGTAAGTGCTGTTGGCCTGACAATGGGAGCCATCCCGGCGGCAAAGGCAGATGGTGGCACTGTCTTCCCACCCAGGGGCGTTTGTTCTAGGTGGCGTCAAAAGAGTCACCATAAAGAGGAAGGAAGAGGGGATTAGGTAGAGCACGTAGAGCCCAGTGGCCAATATATAAACACCGGAGACTTTAAGACATAAAAAGCAGGTCCAGAGGAGACTTTTGGTTGTGGTTACTTATACTTGGAAGTGTCTAGAAGCAAATGCATCTTGACATTTTTGAAAAATAGTATTTCCAAAGAACTTGAAACTCTGGTCTGCAAAAGTATGTGATTATTCAGCCCCATATTTTCTTATATGTACCACTAGGAAATGGACAGCAGACCTCTGCAGCCCTCAAGAGAGAAACACTTCCCAGGACCCATTTAAGGACCTTAGGCCTCCATTTGAGGCCATGGAGGACCTTATCCATTGTCAAGGTTCTTTCTCCCAGAAAACCAGGAACCGCCAAGGAGCCTTTCCAAGGATGTTGTTTCACTGTCCAGCTGGATGTGAAAATCACTATTGACATGAGTTGCTTTGTCTTTCATTCATTCCTTTTCGGAATGGGAGTTCTTACTGCCCTTGTCTTGACTCTGCTCAACCCTGTTGCTATGTGGACTCTGACTTGTAGGTAGCTTAGACTGTGGGTGTCCACAACAAGCCTAACTGGGAGGATGCACAATACTGAGAGTTACTATTTGGGAGCTGCATTTGGGAACGGGGCACAACTCTGGCTGCCTCTCTTGGGGATAATGATGTTACAAGCCTGGGAGGAAGGGTATGCATAAATATTTGGTTGGCCAAAAGGTAAGCTCATATCAGAGAATGCTGGCTTCCTCAGTATCTCTTGCCTCCCCCACCTTTTTTTTCCTTTCAAAATAGAATTTCTAAGGTTTACCCCAATGTGTGGCTTCTTAGCTAAAGGCTACATTTTATGGCTTCCTATGTGGCCCAGCTGGCTGCTTGACTAAGTTCTGCCCAACGTGTGTGAGCAGGAGATGGAGGCCATAAAAGGAATAGACATATTTTCCCCCTCCATTTACCCCCTTCTCCATCTTTGCTGGCTGGAATATGAATATGATGGAAGTAGCTGGAACAGGTATTTTGGACCATGAGTAAATAGAACCTGCATATGGAGGATGCCGGGCATCCGACGTAAGGCACCTGGTTCCCTGACACAGGGGAGCCCTAGACAGCCCTGGACTGCTCTGCATGGACTTCTATAGGAAAGAAAAAAGTCACCTGTATCTTGGCCTCTGTTTCAGCAGCTGAAATAGTATCATAACCAGTTCAACAGAACACTAGTCCTTCTGAAAATGGTGATTGAGAGGAGCTGACTTCTCCACCCCGGATCAGGACTGTGGGAACACTGACAGGGGCCTCTCAGCTTGCCCTGCTTGCCCCTGAATGTTATACAGGAGGACCGCTCCATGCATCTGCGGCCTGTGGCCCCGGCTGCGGTGACAGGACGCCTGGGGGTGGTGACTCTCTGGCCTCAGAGGGAGCGGCTGTTGGGAATGGCTGGTGCAGACGGTCGGCACCCTGCCCGAAAACAGGTGCCGTCTGTCCGGCAGCAGTGGTACCCGGAGCGGGCAGGCCTGGAGAGATCTAATTGAAAAGAGGGCTGTGACCTCCAACTGGTCCTCAGGCATCACCGCAGCTGCCACATGCACCTGCCGGCTGAGGAGCCCTGCCCGTGCCCACGTGCTCAGCCGCCCAGCTGTCAGAGCCACCAGGTCTTCTGCACAGCACGGGGCTAGCAGTCAGCGACACCACGGCCACTTTCTCTGCCCCTGTGCTTCATGAAGGGGCAAGACGTCTTTGGTCTCAGAGCCAGAGAAGCTGCAGTGAATTCTGCAATCTCCTCCCGTGGCTGGTGCGCATGACATAGGATTCAAGGCAAGGTCCTCGGAAGAGCATCGTAATTTCTATAACGGATCTACATTTTCTTCCTAATCGTGTCAGGCTCTGTAATCTAATGGTCGAGAGAGGGCTCTAGAATCACCTGGTTTCAGGGGCGCCTGGGTGGCTCCAACAGTTAAGTGTCCCATTTCGGCTCAGATCATGACCCTCGCAGTTCATGAGTTTGAGCCCCGCAACTGGCTCTGTGCCAACAGCTCAGAGCCTGGAACCTGCTTCGGATTCTGTGACTCCCTCTCTCTCTGCCCTTGCCTGGCTCACTCTCTGTCTCTGTCTCAAAAATAAGTAAACATTTAAAAAAATAAAATCAATTAGTGTCCTGGCTCTTCGCTATGTGGCTTCAGGCAAGTTACCTCTGCTCTTTAAGCCTAAAATGGGGAGTTTTGTGGTGAGAATGACCTGCCTGGGCTCTGACTTAGGGTCAGTAAGCTCTCAGTAAGTGTCAGGTATCGCTGATATTTTTATTATGATAACTATGCACTTCACCGGATACACAACTAGTTAATTACAAAAATCCTATTACTAAAACGGACAGCCAGAAACTCCTGATGGAGACGATGATGATGATGACAGATTTATGAGGGAGGGGGTGCGGTACAGGAAAGGGCAGTAAAACAAACACATTTGACATGATTACCTTGGAAGAAAGGTGGCAGAAAAGAAGTGTGCACTCAGGCAATGAATATTTATTAAATTCCAAGGTGGGGCCAGGCCTTGTTTTGGGTGGAGAGAAAAATAGCAGACCAAGATGTGTGTTTGCTGGAGCCATATTCTAGTGGAGAGGCATTCAATAATCAAGTAAACAACCATTTTGGTAAGTTGGGTAACCAACTTTCCTGAACTTATATAGCTCACCAGTAAGGTGGTCCGGAACCCAGATTTGATTTCCAAAAGTCTTGTCTCTGAGGCTTTATGTTACTCTCTGCCCTTTGACTTCTGTCCCTGGGAAACTCATTTGAATCGATGATCATAGGAATCACCTTGTTACAGTTCATTAAGGCAGCCAGCATGCACCGAGTAGCTTTGTTCTTGGCCGACTATTTTCAGCAGCACAGAACACTTAGAAGAAGGCTTAGATCACAGTTTGAGCCCCAGCTCAGCCCTCTATGAGCTGTGTGACCTTGGCCGGTTATGCAACTTCTCAGGCGTCAGCCTCCTCATTGGTGCAAAGTGGAGGCAATGGCACTGACTTTGGACAGTGTGGGTGCATGGTTCTGCTGGTTCCCTAAATCTGCCCAGTGGACATCAGCCGAAGTGCATTTTAAAAAGTGGGAAAGAGGGGCGCCTGGGTGGCTCAGTCGGTTGAGCATCCGACTTCAGCTCAGGTCATGATCTCATGGTTCGTGGGTTCGAGCCCCGTGATGGGCTATGTGCTGACAGCTAGCTCAGAGCCTGGAGCCTGCTTCGGATTCTGTGTCTCTTTCTCTCTTCTCCCTTCCCCTGTTCATGCTCTGTCTCTCTCTGTCTCTCAAAAATAAATAAATGTAAAAAAAATTTAAAAAGTGGGAAAGAATGGGGCACCTGGGTGGCTCAGTCGGTTAAGCATCTGACTTCAGCTCAGGTCATGATCTCACAGTTTGTGACTTGAAGCCCCTCATCTGTCTGTGCTGACAGCTCAGAGCCCAGAGCCTGCTTCAGATTCTGTGTCTCCCTCTTTCTGTACCCCTCCCCTGCTCATGATCTGTCTCTCTCAAATATAAACATTAAAAAAAAGTGGGAAAGAATGTGATTCATAATATAAGCACTTAGCAAGTGTGGTTCTGTCTGCGAAGCATGCCCAGGTTTTGAGGAAGGAGACGGACATGCACTGCCCTCACTGTGGAGCGAGCAGCGACCGGGGCCAGCTAAGAGGCTGGACAGAGCTGGATGCAGATGAAAGCAGGGTGGCATCTAAGTAAAAAAGATTCTAAAAGGGGATAGGGATTAAAAAGCTATTAAATGGATGGAGGATTCATAAAAATGGTCTTTTGGAATAAATGGAAGCTCATTCAGACAGTGAGAGAGATAATTTGTAATAGCAGGTGGGGTTTGGGAAGAGCAAACTAATGGAAGGGCTGTCAGATCCAGGGTCCCCACCTACTTGCTATCTCACTCTAGGATGAGTGGGGCTGGGGAGGGCTACCAGATGACGGCAACCAGCCCCTTCAGGTTAGGCCTGCACGTCCTTATCTAGCTTTGCAATTACTCAGTTTGGGCCCAGAGCTTAATTTCTCTGTGTTCAGACATGAAAATCCAAGTCCATGCGATCATGTCAACTTGCGTGATTGAATAAAGGGTTGCATTTATCGAACACATCAGTGTTTTGTTTTGCATTGGTACAAGCCTGTCAGCTCTCCAGATTCTACTCCAGTCCCCTGCGATGTCTCAGATGGCTGTTCCCGAGGGGACAGAATAACATAAAGAAAAAGGTAGTGGACTCAGGGTCTGATACACCAGGATTCAAGGCATGGCCATGTCACCGACCAGCTGTGTGACTTTGGGAAAGTCACACAACATTTCTGAGTCTGTCTCTAAGATAGGCAACACAAGTACCTATTTTGTAGGATTATGTGAGGATTTGAGATTACAGATAGGTGCCAAACTCAGTCCCCAGTTTATAATAGGCACTTAAAAAATAGTGATTAGTCCTGAATTTAATTGATTAGAGACACCTGGGTGGCTCAGTGCGTTAAGCATCCAACTTCAGCTCAGGTCATGATCTCGAGGTTCGTGGGTTCGAGCCCCGCATTGGGCTCTGTGCTGACAGCTAGCTCAGAGCCCGAAGCCTGTCTTCCAATTCTGTGTCTCCCTCTCTCTCTGACCCTCCCCTGCTCACACTGTCTCTCTCTCTCTCTCAAAAATAAATAAACATTAAAAAATTTTTTTAAAAATTAATTGATTATAGAATGTGGGGCAATATGAGTAGTATTCTGTTTAGGATCTCTCTATTTTATTTTATTTTTTTAGCTTTAAATACCTGTCATTTGAAACCTTAAAAATAAGGCTATCGGTAGTCATCGTGTGAGTCCAGCTACGGGTAGAATTTGTTCAGTTTCTTTTTCTCCACTACACTTCTCTTTATTTTTAAGCAAATACTATTATTATTTTTTATATGTTTATTTATTTTTGAGGATAGCATACACGGGGGGAAGCACAGAGAGAGGGGGAGGGGCAGAGGATCTGAAGTGGGCTCTTTGCTGACAGTGGTGAGCCCGGTGTGGGGCTTGAACTCACACCTGAGCCAAAGTCGGACGCTCAACCAACTGAACCATCCAGTGGCCCCAAAGCAAATATTACTTTCTTAAAAATCAATAGAAATCATAGACATAAGATAAAGTGTAGAATTGGGCTTAAATTTTTTTTTAAAGTAATCTCAGATAAAGAGTTATTTCATGATTAGAGGCAAACCTGAAGTTTTGGCCATTCGCAGTAGGACCACTTAGGTCAACCACAGTTCACTCTACTCTGCCTTGCTTTTCCCCATTTGTCCCTTTCACTGTCACCCAAACATAACACGAAAACAAGTTTAGCCTCTGACGTATTATGTGGTCCTCAGAGGTAGGCATCCATTGGCATCATATAACGACTCCTCAATTTTAAATGAACCGTTTTAGTGGTTGGAAATAGGTGTCTATAAGCAACTCTGATTGCCAGAATCAGCCTCTCTCCCTGCCTAATAGTTATAACATTTTCTATCATGTGCTAAATGCTGGGTTAAGCCCTTACACGCACCTTTTATTTAATCCAAACTATAACCCCGAGTGATCTCTCAGGCTGGAGAGGCTCTGGGATTTTCGCAGGTCGCTCAGCTAGTAAATGGCAGCGCACGTGTGTCTCTGGGCAGCCTGGCCCATAGCCCTCTTCAGTGTGGCACTGGGGAACTATGGCCAAGGTCTCCTTTCCACCAGGTGGTTAAGAACCAGGGCTCTGCCAAATCACTTCTCTCCCTTTTAAAATAGGTCTTGAAAGTGCCATTTACTGCAAGACCCTTGTTCCCCACAAAGCAAGAAGCCATGGGCACCAACATCAAAATGAGGCAATGGCGGGAGGTGGGGATAATACAAGCTCCCATTTCTCGCGTGCACCGCAGGGAAGAACACTGGCCTCTTCCCACGGTGCTGGTTGCTATGCGCGCTATCTGCACGGGATAATGGACCCATCTGGCTATCTGCTCCAGTGACAGCCAGCCAATCGTTTCGGGCTAATCACGCCCTTCGGCCCCTCTGTCCACAGGATCTCGGCCTCCCCTGCTTTCCTCTGTGGGAGAAAGAAGATGGAGGGAGAAAGCCCCTGGCCTTTAAGTGTCTGCACAGGACGCCTGAGTGGAGTGCAGCAGTGAGATAAGGGGTATTTCAGGCTGTGTCTCCTGCTTGTGTGAATAGCACATGATTGATTTCAGAAAGGGAAATTTATTTCCCTGCAGACATATTTTTATCATTTGCCTGAATTCCTTGATGCCTTACTCACCATATGTATAGAAGAGCCAGGTCTCCTTCAGAGGGGGATGGAAGGGAAAATGGATAACACTTCAAACCTGAAAAAAAAATATATAAAAGGCACTGCCAGATAAAATGTTCTGTGACCTATAAGCTTTGGAATGGGTCAGAGGGATTATACTGAGGCTGACATTTAGAAATGATGAGATCCGTTGGCTGCTGCCTTTGCATGGAGCACGCCAAAGTACCTTCCAGAGCTTTCCTTCCGGGGAAGCCTCCATGAAGCCCCGCTGAACACCCGAGCACTTCCACCCCCGGGGTGAGAGCTAGACTTACAGGGTCACTTTGCGCTGACTTTTACAGGGTGAGATAGTTTTATTTAAAGGGACACATTCAATTCAGTTAAGCTCTCAAATTTATGTCCTTCTAAAAAAGAAGGCTTCGGAGAGGAGAGGCTAATATAAATGGAAATGATTGCAGAGGGAGTGGCGGAGAGGAGGGAGCACAGTGGATGGTGGACAGGGTCGGAGGAGTGGGTAGAGAAATGGGAATTTGTATGCAATGAATTTCTTGGACACAAGCATTTCTTCTTCTTCTTCTTCTTCTTCTTCTTCTTCTTCTTCTTCTTCTTCTTCTTCTTCTTCTTCTTCTTCTTCTTCTCCTTCTTCTTTTTAAGCCTGGTGTTTCACATTAAGGTGGGAATGGAAATGCCCACTGGGATGGGTTAGTTCTGGGAGATTTAAAAATTTGGGCAATTTTCGGGACCGCTTAGTTACCCTGGTATAAAGTTAGTGCTTTGGTGATTCATCAGCTGGGATGTGAGTGCCTTTTTGTCCACCCTGTGAACAGGTGATAAGATCAGGCAGTTTTCAGACAATAGTCACTGCAGGGTAATTTGCATGGGCGGAGGCTGAGCAGTGGAGCAGAAAACCATCACGGCTGGTTTTTGAAGGTGTTTTTGTACTTATATGTGAAGACCAGGGCATCTGACATTCTGGGAGTGTGCTTCCAAACAAATTCTCCAGAGACGCAAACCTGACTCTGGCCAGACTAGAGGCTGACTAATCCCCTAGCTGGCTCCTTCCTCAATTGTTCTCTGCTTCTCATCTGGCGTCCTGCTGGGAACTGATCGGTTAGGACTGATCCAGGGCTCAGGCTTCCCCAGGAAGGGGGTAGAGGTAGTTCAAAAGCTGACTGCACAAGAGGCAAACAGAGAGAGCCAGGAGAGGGTCTGCACAGGAGGCAGATTAATTGAATAATCGAGTAGCCAATAGTCAATAAACGTGAATGCAACCCTATGCACCTGAGACTATTTATACAGGGATGATTAAAAAACGTCTCTGAGGATGAGATGTACCCAAGTCCGGTTCCGCTAAGTGCTGTTTAACCTGTCCCCTGACTTTTTAATTCCAAAGTAATTACTTTGGGGTTTTGATTTTGTTCAAAATGCATGCAATTTTCCTATTTTTCGATTCATTCTTTCTGGCTTCTAATCCCTCCCTTATCTTGTTAATCCTTTGCATCTCTTTGTTTTGTTTTCTCCCTCAGACTGCTCTCTTCAGGTTCCAGGGGACTGATCCTCGCTGCTCTCCTGTCTGGTGACTGTCTCTTGTGGTGGACCACTTTCTTGCCCCCTCCGGGATTCCATCCTCTGTACCTTTTTCCTTTTCTGACTTGAATCTGTATCCTTCTGTTGTTATAAACTGTAATAAACAGTTTTCCTGAGTTCTGTGAGTTCCTCCAGCGAACCCAGGGTGGTCTAGCGGGGGTGGGGGGGAGGGTAGTCTCAGTGCAGGAAGGTACTCAGTTTCAGCTCCATGCTGTGTGCTAGTCTCCCTGTGGGTGTTATAATTTCAGCATTTAATTCAAAATATTTAGTTCTTATGTGTACTGTGATCTCCGTAGGGGACAACTTTCTTTTCCAGGGCGCTCACGGTGTTGTGCATATGCTAGTTTGAAGGAAGTGAGCAATGGGCTCCCATGTTATCTGGCTCCAGTTTCCCTATCTTCTGAAATGAAAACAGGCTTGTTGCCAGATATATATGCACCTCGATTGGCCTGTTTGCAAGCTGTCTGATTTCTTGCCTTGCAGCCCCTGTGCCTGCTTCAGATTAATCCCAGTTTCTAACAAATGATCCTTTTTTTGGTCACTGCTTTGGATCACTCTGAGCCTGGCACATAGTAGGTTTCTAGGACATTCTTGATTTTTTGTTTATGTAAAACCCTTTCAGCCCTTTAGTCTTTTTAAAACAATTATCTTTCTTGTCTTTCTGATTTCATTTGTGTCTCCAAGATTCAAAACCCTAGACTTTGAAGCCCAAGGGCAGGCATCACTCCAGTTTCTCTGTGTGGCCCAGTACCTGCACGGAATCTGGCGCAGAATCAGACAGTCCTTGAACTCAGATAATCATTGAGCTGATCTGAACACCCTTTTCCCTGTAAAAGTGGAACAGAGTTTATCCCCTAAAGTCTTGCTTCCTTTGAACATTAATAATGAAGAAAGTAGGTAGTGGTTCACTGTCTTCCAAGTCCTATGAAAATAATCCTGCAACTCTCAGTTTTCTCTTTTATAAATTACAGGATATCACTCCTCATTCTTATGTCCAGGGTGTGATCCTGTTCATCATCCCTTTCTGAGACTCTTCATGTACTGCTTTACGATAGATGCAAAACTGACATTCACGTGCTTCAGTAAGGGGCTGACGGTAGTTGGATGTAACAAGAGTATTGCTTTAAGTGCCTTTTGAAAGCATGTAACAAAACCCCCTTCCTTCCTTCCTTCCTTCTTTTCTTATTTTCTGTCTTTTCTTTCCTCTTTTTTTCTTCCTTCCTTCCTTCCTTCCTTCCTTCTTGCTTTCTTTCTCACTTTCTTTTTTCTCCTTTCCCTACTTCTTTCATTTTAACTTTATTGAGTCATAGTTGACATATAAAATTGTATGACATTTAAAGTGTACATCACAGTGATTTGATATATGTATACATTATGAAAAAAGTCCCCCAATCTGTTTTTTTAACACATCTATCAGCTCATACATTTATCTTGTGTGTGTGTGTGTGTGTGTGTGTGTGTGAACATTTCAGTTTTACTCTTAGCAAATTTCAAGTATACAATACAGTGTTATCAACTATAGTCACCATGTTTACATTATAATCTGAGACCTTATTCCTCTTATAACTGAAAGTCTGTGCCATTTTACCAACCTCTCCTTATTTCCCCCACCTTAGAGACCCACTTTAGACTAGCTTAGGCAAAACAGATCATTGGAAGATATGTTAGAAAAATATTATAGAAATTTACCGAACAAAGGAAGACTAGAGAATGGCTAAACTTTCCCAAATGAAAAAACATTTTTGTTGGGAGCACCAGATCTCCTGTTCCTAGCTCTCAAGAATTTAGAGGTCTTTCTCCCTAGATTCGATTTAAATTGGAGGAGGTACTCTGATCAGCTGAGCTTGAGTCATGTGCTTACTCCTGAACCAAACCTTCTAGCTAGGAATATGGAGCTCTCTGATTGGCCATGGTTGGATCACGTGTTTCTCCCTTTGGACAATGCCTGTTATCAGAGAGCACATCATGGGTAGTAAGGAGAATCAGTTATTACATTTTTACACATAGTGGAATATTCCTAATTACTTAGAAAAAGGTCAGAGCAGATGTTTTTCTTCACGATTCTAAGTTGTTGACTCAGTGATATCTATGTTTTACAAATAGTATCTCCTTCAAAGTTATAGTTTAGTTTAGTTATTCTATGTGTTATATTGGCTGAGCTTGCTTTGAATCACTCTTTTGTTAAGTGGGTTTCTTTGAGCTCATCAAATACTCTTCCAAACAACTGAAAAGAAAAAAAAAATCCCCTACAATTCCTCCAGGATAAGAATTTGATGGTCATTCAGCATTCTCAAATATTGTGTGTTCATGCAAAATCCATTCTTACGACCATCACCCTATTACCTAAGTTGGGGAAATCTTGTCTGCCATTTCTCACAAGGACATTTTGTGGGTGGAGGGCTCAGTTAACACTTTGTTTGCTTATCACATCACTTGATTTATCTGAGAGTAGAAGGAGTGTGGTAGAAGGTTTGACAGGCAGTGATAGGTTGGCCAGTCAGGCTCAAATACCACTGGATGAGGATAAATCCTTAGTCAAACAGACCTTCCAAATACCATCACAAAACAGGAATAAGGCTCCCATCCAAACATTACAGAACGTTCTCTCTGTCACACTTGAACAAACTCAAAACACACACGCGTATATGGATATATCCTTTCTCTTTATTACTGGTAACCAGAGAGCTAAGGGTGTAAGTTTAGCATCACACAGACTCAAGTGTTGACAACTTATTTTTACAGGGCAGCCTTGAGAAATCCAGCAGAGGTAAACCAAAGGAGGGGGAAATCATAAAGGCGGTGGGGGCGCATAATTTAATCCTTGCCATTGGCCCTCACTGGCTTTTAGAACTCGCTCCCTCCCACCCCATTTTCCACTATAAGTTGTTTTTCTGATAATAAAAAGAAGTAAAAACAGCACTGCATATGAAGACTGAAAGGGATACTGCAATTCTGTATGTGTTGAGCTGTGGGGAGGATTCAGATTAACGTCTCAGGCAATGATCTTGGGGAGCACTGTGGAGCGCTGGAAGAGCAGCGTGCTGTTGATTTCTTTGAAGTCACCTCCTTCTGATGATGGAAGCAAACAGGCTGCATTGCTAATGCCCTAGAGCATGACCTTCCAGGCTTTCTGTCAAGACCAATTCAGTGAACTGGTTTAGGATTTGCCTTGCCTCTTACAACAATCATCACCTGTTTTGGCCTCCCATGGCAGCTCACCACTGTGGAAAGAGCACTGAACTTGGAGTTCAAAATCTGGAACAGTTCCTTGTTTTGTTTTTTTATTGACCACTGACTTAAGATTTGGGGAGCCTTACTCCGCTGATCTGTAAAATCGAGGGAATAGCCTCTTTATTGAAATCACTGGAATTTGGGGCAGCAGTGCACAGGAAATTACTTTTAAGATGTCTGGTGCTTTATAAATGCAGGTGGTTATTGTTACTATTTGTGGCCTGTTCCTTTATCTGAGTTCCAACTCTGATAAGAAGATACTTAGCAGCAACTTCGACTGAAACTCTGCCAGAACCCCTTACCTTTTCCTTCTCTGGGGTAAGTGATTTTCTATATTACATCTAAAACATTCTAGAAACACACAGGGGAGCATTCCAGAATGTGAGAATGGACAAATCCCCTAGGGAGGTGAGGTAGGAGTGTGTTACTTCCCACATAGTGGACAAAGAATTTGTTGGTTTATTCCAGCGGTTCTTAGCCAGGGAGGATTTTGACCTCCCTCACCCAGGGCCCCTTTGGTAATGCTTGGAGACATTTTTAATCAACAAGGCTTTAAAGCTGCTACTGGTAGAGGTCACAGACACTGCTAGATATTCTGTAACACACAGGATAGCACCTTATAACCAAGAATGACCCAGTCCCAAATGTCAATAGTGCTGAGGTTGAGAATCCCTCCTTTATTATACCCTCTTTTTCTTTTTTAAGTTTATTTATTTATTTATTTATTTTGAGAGAGAGAGAGAGAGAGAGAGAGAGAACATACAAGCAGAGGAGGGGCAGAGAGAGAGGGAGAAAGAGAATCCCAAGCAGAGATTGGGACATGGAGCTTGATTTTAGGAACTGTGAGATCTTGACCTGAGCCTAAATCATAGTTGGACACCCAACCTACTGAGCCACTCAGGCACCCAGACGTTTTCTTTTCCTAGTATTCCTAGATGAAAAGGTTTTGTCAGTTGGCAAGCTTCTGGAAGGTCAATGGTTACAACCATCATCACTACTGTATTTCCTATTTTCCAATCATCTATGCTGTAAAATACTTAGTTTTTTAAATGATGTCCTAAATCAAGTGATACAATTAACATGCAGTTTTCTCTCAACTATCATGCTTAGAAATATGGATGGCTAGTAAGACATCACCACCTTCATACACCTATGTCATTCGCAGTGTCTTTAAGAATTTTTATGTAACCCTTATGTCTAAAAATTAGGAAGCCTTAAAAGTAAACATGCTCTGCCTTTATTTTTATTATTTGTTATTATTATACTGTATTTATTTGAGACATTCTTAATCTTTTAGATAATTCAGATAGAAATATGATGGCTCTAGTGAGAACTATGAAATTCCTCATTGAATAACTATTTCAGAAAATATGCCACCATCTTAGATTTAACAGTAATGTCTATTAAAAATATTTTGAAAAAATTTAAGCATTACAAAATATTTGCAAAATTACTCTTGCATATCCTGTATTCAGGTTCCCCACTTATTGTTAACATTTTATAACATTAGCTTTGTCAATCTCTCTCTTCCTTATTTTCTCTAGATACACACACACACACACACACACACACACAATTTTTCTTTCTAAAACACTGGAGAATAAGTTACAGACATGGTGCCCTATTAATCGTAAACACTTCTATGTATATTTCCTAAAAATGCAGACACCATAATATAGACAACAAATTCTGAAAATTAATATTGATACATTATAACTTTCTTATGTACAGACTGTAAGTTTTACTGATTGTCCAAACAACACCCTTAATGACAAAAAGCCAATGTGGAATCATGCATTGCATTTGGTTTTCATATCTCTTTGGCCTTTTTCAAACTGGAAGATTTCCTCTGTCTTTTATTGTTTTCCTGACCTTCTCATTTTTTTGAGTACAGTATTTTGTAGAATGTCCCTCAATTTGGTATTGTCTGGTATTTCCTCATGATTACATTCAGGTTTGCAGTTTTGGAAAAAATATCATGGAAGTGATGCTGTATTCTTCTTATTATGTGGCACATAATCCTATTTTGTTCCTTTATAGGTGATGTTAAGTTGGGCACTTGGTGAAGGTTGTAACTGCTAAGTCACTCCACTATAAAGCAACTATTTTTCCCTTTATATATAATAAGTATTTTGGACTCTTGAATACTGAAAACAAACTGAGGGCTGAAGAGGGAGGGGGAAAGGAGAAGGGGGGTGATGGTCATGGAGGAGGGCACTTGTGGGGAAGAGCACTGGGTGTTATATGGAAACCAACTTGGCAATAAACTATTTAAAAAAATAAGTATTTTGGGGGGAGACTGTGTAGATATACTTTTCTGTATTAAGATTTTATTTGTTAGTTTTTTTTAATTTTTAAAAAAATGTGTTTTTTTGTTTTTGAGAGAGAGAGAGAGAGAGAGAGAGACAGCATGAGCAGGGGAGGATCAGAGAGAGAGGGAGATACAGAATCCAAAGACAGGCTCCAGGCTCTGAGCTAGCTGTCAGAACAGAGCCTGATGCGGGGCTTGAACTCACAAACCGTGAGAACATGACCTGAGCCGAAGTGGGATGCTTAACCGACTGAGCCACCCAGGTGCCCCTATTTGTTAGTTTTGGCATTCACTGAATGATTTCTGCCTGAATCAATGATTATGATGGGGGCCAAAAGGTGTTTTGTCTAATCTATTGTATTTATTAGTTGGCTGTAGGAAAGACCTTTCTCTTCTCCTGATTTATTTACTCATTAATTTATTTATATAAGTAGGGACTCACAGAGTCCTATTTAATTTAATGTGTGATACACTATTACTTTAATTTCTTTAATCTCAAGATGTTTCAGATTGGCTATGAGACCCTGGTCAAGCTGACTTCTGTGTTTCTTTGACACCATTTTTTGAGGCCTTCATTAATTTCTGGACTCATTCGTACTTTATCAGACCCAGCCATGGAATCAGCCATTTCTCCAAGGAGAATGATAGTTAGAAACCATGATCTGGGCATGTATTGTGTTTATTGCCACTGGGATGTCATTGCTACTAGGCTCTAGCAGCAGACATGGTAGAAAACACCCATTTCTCCCTCCCTCCCTTCCTTTCTTTCTCTTTTGTTCCTTCCCTTCCCTCCCCTCCCCTTCCCTCCTTCCCTTCTTTCCTCCCTTCCTTCTGTCCTTCTTATTTTCTTTCCTTCCTTCCTTCCTTCGTATCTTTTTTTCTATCATTACCATGGGTAGTTCACACCAATACCTTCAATTTGTATCTAATCCCTCAAATCCCAAAGCAGTCTTTCTGTTTTTAAAATTTCCATATCTGTAACTCATTTCTCTGACAGTGAAAACCTGCTTTTCATTAATTCTCAGTATTTTTATTTATTTGCTCAGTCTTCCTGTATGTAGCCAATCCAATCCAATCCAATCCAATCCAATCCAATCCAACTATTCTGGCTTCTGCCTTAGTAGGCTGCCTTTTCACTTGGCCCCCTACTTGCTCAGTGACAATATAAGGAGCAGTGAAGTTCTGATTTTAAGAGAGATTATAGATTTTCCTTCCCCTTAGAAAAGGAAGGCAAGGACTATGCTGAGAGTGTGGGGACCATGGCCATAGCGAGACTACATGCATCATGTTAGGGTTAGCCTTAGGCCTAAAAAATATACCCATTAAAAAAATTTCCCTGTCTAAAAGAGATTTAAAAGACGCAACAATTAAATATTACATTTGAAGGGCATCTGGGTGGCTCAGTTGGGAAAGCATTCGACTTTGGCTCAGGTCATGATCTCCGGTTCGTGAGTTCCAGCCTCATGTTGTGCTCTCTGCTGACAGCTCAGAACCTGGAGCCTGATTTGGATTCTGTGTCTTCCTCTCTCTCCCCTTGTCCACTCATAGTCTGTTTCTCTCTCTATCTCAAAAGTAAATAACATTAAAAAAATAAAAAATATATAATGTTTGATATTGCATTGGATTCTGGATCAAAAAAATTCTTTAAACATGTTTTGAGGACAGCTGGTCGAATTTGAAAATGAACTATTACTATGTAATAGTATTGTATCAATGTTAAAAATTATGAATTCTATTGTGGATATGTAAAAGAATGTCCCTGTTCTTGGAAAATACACACCAAAGTATTTGGGAGTAAGTGGGATGACACACACACCATATTCTGGAAGGGGTCAGCAACAATAATAATATGTACATAAAAATGTGAGTTTGAATCTCAGCTCTATCACTTAATGAGTAGGGAGTGGACGAAGATGGAAAGAGTAATCAACTTTACTGTTCTTTCTTTCTTTCTTTCTTTCTTTCTTTCTTTGAGAGAGAATGAGAGAGTGCTAGCATGGGAGAGGGACAGAAGGAGAGAGAGAGAGAATCCTAAGCAGGCTCCATGCTCAGTGGCTTACGAGCTCAATCCCATGATCCTGGGATCATGACCTGAGCCAAAACCAAGAGTCAGATGCTCAACCAACTGAGCCACTCAGGCATTCCAACCATTCTGTACTTATTCCCCTCACTTGTAAAATAGATATGTTAATAATTCCTTACTCTAGTGGTTTTCTTGGGAATTAATGAAAGTGTGTGTAAATACGTGACATTGTGCCAGACACTGAGGTAGTGCTCAATGAACATTTTTCAAGTGCAAATATATGAAGACTATATCAGTTTCATGAATAATCATAATAATAAATCATAATAATAATGTCTATTTTTTTGGACATTTTGGGACACATTGTTACAGTTAAAAAAATGTAACTTCTCACTTCTTTCTTGAAAGTTCTTGGGCCTGGTAGATTATTTCCCCATCCCTAGACTAAAGATGATGGCCAGTGAGGCCAGTGAAGAGTTTGCATTTGGGGTGGAAGGGGCAATTTGTTCTCTAACAGAGTCAAGGAACTGCATGTACAAAGTAATAAACAGCCACCATGATTGTCAATGCCACCTTCAGGGAACGTACTCCCATTGACACACAAGGAGAGAATATCCTGGAGGGAATAGTCAGTCATGGGCTTACTAAGTAACAGAGCAAGGTTCAAATCTTGCTTGTAGTAATCTCACATGCCATTCTGCCAATGGTTATACTTTTTTTAAACTGATTAATATTATGAACAGTTTTATCTTTTATTACCTCTTACGGGTAAGAAATACTGCCAGTTTACTGCCTGCTGAGTTAAGTGCCTCCTCTGTGCTTTGAACAAAATCCCTAATCCTAGAGTCCTGTGGTTTCAGGGTATCCATTTTTTGTTGTTGTTCAACAAAATTGTATTGATATCCTCTATATGTTAAATTAAATATTAATGAGCATTACATAAATGTGAAGACATTGTGCATTCTTTTTAAATGGTATCCACTAGCTTTATGCTTTTGTAGATATCTAGGCTATAGGCTGCATGGGTATTACTGCTTTGTGCAGTCAAAGTAAAGTATGCACATTCCCTCCTTCATACCTTGTGAGTGCTATTCTTGTCACCTGGGACACTCTTTTGGCCCCACTCTTTTCAAATGGACCTCCTGGACAAATTCCTTGATGTGTATTTATCAGAAATAAGACACTTTTTAAGTGCCAGTGGCTATTTAGGTGACAAAGATAAATGCTATATAGTGTCTACTTTAATGAGAACATACAGTCTGATTAGACTAATTATTTTCCCATGTCATCACAGTGAGACTTGGCTTTTGGCTGTCCTGGACATGTCTCTATCTCCCATTGCAATTCACTTCTTTCCTTGAGGCATTTCCTTGACCACATTTGTTTTTCTTATCATCTAGCATGAAGTGTGGGATGATGTCCCAACTTCACTTTCAGTTGGTTTAGATATGAAAGACTCTCATTCCCCCAATATATCTATGCATACATTCATCCATCATTCTTGTCATCTGGGACACTCCTTTGGCCCCACTCCTTTCAAGTGGACCATCCATCCGTCCATCCATCCATCCATCATTTGCATGTTTAGTTCTATTTATTGAGACTTTACAAAATGCCCTATTTTATCATTTACAGTTAAAGCTATAAAAAGGACTAACACATACCTCACTTCTCAATTGGGGACAACTTTGCCTGCACTGCCCCCCCCCTCACTGGGGGTGGGGTGGGGAGCAACTGGAAACATCTGGAGACATTTGGTTGTCATGACTGAGGGAAAGCTACTGGCATCTGGTGGGTGGAGGCCAGGGACGCTGTTAAGAATCCTACAATGTACAGGATGGCCCCCACACCAAAGAATTGTCTGGTGGAGGATGCAGAGGTTGAGAAACCCTGATACGGATTCTTAACAACTCTTAGAATTGGATACAGTCCTACATTTAATCTCAAAAATCACCCTAAATCTCTCCAGAAACAGATAATATAGAATCAGGAATCCTCCTCACCTGGAAGCTATGAAACGTTGGTTATTTTAGTTTCTCCTCACAGCACCTCCGAGAGACAGAGGACATTCCTGTTTTACTGATGAGCCACTCCGGCTGGAAGAGGTTAAGTAACTGTCAGAAAAAGTATTCGCTTTTCCTCTTTCATGAAGTATATAGCAAAGAGGTTATTGAGTTTTTACTGAAAGGCTTACTCTGGGCTGCTGGGTGTCAGCACCAGCATGTTTGGAGGAAATTCAAGTCCTCTCTCTATAGAGCTGTCAAGTGATGACTCGTCCTTAAAGGTGGGCCAAAAGTTCCCCTATAGTTTTTCAATTATGTGAGAACAACAGTTAAGGAGTTATTGATCTCCAGGGTACGTGCTGGCGCAGGGAGGTAAGCCTTAGCCAAGAAATAAGACAACTGTGGTCACTGGTCATTTTTCCCACTTCCACGAGGCTTCGTACAAACCTGGCTGCTTTTGTGTGTCTGCGCCATGCAACCTTTCCTGCTTGTCCTTCTCAGGCTCCAAGCTTTTCTCTCCTCCTGGGCACTCAGCTGCCTCGTTCACCCTCTGCCAACTATGCTTATTTATATATTGCGTTGCTTTGTACAGGTGCTTTCACCGCTTCATTTGTGCTTGTTTTGTACTTCCAGCCTGACTGCAAGCTTCTTTCCGGGCTGCACACTAAGAACTGCTGTCGACCAACAAATACTCCATTGCAAAAGAGACTCGTCTTCCAGTCTATTCCTTCATTTACTCTCTACACGTTTCCCTGTGGTCTGAAAGGAGAGCTTTCCTTTCAGAAACCGAAACGGTGGAAAGCGAAGAAGCAGTTACCCTTAATTTACATGGGAAAATTTCTGAGCATTCACATACCCACAAAATAACCTCCCTTAGGCTTTCCTCGTAGCCTGGGACAATCTTGCTAACGGATGCACAAACTAAATGGAGATAAGGCGCAGATGCTCACAGGCAGTTGTGAGCTCTGGTGGCTTGAAGCTGAGATGCTGATGTAGTTCCCGGGGAGAGAGGTTTGTGGACACCACTTCTACTCGAGGCGCACACTGCCTCCGCAAAACAAATGTTAAATGCTATTTTCACCTTTTTTTTTTTTTTTTGTAAAAGCAAAAATCTTTTTTGGATTCTTTTAGTTAGTGAAAACAGGTACTAAGTAGGTCTTTCATAAATGCAAAGTGACCTAAGGCGCTTGGGTGGCTCAGTTGCTTAAGCCTCTGACTTTGGCTCAGGTCATCATCTTGCGCTTTTGTGAGTTAGAGCCCCGTTTCAGGCTCTGTGCTGACATCTCAGAGCCTGGAGCCTCCTTTGGATTCTTTGTTTCCTTTCTCTCTCTCTCTCTCTCTCTCTCTCTCTGCCTCTCCCCTGCCTGTGCTTTCTCTCTCTCAAAATAAATAAATATTTAAAAATTGTAAAAAAAAAAAAAGAAGCAAAGTGGCTTGATACAAACTGTCAAAAAGTGGGGATCCCTGTATATCCTGAAAGCATTTACCAAGTACTTAGTGTATACCATGTATTGTGCAAAGGGAATATAAAAGTGAAACTATTAAACACTACAGAATAAAAGATACTGAAAGATACAGTGAGGATTAAAGGGCATATACAAGTGAGTTATTCCACACAGTGCTTGGTACCCAGGTACATGTGCTCCATAAATATTATTATTACTATTTCTCCCAACACACAGAGAAGTGCTATGAAAGTAGTAGGTGTTTTATACATGTTTGTTGTGTGATCGAAAGAGTGTACGTTGGGATCCAAAGAGTGTGACAGGATGCTGACAAGTGTATTTGTAGCCCTCAGCAAAGACTTGGAGTGAGTAAACATTTTTACAGATGCATTATCTACCAGCTGAGCTTGCTCTGGGAATATCTGACAGGGAAATACATTTTTACAAGTGAAGCGAACCACCGGGGTCGGCTCGGTGAGGAGGAGTCAGATTCAAACGTACTTCTCAGCTCTCAGCGTAAATGGCATTTGATTTCCTGGGAAATCTGCCGGCTGCTCTTTGCCAGGTTCAGATTCCACTGCAGGGGTCCGGAAAGCAAGATTTACTGTGTATTTTATCAGAGAACACCCTCGTAATAATAATAGCTCTAGTTGTGTAAAGAGGGGTCAGGGAAGCCCAGTAAACAAGTCTAAAACATCAAAACCCACAGCGAAAGCAATAGATTGTTAAATTTGGCAGAAAAACAATTGTTTTATGTGGACCTCCATTTGACATGTGTTTCCTCCAGTATCATGAATGCTGAGGGTTGAGGGGGGATAAAACATGAGATCCTAGCTCTCCCCAACAGAAAGGTCCCCATGGTAGCGTCACCCCATGCTGGACCTCGTGGGTCCTGCCTTTGCAAGAAGGATGTCAATTGCCAAGATGATGCATCGCCGTGAAAGGTCTGCACACTCTGTGAAATGGAGATAACAAGTCTTGGCCTAATCCAAATTACCGAATGCATGTTCAAGTCAAATGATACACTCTCTGTGAGAATGCTATGACTCCTGAATTTATATTATTGAGTTTGAGCTATTTTCTCAGTTTTAGACTCATAGTTCCAGTCTTGGTTCAACCTGACACGTCAAACATGACATGTCCCCAAGCAAGCTCTTGCATTCCCAGCTTTGCTTTCCTCCAATGTTTCCATTCTCCGTTAAAAGCTTTTACACAATCTCCCTTATGGGAAGACTGTATTATTTTTTCCATCACCAAGCACATATATTATTGCTCCCTATGCTGTTCCTTGGTCTATCCGTAGTAGCTGGCACTTGGTAGGTTCTCATTTGCTGTTTGTTGAGTAAATAAATAGATGCATTCAACTTGTTACCAGCTATTTCCAATTCTATCTCATAAGATCTCTTCACTCCATTGCTTCTTTTGCATTCCTATTGCTGCTGTATTTTTTGGAGACATCATCACATTGCATTTTGATTACTGCAGGGATCTCCTAGCTGATCTTCCTGTCACTGCTAGTGTCTCCTTACTTCTGCCTGTTCTGCCCTTTCTTCTCTGTTGTCCACCTAGAAAACTATGTACCCTTCCCCATTCTTTGCTTAAGGACTCCAATGGCCATACATTGCCTAGAGGATGATATTAGAACTCTCACTGTGCATACAGAGTCTAGGCTCTGTGTTTGTAAGATAAGACTGGCTAAGGCTAAAAATCCTGGCATTCCAGTCCCTCATTCCAGAAATCCCTCTACCTCAGCCCTCTGGGCTTCATGCACACCCTCTCCAGCTCCATTTCAGGCTCTTTCATACCTCATGACTGGCAAATGCTCCAATCTATATTTAATATTTTTTCCTCTTTATCTTCATTTGGTAGAATCCCAGTCACTGTTTAAGACCCAGCTCAAATGATATCCCCTTCCTAATCAGCAAGTAGACTAATTAGTCTTTCTTTGATTTACTACAAAATTTTGTTACCATGTCTATGAAACCACTTACTATTTATTTCAATTAATTTTTTCATCATACATTAACTCTAATGTTCATGGCTCTATTATTTACCAAACTCTTTGGCCTTGGACAAACTCCTTAAGTTCTCTGGGCCTCCGTTTCCTTCCTCATCAGTATAATGAGGGCAATGGTAGTGAGTTGCGCAGAAGATACTATGTGATTTCCATACATTGCCAAAATATGCAATTCTTAGAGCAGTGCCTAATGATCATTCAATAAATGTCAGCTATCACATTTGTTTTATTTAATCCTCATGACAACCCTATCAAGTAGGAGTTGTTATTATTTTATAGACGCAGAAACTAAGGTCCTGAGAAGTTGAAGGAGTTGGCATAATTGGTAGGTGGAAGGGCCAAGGGTTGAAGGTGATTTTGTCGACGCTGTAAACATGACCTTCACCAGCACACAGCATTGCTGCCGCCCAGGTAGTGCACTGAGGTTGGAGTGGAGCCCTCTGTTCCAATATCTGCCCTCACCAGACTGGACATTCAGGAAACTCTCACATCTCACTATCTAGCATGGTATCTGCACGTCAGAGATACATGGTGAGTGAATGTCTCAGTAAGATGACTGTGCATCTTAGCATTGGGACTGGCATCAAAGGTTGATGCTGGGAGCACACCACCATCAGGAATGTAGTTGTGTTGTTTGGTTCCACCGTACATGCCCCAAGTGAGAGCTGGACCACATGAAACAAGGCAGGAGGGTGGATTGATGAATGAGTCATGAACCCTTTTCTCTTTCCCCTCTTTTCTTCCAGAAGCAACAATGGGGACTTATATGTTGTATGATTCCCAATGAGAAATTGTATACTGTACAGAAAAAATCATCTTGTGATGTGCAGTCCCTAACTAAAGTGCAAGAGAAATGTCACATTCATTATTTCTCTAAGTCATTTGGATTCTTCTCTTGGACCTTTATCACCTTGGCTTGTGGGAAACTTGACCTCAGTCATGATAGGGATTCCCTTTCATTCTCTGTGGGATGGATGATCATCTCAGGCTTATAAAGTGAGAACAAGAGGACCACCGGGTCCTCGGTCTAGGTGGCTCTTCGTCTTTGCCCCTGCTCCTTATCTTGCTGGCTGCTGTGAAGAGTGAACCCATGCAGGTATACCTTCTGTGCACATTTGCCTGAGTGTTATCTCCCTTCGATTGCGGCCCTTGCAAGCGTTTGAAGCTTCTTCCAGTAGGGCTGTGGCCACACGGACAAGAGAGGCCTGGCTTTCTGCTGTGATGGAAATCATCATCCCCCACCCCCAGGTCTGATGCTCCAACCTTCCTGCCTGTCTGGAGACTTCCCCCACTTCTATCAAAGCACCTCCTTTCTCCAGCCCCTCCGAGCTGCTTCAGAATGATTCAGCACAATCTTCCTCTGGTGGGTTCCAGAAACTCCAGCCCCTCCTTTTTCAGGATGTGGCAGCAGAAAGAGAAGCCAGCACTAGCCAGTATGTCATTTATAACAGACCTATTTATGCAGGTGAGTGTGTTACCGTGGGCGGGGCGGGGGTGGAGATGGAAATGGGAGGCCAGGTGGGGGGAGGACCTATCCTCCAGAGTCTCTCTGTATTTTCCTGTCTCTCCAAGTCTTCCAGGACGTCTCAGTTTCTCATTCTCACGTGAGTATCATCCGCATTCCGCAGACCTAAGGTGTGAGTGTTTTTAGACTCTTGTGCCAAACCAGGCCTGAATCTTATTTCCTCACCTCCAAAGAGCTTATTGAAAAGAATAAATCATTTTTGGTCTGCATGTTACCTTTGAGTTTTCTTTTGAAACCCCCTGTGTAATTTTGCAGAGCTCACCTGAGCAAAGGGAGCCTCTGGCCTTCTTATCTGGCAGCCTCCTTGCTGTTACTTCTGTATGGGAATACAGCAAATAATTTAATTTTATCTCTTTCTGTACATTGCTTTCAAGTTTTCTACCAAAGGCACATGCTGCTTTGGGTGAATGTTGTATGACTTAGCAGACTTGTTCATTTTTCATTTTATTCACCTCAGACACTACGTGGTATAAACACTCTCGTTAATATTTGATACTTAAATAATGAGGCTATGGCCGTATGTATTAGCCTAATTTTTCTAATTTTATCCCTTATAAAGATGATGGATGATAGTAATGAGAGCCTTGGCTCTTGATGGGTGGAAACACCTTCATCATTCAACAGAGTTTCCATATTGGGAGCGAGATTTCTTTTTTATATTATTTCTGGCTGTTTAGCATCTAATACAAAAAAATTTCCTTAGAAGAAGCCTCAAAGAAAAACATCTTTTAAAAATAAAAGTCTTGGAGGAAATGGGAGAAGAAGCCACGTGACCCAGTCCAGGGCACTTCTCAGACATTAGGATCTATTTCCAAATGCCTGTGGGCTCCAGGCTGAGCCCGCAGTTAAACATAAAATCTTTAATAAGGACCAAAGCTTCAAGGTTGCTGAGGTTAGTTGCTTTGGTGCTCAGAGGATGCTGACTACACCAATAATGACATCTCACCTAATGAAACTGTCAATGAGAAGACAGACCTCTGAGGACAGGCTGAATAATCAGCGAGCGTGTGCGACATGGACTCCTACTTTCACTGTGTGTCATTTATAGTTGGCTCACCTAGTATGAACCACTGATGGAGGCATATGTGTGCTGCACCAGGAGCTGCCCATTTGGACTTGGGGTCACCCCTATGAGGAGTCTCAGGTTTTGAACATAGGGTTAAGTGCCAGACATGAAGCTAGACACTTGAGAGACACTGATTCTTTGAAATGAGTTAATATCATTCTAAGAGCTTACAATAACACCTGGCAGGTGATCAGTATTCTAGGAATGGGATTATTATTATCATTCTTGTTTGTCACAAACTCTCATATGGTATTCAAACGGTAACTTTATGATTCCTTCTTCTACTTATAAGAAACCTGAGGTTTAGCATTCAAAACCTGCTGCATTCAAAAAACCAAATATGGAGACATGGCAAAGGGTCTCAGGGCCAACTCGAAAGAGCTCCCAATGGACAAAGGAGGAATAATGGGAGCAATGAAATAACTAATGTACTGTTGGATTTAGCCCAAAGTGCAAAATGAGTACTTGTGAGTCTAAACTGGTATAAACTGGTATAAATAAATGATTGAATAAGTAAATAAATGGGAGAGGAGAGACAAATCTGTAGAAAAGAATTCCAAATAATTTACATAGATACTCCCCCTACTGGAATTGCAGCTAAAACTGTCTTCTCCACCACCACCTGTGGACTGGGCTTGATGACTGCTTTCCAAACAGTAAGAGGTATGGACAGTGGGGAGAAGTGGCGTAGGGTGGAGAAACCTGACAAGCACCATCACAGCCAGGAGATCAAGGTTTGAACATCATCGCTGATAAAGTCACGTTGGTGGCATGCACCCTTGATGTGATATGGTGAGAATGGCATTCTGCTTCTGTGGTCATTCACCTTAAACTTATAATTCTAGTAGACTCATGAGAAAACTATCAAATATGTTCAAATTAAGAGGCATTCTGTAAGATGCCTGACAGTATTCTCCAAAACTGTCAAAGTCATCAAATACAAGGAGACTCTGAGAAACTGTCACAGACAGTGGAGGCTAAGGAGACACTACTCCTAAATGTAATGAGGTAACCTTGATAGGATCCCAGAACAAAAAAAGGTCATCGGGAAAAAAAATACCAGTGAAACTTGGGTAAAGTGTGGAGTTTACATAATGGTAATATACCAATGTTTCTCCTGAGCTGTAGCAAATGTACCACGGTAATGTAAGTAGTAATTGTGCATGGACTATATGGTAACTCTTGTATGATCTTTGCAACTTTCCTGTACGTCCAAAATTTGTCTGAAATTAAAAAAAAAAAGAAAATAACACTTATGTAAAATATGCTATATCTTGTTATACATAAGAGCATGTATAACTTGTTATATATATAAAACAAGTTAGGGTAAGATTGCTTAGTTAGAGTCACAACTGATTAATATCTTACAGGGCAATTAACAAGGCCATTGGGTTTTTTTGTTTCATTGACCAGAAATTATTTGCATCTCTATGTAAAAAATTCTGCAAGGTAACTTCTGGTCCTGTAGAGAAGTAAAGTAACCCGGTCAATAGAAAGTTGAGTTTAGGACTGCAGAGAACAATGGTGAGTAATCTCTTGTTTATTTCCAAGTTTGGGGTATTTTTGCTGAGAGTTTCTCTTCTATCCTCAGTGACTATAAATAATCTTCAAAGATTATTCTTGATCACATAAAGAAGCTGCTTTCTTTTATTTGGCCTGATTATTTACAAAGATATAGCAAGAGTGTTAATTGACCATACAGGGATCCTTGAGTTTGTTTTGCAAACCCAGAGCTATATAGTATTAAGCATCGCCAAATGCCTTAGAATGAATTCTGATCAGGTTGGACTATTGAAGACCTACATTATTTAGTCTTCTCTCCGAAAGCTAGGGAACCAAGTCTGGAACACTCCACCAGATTTCACCAGTAGTTACTATAGATTTGAATGAATTCCTCCCTTGAGGTCTCTCAAATTTGCTAAGGTCTCTGGCTTGCCTGGGAGTGACCTTCCCCACCACCTCTGGGACTGGGTCCTTCTATGCAGGTTCTGAACCAGTTTTCTTGGGGCCTTTGCAGACATTGGCTCCACACAGGAAGTCGATCCTTGTTCCTTAATATGGGCATGTTATATCTGATTAAAAAGCATCGTTCACAAAATCACACTCTAGGTACGGCCTGGTTGTATAATCTATTTGTCCAATTATGTCCTAGAGAAAGGAGGATGGATTCATACTGCATGTATTCAAATTACTGCATTGCCATGAAAAGCAGAGAGCCTTGGTCAAAGTCTGGGTTTCTGAATTTCAAGGGGCCAATGAGAACAAGATACCATTTTAAAATGTTTCATTTTGGTTTACAGGAGAAGAGTCTGCTAAATTGAAGGTCAGAGGTGGTTTAAGAAAAAAGAGAAAGGGCCCTCTCATGTATCTGTAGAAATCAAACCTGGGCAGAATGAGGCAGACCTTCCACTGCTGTATTGTCATTGGATTTTCCCAAAAGTTCTTTGTTGTCAAGAGGCAGCTCCCTGCCACGTACCTCCAGAGGCACCGTTTGCATTGATGCCCGCGTGGGAATCAGAGTCAGAGAACTTAACCGAGTCAGAGAACTTGGTTTCTTCATGGAAAAGTCAAGAGGGGGGTGCAAGAGGGAGACACGAAGCAAGTTCCTCAAAACAAATAAGTACACTGTAAGACACAGGAGACAAAGCACGGTGCGCTTTATGTTGGTGCCTCTGCGGTAAAGAAATAATGCAATAAAAAGTGTTTTATTTTTTTCTCTTTCGTAGCTTCTTGTTTTGCTGCTAGCGAGGCTGCTGTAGTATCTTCTGGAAAACGAACTCTGGAAAAAACCCACTCAGCTCACCTGAGTCAACTCATTGCGAAAGTTGAATCCCTATAAAGGTAAATAATCATATACCCAAATGGTGGCAGGATATTGGTAACCGTTTGCTTTATTTCTAGTGAATCTCCACAGATTGGAACTCACACAAAATTTGTTTCCTGTGTTATGTAATTATTGGCCTAACTCTAAAACACATTTAAAAATTATCAAAATTTAGAAGTGCATTGGAGAAAAGACGTAAGGGTAAATAGAAAATCAATTGACAAGTGGAATTTACTAGAGGACAACATTGCTGGTGCATCCCCTGGTGGCAACGTGGCCACCCTCAATGTCACAGCCATGAATGGCATTTTGTTAAGTACTGTGGCTGTCGATACAGGTATTCACTCAAGTTTACTGGGTTTTGCTATTTCCTTTGTACCAATCTTTCCTGATCGATTTGCTTTTTTAAAAAAAATGTTTATTTTTTAGAGAGCGAGAGAGAAAGAGAGAGAGGAGGGGCAGAGAAAGAGGGAGAGAGAGAATCCCAAACAGGCTCTTTGCTGGCCTCACAGAACCCAACACAGGGCTCCATACCATGAACTATTAGATCATGACCTGAGCTGAAATTAAGAGTCAGACACTTAACTGACGAAGCCACCCAGGCACCCTTCCTAATCTATTTACTTTGTTTGCATTTCCCTGATGGGAATTGGCTCAGTCTACTTTATAAGGTAGGCTTCATTTTAGTTTAGTATTTGCTGAAGAAATACAGGCCTGACATGAATTTTTACAGAAACACTATATAGTCCGGGGCTTCATTTACTAATACAGTTACTGTTTTTGTGACCTGCTCCATATCAATGTTCACAGATACCAATCTACTTCTTTTATTCTTGTGATTTTATATCTTTTATTTTAAGGTAGGTAAGAAATCCTTTTGGATTCTAGTACCTGGTATTCAGCATTTAAATAAACAAAACTCTGTTCTCCCATAGAAAACCACATTACTATCACTTTCAATACAACTGCAAAATAAAGGTATAGCACTTCTATTTTGTCCCCCCCCCATTCTCCTTATAGAATTGGAATAAATCTTACATACTTGTGCCTTACACAATGTTGATATGTAAAATATTTAAGGGTTAGGTTTCTACTTATTTTGACACTAGCAAAGAAATAAAAAGACACCCCAATAGCCCTTACACCTTGTCTCTTTTGACATATCTTTGGAATGGTAGAAAAACAAGAACAGATTCTCTAAATACAGTCCACTCCTGGTGAAAAAAAGTTTCCATCCCAAGAAGGAACTACACAATCAGCCTCCACTTGAAAACCTCCCCGCACATGGTTTTCAATGCCTACATCTGAGAAGGACAGATGATAAAGCCTTCCACCCCACTGCCAAGTCAGGGAGGCATTCAATCTCTGTGCTGGCTCTACCCTAATTAAATGTGGACTTTATGTAAACCACAACCCAGACTTTTTATGAATTCAGAATATGCTGGCTTCATTATTCTTGTCAGGCGGCAAAACTAGACCATGACAGATGAGTTTCTGAGCATTTGCTGATCATTCATCTACAAAACATAATAGTTTGATTCTTTCACTTAGGGCTATTTACAGAAACAGAAGTTGATTAATTGAAGGATCGGTACTGGGTAAATTCTCATTCTCTCTCTCTGTCCTGAATCCACTCTTAATGTAGCTCAAGGAAATCATCATTAATAATACATTACCGAAGGAGGAATACTGTGACTCATTCCCTCTAGAGAAATTATATGATATCATTAATCTCCAATAAGTGTATAAGTATTTTCTTAACTCCATTTTATCTTTGTTAAACACATACTCACATATTGTTAGAGATTGTCCTGAGTTCCAAATACATGATGTGTCCATACTTAAAAGAATTGCGAATCATGGAGACAATGATAATAGTGATAGTAATAGTAATAATAATATCTAACATTTATTTAACACCAAATATGGATAAGTACTTTAGATTTGTTATTTCAAATCCTAACAATTCTAATAAACGAGCATTCTTATTTCCATTTCACAGAGTAAGAAATCAAGACACAGAGAGATAAAGTGATTTATCCATGGTCAAAGCACTGCTAAATTACAGGGTTAAGATTTAAACTCAAATATAATTGGCTCCAAAGCCTATGCTCTTAATCACTGCCTATATTATACTGTGGATGAGTCAAATTAGATCACAAAGGGGTGGGTTGATGAATTGACGGTGGATAGGCAGGCATAATATATTAACTGTTTGGGTCCCCTACTATTTTCACAGATACCTCCTGACTCAACATCTCTCCCCATGACCACATTTACAGGGAACAATGAATGGCTTAATTCTTGAGTCACCTCTGCCTTACCCCCCTGAGCTCCAAGTTTCAGAATCTGAAAGTGCCAACTTGGAAGCCACAAGCATGGGATCTATAGCTGCAGCTCCCTGCTCTGTAAAGTGAAAGATGGGAATTTAGTCCTTCTTGCTTGTTCTACTTACGGGACATCAGTTCTTATTCGTGGGTGGAAACTACTAATTCAACACAGGTTGTTTAGCAAAAACTACCAGAGTCCCACATGGGGACATTTACATGGACCCAGGCCTTCAGTAAAATCCTCAGAAGAATTTTCCTTGTGGTCTTTAAAAGGTTACTCCTAGGAGCAAGGGACCTCAAGGGATGGCTACAGATCTTCCTTTCTTTCCTTGATCCATTAGCATGACAAGGGATAGAACACCTGCAGAGCAAGGCAGGATGGAAGTGAAGGAGAGTTTAGGAATTGGCTTTTTATTTTATTTTATTTTATTTTATTTTATTTTATTTTATTTTTTTAACTTAAATCCAGGTTAGTTAACATATAGTGTAATAATGGTTTCAGAAGTAGAATTCAGTGATTCATCACTTACATAGAACACCCAGTGTTCATCCCAACAAGTGCCCTATTTAGTGTCCCTCACCCATTTAGCCCATCTCCCCACCCAACACCCCACCAGCAACCCTAGTTTGTTTTCTGTATTTAAGAGCCTTTTATGGGCTTTTCTCCCTCTTTGTTTTTATCTTATTTTTGCTTCCCTTGCTCTATGTGCATCTATTTTGTTTCTTAAATTCCACATATAAGTGAAATCATATATTTGTCTTTGACTTATTTCACTTAGCATAATACACTCTAGTTCCATCCACGTTGTTGCAAATGGCAAGATTTAATTCTCAATGAATAATATTCCATTGTTTATATGCACCACATCTTCTTTATCCATTCCTCAGTCGATGGACATTTGGGCTCTTTCCACACTCTGGCTATTGTCGGTAGCGCTGCAATAAACATCGGCGTGCATGTGCCCCTTCAAATCACCATTTTCATATCCTTTGGATACAAAAAGGAGTTGTTTAGAAATTTGTTGTTCAAGAACCATTGTTTCTTTCTACGGGGTTGCTAGGTATGTACTGTAAACTTTTTTCTGACATCTGTTCCAGGGAGACAGCATGATGTGGAAGAAAGTACACCAGAGTGAGTCAGGAAATCACACTCTGTCTCTTACTAGCCTTGTGGCCTTGGGGTCATTGCTGTACCCTGTGAGCCTCAGTTTTCTCATCTATCAGATGGGGTTCCTACCTCACAACCTACCTGAGGCCCACTGATGTCCTATATATATAATATGTGTGATGACGGTGGTTTTCTGCCAGAAGGGCAGCCGACAGTCAAGAGGTCTTTTATTTATGAAAACATAAGTTTCCTTGGCAAAGTTTGCAGAACTTTTGACATTTCAGACTCTGAACTTTCTCATATTTATGTATAAATTCTAATAAATCTACATCGTAGCATCTGCCCTGTGCTGCCTATCTTCCATTTAGGAGATTGGGCCAAATTTTTATCCTCTGTAGCTCCGTGGTATATTTAACACCGAGACAAGTGTGGTTTTATCAAGCTTTCAGGAATAAAGCGATGCCACCGTTTAATTTAGCGTTTAATTATAATATCCTGCCTCACTGGCAAGTTGCTGGCTTCTCCCTAAGTAAACTGAGTGGAAAATGTCTGTTACTGTTTTGCCTTGAAATTCAAAGTTCGTTTCCTTATGAATTGTTCCATTTAGGTTCAATCTCACCACGTGGGCTTGAAGAAGGATAGAGTATGAGAAATATCTGAGTGATGTAATAAATATAGGTCTCTGTATCCACCAAGGTCAATTCCTGGGCCTCAAGCTCCCTTGGCTTACCTCTGTGCCACTCCAGTTGAGCCAGCTCCCTGGATCCCCTACCTCTATTACTTTCCTAGAGCTATTTGAACAAATTACTCCAGACTTAGTGGCCTAAAATGACACAGATATATTCTTTACATGCCTGAAGTTTAGAAATCCAATCTGAGTCTTACAGGCTAAAATCAAGGTGTTAGCAGAGCTCTCCTGTTGGAATTTCAGGGGAGGGTATATTTCTTTGTGTTTTTAAGCTTGTAGAAGCTGGCTGCATTCCTTCACTGGTGGTCTCTTCCTTTAACTTCAAAGAGAATCATCCCAACCTCTTCTTCCTCAGCACATCTTCTTCACTCCCTCTGATCCCCCTGCCTTCCTTTTATTAAGACCTTTATAATTACTTTGGGCCCTACTAGATAATCCTGGATAATCTCCCATATCAAGATTCATAATTTATTGTATCTGCAATGTTCCTTTTGCTGTTATGATAACATATGTATAGGTTCCGGGGACTAGGCTGTGGACATCTTTGGGGTCCCAGCCAAAGGCCATTGGGTGCATTGAGGACTCAACTGTGTCTCTAATTTGCCACTCATTTGGGATTGCTTGACCTTCGCCCTGTAACAGGGTCTTATGTCTCTGCAGGTCAGACTCCCAAGCTGCCTATTTTTTTCTAGCTTATCTTGGATATCCAGTTTATCTTGGCAGAGGAAAGAGTAGTTGTCATATCAGTTGTCATGACAATCCAGCCAGGAAGGAAATAACATAATCCTCATTTTACATATGATGAGAGTTACACCCAACAATATTTACTCAGAGCCTCACAGCTGGTCAGTGGCAGAGCTGGGATTTGAAGCCGAGAGTCTGTGCTTTAATTGTCGAGCATCCTGTCTTTCCATCAAGTAGAGTTACTACCCACTTCCTTTGTCTAGAGTAAGAGATACCCCAACACCATTTAGCATTAACCTTCTGCTCTGGATTTTATCTCTTTCCACCACCTCTGGGACCTGAGACCATTATTTGTTTCCTCTATTTTGCTGATTTCTCCATCATGTTTATCTCATCCTCTTCAACTTACAAATGTGCTCATTCAAAAAAATAGTTTCCTCAAAGTTATCTCGACTTTTCCTTTGTTTCACATGATATCTGACCTTGATTTGACCATATCCCCGGAGAGAACAGTCCATAATAGCCATTCTCTACTTTATTCCTTAGTTCCCTACAATCTAGCTTATGCAGAAAAGTTCCCACCTTTCCCACACTTTCCCACTTTTGCAGAATGTCACCATGTGGGGTCACACATTCCATCTTGGAACATTTTCTCTTTGTGTTCCTAAGACACCGTGATCTTTTGGACCTTCTACTGGTTTTTCTGTTCTGTGGTTGGCTGCTATCCCTCTCATGAATCTTTTTCTATCCCCTTCACAATTTCATCATCCCCCAAGAATGCAGCCATCACCTCAGTCTGGTGACTCCCCACACTTGATTTCCAGCACCAAATTTGAGTTCCTCATACCTCCTCTCTGTTGCACATCTTCCCCTGAAGTCCTGTCCACTGTTCAAACATAGTGTGTGCAAATGTGAGCTCATTCATTCAGCAGGATTATTTGAATGGCTACCCAGTACCAAGTGTTATGTTGTGAATGAGATGCAGACATTAAGGAATCTAGCAGGAGAGAGACCAGGCTACATCATTGTAATGCAGTTTGGTATGATGCATAGGAGAGAGATGTGTTTAGGAGTACAAGGTGGGCAGCGAAGGAGGTCCTTACACCACCTGAGCAGAACTTCAGAGGGGAGGTAAGTTAAATGGGTAATGGGGAGGATGGGTAGAGGAGGGGCAGGAAAGAATGGTCTATGCAGAAGAGACTGTGTAGTGCACAGCAGAGTTGAATGTAAGAAATACCTAGGCCCTTTCCTTGGACAAACTCTTCTTTCTTCTTCCTTCGTCGGATCCATGGGGCTTCCTTTTCTTCCAGGAAGTATACCAATACATGGGAAAACATTCAGAGCACTACCCGGCTTAAAGTAAGTGTCCAACAAATATGTACTGAAGGGAAGGAGGAGTAAAGTTAAGAAGTCATCATGTCAGTGAACAAGGTCCCTGCCCTGGTGCATGGGTTGAAGTTCTCCTGAGGGCTTAAGGGAGGTCTCTCTGAGAGGTTTTCTGTTTGAGGGGACTCTCCTGAGGCCCTTCCTCTAGGCCTTAGGTAGTAGCAACTTCATCTGTCTGCCTTGCCCTTATATCTGGCTTCATTTGACACCTATAATCTTCTTTTCTGATCCCTTTCCTTTTCAAATCAGCTCTGAGGAAGGATTTGATCACATTCACTTACAATTGTATGTCTTCACCTATTGGCTTTTATCCCTAAAAGTCCTCTGGGAATATTTACGGAAAGCATTCTACCCTATTGGAGAAATTCCAGGCTTTTGAAGATAGAGAAAGCGCTATTTTTTTTTTAAAGAAATGGTGGCCCTTCACCCCTCCATAAAATCTGACCTTCCTACTCATGTGGTTGCTCAGCCTGGCCTGGGTGTGACCTGCTTGGAAAGGCCTCAAAATCTCTTCCATTTAGCAAACATTTATTCTGCAGTTTCTTCTGTGCCAGCCACTCTCTACCGTGGGAATACAAAAACAAATAGTCCGCTTTTGGCGTGCAATCCAGTAGGGATTATCAGTGGTCTGAGTGAAAATGAGAGCAGGGAAGAGCTAAAATCTAACCTGAGCTGATGGGCAGAACTTGAGAATGAGTTCAAGGAAGGAAAACATGTCAGGAGACAGGTTTCCTTTCCTTCCCAACTTTCCATGAGGTCAGGTTCTCAGTGGTGCTTGGGGGCCTGAATATATGTGTGGGAATGGGGGGAGGGTGGGTTACACGTTTGAGGCTGAATACACCCCTTGCCTCTCTCGGGACCAATGCTCCAAGATGCCTCCTCTCCCTTCTTGCTCTATTGGACTGGGAAGTACTTCAAGCTGGGACAGGCTTTATTCTCTTTGTGTCCCCCACTCACATTACCAGCTACATAAGTGCTTAGTAAGTATCTCTGGGATAAATGAATGAATAATAAAGTGGAGGTTGTAACTACTTTCCTTGCCTCTGGGGCATTGTAAGACATCATTAGTTAATGTGTGCAAAGAGTCATATGAGCCTTAATTATTAACATTATTTTATCTGCCAACCGCCTATGGCTTACTTTCTGTGTATGATATGGCAGTTGGGCCTGGAACAAAATTCCCCGCTGTCCACTCCCAGCTTCCAGTCCTGGATTTAATAATTCGGACGGTGGAGGTGCTGGAAGGGCTGCGTAAGGGACCCCCTCAGAGCGCTTGCAGACGAGGGGCACCGGTTGGCCATGGAGGCCATCTTCCCCCTGCTTCAGGGCTGGTTAGGAGGAAGGGCGTGGGGTCTCACCCTCAAAGAGGAGCAGAGGGAACATCGCTGCTTTCCTTGTTTGACTTGCCTTTTTCCGAGTTGGTCCAAGAACAAATCGATGTCTGTCTTTCCCTATTAATCAGGACTTTATTAGGAGGAAAGTAACTTCAGGCCTCATGTGACTTTTCCTCTGCCTTAAACATTTATTCAGCCCGAGTCCTTTTCTACTCTGTCATCCCCTCAAATAAGAAATGCTGGAAAACGAATTCCAAAGATCACAAGACAGTTAAGAAAGTCACAGAATACATGATGGTGACTTGGATGAGAAACATATTTTGTTATTCATTAAGAAATCACTCCATTATAATACAGAGTTAAATGTGTTCTCCCATTTCCCCATGGTGAGATGATCCTAAGGAGATGTGTGTGTGTGTGTGTGTGTGTGTGTGTGTGTGTGTGTGTGTTGAGATCTTATCACCAAGTGGGTTTGGAAACGGGCTTCTTGAGTTATTAAACTTCCCAAATTTTCTTTTGGGGAGAAAAATTGTTGGTACTATATATAATCTTTTAATAGTCTCTCTCTTTCTCTCTCTCACACACACGCGAGCGTGCCTGTGTGCACATAACGCACACACACAGCTCTTCTTAGAAACTCATTGGGATAATAAGATCTATATATAGAAAAGTTAAAGTCCAAGATCATGACATTAATTAGCAGATCATCGGCATGGCTAAGTAGGACTGGGAATTTATTCACAGCATCATGGGAATCATACCAAAGGCTGGCTGGGCAACTGGATAACTTCCTCATGGAACTATGCCTGCTTCTCCATTCCTGCCTCCTTTTCTGTAGCTACCCTGCATCTCCCCTACTTCCCTCCTGGATTCTCAACCAGACTTAACCTTCTGACGTACTGGTAACTGACTTCTGGACCCTTGGAGGATCCCTTCAGCTATGCCAGTTTCTGTAACACACATCTGGAGTACACCATTCAATTTGTGCCATCACCTGGGTCTGCAATTCAAAATGCCTGCAGGGTCCGGCAGGCCACCTAGTGGATCAAGTCTCCTGAGTCAGTAGGGTGTTTGATAACTGGAATGTACACCCTGTCTAAAGAAGGCACCTTCTTTTAGGCTCTGGCTGATCCCAGCTAAACATCACTAAACAATGAGAATTCAAGCCTGGGGCTCCCAATGAACCAGCAATTTCACTACCCAGTTATTATGCGAAATCTTCCCAATTTAAAACTATTGGCACCTAAATTAAGAAAACACTGTGTAGACCAAACACAATGCATCTTAGAAGATCCTACCTGCAGGCCCCCACTTTGCCACCTCTGATACTTAGCATACGGGAGTGCAAAGTCTAGTAGCCCAGACAGAATAGGGATACAGGAAGTCTCTTATCTTGAAACCACCAGAAAGTACTCAGTGGAGTTAAATATGAAACAACGTGAACTCTGTCCCTGAGAAGGCTCTCTACTCAGATAAGAAGATTCACCAAGCTGCCTCTGATATCACCCAGTCCTACAAGACCATCACTGTGTCTGCCTTGTACCAGGTGGTCATTCTGTGCTGAATTCTCCACCCATAGAACCAGAGATCTGAGGAGTAAAGTTATCAGCAGATTGCGCAGTGAGGGAAACATGCAATACATGTATTCTTGGACTGTTGCCTGAAAGCACCCATGTTTTCAGAGAGATCTGAGGAGTTCTTTAAAAAAAAGGCAAAGGGCTCACCTACTCTAATGTGCCTTCTGCCCAGAATGGGGATTGAAGATGACAAGTTGGGCACCAAATATGATCACTGCAGGCTCAACATGGCTGTTGATATGACATGTGACATGTGTGGCTTCTTATTTTGGAAAATCTGTCCTTGCTGTGTCAATGCCTTGTTATAATCTAGGTTTACATCACCATTTAGGAAGAACTCACACTGAAATTTTATATATTTCTAATTTAAGGCATGATTTAAAGACAGTGAACTCTTCTGATTTTTGAACCAAACTTATGATGTGGAAGGTCACACCTAGAATAAAAAGGACACAAAAAATAGAGGACATGGGCTATTTCTCTGCTCTAGTGGTCATGAGTCCCCGAGGCTAATTGTACCCCAAATATTTTTGACAATTTCATAAAACACAATTTATCTTTAAATAATAATTACTCAAAATAGAGGGCCTGGAAGTGTCCTTCTGGTGAAGTATGCTACTAAGCATAAATTTTAAAGAAATTAAAAAATAAAAACCCTTAGTTTAGATGAACTGATTTGCCTTTCAGACATTCTTTCCTATTTTTACACATCCAGAGCAACTTACCTATTTTCACACAATCAGTGCAATTGGTTGTGTTTAGTGAGATGTATAAATGATAGTGTTCATTGTAGAACTGATCTTATTTCAAGGTAAAGGACAACATGTGACCTATAGAACTAACTTTGTTGAAATGTCATTCTGAATCAAGTTGAATGAGTCATAATGTGTTTATTCGAAAACTCTTCCTAGCCAGATGTTATTCTCCCCCCACTCTCTCTCCTCTTCTTCTCTGTTAACGTCAGGATCATGTTAGCATGTTAATGAAACTGTGAACTTGGACAAGGAGCTTAGCTGTGGCTAACCTAAGTAGAAGGATAATTGGCTGACCCTAATTAAAAAAAGCAGATTATAGGTCTGTGAGTATTTAGTCCATTCTTGCCAAAAAGCAGTCTCTCCCCTTGCCTGGCATTAAAGTTCAGGAAGCAGAACAGACACCAGATGAAAATAAGAGGAAAACCCCAGTTCTAAGAGCCTTAAAATGGGAGTAAAAATGAAACACCATTTCTTTTTGTGGCTTATTTTTGCCTAATTATCCAAATGGCATACATAGTCACTCCCCACTTAGGGCAAGGTCTCCGATGTCACTAGTAGGGATTACGGAAGGCATCAGGAAGCCTTCGGTGTGGGTAGACCTCTCTTATCAGGCATTATAGTCAATCTTTTATTTTTTTTATTTTTAGTTTTAAGTAGGCTTCATGCCCAGTGTGAAGTCCGACATGAAGCTTGAACTCACAACCCTGAGATCAAGACCTGAGCTGAGATCAATGGTCAGACACATAACCCACTGAGCTACCCAGGCACCCCAATAGTCAATCTGGCATCAGGACGTATCTCCATCATATCTTCTTACAGACCAGAACCACCTGCAGAGCATGAAAAAAAACAAAACACGTGAGTTATCTTTTCAGCTTGAAGAGCACAGGCATACAGTCAAATCTCATGTAGTTTTACTGGATCACATGATAGGGATAAAGTGAATGTCCCCCTCTTGGTACATAGGAGGCTGCGTGCTCTGGATTTGCCAGCCCGTGAGCCCCCACCTGCATGGCTGTGGGACCTTGGGGACCCTCTCCTCATACTCCCTCATCCACCATCTGCCGATCGTCCATGTTTCCCCCCAGGCTTCTCAGCACGTGTTTGCATATTCTCGTCAGCTCTGATAAGCTTTGAGGTCCATTGGCCACAGCCCTCTGAGGCAGTCAGAATCCCACTTCCTGGGGCATGAGCACCCCTCACTATTCCCTCAGGTGCTGTACTCATTCCTCTGTGACCAGCCTGTGCCCACTGGGTGACTCCCCTGCACAATGATGTGTGGCCCACCAGGAGGGAATGGTCCCCTCTCCACCTCAGTGAAACAAGCCCCTGGACATTGGAATCAGACAGACATGGGTCCAAAACTCAAAGCTGCCACTTAGTAATTTGGGGTAAGTTATGGTATCTCTTTATGCCTCAGTTTACTCAGCTATAAAAATGGGTGGGGGTGCCTGGGTGGGTCAGTCGGTTGAGCCTCTGACTCTTGACTTTGGCTCAGGTCATGATCTCCTGGTTCCTGAGTTCAAGCCCCACATGGGGTTCTGTGCTGACAGTGCGGAGCCTGCTTGGGATTTTCTCACTTTTCTCTCTGCCCCTCCCCTGCTTGCTCCCTATCTCTCTCTCAAAATAAATAAAAATAAATGTAAAAAAATGGATCAGTTGTAGCACCTAAGTAGTAAAATGGAAAACATATGTAAAGCATTTAGTAGGATGTTTAGCCCATTTAGTAAGCATTCAGTAGATATTAGACACCAGAAGTGTTAGCAACAGCTATTGAAGTCATTGCAGGCTATCCTTATTGGTGTCATAAGAAACTACTATTTTCTCTTCTATCTTGTGTTATTAAGCACCCCATTCTACACCAGTCCTCCAGTAAAAATTTTTCTCCCAAGTATCTCGGTCTGTTTCTATAGCCACTGACTACTTACAGTGACATTTGTGCACTTGCACATGGGGCTCTCTGTTTACCAGTGATGGGCTCAGGGGAGGAAACTCTCTAGTTCTCTTTTATCTGTATATTTATAATTTTACTACTCAAACACTCATTTTTTTTTGATGTGAATGTACAGTGAATACTCCTGTTACTACTTAAAAACATGTACAAGAAAAAAATATTTTTCTGACTATCCAAGCCAGCCAAGCACACTTTTTGGTGATATATTGGGCCCCAATGGCTTTTTCTGATTAAAAGGCTCATGGCTTATAGTGAAAGGCTGTGGCTGCCCGTATTGCAGTTATTAGCATATAAATGCTCATCTCTGTCATGGATGTGTATAATCATGAAATATGCTACCATCTAAGTAGGAACGTGCCGTTGACTGGGTTGCAGAACATAAGAGCATCTTCCAGGAATGTAACATTTATGGTCGAATAGTCTTTTTCAATAGAAGCAAGTGTAATAATTTCCCCCGAATACTGTCAGGATAAACAGACTTGGTCAAGGGCCAGAAAGAAGTGCATTCGCTGGTCCATGAGGACAACCTTAGCCATTCCCCCACTGGTATTCACAGACTTTATGTATTTAGGATTTAAAACTTGTACTTTGACAAATGAAATGGTTTGGAAATTTTTGACTGAATCAAAAATTCAGCTTTTGATCGACTGGGCCAACAATTCAAAGATTTCCTTTTGAAATTTAGATTTTTGGAACGTAAAGAGGCACACCTTTGCGCCTTGCCCTAGGCGTCGCCCTGGAAATTGTGGGTGGCATCTCGTCTCTGATGTAGCTAATTATCTTAAGAGCAGGGTGTGCTTTGTTCACCATATCTGCAGTACCTGTGACTTTTAAACTAGCCGTTATTTGAAAGAAGTCATGGCTTAGTGAAGATGGTGAAGTAGACGCTCTTTAGCTCTTTATCTCTGAGAACGCTTCTTTCCCCTCTGTGCTCCCCACCATGAGCCTGTGAGCTTGAGCTTCCCTGCCAAGTACCCCTGTGCCTTTGTCCCCCTCTTTATCTCAGCTGCTTCCACCTGTGGCTTCCACATTCAGTGGTCCACCTTTGTGGCATCCACACTCAGTGGTCTACTTATGGCATCCACACTCAGTGGTCTACCTATGGCATCCATACTAAATGGTGCCCTGGAGTTTAGCAATTAACAAGGAGCAGAGACCTTACCACGAATGGATAGGAGTCTGATTGGTAAACTTTCAGGCAGCAGTCAGCCTGATATGCAGATACGACATGATGATTTTGAAGGCACACAATGATGATTTTGAACATCAGGGCCTTCTTAGAGTCTTAAAATCACACACATTTGTGGTGGTGCCTAAGATTGCCCTGTTGTGTTCATAAGACAGCTGAATTAAACTGTCCAAGTGCAGCACCATTTTCAAATAACTGTTTTCAATTATGGCCAGAATTGAGTATTTTAATATTACGTAGGCATGGGGCAATCTGAGTATTTTCATACACAACCTCTTTTACGTATTTGACTCCAGGTTGCTTCTTAATGAAGGGTCTTGTTTTTATCAGCAATATTAGTCCATGTCAGTACGGGGGCCAGTGTTGAAACATTTATTAGTTATCTCTAACATGCTGCTAATAGTTGAACCAAAATAAACCATGCTACTTTATTTTATTTTTATATTAATTTGTTTTAAATCTATATATATTTTTAGTAAAAATATTTTAGCATTAGATTCTGCCATAAGTAATACAGATTTCCAAATAGTGGCTTACATAGAAGTTTGTTTCTCTCTTACATAAAAGAAGACTAGAGGTAGTATTACAGAACTACTTTGTCATCTCCATGAAATCACCTATGGTCCAGACTTTTGTCAGCTTACTGTTCTACCTAGCATGAAGCTCCAATACTCACAGTTTAAGATAGCTGCTGGAGATCCAGCCATCACAGTCGAAGTTCATGAAGCAGAATGAAAGGAAGAAGAAGGGTGCAGGCTTTCACTTAAAAGCGCTTCTGGAATGTCCCAACATCATTTAGACTCAAGTGTTACTGACCGTAAGAAACTCAGTCACACCCCGTATTTAGTGATGGCTACACCACATTTCAGATAAGTCTGGGGAATGTAGTTTTCAGCTGTGCAGCAATGTTCTCTGCTAGAAATACAGACTGCACTCCAAAAAGAGAAACCCTATTAGTAATATGTTCATTTTCTATTGCTGTGTAACAAGTTATCACACATTTGGTGCCCTAAAACAATATCCACTTATTAGTGTGCAGTTTCTGTGGGTCAGAGTCCAGGCATGGAACGGCTAAGCTGGGTTCTTTGCCCAGGGTCTCACAAGGCTTAAATCAAGGTGTCAGCTGGGCTTCATTCTCTTCTGGAGCCTCCACTAAGGAAGGACCTGCTTTAACGCTCTCTCAGGTTGTGGGCAGAATTCACTTCCTTGTGGAAATTCATGATGGTTTGCTTCTTCGGGCTGACAATACAGAAGGTGTTTGTGCTACTTTGTTTTCTAACTTCAGGGAAAGCCTGGAGCCTCTTCTGAAGGGCTCACCTAGTTAGGTCAGGCCCACACAGGATAATCTCTACTTCGATTAACTCAAAGTCCACTGGTGATAAACCAGATAACATCTGCAAAGTCCCTTTATCTTTGCTATATTCTATTGGTTAGAAGCAAGTCACAGTCCTGTCCACCCTCAAGGGGAGGCATTACACATGAAAGTGACTCAGTGGGGTATGTCCACCACAGATAGGCAACTAATGATTGCTACACACTTGTATATGATTCTCTCTCTCTCTTTTTTTTTTTTTTGCAATCTTCCATTAAACAGTGGCATGCCAGATTCAGAAAAGAATTGCCTGAGAAATTACCTCATGGATTTATGCAAGATGTTTCGGCAATTCATTGCTGCATGAGCAAAATTTAGGAACTGCCAGTTAAACTCATGCTTATCATTTATTCAAGGTAATAGTTTGTCTTATAATTTCAAAAATTTATGTTTGTAATATTGTATAAAGTGAACTCTTTTGAATTTATTTCATAATGAGATTAAAAACTATTTTTTTCATTTAATCTAAGTGCACATTGTATTTTATAAGTGCCAGTTCCTCTTTCCATCCAAAAATTGTAATTAAAATTGTATCTCAGTGTCAAAAGAATTTGAGAAACACTGGCCTTGGCAATACAGGTGGATACTTCAGGAGAGGTGAGGGTGGGTACGAGTCCAACTCTGTCCATCAAAGAAAGTCTCTTAATGGCTCTTTCACTTAAGGGGATTATTTAATAAGATCGTTGCATCTGAAGAAATAAGATTCCCATTAAGAACAAGCAGGGTATCCATAGGTCTCCTGGCTCATGTTTCTACCTAACAAGAACATGTAATAAAGAATAAAAAAGCACCTGAGCTGTGAATATCGATATTAAAACATTTGGATATAAATGCTCATGTGCTTACTCAATGGAGAGTCTTTCTCAGAAGCCTTGCCATTTGCTTTATAATTCTAATAGTCTTAGTTACCTGGCTTCTTTGTCCTTAGGAGAGAAGTAATGGAAAGAAATGAACTACCACAGGTTGAGAGACCCCAAAAGTGCCAAGAAGTGACCTCTCTGGGGAAGACAGAACAAACACAAAACAGAACCAGAAGTTCCAAAAGCACAGAATCGTGAGGCCATTGAGTTCAGGGACATATGGGAAAATGTGTTACTACAACCATCTTTATAAACTCTACACAGTCTACAAATAATCACCATGGTGACCTTGGGTTAGCCAAAGTACTGAATACCTTTGAAAAAGTTTCCAAAGATAAACTTCTTTTCCTCCAAAATCCTTTCTCACAACGTTGCACCAAACCAATGTCCGCAAAGTATATGACAGAGGACTTTAATGTAGGAAATCCTCAGTGATGTTAGATATTATTATCTATAACTATAACCATTGTCATGCCTATTCTTGTTATTTCCTGGTTTGCTCCAGCCAGTCTTAGTTCTAACCCCTTCCATTCTTTACCAGTGTATCCTGATTCCATTCTTAAGCTACAACTAACCCAGGGGTTTAATAGCAGTTAGGGGTTCATATTGCTCCCGCTAAGCACTCATACTCCTATTTCTGTAAACAAAAGTCTTTTAGGAAGATTACTCTGTATATAGGGCCAAACCACATCAACTTTGAGGGCCTTGTGCATTCTCATTACTGAAGCTGCTTGGTGATTGAACACTTATTTTTCTAGGTATGACACAGCTCCATGTGTGGACATACAATTCAAGAAATAAGTGTGCAAGGAAAATAGGTTGCTATGGAAGCTGATATTACAATGCCCAAAGTCATCTAGCTCTAGACACTGATGTATTAACGAGATGTTTTAGCAGTTAGCATGCCCTGGGAGTGTGCGTGGATGTAAGGCTCTGTTCTTCTCTTAATACTTAACATAGGAATCTCATTTTAAGGTAGTTACTTTGTACATCATCATGTGAGATAAAATGAAGATGAATATTTTCATTATGCATCTTCTTTTTTTAAAAAAAAGAAAGCAGATATTGCAAACGTATCACTTTATTGTTCTTGTTATATATCCTGTGGGTTTAAGAATAACAGCTCCATTAGAGTTTTATGTATCTCCTGAACCAGGGAATGGTCAATTATTGGCAACAATCACATTCCCCACACCTACCTAATGGCTGGTGGCCCACACTGTAAATTAAATAGGAAACATAGAGCAAGCAGAAAACGTGGACCCCTGCTTTGGCTAATTTAAAAGGTGTTTCATAACATTAACCCTGCATGGAGAAATCCCTGCCAATTGCCATGGTACTATAGAAATATGTGTGGAGTATGGATTTCAGTTTTGGGTGCTGCATTTTGAGACCATCATTAACTATCTGGATGGTGACCAAGATAATGAAGGAAGTGGAAATCATACTGAATAATTGAATCAATGGTTGAAGGAAATGGGATGGTTTTCCTTGAAGAAAGGGACATTTGGGGGAAGACTGAAATAGCTATCTTTAAATATTTGAAGGCCTGTGGGAAAGCATTGACATATTCTGTTTTAAGGGGTCATAATAAGAGCCATGGTTAGAAATTACTGGTGTTCAGGCTCGATATGAAAAAGGATCTTTAAAATAATCAGAGCTCTCTAAACAAACGGATGGTCTACTCTTCAAAGAACTAAATGTTCCTTCTTTGGAAATGTTCAAGCAAGCCCTGATGAATGTGGTTGTAAATGGATTTACTGTATAGCGGGATGAGTTGGACTAGATGATATCTTAAATGTCTTCCATCTCAGGATTCATCTGTTTCCCCCAAGTCTCTGATGTCTTGGTTTTGTGTTGTATCCTTCAACGGGAGGCACTTTGAGCAAAGAAATGGAGAGAGACTGACACTAACACTTCATTCATTCCATAGCCATGATTGTGTGTCTGGCATGGACAAGCACCTCTATTTGGGAAAACTGCATGGAGGCCCTGGGGACTTGTTTTTATAGGCTGGTTCTACACCATGATACCAGACGTTTGTTTATTTTTGTGCATTGTCTAATGGAAGAGAGATCAGTGAAAGAATGAGTTAGGATAATACCAAATAGTCTCTTGGAGTTGTTCAGGCCAAGAAAACTTTTGCTTTCTACCAGATAATACAGATCACCTGCTAGATCTACCCTGAAGTCACCTACTCTGTTTTATGAGCCCCACTTAGGTTCAGTTAGTGCATCAAGTTGATGGCATGGTCTGTACAGTCTTCAAAAAAAAAAATTAAAGCTGTAAAACATTTCAGAATACATCCTTTTAGTTCTGGTAGCCTAATTTTAATCATTTTGGGGTGTACGGACAGTTGTATTTTCATCAGAAAGTCAATTCCAGGGATACCTTCCAGAATTGAGAGTGTCCGGGAACAGTTGTGCAAGAAGGTAGTTGGGCTGAGTATCTCTGCTCTAGCAACTGAATAGGCTGCTATTTAGTAAGTGCAGCTTCACATTTGGTGAAATCTCCATCTGCGGCCTCAAGCCAAATGCTCTATGAGTACCTACTGAATGTTAATTGACAGAAGTAATTTGTGTTCAGAGGCAAGTTCAGATTCATGCAGGCATAATCAGCTTAGCAATTTTTCTCTTTGGGCTCCACAGACACCCTCTCTAGGATGGCATGGTGACCAGGGAATGGGATTGTATTATGGTTAGCTTTGTGGTTCAGTCCTCATCTTTTGGCTTATTATTGGAAATTGCAGGAATTTCTGGGGGGCGTTGCACAAATCACCCCACCAAATCTTCTTAAATTCACTTCAACTTTGAAAACACAATGTATTTTATGCAGAACATTTTGGGAGCTTGAGAAACTACAAAATAGTAACAATACATTTAAACTTAGTAGTAAAAGCTAGACAACCTCTGCTCAGATTTTAGAAGAAGGGACGGACATACATTGAGAAGTTACCCAGAGACATACGCCAGGCAGAATGAAGCTCGAATAAAACCAAGAACAGACCCATATTCTCACTACTCATGTTGAATGGAAGAGAAAGGAGGTGAGATATAGGCTGATGTCCTGTACGTCTTGGTCATTCTGTTGACAGAGGCAGTGAGAGAAAGACTGACTTTGCTCTGTCCATTCCTTTTAACTGACCACATAGCCTGGGAAGCCATAGATACCACGTGGGAATGACAGGTTGAAAGTGTTCTTGGTCCCTGTCAAGGAGAAGGAAGTGTGGCAAAGAAAACTTTTATAGCCGGTGATATTTGAACTTAGGCTGCATTTTTGACCCCAGTGGGGTGTTCTTTCTCCCTCAGAACTGCCAGACTTTTTGTGGGTTGACTACAGGCAGCTTGTTCCACTTGTCTAAACGAAAGTCGGCTTATGTCAATCCATCTCATTTTCAGCTTTGTGTAAAGCCATTCCCTTTATTATTTTTGACACACATTCTTAGATTAGATCCATATGTTTATTAATTCCAAGAGAAATCCTTTGGAAATCAGATCTGGGCAATTTATGACTCCTCAAGCCCTGGAAAGATTATGGAAATCTTTTAATAATAAAATACAATATGCAGTTATTCTAAAAAATTTTGCTCACTTATCTCCATAATCATAAATTATTTCATACCTAATTACAAATAGGCAGACTGAATAATTGTCTTCAATGAGGGATGGTTGACACTGAGAAAATATGGCCTTATTTTATAAAGCTTTTAATGTTCAGACTATAAATATGTCACCGCTAAGGAGTACTGCATCTTTAAGTGTATTAAAGTCACTCTTGTGTAGCCAAACATAATGGGATTTTTAAATGAATTATAACTAAAGTAGTTAACAAACAACTTTTTAAACTTTCAACATGTGTACAGCTATTTGAAATTGCCCTTTACATATTAAATGCCCCAACGTATATTCCATTCGGAGATGTTTGGCAAAAAAACAAAGTTATTCTGGTGGAAGCCCTTTCAAGATATAGATTTAATAGAAAAAATAATTTGATAGGGAATTTGATACATGTTCTCACAGGGAATCACGTCAATGCGTTCTCTAAGTGCTGTTTGGGAGGGTTTGGAGCAAGAGCGATGCACATGCGTTTAATTTAGCAAGAGTGTTGTCCACGTGTTCTCTGCTGCCTGGGACATGGAGTATTGAAGCTGTAAAAACATGAACTCTTTCCTTCTGTTTGAGATTTCAATTCACACCATGGACAAGCTGGCCAGCCTTTGGAAAGTAAGAGTTTACACATTTATCTACTTTTCATTTATGCCCTATGTATCTTATTTCATAATTCTTATGACAGATTGGAATGAATGGTTTATATAAGTCTTTGGTTGATATTGAGATTGGTTCCTAAATTCCAAGAGAGAAGGATTATTTTTTTCAAATATGTTTTGGTCATCACTGCATCCTAGGAAATCACAGGAAGGAGCTCAAGGAATTTTTATTTTTATTTTTTGAATGAGGGAAGGAACAAGCATTCATTAAAGTCTTGCTTCTTAGAGTTTGGAAGTATAAGGGCAAGAAAAAAGCCTTGGTTTTTGAATAACCTACTCCTTAGAAGAGAGAATGCTTCCAACAATTGTCCCGAGAGCTTAAAATAAAAATGCTGTTTAACCAGAGCACCATTTTTTGTTGCTTTGGTGCTTAACAGGTAGTGATGTGACTTAGTATAAGACAGATGAAGCACCTGGGGACAGTGATCTTGGCCTGGTGGCTGCAGGGGTGTGTTGAATGTCTTGGGACCCTGTTCAAGCATGGGCAGAAAGACCTTACAATTGCAAATTTATGGGAAACTACTGTGCTGGAAATTTCTATTGATAATAGAGTGAAGGCGACACTTCCATCTGAAGACAGACATCACGTTCAGCATCTCCATCAAAACTTGTTGAGATGACACAGTCCTTCCAAGGGACATGAGGCACAGTATAAATGACCCTACTATGGAATCTCCCTGGAATATCTGAGCCCTAGTCTCAGAACAGAAAGTTTTCTATCAAACTCATTGTAACACCAGTAACTAAGGTCCCTTGTGTGTGTGTCCTTCCAGGTTCAATGTATTCCAAACCCAGACCAGACACTTGGTTATAATCTATGTCGATTCTGGGCCAGACAAAAACAAATTGTTGAATGTGGGCAGTCTACAGGTCTCAGTTGTGGTTCTCATGAGCTAATGAAAGCTCAAGCCTAAAATAAATGAGGCAAGCCTAAAATAAAGGAGTTAAGCTCTATTCTGTTCCAACAATGAGAAATAATCTCTTACCCGAAGGAAAACTTTCATCGCTAGGAACTTAACTACAAAAATTTGAATAGATAAAAAAAATTCCTCCTTTTCTACACCTTCTCTCATGAATCTCTAAATTCAGGGTGCGAGTGTGGGTAGTTAGTAAATACGTCTACAAGTTGGTTGGTGATAACAAAACTCTTGACTAAGGGAGGGAAGTCTAACTGAAGTAAAAGAGAAGGACCTCAGGTGTCTCTCCCCTCCCTCTACCCGTTGTAGTTAAAGAAAAGCAAGATATTTCTAATGGCCATTGGGGTTTCCTTCTCACCATCACCATCAGGAAATATAAAGCTGAGATGAACTGAGCCTCATGCTTTTCACTTCACCTTTCTGCTATTAATTTTTGGGAGTGTGATTATGCTGAGAATAAAATGCATCTCTTGACCCCAGTGGTGGTGGAAGAGAGTACTCCATTCCAGCCATCTGAGATCCTAGCTTGTTATCATGGATTAAAGAAAGATTACAAAACAGAGCAGCAAACAGGGAAGGGGGTACTAGACAGGATGGTCTTGCTCTGGTTTAATTCAAAGAAGGGCTCCATAGGGACATTTCTTTATTCAGGGGAGTTTTGCTTAAATATACATATATATGTAAATATATATAATACATAAACACACACATATATATGGATTTTTTTTTCCTCCCATCAACTTTGTCCTCTTATCTCACCTACTCATTTCCAATAAAGTTGATTGCTGCCGCTATCCTTCAGAAAAAACTGGAGACCTCTGTAGACTTCTCCTTTTGCCTTATTTATGATAGCAAGAGCCTAAACAGACAGACACTGTCAGACTTATCAGTGAGAAGTCAATAAGAGTTTATTTTAACCTGTGAAGAGTGAAAAAGCCTTTTTTAAAATTTAATAACTGAATATTTTCCTTCTTCTAAAACTCAATGGATAGGAAGTGATGTGAATGGAATTCAGTGGGTCAGTAGGGGCAAACATACCTGAAGAAGAAGTCATACCAGCTATTATCACTTGTATGTGTGTACACACAAGCTTACTGGGAAAAAGAAGCATATACAGCAAGACAGCAAAGGCTTCTGTGATGATTCTGAGCCCATAGGTAAGTCACGGAAGGTTCCTAAAGGCTTGCATATCTGACTTAAAGTTGATGACTGATATTTTTCCTAATTCACCATATATTGAAGTTTTAACAAGAAAAAGTCTGGCAAGGGGGTGCACTTGTGTTCCATGGAAGGCTTCCATTGTTCTATGGGAACCCTGGGACCAAAGACCTGGCATGTGCCCTCTCTTTCTCATCTACATGGTGTGAAGGGCAAATTACTCCGTTCTTCCCTATCAAATCCTTACCCTGTGAAATGGGAATCTCTGGAAAATAGTGATGGACACTGAGTCAGTCAAACAATCTTCTGTTATCTCTGATGGTGTAGGATAGGAGTCAGGAGCATGCAGTCTAAATCCAGAGTGCTGGCTCCAAATTCCTGGCTTTGCCACTTACTGGCAGCTAACCAGGAGCACCTATAAGGTGAGGGATAATGATAGAGTGCACCTGGAACAAAGTAAGCAACCTATAACTAATAGTCATTGATGTTATTGATATTATTATCTTTTACTTGTTCATCCATTTCTGAAATCAGGAAATATTCACTGAATGCCAGCTCTAGGCAATGCCCTATGCTAAGACTTAATCTGTACTAGTAAAAATCAGTAGACCTTTTCTTTGTTGGAGATTCCAGACTGGTGGGGGGAGACAATGTATAGAAAAGTATGTTTCAATGAGAATTTCAGATCATTGTAACTGCTAGTGATAAGTTATAGGTGTGATAGGGAGGAGATACGGCAGAGTAACTTTGGAGTGTAAGTCATGGGCATTTCTTTGAATCAAGGTGTGACTTCAGCCCCTTCTGAGCCCTGAGACCTATTTTAATATGCAGTTGTGTATTTTTCTTCTCAAAGGGGTTCCTCTGAGTTGTATAAGCTGCACACAATCTGCATATGCCTCTGATGAACATTAATAAATGACAGACCACCTTGTTATATAGTAAGAAGGGCCCATCCATGTTCAGACCCAGGAGGAGCATCTTCCAGGTGGAGGGGGCCACATGTGCAAAGCTCTACAAAGAGCTCTACAGGCCTGATGGACATCAAAGATGCCAGTGGGGCCAGGATGTAGTGAGGTGATGTCAGAGAGGTGGGCAGGGGTCAGATCCTGGAGAGACCCATTAGCCAAGTTGACAAACTTGGAGTTTGCTTTAGGTTGGTGTTATGAGTTGAATTGTGTCTCCTTCACCTCAACAGAAAAAAAGAAAGAATATATTGAAGTCCTAACCCTCTAGTATCTCAGAACATGACCTTATTTGGAGAGAGAGTCATGGTATTACAAAGAGAATATTAGGGTAGAGCCTAAACAAAGATGGCTTGTGTGCTTATCAAAAGGGGAAATTTGGACACACAGACAGGTGTGCATAGGTGGAGGAAGAGCAAAGACACAGTGAGAACAGCACGTGAAGATAGAGCATTGGGGAGAGGCAGCTACATGCTGAGGAACACCAAAAATTGCCAGCAATCTTCCAGAAGCTAGAAGAGGGAAGGAAGGATTCCCCTACAAGTTTCAGAGGGAGCAGGGCCCTGCCAACACCTGACTTCAGACTTCTAGCCTCCAGAATGGTGAGACAATAAATTTCTGTCATTTTAAGCCATCCAGTCTGTGGTACTTTGTTTCTTCAGCTCTAAGAAACAAATAGGAGGAAGGCATTGGAGGGTTTTAAGCCAGTGTATGACACAATTTATATTTTTAAGATGCCTTGGTAAAGAGTACATTGAAAGTGAGCTGAAGGAGGGACATCAGCCTGCAACCAGGTCTCAGATAGGTAGGGACTGCGGTCATGGCTGTGGGGATGGAGAGAGGTGGCCAGCTCCTGGATGAATTTTATCAGTCAACACATGGAATTTGCTAGTGGATTGGATGTGTGGAGTAGAGAAAGACAGAGCTCAAGGATGGCAGAGTCTCTGAGAGTTTCTCTCCATCTTACCTATAACGTGGCCTGTCTTTTTGCTGAGAAATATTCATAGTGCCTCAGAAATCCTTGCTCGCCAATTTCATGGCATCATTTCACTTAACAATCTCTCTTGTTTATTAACTTTAATAGTGTTGTAGCATTTAGTTACCATGCGATGAGGCTAGCTATTATGCCAGATGGTTCCACAAATAATTATCTTCATTCGTACATGAGTGCTCTATTTATTTTTGCTGATTATTAGTGCATTTTTTGAACCCATTAAACCCCTAAAGCTCTACCAATAGGCACCTAAATAAGGTCCCATAATCCTGAAGAAGAAGAATTTAGTATGTGGTAGTTGAGCTACTAAAGTCTCCCCAGCTACACTACTGTTTCAGTCATTGAGAGTTTAACGGAGGAGAAAATCAGAATGTATTGATTTCATCTTATGTCCCTTGGAGGAGGCATTCCAAGTTGTTTTTATGATGTTTTGAAGCACACATGACAGTGCCTCTTAAAGTGTTTATTCACCAAATCTGCAGTGAGCCCATAGCCAGTTTTCACCTGGGGTCTGGCTCTATGTTGATATAAAGCCCTATGTTAGGACCTGGAGGTTGAAGAGATGGGACAGCTTTCCTCCCTCCTGGGAGGTGTGTGTCCTTGGACCACAGACCACAGATCAGAATCATGGATTGTGTTTTCCAAGCTGACTCCAAGGATTGCACCGTAACTTTGTTGAAAACTGTGTACATTTGCTTATAACTCCATTTTACAGTTTTACATGTGAAAAATTGAGCAGAAATAGTCCCTCTGGTTTTAAATCCCCCTAAGCCTGCTGCCAGACATCTTTTCCCTTTACTTCCTCCCATGACCTTTTCTCTTCCCTTCCCTCTCTATTAACTTCGATCAGGAGAATATATGTTTTGGGAGTCATGGGTATTAAAGATTATGGAATTGTGCCCAAACACTAATGTTCTAATGATGAACATGTGTCAAGTGGTCATAAGTCAAATTTAGTATGTGTTTGGAGGCAAAGACATTGTTGGAATGGGGCATGGGATGGGAGTAGCTGGATGAGAAGGGAGTAGCTGGATGGGATGGGAGTAGCTGGGTTTTACTTCTGACTTGGACAACCTTTCTGACCTTTAGGTTCTTTATCAGTGAAATATACAGATAATAATCCGATAGTGAAGGTCGGATGAAGTAATATATGTGAAAAGACTTTATAAGCTCTAAAGTGCTAGATATATGTGAGATAGGAAGGTCTAGGAACTCCTACTAGGAATGTCTAAAATAAAATGAGGAAGATCTCTAGGCGCTGACCTGGAAAGAATTGTAGGACTTACTGTTAAGTAAAACAAAACAAAACAAAACAAAACAAAACAAAACAAAACACCACAAAGCAGTATTTTTGGTGTGATTTGTATTAATGCAAATTTGTATAAGATCAAAGTAAACCATAAGAAAAACATGTGTATGTGTGTTCACAGATGACTGTCAGTGTGTAGAAAAATAATGGAAAGGATGTGCACAGACTGGTGGTGATGCCCACACAGTAGACGTATTTCTCTGTGGGGAAGGAACAGGCTGGAGGCAGTTAAGGGGAGACTTTTGCACATGTACCCCCATATTGTAAAACAAGAATGTTTTTTGTGTTACACCATTTACTTAGTAATATAGTTGTACATTATTATTAGAATTAGAAGTAATATAGTACTTCTGTATAAAATAAAACTAAATAAAGCCTTTTTAAGATAAAAAAAACGGTAAAAAACTATGGTTAGCAGTGGAGGTCATAATACTGAAACTCCTTTTTTGCTATTTATCTGAGTCACATTTTTCATTCCTCTTCTCAGTGAGCAATAAATAGTTCTTCAAAGGGTGCCTGGCTGGCTCAGTCAGTGGAGAGTATAACTCTTGATCTCAGGGTTGTGAGTTCAAGCCCCATGTTGGGTGTAGAAATTACTTAAAAACATCGAATCTTAAAAAAATTATTCTTCATTACTTGTAAGTCATACACTGTGCTAGGCACTGGGCAGCCCTCAAATATAATAAAATGTCATCCCTGTAGTTGTCATTATAGTAAAACCTTGGTTTGTGAGCATAATTCTTTCTGGAAACATACTTGTAATCCAAAGGACTTGTATATCAAAGCGAATTTCCCATAAGAAATAATGGAAACTTAGATGATTCATTCCACAACCCAAAAATATTCATATAAAATGATTACAATACTGTAATATAATATGAATTAATGAATAAAATATAAAATATAAAGAAAAATAAACAAATTAACCTGCATTTACTTTTGAAAAGCTTCATGACTGGTGTGAGGGAGACAAGAGGAGGGTTATTGCGTAGGATGACTTTCACTATCACTGCTGAAATCACTGCTATCTACTGGCTCAATGGAATCTTTTTCTGGATGGCGGCCATTGTACACGCTCGCACAGATGCTGACTACAGTACAGTATTAATAAACCCTTGTCATTACTGTAGTTAAAGTAACTGGCAATAAGGCAGCAGAGGAAGGTGTCTAGATCTGCAGACAGCCTGACCTAGATTGAAGCAAAGCATTCCTAAGCTTACTCTTGTATGGAAAAACAAAGGACTGTCCATAAGTGCTTTGAAGTGACAAAAAATATATTAGTGCCAGTTGTGGGCACTTTCCAATGTTCTGAAAAATTACTGATTTCTGCCAAACACCACGGCCTTAGACCGAGCATCTGAGCATGGGAGATGATCACCCACAATCCTGCATGGAGAGAGAGAGAAGAACCATTGGCTCAATAGTGATCACGTGATGTTTGACGTCATATACTACTCACATTGCAAGATATAGTTCGCTTATGAAGTTAAAATTTATTAGCAATGTTTGCTCCTCTTGTGGAACACTCACAGAACAAGTTACTTGCAATCTAAGGTTTTACTGTATTTACAGTGTTTAAGTTCTGGGGAAGTCCTGGATTGTCAGGGGAACAACTATAAAATTGTAAGATCCTCAATAGGATAAAGAGAGAACTATATTTAAAGAATTCTGGCAGACTTTCTTGGTGACCTACTCAGTATTTATTTCAACCTCCTTTCCTGTAAAGAAGAAAGTTTTGTTCAGGCAGTGATGTGCCCAGCTGTCTGTTAATTGCAACTAAATGCATTCCTAACTGATACAGGAACACATTAAAACTACCACACTTGAGTATGATTACAAAAATAATAAATGAACAACACATTTAAACCCACCTTGACATAAGTAATCCCCCAATGAATCTGGTAAACTTTTATAGAATACTAATGTGAAACCTAAATTGGCATATGTCTCTGACAGGAAGTTGGGAGCCAGAGAGCCATAATGCTCAGATGCAGCACTGGTGCTAGGACAGATTCCAGTTGGGAAGGTAGGAGAAGGGCACACACGGAACTCTGTGGAAGAATGAAGCTGTGGGCAGAGACCCAGAGGGGCTGTCCGCTGTGGTAGTACTTAATATAATTACCAAATATTTTTCCAATCTCCTCCTTTACAGGTAGCCTTGCCAGACTGGAAACATAAAAATACAGGATGTACAGTTAAATTTGAATTTCAGATAAGTGATAAGTAATTTAGGAGTATAAATAGGTCTCATGCAATATTTGGGACATTTGTTCATGACAAAGACACACAAATAGGTGAAATTAAGTGAGCAAATGAGCTGGAAGCAAAACCTTGGGTCTCCAAATGGAGGTTCTCTTGCTTGTCAATTAGTTTTCCCAGAAGAGTTGGTTTCCTTCTCTCAGTCCGTGTGCTTTGATTTGCTTTTCATCATCTGTGCTTTCTCCATATGTATTTAAAGATAAAACAGTGAGCTGTGACACATTAGACTTACTTAGGCCCACTATGGACTGTCTGGCATGTTTTCTTTTATTTGCTCTTGAAATTTGGGTAGAGGCGGCAAGCAGAGAGAGGGGATGGCATGGGCCACCACGGGAAGGACGCACAGCGCCGGGGCTGGCTGGGCCCCGGGACTTCAAATCTGACCCCTGTTGGAGGGACGTCACAGCTCTTGGGCAGAGCAGCTGGCAGCACTCACTGAAAATTGAATGCCACCGTAGTTATCAGACGAGCCACCCATCAGCGCTGCGCCCGATGCAGTTTGGCTCCTCAGACCCTTTCCCATAAATCTCCACCTAAATTAGAACGAGAAGAGATATTCAGCTTCAGATTTCTGCCAGGCTTTCATTAATCCTCTAGACACTGGCGGGATCTGTCTCGCTTTCTCCTTTTCTTTGCCAGCGAAATGACACTTAACGAAGAAGGTAGCTCTGAAACACGCTGGTACATCCCTGACAAACTTTCATAAATATGCCCAGCTGTTTCTCCAATCTCAGCTCCGTGTAGCCTGCAAATCACTGATTAATTTGCACACAGCTGCTACAGATTCTGGGGAGACAAGCTCCTGAAAAACATTCAGTGTTGCTGGTATTAAGCCTCTAATTTCCTTAAGTGAAAAGTTTCTAAAGCTGTTTAAATTGTCTGAGGAAGCTGCGAAAGCAGGACTCCTGGGCTTCCTCCTGGCTTGTCTGACAGCCTCACAGTCGTGCAGAAAAACCCACTTAACTGTTGAGTGCATGTGTTGCCCAATGGTCTCAGAGCCGCCGAGCCTCCGCTTTGCTTTTTTTTCTTGAAGGCTTATTGGACACCTATGTTGTGCAAGGCACAAAAGGAGACAGGGCATCGTCACAGATGGGACCATGAGCTTTAAAGTTGAAGAGACCCAGATAATAAATCCTCCTCTTCTTCACTAGGGCCTAAGGCCATGTCCTTATCTGTAATAACTGAGTCTACATCAAAAGGCTCCTGGAAAGATTTAATGAGATAAAATATTCAACAGGAACAATTTAGTGTTTTCCTAGTCTTTCTCCTACCCTGTCTGAGGGAAATTTTGGGTCCTCTTGGCTGCTTTGTTTGTGCAAATAGGGGATAATGGGTGGAGAAGGCAGTTTGGGAAGGTCTAGAAGGTGATCTGCAATGACACTGGCAAGGCCAGAGATGTACTTTGAGAAGTAACTTGTAACTTCAGGGAGAGGAGAGGAGGAGGCAGGGTGCCAGTACCGACTGAATGCCTGAGAAACCTTTCCATTAACTGCGGAAGAGAAGGCTGATGAATATTTCCTGTGTTCTGCCATGTGGCATAAGTGGAAAGAGAAAGGAGAGGGAAAGAAAACAGGTTGCTTTGAGTTATAAATCAAGCTTCTGGTGTTGTTCAATGCTTTTTGGATGTTGGAGCCACTGATGAGTTACAGGCGTGGAAAAGATGTGGCCATACCTTTGCTTTACGGTCATTCCCAGGCAGGGTAGAGGATGTGCTGGGGGAGGGGAGCCAGGCAGCCTTGGGATATCAGAAAGATAGGCTGGACCAGACCAGATAAGACTAGGCTAGGGAGGCGATGAGCACTTACTAGTGACTGGGGTGCCTACAGGATCTTCAGCGCTATCCCGAGAAGGCGGATAGTGAACAGAATTGGGTTTTTCTTCTTACGAGTCTCCTAATCTAGGGTACTTTCCCCATTCCTCTCCACCAGGCCACATTTGTTTCCTTAAGATCCAGTTTGGGCTCTTCTACCTCCTATGTCTCCCCACCATGCTCAGCTCCATCATTTCTCAAGTTCAGATTTCTGAGTGACAGACTGTTCTCCATCTTCATACCTAGCCACCACTGTTGAATTATTTCCTGGGCCTCACTCTTCTCTTCAATTAGACCATGAGCTCCTGGAAGGGAGTTGTTCTGTAACTCTTTTTCTTTTATCCTTGGTGCTAAGCACACTGCTAAAAACAAATAAATAGCTATGGGATTGGAACCAACTTGGATTTCATGGTGTACCTTACAGGGTGACTGATATAAAACTACATCTTAGAAAAATGAGATACATGCACAGATAAATGTTGAATTTTCCACAAAAATGGGAATCACTCTGCATTATCTTTGAAGAATTTGGCAAATCAACTTAATACAATATAAATACATAACAGGAATTTGTAATTGTTCTGTTGCTGAGCTAAGCAACGGTCCCTTCTAGAAGCAACTAAAAGAACAAACAAGTCACTGTTTGCACACACTCATGTGTGAATTGCTCCTTTTTAAATTGAAGTCTTGTCCAAAGAAACTTTAATTTATTAATATAGGTGGTTTAGGTGGTTAAATATTGAATTTCTATAATCTCATTTCTCCAAAAATCCTGAAATGATGCCTACAGAAGACTTCATCTTACTTTAAATAAGATTTTGTTGTTGTTGTTTGATTGCACAGGCTGAAGTAAGGGAACAGAGTCACTAAAGAGAAATCAAAAGCCCTTACATGTCCCAAGAGTCACAAAGGTGAGGTCTATGTTGACAGTGACAACGAGGAAATGCAGAGGAGGAATGTGTAAGAGAAAACAAACATCTCATTTGGCAATCATTGAGGGATTTAATTTGTGTATGCTTTTCAAGAAATGAATTCAGACAACTTAAAAAAAAGATGTTCAAATAATGGGGTTGGTGGTTGGCAAACAATCATTTCTAATTTCATGTGGACAAACTGAGCTCTCCCCCCAAAATGATGCCTTTTATTTGGAAATAACCAGCTTAAATAATTCTGGTTCGGTCACTGAGAGAATTTAGGTTTAAGAATATTTATCATGTAAAAATTTATAAGGTCTATATTTGAGGGACCGTCTGGTCCTATCACAAAGGAACTATTTGCTTTGCATAAGGATTTTTTCCAACGTTGCTTTAAAAACCAAAACAGTCAGTACACTTGAATTCCTATTTGTTTTTAGATATTTGATTTAACCCACAATTTTTCAAGAACCCTGCAACTGAGTAAAAACATATTGAAATGGAGGCAAAGCCAGGCCAGTTCAGTTTCAACTTGAATTAGAAGTGGCCAAAGTGTCTGAAGGGTGCTATTTCCTCCAGATCAGCTTATATTTGACTTTATTTCCTTACAGAATGGGGAAAAGAATTTTTTTTGACTTTGTGTGACTTTCCATCACAGATATATATTCTTAGGTATGATTCAGCTTTATCTTCTATTTTCTTATCTGCCTAAGAAGATGCAGTTGTTCAAAACCAATTTACTTGGCTAATTCTTTCCTCTGTCATCTTTGTAATTATTTCCGATAGGCCTTGGCCAAACAATTCTTTCTCCATCATGTGGTTTCATCTCAGCTGAAAGTTTGTGTCCGCAGAGTCCGTTGTTATAGCAACAGCTGGGCTGTTACCAGCTCAATATATTATGGTTTTACTGCAAGAAAGGGAAAAGAAAGATGAGCCAGTGTGGAGGGGAACATGCAGCCATTTCCACATATCTGTTTTTAAGCAATTTACCTTACCTCCTTTGTCATAGTTAATTTTTTTTTTTGCATATTTCTCTCCCTTCAAGGACCTTGCGTTCTACTAAATGGGCCATCGTATGCACATTTATAATTTAATTAATATTTATTGAGAAGGGACCACGAGGTGTGGTCTGGTACAGGCACACTGATTCACTGACTTGGGCATGCAGTCCATAAATATGTATTGAGCAACTACCCTGTGCCAGGTAAGGTTTTAGGAGCTGGACCCAGCAGTGACTGGATCAGACAATAGCCGGACTCTCCTAGAGCCTACATTCTCTTGGAAGAGACAGGCAGTGAACAAGTAAATGAATACATGAGATGCATTCAGATGATTATATGTGGCGTGAAGAAGATAAAATAGCGTACTATGACAGAGTGACGGGGGAGCATTGAATAGGGCACTCAGGGGAAGCCTGAGACTTGACATTGGAGCTGATGTCTGAATAATAAGGAGTGGGACATGTGAACGTGGTGGGGGCTTCCAGGGAGAGGGAACAGCAAGTACAACACAATAGAGGCATGAAATTGCTTGGCATTTTTTCAGGGAGAAAAATACCTCAAGAATCTGGATGGTGGTGAGCAAGGGAATGAAGAGCGTGAGGGGAGATCTCAGAGGCAATCAGGGGTCTCGTGATTGGTGGTGACACCAGGGTCAGCTTCATGGGTGAACGACCTCTAGAGTCACTCAGGACCTCGTGATCAGAGGAGCCCAGCACTTGACTTAATGCTAGGCTGTTGCTGGCTTGAAGTTCTTAATGATTTTATCTTTGAACTTGTGTTTCTTAGGTGAAGTCTAATGAGACAATGGAACATGTATGTGAACAGAGGCGCTATGTGTCTGTCTGCTGTTTCTTACCAGCCACTTGCATATAGTGTTTGTGATGACCCATGAACACAGAATTCCAACAGACCCACCACATGTGGGAGTTCAGCAAGACTCAAAGTGAGTACAAGCTAATTGTGTTATATCAGCAAATTAGAGAGTGGGGATACTAATAGCCCGTGCACTCTGTCTGAACCAGAATTCTCTTTGAACACAGAAAAAAGGTAATGGCGTTCCAAGAAACACTAAGGATCAAACAACCATCTCCTATCCTTTCTCACTCATATTCCTTCCCCGTACTGACCAATTATTGCCATTAAAAATCGTAACTTAGAAGGAAAAGGAAAGATAGGGCAACTCATTTTCCTTTAAGTCCTTCCTTACTCACCAATAAGCCAAAGATAGATGGGTGTTGGTAGAATGTGCAGTATCTAGAAGTGAAGTAAAAACAGTTAAAAGCTAGTTTTGTGCAGAATTTCCACTATTCTGGTAAGAATGAAATATGTATACATCTACGAGTAACTGAATACAGATTGTGTAATTTCTGTGATTTCACATGCCAATTAAATACAGTTACATTTACATTTAATACCGGCATTGCATAATATAAAGGTGACCAGTAAAATTCATGCTAATAATTTAAATTTTTCATGTTCTTTTACTGAGAATGACATTAAATAGCAAATAAAAAAAATCATGACACACTGAGAGATTGTGGGAGAAAGGAAAAAGTCTTGAATCTTAGTGCATTTAACAACACATTTTTCTTCCTCCTTTTTTGACCAAGGGGTGTCTTAGACTATTTGGGCTCCTATAACAACCCATATACCATAACCATAGGCTGAGCAGCTTATAAACAACATAAATTTATGTCCCACAGTTTTGGAGGCTGGGAAATTTGGTATCTGGTGAGGACCCTTTTCCTCGTTCATGGACGGGCATCTCCTTGCTGTGTCTTCACATGATGGAAGGGACCAGAAAGCTCTCTGGGGTCTCTTTTATAAGGGCACTAATCCCATTAATGACGGCAGAGACTAATCACCTCCCAAAGCCCCACCTCCTAATATGACAGGATTTCAACATAGAATTCTGTCAGTCCCTAACAAGGGGCCATCCATTTTCATTTTTCACTGGATTCCACAAATTAAGTGTCCAGCCCTGGTGATAACTAAGTCACATGGTAATAGATATTATTACATACTGGAACTTGGGGAAAATACTTAGCATTTCCAAGCCTCGATCTTCTCAGCTCTCTCTTGGATATAAGAATACCCCATGAATGGGGTTGTGATGAAGCTCATCCCATAAGATACTGTACATCCATCCCTGGGCAGAGTCCTTTATACTCGGCAGGCATTTGATAAGTAGTAATGCGGGTCTCATAAACATACCCTGTAAGACATGAGGTTCCATGTGGATATGAATTATCTTAGCTTTGTGGAGATAAGAAAGGCCTTCTCCATGAAACAATTTCTACATCTCCATGGAGAAATTCTTGCTTTAACGGGACTTGAGAAGGAGCATATCGCTAATATATCCCATGATACCTTGGCTTCAGGAATTTGACAAATTATTTTATGGTCTTTTGTGGAAAAGAAGAAACATAGGCTAGATGGTAAACTGATAGATGTGTATCTGTTCAGCAACTTTATTCGGAGAGTTAGATTAATGGATTAAGGTAGCCTGGAGAGTGGATTCCAGCAATACACCAGAGAACTTTGTTGTTGGTTCTGTTCTGTTTAACATTTAATTCATGGCTTCATGACGACACTTCAAGCATTATTACCAAATATGTGACCGATGCAATGTTAGAAGGAAGAGGTAAAACTTTTGTGACTAATGCATGATTCAAAAGCATTTTCTTTTAAACTGTTTAAAATGTTTATTAATTTTGAGAGAGATAGAGAGCACGAGCAGGGGAGGGACAGAGAGAGAGGGAGACAGCGAATCCCAAGCAGGTTCCATGCTTAGCATGGATCCCGATGCAGGACTCAATCTCACAACTGTGAGATCATGACCTGAGCAGAAATTAAGAGTTGGACGTTCAACCAACTGAGCCACCCAGGCACCCCTCAAAAGTATTTTCAGAGACTGGTATTATGAAACAATTTAATAGGATGGAATTTAACATGGTTTAAGTTAGTTAGAAGTAATATCAGAGGATGGACTATCCTAGGCTTACAAGAATATCAGTGATAAAGGACTAAGGGTCAGAATTGGCTGTGAGTCATTCATTAAAGCATGTATATTTCCCTAACAGCTATTAAGTGCCAGTCAACATGCTGGTTGCTATGAGAAATAGGAAGATGCTAGAAACAGGGAGTACAAGAGTGAACATGGCAGTTACAGCCCTACCCAGTCATGGAAGTGAGTGAGGAAATCAGGCAATGCAGATGACAACCAAACATGAACTTCATTCATTATTTTGTTGAATCACAAGATCATAGACTTATTATATAGTCCTATTTAATACGGGGACTGAATATTGGAAAATTAGGAAAGAATATTGCAAGGTGCATCCAGAGGAGGGTACTATGAATAATAATAATTTTAAAACTCTGTCACATGAGGAATGAATAGCTGATTGAGGATTTCCTATCGCTATTACTATTGTAATCAACAATACCTTATTATATAGAACAAAACAAAATAAAAAAGGATCCGAGTCAGCTAATTTTGCATACTTAGCCTGGAAAAAGCACTTGGGAAATATTCAACTGCTACCTTTAAATATTTAACAGACTTTTATGTGGAAAATAAAATTAGACTTTCTCTGTGTTGAATCTTACTTAGAATTAAGACAAATGAGTGGACATTGTAGGAAGATGGGTTTTGGCTCTGTGTACAGAATGCCTTTCTGCTGAGGGTATTATGATCTTCCCATAATTGGAATTGTACTTTTTGGGCGTGAATGGTCATTTTTTCAGGCACGATGCTGAATTAGAGACTGAATCATACAGCTGCTGTGGTTGCTTCCTACGCTAAGATTCCATAATGTTGTTACAGAATTTCATGTAATTAGACAACCATTTTGGCCCCTCCTATGTGACAGCCACTACACTGGGCACCCCAGAAGTTATGCAAGCCCTCAAAAAACATTCTGCCTTCACCAAATATGCTTTTGTCTACATGACCAGCCAAAATATTTAACCACGAAAGCTATCCTAAAGACATTCAACTTGAGTTAAAAATTGAATGAAGCAAGAACTTTAGTTTCAGAAATGAATGGGGAAACTGATAGAAGATAGAAATGCTGAGATATAACAGTCTTAGAAAAAGACTGATATTTGACTTAACCAGGGATGGAGGTAGGTCTTCAGTTGTCTACCACAAAGTGAGTTGCAGGTAAAATTAAACAAAAATAAAGGAGTTTAAAATATGTATTTCCACATGCCATGTTGGTACATTGAGGCAAAGCAGGGGGGGCAGGAACTGTGAACATGGCTTTGGGGATGTTGTCTTCCAGATGTGCCTAGTGTTTACCATATTCTCACCCCTGTCTGAGTGGTTTCTTGCACATAGGTCACTATTCTTGGCACCACATGACCCTGGCATCTTGGCCACAGCTAATTGGAATGAGGACAAGTGTAATAGGGAGAACAGTGTGGTCTAGATGGGGGTTGGTATGAGAGCTATGGTCAGCACAGGAAATGACCAGTTGGCCCCAACATGTGTTTTCTCTCTGTGTGAATATGAAACATGCAAAGGAGCCAGCACAGGAGGACATGGCAGAAACCAAGACACATACAGAGGAATGGCAGCAAACAGATTCCCTGACGTAGCAGAAGCAATGGCAAGAAAATAGTGAGAGCAGAGGAGAATCAGTAGAGTGAGGCAGGAGCAAATGAGGCAGAGATAAACATTAGGTCATGTCAGGATGCCAGAGCACTAGATACCCAAGCAATGGGTGCCAGGAACTCAGGAAACAATGTACACATACAAGGGTATAACTAAAAACTAACTTCTGTGCCAGATAGGAAACCTCTTGTGGGAAATCAGAGAAAGAAAGATCATGGTGGTCTTGGGAGTGAGGGTAGAGGTGAGCTTTGAGCTAGGCATGGATAGAATTTGAATTGCCAAGGATGCTGTAGGTGGAAGTAGGAACAGGAAGGCTCAGGTGTGGGGATGCAAAGTGCAGCGTTACTAAAAGATGATACTAGGGAAAATGGATGAAGGATACCTGTGCCAAGGGAGGGCAGAAAGGACTAATTTCCGAGAATCCATTGCCCTCTCTGAAAATGGCCTCCATGCGGCACCTCCACAGTGAACACGTTTTCCAGAGAAGGCTAAGTTGCTCCTGGCAATGAAACCTCAATGTGGAAACCCTCCTGCATGCCCTCTGAGTCCTCAAGGTCTTTTCCACAGTCACGCTAAACTCCAAGCTTTTGTGTTCCCCTCCACTGTGACAGGGTGAAAGGCTTGTTCTGATGGTTTAATACTCTCTGCTGAGAAAAGTGTAAATTGTGAGGGTGATTTGGGTGACTGTGGACAGCTGACCATGGGACCAGGGTAGAGGGCTTCTAATCATTTTCTATAAATAGCTGAACTCTTTCCAACTGGTAATGATTTTCTGTCTCTCTCGGCAAAGCCTGAACTTGAACCAAGAAGCGAATTGTTCTGACTCTTTCCACAGGTCCTCTGACTAAACACGAAGTGGGGTCAATAATCAGCGTGGGATGGTTCAAGAGAAGAGCATTGTTTTCTCTTGCCATTGATGAATTTTAAATAAATTTTATTCCTAGTCTTTAAATTAGGGATTTATCAGAACTCTGGGACAGGTGTAGTAGACAGAGTTTCAGATACTCTGCTGCCTGCAGAGGGTCAGAGAAAGTGGTTTCTCTGCTTTTCTGAATAGGAAATTTTAGACAACAGTCAAAATGATGGGGCCAAATCTCAGCAAATGCACAAATCTCTCAAAGCAAGGCCTGGTCTATTAAAATCCTATTAACTGGCTCACAAATTTGCCATTTTCACAAAAACTGCCAAGTTTGCCTGTTGGTTTATTGTTAATACATGAAGAAATGCTTCTTGGAGGAGCTCATAAATATAATTTCTGTCTGCCAATCTGATTGACGTTTTCGGACGATGTGATATGCACAGTAGAATTCAGGGGGCTTCAGATGTGAGGTCGAAAATGAAAGCGGAATTATGTTTCTGTGGGTTGCCTTGTGTGAAGCAGCCAAAGAGATGAAGTGGGTTATAGAATGTAAAAATATTTGCATAATCCTACTAAATAGTAGGAAAATGGGCTCCCAAGCTCTCTGTTTTAAGAGCAGACGACAAGTCCTTGGTATACAGGGTAGTGGATTAAGCCAGGAGAGTTGTAACCACTTTCCAGCATCTGTAGGACGTCGGCACCATAACCCACCTGAAAAGCATAATCTTCCGAGTTTCCCATTTTTGCAGTGAGTCTTCTAGAACATTTAAGACTTAAGGTTACATGATGAGTGAATCTGCATTCTTACTGAAATCACTCTTAGTTCCAGCATGTTGAGTCCAGGGAAGAATTACAGTGGAAGAGTAGTCACAGGAGATAAGTGGCTTTCTGTAATTGCAAACTACAACACACCCAGGGGTGTTGGATCAATGGGCATTCACTGGGATTTATTGACAGACTAGTGCGATCGACTAAGAAGGGCCGAGTTTTCATCTGCTTAGAGAACTGGAGGAGGATTTGGTGACCTCAATTCTGGTCCTAGCTCTTCCCCTGGAATGTTGCATGAGTTTGGTTAAGGGAAACTATCTTTGTGCTTTGAGACAAAGCATAAATGGCAATAATGATAGTTACAGGCCTTTAGTTGGAGGGCTGCTACCTGGGTCCCTCTTGCTTCCTGCCACAAGGCTGAACCTGATTGGTGAGCATTGTAGATGCTGGTACTTGGCCTGTGTCCTTCCTTTTGGGGAGGGCACTTGTCACCCAAACTGCTGGGAGTGTTAATTATTGACAGCTCACAGCTCTGTCCCTCCCGGGAATTGTCTCCGACTTAAGGGTGCTGCCTTGCCCAAAGTCATGTGTGTTCCCCAGGTATAGCCTCTATCCAGTGACTTTTGATACCAGGATACAAGGGCCCAGGCTTCTTGCCTCAATTCAAGACAACTCTGAAGGGCCATGTTGGATCCAGAGCTCCTTATGAAATCAGTGGATTTCTCAATGTCTCTGTCTCTCTCTGCCCAGACTTGCTTTGTTACTGCCCCTCCCCCAACACACCCAAGGGGAGGTCCTGAAATACCTTCCAATATAGTTTCTCCATGTAAATCTCTGCTTCAGAATCTATTTTCTGGGAGGACCAATCTCAGAGAGTGAGAGTCTAGGATATTGATTATGACTTATTATAGAGCTGGGTCATTGTTTTTAAGTCAGTTATTTAATTTAATTTGAACTCATATAATATTACAGGAGGCCTTGAGATATGCTCATCCTAAGGGGTCATGGGTTAAAAAAGGCTTAGCCACACTCTCATGAAATCTCAATAACCAGCATGTAGCAAGTAGACAGATTTTGTTTGGACCTGAGAACTTTCTAGAACTTTAAAAATCACACCCATCACCTGTGTGTCAGGTTTCTGGGATGATGATAACTGCTTGTTTATGGACTGCTATGCCATCTTTTACAAAACACTTTTTTTTCTTTAGCTGCCCTGGCTACTATCAAGCCACTAAGAGCAGTCAGGATCCTCTCTCACGCATGCTCTAAACATTGGATAATTCTAACCCCTGCTGTATTCTGCTTCTTCCCCTCCTCCACAGAAATGTTGGGGAACTTTATGTTCTTTTGTCTCCTCTTACTGAAATAGTTCTATACTGAGACAACATGCTGTTTCCAGGGAGACAGTGAAAAGCAAAAGTTAACTCAAAGAACTCGAAGAAGAGGTGCTGATTAAGTACATGAGATGCCTCTGTTTTAGAGGAAGGCAAAAATATCACTGAGGTGTTTTGGGGGGTAAATAGAGATCCTTTAACAAGGCCATAATGAATATTCAAAGCTCTTCATAAAGCTGATCTATATTTATTTAAGGATTATCATCATGCAATAATATTTACCATCGGGGAGACTATTACTCATTAGTTGGAAAAAAAACCCCACTACCCATGTAGATGCAAGAAGTAAATTATAGATGATACATTTCCTTACCATGTATCTTTGCACAGAGTGGAAAGTGACCCATCTCTTCTAGTACCCATCCATCAATTTAATACCTCTTGGCATTTATTATAGGTCAGTGTTTTATTCTCCCTAGTTGCTTTTATTTCTTTAGTGATGCAGAAGTTTGGGACTTTTTGGAAGAGATCAAAGATAATCATCATTATCTAATGAACACTTCTGTGTTCCTTTATATTTAAATTAGAACAGGGGACCGTGTGGTACTGTTAGATACAGTCTAACACTATTATAACCACTATTGACAAAGCAACGCAAGAGATTGCAGGTACACAAATCAGCATGTGAGTGGCCCAAGGGGATGGGGAGGGAAGTGACAGGGGGAGGGAAGTGACAGGCCAAGGTGAAATTTGAAGTGTAGACTAACAGGAAATGAGAAATGAAGATGACAGAGCAAGCTCTTAGTGGTTTGTGTCAAATCCAGGCAAGTGGATGAGAAAGAGACAAACTTCTCAGCTCCTCAAACAACTGCTTCTCCTAAAATTACAACAAAATGACACAACTCTCACCCAAATGTTGAATTACTGAAGAGTGATAATGGAAGCAGAAGAAATAATTTCTTGTATCTTCTTTTGGTGTGTGTATACTTAAATAATAGCTATTGTTCATCTGACCAACTGCTCCCCCCACCCGCTTCTCCATCCAAGGAGGCCAGTTTACATTCCAGGGAAAACAATGTGGCCTGTGGCCACTAGAGAGCAGCAGAGATCTGCTTTTGGGCTCTGCTCTTAAATGGAATCCTCTTTGGAGGACTTCAGTTCACCAAGGTTACCTCCTCTATTCACTCAGCTACACCAGAGAGGCAGACTCTAGTGTTTACAGAAGATATTTCAGTCTAAGATCAAGACTCTGTTCCCAGATTAAACTCACTGGGTTACCAAAGAGGGAGTTTTAGATGTAAAAAAAAAAAAAAAAAAAAAAAAAAACCTCTCTGGGCCTCAGTGTTCCCATCAGTAAAATGGAGATAATGATAGTATCTAACTCACAGAATTGTGAGCACTCAGCCCAAAGATACTGGCACTCAATAGTCACTCTGTAAACAATGCCATTACCCCATTACCAAATGAACACTTATTTTTCTATGTGACTAAACTCTTTCAGAGAGTTTGGGATTAGGGTTTGTTCAGATACCTGGTCTAGGACAAATTTTGTAATCAATCTTAGTTCTGTTTCTATCTGAGCTCAGAGTGGGTCACAGTGGGCCTTGCCATGGCACTCCAGCTGCAGGCAATCACTCTCAAATAGCATTTCACCGATGAGGAAGACTGGCTTCGAAAGATGATATAGTTAGTTAATGACAGAACTGATGTGAGAAGGAATTCAAGTCTTAAAGAATGTGATATTCCTAAATGTGATATTCCCTCTTGAAAGTAGGGGAGGTTGGTTTAAAATAGAAAAATTTGAAAATATGGTTTTATGAACCTCCAATAATCACGATAACTGCATATGCATAAGTGAATTCGAAGTTTTAGGGTCTTGCTGTTTCCAAAACTTGGTCCTCAAGAAGGTTAATATTATCGCGACAAAGGAGAACTCCAAACTGTACATTCATTTGAATGTTCCAGTGACATAAGCGATTACTGAGCCCCTGTTCTCGAGATGGAATAGTGCTGGGTTCTGTGGGAGATGCAGACCGTATGGAAGAGGTGGCTCAGGATCCAGGACCCCAGGCCCTGTGTCCGTGATAAATCCAAGACACTTTCCTGTACCTGTTACTGTCGGGTGGATTTTTCTGCAGAGAAAGGTAGCTGGAAGATGTAACTCACCAAAGTCTTCCAAATAGTGAGTCATAGGGTTAAGACTAAAGTCATGATACCAGAACCATCTTTCTTTTACTCACACTCTGAGGGATGTCATAAATATCACCAACTATTGACTTTTCACTACCTGTTTTCTCTTTTTCTCTGGTTAATGATGCATCCAACTCGGCTTAATGGACAAAGTTACTCACTAATCACCAGGATAGACAAATAAACAAAGATGATCTACACTAAAAGCGTAATGTGGGGAAAATAAATTAGAGTTTCGGTTGAATTAAGCTAAATATAAGTCAACCGTGGGATGTGGCAGGCAAGAGTGATAACGCAATCTAACATTACTAATGCAGTCTCTCTGGAGGGAGGGACATGTTAGAGCGGTGGCCTGCAGTGTTTTTGGAGTCACTGATTTCTTTGAAAATATGGGAGCTACAAAACTCTTCTTAGAAGAAGTCAAGAAGTCATGTGCATATAAAGATTTGAATAGACTCTTGTGGAGTGAATGTTCTTATTTGACTGATTGCCATGTGCTGTCGGTATTTAATTTCATATTCAGCAATTCCTATGTATGAACACCGTCCATGCCCATGAAAACGTAATCACTCCTGTGTTCTCTCAACCTCCTTAAGAGGAGGTAAGTGTTTCATGCAGCACAGAGACTCTAAATGACTTCTAAGGAACGAGCGTGCAGGAGAGGATCACCCCTGGGATTTCAGGGCTTGTCATATGGCTGGCTTTGCAGATGAGGCTTACTTTACACGCAAGGTCAGCAGAGGCAAGGATCGGATCCAACAGCCACAAACTACAGTTGTAACCAGGAGATCCAGAAAAGCAGATGGTTCCATTGGAATTTAATGAGATGCACGCTGAAATGTTTTGGGGAAAATGTATGTCTGCCACGTACTTTGAAATATATCAAAAACTAAGATGGACTGGTGGATGAGTAGAGGTCAAGGTAATAGGTAAAAAAAACAAGTAAGTATAGTAAAACGTTCATGGTGACATCTAACTGGTGTTCACTGTAAAATTTGTCCTTTTTTCTGTGTGAAAATTTTCATATTAAAATTTAGGAAATAAAATCATTTGGAATTCACTCAACCAGGTGAATCCCAATGGCAAGAACTAAGGGAATGAAAATCTTCCATAACTGTGTTTATTTCCAGGAAATGAAACTTGCAATGTAGATTGCACTTGCCATTAATCTTTTTGGAACCCGTCTCACTCTGTTTCTTTAGTTCTGTGTGGCAGTCATTCAGTAGCGAATCCAGTTTTCTAGAACAACAGTTTCTCCCCGGGTAGGCTCAGACATGGTGATGGTGGTGGTGGGACATGGCACGTATGGAGGATGTTGGTTGTTCTAATTTTCTCGATGGGCAAAACGTGGGGCAAATATGGTAGAAAGAGCAAATGGTCATGAGTATAAACAGGAAGTGTTTCTATTTGTTTCTTGACAGCATAGAATCACTTGGTTTTAATCAAGATAAGTAAAACCAACCAATTCCACATTTTAGTAAATTGGGTCTCCCCTTTCTTGTTCCCTACACATTAGTTATACCATATCCGTATTTAGGTCTCCTTGGTAAACGTACTGTTGGTTCTTTCATATTTCTCTGTGTTTCCAGGAGGAGGCGTGTGTGGTTTTGTCCTCCCTGCCTGAAGCTTATCATCATCATGTTTAATTTTTATTGCATGTAACTGTAAAATACAGTCTTTCATTATTAAATTGAGAGCATAAATAAATCTCTTGTTTTGGCTTTATTTCATGGTACAATTTTAAACATTTCTTTGTTCTTTCTTTTTCAGAAATAAATTAAAAAAAATTTTTTGTTAGTTTTTTATTTGAGAGAGACACAGCATGGAGAGTGGGGGAGGGGCAGAGAGAGAGGGAGACACAGAACTGGAAGCAGGCTCCAGGCTCTGAGCTGCTGCAGGGCTCAAACCCATAGACCATGAGACCATGACCTGAGCTAAAGTCGGACACTTAACCAGCTTATACACCCAGCTGCCCATAGAAATAAATTTTAAATTTACAGAAGAGTCACAAAAATAATGGAGTTCCCATGTATTATATTCTCTGAGTTCCTTAGGGTTGACGAGTTCAGTAACCAGTGCACAGTACTTAGCATCAGGAAGTTAACATTGTTACAAAACTGTTAACTCATCTATGGACTTTGTTTTTATTTCCTCAGTTTCTCCACAAATGCTCCCTCTGAGGTGTGGGGTTCAATCCAAGATCCCACATTGCATTTAGTTGTTATGTCTTCTCCATAATCCATGACTATATCTCAGTTCTTTGTTTTTCATGACCTGTGGACTTTAAAAAAGGATGGGCCCCTTGTTTTCTAGCATTTTTTTTTTCCAGTTTGTATCTGTTTGATGCTTCCTCATGATAACTGAGGTTACATATTTGGGGTAAGAATACACAGAAGTGACGTTTCCTTCTCAATATATAATAATGTCTGGGGGTACATGGTGTTGCTATATCTTAGTACTGTTGATGACTTTGTACTAGGGTCATTTGGTTATCATGGTCTTTGTCAGGTTTGTCCTCTCCTAAGTTGCTACTTTTCCCTTGGTCATTAATAAGTAATTTAGGAGGAGATAGCTGGGGACTATGCACAGATCCTCTTTCTCTCCATGCTTTCTACTCACTCATTTTAGCATCCTTTCTTGATTCTTGTCTATAGTGTCATTACTGTGTTGTTCCGTCTAATGGAGATTTCCTGTTTCCATCGTTCTTTTATTTATTTGGAATTCTTTGGATTAATGGGAATTCTAATTAATGACATTATTAATTGGAATTCTATTGCTTAGAAGAACTACCCCATCTTTCTCATTCATATATATATATATATATTCATCTACTTATGTAAGTATGGACTCATGGATATTTATATTTATCCTCTGGGTTAAAATCCATCGCTATCATTATTTATTTTGATGTTCAAATTGTCCCAGATTTGAGCACTGGGGGAATTCCTTCAAACTGGCTCTTGTGTCCTTTAAATATCCTCTCCTCATCATTTTTTGAGAATTTCCTTACTTTCTGGCACCACAATATGTTCCAACATTTAGCTTGTCATTTACTTGCTCCAGCTCTGGAGTCAACCAATTTCCCAAGGAGCTCTTGTCCCTCTTCTTGAAGAATTGTATTTAGAAAGTAAAATCTGGATCCTGGGTGAGCTCATGGCCACCAAGTGCCATGTTTCTAGGCCCCTTCAGCCAGCAGTACTAGAAAATAGAACATACACACATCTGTATTTCTACCCAGAAATATACATAAAACCATAAATTCAAACTGATCCCTCTGACTCAGTCGGCTCTACAGGCATTCTTCCAGGCTTCCTTCTTTAATTTGTGACTCCATTCTGATATTAGAAAATCACATTCTGATTGCCCACAATATATTTATTTATTTGCTCTGCCCTAGTATACACATGATGGATACTACATACTGTTTATAGTTGCTAACCCAGTTCCCTGAGAAAAATTTACTACATAAAACACTATTTTATGTTCAGTGCTATTTGTTTTTGGCTTTACAGTATGTAGTCAAAATACTGTTTTTCAAATCTCCATAGTTTAGCGATTTTCCTTCCCCACCCCCTATAGTGAGATTAGGCTACTCATTTGCAGTGCACTTAGGTTCATTTGTTGCTGTTCCCTTTTGGGTTTTCCCTACATCCTGCATGTTTTTTTTTAAGTTATTTTAATTTTTTTAATGTTTATTTATGAGAGAGAGAGAGAGAGAGAGAGCGCGCGCGCGAGCAAGCGTGTGTGCGGGCCAGTGGGGGAGGGGCAGAGAGAGAGGGAGACAGACGATTGTAAGTGGGCTCTGCACTAACAGCAGCGAGCCTGACATGGGGCTTGAACCCACAAGCTGTGAGATCATGACCTGAGTTAAAGTTGAACTTTTAACTTACTGAGCCACCCAAGTGCCTAATTCTGCTTGGTTTTAATTGTTTATTTATTAGGTATGTGCAACATAACCATGCTTTTCAGAGTAAGGGCTACACAAAAGATACATTCAATGGTTTGGGATTCATGCCCACCACTTGTTCTCAGTTCCCCATTTTTTCCACTCATTCTCATCCCCATTCTGTAGGCACTAATCTTATTAGTTTCTGGTCTGTGCTTCTTATATTTCTTTTTCCTTTTTTTTTTATTTCTTTTTTTTCTTTTTGTAAAAGTCTTTGAAGTTTTATTTATTTTGAGAGAGAGTGTGTAGGGAGTGAGGGGCAGAGAAAAGGAGAGAGAAAATTCCAAGCAGGCTCTGCGCTGTCAGTGGAGAGCCCAAGATGGGGTTCAATCCCATGAATCATGAGATCATGACCTGAGCCGAAATCAAGAGTCAGACACTTAACTGACTGAGCTACCCAGGCACCCAAGTCCTTCTGAATATTTCTTTCCCAAGAGGTGTATGCATACATTTATGTTTTTGTAAACTTTCTTACTGAATATATATCATGTATGTATATAATATTAGAGATATTAGTCATTGAGTGTGTGGTATCTTTTCCAAATATTTTCTTTGTACTTTGACCATTCTTCATTTAATAGTATGTTTGGCATACCAGTTCCTATTGGTTTACAGAGCGCTACCTCATGCTTTTTAATAGCTGCATAGTAGTCCAATACAAGAGCATTCCACAGTTTATTCAACCATTCTCCAGTGTATGGTTATTTATGTTGTTTCTAACATTTGTAACTTAGTAAATAACCTTTAGAATATGTACTTTTGTGTTGCTGGAGGCAGAGTTTCAGGGTGATTCCCCAGACGTGGGGTAGCTGAGTCCACATGTCAGTTCACATGTAGTTTCATGGAGTGTCAGGTTCCCCTGCAGAGGTAGAGTGAGTGGGTGTTGTCCCTGCAGCATCTGAGCATGCTCATTTCCTCAACATTGGTTCCTATACCTTTAATGTTTGTCAGTGTAATAGGTAAGAAACGATATCTCAGTGTTGTTTTAATTTGCATGTCTCTAATTGGGAGTGAACTTTAACATTTTCTTTATGTGTGTAAGTATCACCTTGATATCTTTTTCATGAATTGTTGATGTCTCTTTTCCTGCTTTTCTGTTAGGATTTTAATCTTTTGATATTTTTAAGATTATCTATCTATCTACCTATCTATCTATCTATTCGTTTTTAATATTAGGGTTATTAGTTTTTGTGTGTGTGGTATCTTTTCGAAATATTTTCTTCCATTGGATCAATTGCCTTTTGACTTTATTTTTGGTGGCTTTTCTCTAGGCATAAATCTTAAAATTCTATGCAATCACATTTATTGATCTTTTGTGGACTTTGGATTCTGAGTCATAGTTAGAAAGCCTTCCTCTACATTGAAGTTAAAGGAAAATTCACTCATGTTTTCTTGGGAGACTTGTCCCATTTCTTCTTCTTTTCCCTTCCCCTCTCTTCCTCCTTCTCCTCCCCCACTCATTCTTTTCCTCCTTTTTTTTTTTGCATTGAGATCCTTGATCTGTTTATCCATTTGGAGTTTTTTCTTCTGTATGGTGTGAGTTTTACATCTTTTTCTAAGTGATTGCACAATTGTCCCAGCACCATTTATTTAAAAGTCCATCATTGTTCCAGTGATTTAATGTGTCACCTTCACCATATGCTAAGTTTTCACTGACATTTGTGTTGATTTCTGGGCTTTTTATTTTATTTGGTCTGTTTGTATATTCATACACCAGTCCTACTCTCTTTTAGTTACGGAGACTGTGTAGTATGTACTCATGGTGGCAAGGCTAGCTCCTTATTATTTTGTTCAGCTGACAATAAAATTTCAGATCTTTTTCACCTCTTTTTCCTTTTGATTTTCTTAGTCTCAGTTAATGCTCTTTATATTGAATTCAATTTTCTTATGTATGACTACCGTTTTACCTTCTTTTTGGTTAATTTTGAGTTTACCTACACATATTCATTTTTTTCCTTTTATATTAAAGAAAAAATCCAAGTAATGCATTCACAAAAATAAGTAGTTCAAAAATATTATTTAAAACAAAACAAAACAAAACAAAACAAAACAAAACAACAACAAAAACCAGTCTCCTGGTCTCTCTGTGTCTATTCTCACTCTGTTTTCATTCATCATATATAACTTCCTTTTGTCCTTTTCACAATTCTTTCTTATACTTATTTTTATATACTAAATACTATAGTTAAATCACAATTTCTTAATTTGATATCAAAAAATGGGAGAAATAGACTGGGTTTGTTTGTTTATATAAGTTGAATATAAAAAATAATTTCTTTACTAACTGATAATAGTGTGAAAAAATATAAAGATGTTAGAATTCAGCATATGGACTATGGAAACACATTTCCGTTCAGATTTTCTTTCAAGCTGTTACATAAAGCAAAACAAAAACGATTTTTTAATGACTTTCAATTGTGGTAGTAAGTAGAGGCCTGACTCTTCTTCTTTCTCCTTCATCCCAATCATTTTTAAACACAAAAATCCCAAGACAGTACCATATATTTGCTTCTTTGAGGATTAGATTTTTTTTTGCATTTGGCTTAACTTTATTTTTCAGTAATTTTTCCTCTTCATGCTTTGGAATACATAGTCAAATTTTTTGTTCTTCGTGTCACTGACTTGGATTTTAACTAAAATGCTTAAGCCATATTTCAGTTCCTGAAATTACTGGTCACCACTGATTCCTCCCATGAAAGATAAAGAAATTAGTTCACTTTCAATGACTCACAGTATACCTGCGAGCCCTTTCCACTTTCTGTTTTTTATTGGTAGACTCAAGAGTTTTTATTATAGTTCATTATAATTAAAATAATAAATACTTATAATGGACTATAATAAAACTATAATAAACTATAATGATATAACAAATAGTATACTAAAACTAAAACACTATAATAAACTATAACATAATACCATAATACAAAACTATAATAAAATGTCTCTTTTTTCAAGAATTAAAATACTATATTCAGTCCTGTAATCATAGTCGAAAGAGCTATCTAGACTAAATTTTTTGCTGCAATGGCAAAGGTCTTTCAAGTTTAAGGTCTTTCAAGTCCTTTCATTTGAAAGTTTGTCCATTAGTGATTTATTTATCTTGACTTTCATCTTGATTATCGAGGGTACACCTTTATGATATTTTAAAGAAGGATATATATAATATATATAATATGCTTCCTGAATGCTCGTATAGTTGAGAACTTCCTTCTGTTATTGCCACAAAAGATGAAAACTAAATTGGGGAAAGTTTTTGAATCACAGGTCCCTTTATTTTTCCAGAATTTTGTGTGCTGCCTCCGTTGGTTTCTGCCATCAACATTTGTTTGAAAAAGTCTGAGGGTAGTTTTGAAATTCAATAATTTATTTAAAAATTAAGGTATACTTTTCCATTTTTATTAATGTTAAGCAGTGCATGATGACCCTTTTAAATCTGCATTCATAAGCTATTCATAAGTTCAGGAAGCATTCATAAGTTCATTCATAAGTTCATTCATAAGTTCAGGAAGAGTCCCTTCCATTAGGTCTTTTAATATGGCTACTTTGCTGCCTTTCTCTTCAGGGCCAAAGAACTATGGTCCCTATGGTGAGTCACCCATTTAGACCGTCTTCTTCTGTATGCCTTGAATTTTTCCTTTTTTTTAAATTTTTAAATTATGCTTGATTTTTTAATTGTTTATTTATTTTTGAGAGAAAGGCGGGGAGAGAACAAGTGGGAGAGGGGTAGAGAGAGAGGGAGACACAGAATCCGAAGCAGGCTCCGGGCCTGCCGTGGGGCTCGAGCTCACGAGCTATGAAATCATGACTTGAGCTGAAGTAAGACGCCCAACTGACTGAGTCACCCGGGCGCCCCTATTATGCTTGATTTTTTTAAAGCCACTACTATTTTTCTCCCCTGTGGTGCTCATTCAGCTTCTTGCTGCTGCTATTTTGTTTTAATTCCATTGATAACCATTTTATTATTTCCTCTTCATCTGGATTTATAGAGTATATGTTTCTTTAATTTCCTTTAAAATATGAAGCAGTGTTGCTGAAATATTTCTTTTCTTTCCTTGAGGTAAGTTTGATTGTGGTCTTTATTCTCATTTATGTGTTCTTTCTCTTTTTTTTCTTTTTTCTTTTCTTTTCTTTTCTTTTCTTTTCTGTTGTGTGTGTGTGTGTGTGTGTGTGTGTGTATGTTATTGTTCTTGTGGATCATTTCTGCATATGCCTCCTCTCCCTCATTAAAAGCTTTTATTCATTTCTTGAGTGTTGACTGTTCTATCCAGGTCTTTCTTCGATCCCCCAAACCACACACAGATTTATTTTGGTTTGCTTCTTTGTTTTCCCGAGCAATGTTCAAATATTTCCTTAGGGCCCAAGCATAGATGGTGGGAGCATATTTGCTGGTCCCCCCCTACCCCCGTTCTGTCATTTGATGGCTTCACACGGGTACGTAGAAGAAAATCTGGGGTCTGAGAAGCTGGAAGTCAAGACAAGGTCGAGAGTGGCTAGAGAAACCCTCTTACTATTCCCTTACCCTATTTGCTGGTTTATTTTATTCAGCTCTTTGGGGAGAATGCAACCATTATCTTTTCCCCAAGGGCTCTTTCTCTCTGCTTCTTTATTGTTTTGAAACTTATTTATCTTTTGCTTTTCAGCACATGTGCATACATCTGAGAGGAAAAAGGGAAGAGGAAGAGCGAGGAGATTCTAGCTGGATTATATTTTTTAGGTTGAAACCCATAGCTCCAATCCTCTCTGTATGTTCTATGTAAAGCCTAATCCAGTGCCTTTCTTAAAGTAATAGTAGCATGAGCTTAGAGTGGTAGTAACAGTAACTATATATGGACTACTGATTCTGCCAGGCATGTTACTAAACACTTTTATGTAGAATGTTTTATTTTATACTCTCAACAATCTTAGTGACATGGTTACCATTACTGAGCAATTATATATAATAGACAATTTTACCAGAAGACAACGTTGCCAGTAAATGGAGAAACCAGAGACTGACCCCAAAGCTGATTCTCTCAACTAGTGTGTACCCCTTTGAAACCAAAGGCCTTCAGGTAGCATGTCTCATGCTCCAAGGCCTTTTCTTTCTTTTCATTTTGTTCATATGGCTTCATGAACCCCCCTTCTAATATTTCCCTTGAGGAGTGTGCCTGAGTGCCTCAGTTCTCAAGAGCCTGGCCCCAAAAGGGCTCCTGTTCTCAGAGTTGCTAGTACCTACGGGTCATTCTTTGCACAGAAGAACCACACTGGAATTCCCCTGAGGACAAAGTTGAAGGCGACCTTGTTATTTCTTAGAATTTTAAATGGGATCACAGGTCCCAACTATGGCGGCCTGGAGCCAGCCTTGGGAGCTGCTGTGGGAGCAGCCTTGGGAGCACCTGACGCTTTCCTCTGACAACACATGCAATCCCAAAGGTTTATCCCCAGAGGATGGGTGCAGACACTTGGGTTTTTACTGGCAGTTTGGTAACTTAAACTTTATCTCACTTGACTAGGTCCTGCTTTCTTCAGTGTGTAGTTGATCTCAGGGAAGCAGATTAGTCTGGGTCCATCCTCACTCAGCAGAGAAAACAGGAATATGGAATGTGTCTTGCCTTCCATTTGGTGCCATCTTGCTGACTAGATTAGTGTGTGTTCTTCAATATTAAGGAGTGAAAGGTGAAAGGAGATGTTGCATTGATGTGTGTGTGTGTGTGTGTGTGTGTGTGTGTATGTGTGACTACATATGAATGTATATCATAAACATATTTTTACATATATATGTAAACTTCTGGAATGTTTAATATAGAAAATTTGGGAAGTACATAAATGCAAACATGATTCCTTTATCCAAGGATATCTACTCTCTTACTTTCATAAATCTTGTGTTTTTTCTTCTTGCATATTTGTGTATATTATATTTACCTAACATGGATAAATTCTTTAAAATATTGATATATATCAACCGATTTGTGAAACAATTTCATTTTATAGAATGTCTTTAAAAGCTACCTGATACTCTATTATATGGGTATGCTATTATTTCTTTACCAACTAGGACCTTTTTCTTGCTGTCAGTTTATATCATTCACCATGAGAAAAGAGGATTCTCATCAGGAGCCTCAGGGACATATGCCGCTTCTTTTAGACCTTGACTTTCTTCCTTTGACCTTCCCGTTGCATTGAATTCTAACATGATCTGCAAGGGCCGTGCTGCCCTGGGCATCTTCAAGGGTTAGGGCTTTCTTGGGATGGCAATACTGAAAGGGAAGACAGGACAATTTGTGTGTGTAGAAGGAAGTCTTTAAGGGATCAAATCATTGAAGAAATGGGAAGTCATTTCAACTAATTCTGTTAAAAAGAGGAGAAAAATAAGGGAGAAAGAAGAGAGAGAGGGACAGGGGAGATGAAGAGAAACTAAGAGTTCACTTATTATCTGGAACTTCCTTTAAGCTTTTCACAAGCTTGGGAATGAAAGCTCTGTTGAGGGCAGCACAGAGCAGTGATATTAATAACTGGCAGATAATAATAGAAATAATTGCACACACTTTTAATGGCACTTACTAGGGGCCACGTTTCATGCTTGCAATAACCCATGGTGGCAGGTTTGATCATTATATCCCTATTTTCCAGTGAGGAAATGGAGGAACACAGACAGAAGTACAGAAGTACAGAGCTCCCATGCTCAGAGTGACAGAGTGGGACCCAGTCCTCCCTTGTCACAGACCCAAACAGAGGGAAGTGCTTCAGTGACCTAACCAAATAGTCTACCGTGCCTGCAGCTGTGGTGTTTGCAGGGCTGGACGTCCTTCTGTCTGTTGCCATAACGTCCTGAGAGTTCAGCTCCAGTGGCCTTGGTGGCAGTATGTCACTCAGAAATGGGGACTCAAATGCCTGTCATACTCCAGAAAGCCTAAACGTTGCCCTGATGTAAGAAGCGCAGAATCATTCAAGGATCAACTTTTAATAATTTACGTACACTTCTTATCCCTTTTGAACTCTTTGAGCCATCCCTCTTTTCCTCCAAAAGTATTTCTCTTGAAGCTTTTTAAAGAAATCAATGTCTGAAGTTCTTGCTTAATTTCAAAATGGCCGCTCACTGTGGGGCCAGATAGATCCTGAAGTAGAGCCACGTGAGCCCTGGAGGCTGCGAAGAACTAACGTTGCTTTGGTGAGGACGTGTGATTTCTGTCCTGGAAGGTGATGCTTGTGGAGATTTTCCTGAGTGTACGGAGAGGTGGTGGGGGCGGTTAGGGCCAGGCTCATCCTGTCTCAGGTCCTAATGCCACAAGCTGCTGGACACTTGGTAGGAATGGAAGTGAGGTGGCTCTGAGGGTGAGGACAATCCTGGTCTTCTATGCGTCCAGCAAGTGTGGCTTCTTTGTAAAACTGGGCAGGGGCTGTGGGAGGGAGAATTATTCTGTAAAGTGATTATAGCATCATTACCTTAAAAACCCTCAAAGAAAGGGGACTTATGGACAGGACATTCTGGTTAGTTGATTTCTCAAGCTTACAGAAATTTAAGCAGAAAATTATTTATTGGAACCAACATTGAGACACTTTTTTTAAAAGCAAAGGCATTATAGAAACCGTTATTGGATCTTTGTTTGGTCCTTGGAAATTTATTGTTCCTGAGGACCATCTTTCTGAACTTGACTTTCATTATGTAGTAATATAGCTGTAGAAGGTTTAGGATAAATGAGTGAATGTGTACAAATCCCAGGTTATCCCCGAGAACTTAGATTACAAATAATTTCTGACACAAACTTGTTTTGCTGCCATTGCTTTAAAGCAGGGTGGTCTAAGAGGATGGAATGAGCACAGGATCCAGATACACAACTCAGGGCCCCAGTCCCTGCCCCGCCAGAGACAACTGATGGGGGGAGAGTGAACAAACAGCCTCCTTGGGCCTCACATTCTTCTTCAGTAAAATGAGGAGTTGCACCAGAAGATTTGTAAGGAATCCTCTAGCAGTATTATTTGATGATTTATGATTTAAAGGTAAGAAGAGAGAAGGAAGGAGGAAGGAAGGAAAGAAGGGAGGAAGGAAAGAGGGATAGAAGGGGGAAGGAAGGAGGAAGAGAGAGAAGGAAGGAGGAAAGGAAGGGAAGATGGATGGAAGGAAGGAAGGAGAAAGGAAGAGGGGGTAGAAGAGAGGGAATGAAGGAAGGGAGGGAGAGAAGGAGAAAGGGAGAGGAGGCAGAAAGGACATGAAAAGAAATGACAGGTTCAATCAGGTGGGCTCCTCTTACCTGCTTTTAACAGGGTCACCGTGCATGACTCTTCTAACCTCTCCCCCCTCCCCCTTTAATGGGGATGGATCCTTAGATGCTCAGCCAACTGCCTAGCCATGATTCCCTTTGGCTGAGTGACAACTATAGCTGCACCCTTGGAATTGGCTGAGAAAGACTAGATTGATCCACATTAGGAAAGGCAACAAACCAAATCAAGAAAAATACATTTTGGAGGGAGAGATTGTCCAGTAGCTCCTGGGTAGATTTTGGGGGAATAGAAGCATAGAGAGGATATTGAGGAAATTTCTCTATGTGTGTCATGAAGATGTAAACCATGGTTCCCACTCTTCAAGACTTCAGGAAATGTTTAAATTGCTTCTCAGTGGTCTTTATGTGTTCAACTTGTGCCTCATGTCATGCTGAGCCCAGTCCCATTTTATCTGTGTTATGAGGCTCTGCTGGCTGGGAATGGGAGAAAGAAGACACATTTGAGTGCTCATGGTACATCCGGACAACACTTGGGTTGTGCATTTTTAGGGGGAGACTTTAAGGAAAATGAAGCTGAAGGAAAATGTAGAATTACAAAGACAGGATGACATTTTGAGAATGACAGGCAGAAGTGGGCATTAGCTAGGTGTGGGAAAATAAAATTTGCTGCTGCTGTTGCTGTATTGCTCTTAAGGGAGAAATTTTCTTCTTTTGATCACCCAGCTACCTTGTTTAATACTGAAAATTTAATCGAGGAGATGCTCTCAGGAAGGATTGACAGGAAAGTGCTGAAGAGTGGAGCAGTCAGTGAAGGCAGTGCTGGGTGGAAGAACCCCCAGGCTGAAATGACCCCCCCAGTGATGCTGGGTGGCGCTACTGAGGTGCCTGCTATGGAGCACTGCACCACAGGAGCCCACAGCAGCTCCAGCTCCGCTGAAGGTGGCTACTTCTGGCCTCAAGATGCTCAACACCAGCAGAGGGAAAGGAAGCATTTCCTTTTTTTTTTTCCTGGCTTGTTCCTTTTTTTGTTTCTCTGGTGATTTGAGGGTCCTCTCCAGCTGTGAGGGTGTCTAACCTGGTTAAAAGCTAACAGATTGCTGTGAACGCATGACAATTAAAATGAGATAAAATCATTTATAAACATTATTCTAAATAAGGATGCCCCAGCTGTTGGTGACTCTCTTGAAGGCATCCGCTTTGCAGTCAGAGTGAAGGGGTTTATTGCTCTGTACTCAAATGTTCGTGTAACTATCCCACTTTTTTTCCTCTTGAATTTCTGTAGGCTTTTTATTTTACTTAAAAAAATCTGCTTCTGGAAGGATTATTTGAGTTGAGAGATGTTCTGAGGAATGGAGATTAGGAGACTCGGTGCCCCCTGATATAGAAATTATCGGGGAGAAAACACACATCTCCCTTGCACATTTTCTCAGATCACGAATGACCAGCAATAATAGGCATCCAATGATGTGGGTCTTTCAGCCACAATATTCATGTCACTGAGATGAAAGACAAGCCAAACACTTTACTAGTGTGTATCTGTTGAGGAAGGTGTTCCATTCAGTGCTGCCAAATGCTTCAATTTTGTCTTTGGCTTATAATTTATAGTATACATACTTAACCAAGGCAAGGCAGTGTCTTTCAAACAGAAATAAAACTACCATCACTCCATATGTGTAGAAATAGAAAATAAAGGTACTTCTTAGTAACCACATACTCCAATAAACAAATTTTAGTAAGTTTGAAATAGCACTTTTTACTCACCTTAAAGGCATATAAAAATGTGGATGAGTTTTTTTTAATAGTTTATTTTTTTTACTCTCCTCTTAGCTGCAAGCTAACTCTACACTCACAGAAAATCTCACAGGATAGATGGTATATGAAATTTCATATCTTCTTCCCTGGAGTTGGGACTTTTGATGTTCATGCTATTCCTCTACATATTATAGCCACTGCTTTGTAACTAAATTGAATGTGCTCCCTACAGAGAGTATACTAGATCGAATTTTGCAATTTAATATAGTGGGTAAGAGGGAATCCCAGGTGTTCATCTTTAGGTAAATACTTAGGAGGTGCGTGGAAAAGCAAAGCTTACTTTATACCTACAGATGTGTTCTCCAATGCTTGGCCAAACCCAGGATGGAGACTCCTGACTATTTGGGCTGGTGAAGCCTGGGAGACAGGAGTCCTTTCTAGATTTGGAGCACCCTTGGGGGTCTGCTCAGAGGCAGGGTCCTGAAACTGGGCACCCCAGGAGGCATGCTGACTAAGGACAGTAAAGACAACATCTGAATAGGAGAATCAGAATAAAGACCCGGAGAAGCTGCGGGCAGGACCCCCCAGGGGTGAAAGACAGCTGTGAATGTTGAATGACACATAGAGAAGGAACTAAATGGGGCCAAAGGAAGGGTTTGATTTGAGCAAAGTAACAATTTCATTTTTTAAATTAATTTCTTTCATGTTTTTTCTCTGGTTATGGAAGTGATACCTGCTTACTGAATAAAACTTGGAAAGTATAGAAAATTCAAGTAGAAAAAGAAATTGTACATGATCTCCATCTCTTCCCCCAACTGGAGTTAACACTTTTGTATGTTGTATGCTCAGTGTTCTTCCTTTAATTCATTTTCGCAAGCTTGTATACCTAGGTAAGATCGTATCATGTATGTGTATGCAACTGTATAGCATTGTTTCCTCTTAATTCTATTCATTTATTCAACATTCAGGAAGCATTGGCCACCTGAATGCTGAAAGTTCCAAGCCTTGGTGTTCAATAATGAGCAGTACAGTGTCTGCCCCTTAGGCCACTTACTATGCTGCTCTGAGACAACTCTCCTGCGCAGAGAGAGAGGGAGAGAGGGAATCCCAAGCAGGCCCCATGCCTAGTGTGGAGCCCAATGCGGGCCCTGATCCCATGAATCATGAGATCGTAACCTGAACTGAAATCAAGTGTTAGATGTTTAACAGACTGAGCCACCTGGGCATCCTGCGAAATGGATTTTTAAAGCTAATGTTTAGTGAGTGGTTGGTATGTGCCAGGCATTGGGCTATTATTCACAACCCATTTTAGTGATGAGAAATCGATTCTCTGAACAGATTTCATGGTTGAGCAATATTCGCAACACATCCATTATATTTGCCAGTTATCAGAAACATAGACATTTCAAATAGTCAATAAGGCATGGATAAGAGCTGCCCACATGGTGAAGGGTGTTGGTAAACCAGCTGTTAACATGTATGGGATGCTTGTGATCTGGTAGGTGCTGAGCTAATTTCTTCTCATAAATGAGTTCCTTTCATCCTTTTTGCCATCTCATGAGGTAGGCTGTATTATCATCCCCATTTTGCAGATGAAAGACACTGAGAATTATAGAAGTTAAGTGATTTTCCAGGGTCACACATCTATTACGTCAAGATCTCTGGAACTGGCAGTCTAAACTTAGAGCCTACATTCTTTTCTTTAAAAAGTGTTAATTTATTTTGAGAGACAGAGAGAGCAGAGGAGGGGCAGAGAGAGAGGGAGAGAGAAAATCCCAAGCAGGCTCTGTGCTTTCAGTTCAGAGCCTTGCTGTGGGGCTCAAACCCACAAACTATGAAGTCATGACCTGAGCCAAAGTCAAGAGTCATATGCTTAACCGACTGAGCCACTTAGGTGCCCCTAGAGTCTTCATTCTTATATTTCAGAATGATATATTCACTGTGATGCCATTTATGTTTTAAAAAAATACTTCACAACATGACACCAAAATAACTTCTGTGAGTATGTAGATGTGCTGTATGCAAATGCAGAGAAAAGGTCTAAGGTGATATACATTGAACTTAACAGTGGCTGCCCCAAGAAGGGGTTGAGAGGATGACCAAGATTAAGAATGGCCACAGAGCGATTTAGACTTATCTATAAGGCTTAAACAATTTGTTTTGCAAGGTAAATATGTCCATCTCTCTTGCAGGATAAACATTTTTTAAGGATGTTCTTATTTTTTGCTTTAGTGTGAATGCCAGAATGATCTTTTCTTTTTTTCTTTCTTTTCTTTTTTTTTTTTTTTTTTACCATTTGTAAGTAACCACCTGACAACCTGCTATTTCTGGCCTCAATTCTGCTTTTATATTCTCTAGAATATTCCTATTTCCTCTCATTCACTCTGCAAATCTGGTAAACTTTAAAGAGCATAAATAATTAAATGCATTAGCAATTTTATAGAGAAATGTTTCTTCGTGTTTCTGTGCACACGTTTGTATTTATGATATTTAAGATCTGATGGGCAAGCTTTCAGCTGATAAAACAAGTAGCATGGGCCTCTTCCCTCCCCAGAACTGAAGCCTCTGGTCACATTATGTGAGCTGCCAGAGCAGGAGTGATCCGGTGCTGACAATGCTGTTAACATGAAACAGAAGCCCTTGCCCCGTTAATCTTGAAGAGCATTACACAGGGATATTCTACAATCTAGATAGAAACTCTCATGAGTGGTTATCAGGAGTCACATTTGAAGAATTTAAAACACTTTTATACCCATGATGTCCTTTGAGGCCCAAGACTATAAAGGAAGAAGGGAGTGCCATATTTTAAGCCCATTGTCTGGATGAGAAAACTGAGATGAAAAAAGATGACATGACTTGCCCATCGTTACAGCCACTAAGAATCTGAGAGTCAAAGCCATGTGTTCTCAGTTCAAATGCTCTGGCATTTCTCACTACTGCGTGTTGCCTCTCAAATTCTTTTCGGGCTTGACCAGATGCTCTTGTACAATTACAGGCACTATAAATTGCATTTTATGCATTTTATAATTTGCAGTCCGACTGAATGGTAACTGGGACACCTAATTTAAAAGGAGAAAAAGCAGGACTCTAATGACTAAACTGTATGGCAAGTGAGTGTTTGCTGACACTTCCAGTTAAAGGTATCTTTATTACCATCCGACTTCTGGTGTTTACATTAGATGTGAAAGTTAAAGATAAACACCACTTTGGGGAAACATTAAAATGGTACAAGTGATTTTTGCCTTATTTAACTAACTGGCACCATTCTCAGAATCCTATAAAAATGCTCGTTTTGCCTTTTAGCGATGTTTTATTTTGCTTCATGGATATGACAGGTGGGGCTCTGAAAACCATCTTAGGGCTGTCTTAGATATTAAAAAAACAATTCTGATTATACAATGTCGAAAATTGGAAGAACTCCCAGAAATAAACTTTTTTTTTCAATTTCTTATGTTTTGCCGTCTTTCCTCTCCCTCAACTGAACCTGTCCTTGAAAGTATAACATACTCCCTCAAAAAATAGATACCCGCTTTGGGCAAATCTAACTACAACAAACTAGCTAAAAAGATCTAACTGACTTAATTCTTTTCTATATGTGTATGTATACATATATGTATATGTGTATATGTAAGTGCATAAAAATGTGTATGTGAATGTGTATGTATACGTATATATATGTATGTGGGCATATACATACATATAGATCTGTAATCTGCAAACTTATAACTACTTTCCCCTTCTTGTCCTGGTTCTGTCCTTCAGGTAACACAGATGGGAGTATATTTTGTAAACTACAAAGCACCACTCATATGTAAGCTCTTATAATAACACAAAATCCATCTAACCCTCCTTCTAGGAGGGCAAGAAACACAATGATCGGAGACATTACGGTGTAGCTTGGAGAAGGGCTTTCGCCTCTCCCCATTATCACCATTCAAATCCTTGATACTGCAAGAGAATGGACATTCTTGGTTTAAATATCGGTGTACTTATTGTTTGCTCTGCAAAACCAGTTTCAGATGAGCACACAGTGTCGGTGAGAACAATGAGTTCACAAACCTTGCTTCTGGAGAAGTGTCATCAGACTTCCCTTAAGCCTATGTCCACAAAAACCATTGCTCCAAATATTCATGGCTGCAAATCACACTCCTATTAGTTTCTATTTCTGTCATAACAAACTACCACAAATTTAGTGGATCAAAACAACACAAATTTACTATCTTATGGTTCAAGAGATCACAAGTCTGTCACGAGTCTCACTGGGTTACAATCCTTCCTGCACACAGCAAGCTATACTCCTTTCAATGGTTCTAGGAAAGAATCCATCTCCTTGGCTCCTGGAGCTTCTAGAAGCCACCCACAGTTTTTGGCTTATAATGCCATTTCTCTGTCTTTAAAGCTAGCAGTGTGACATCTTTCTGATTCTGTTTCTATCATCACATCTCTTTCTCTGGCTTTCTCCATTCCTCTGCCTCCGTCTTCCACATTTAAGGGCCCTCGTGATTACCATGAGTCAACTCTGATAATCGAGTGTAATTCCTACCATAAACTCAGTTGATTAGGAAATTTATTCAATCTGCAATCCTAATTCCTCTTTGCCATGTAACCTAACTGATTAACAGGTTCTGCAGATTAGAAGATGAACATTTTGGGGGTATTAATCTGCCTACCATGCAAGGGTCTTCCCAAAGATTTCCCTTTCCTGACTATCTGTCCCCACTTTCCTTCCTTATGTGAAATGGCGTTGAATGCAGATCTTTCTGGTTGCTTTTTCCTGGACTTTTGTTCATTTGTACTTCACTGAGAACCACTGTGAATCTGGTGCTGTGTTAGGTGCTAGGGGGTTCACAGCTGGTGAAAATTGACTACTCTACAGAACTATGGGGATAGTGAAAGAGGCGTGTATGAGGTGCTTTTACAGGCTAGGTTTGCCAAGGGGCTGACTCTTAGAGATCAGCATTCAGGTTCAAGAGGTTTAGAGAAGTCTTTGGATCAACATCCATGGACAGGAAGGGCCAAAAGCAGGGGTGGGTAGAGAGAGAACTCTCATTGGAAACCAACCTGTCTACTTGGTATTTCCCAACTTTTTCTTAGTCATCTCACCTTCAGGACATGGGTGCATTAGGGAAAGACCCAGATGAAAATAAGTAGTGGCCCCAGTAACCTTAGATATTCCCAGACTCCATTTTCTGTGGTTCCTTCTCTCTTTTCCAGCCAGGTTCCAGAATTTCATGCAACATTTGCTTGACCAGCTCTGAAAAATTATCTGTTAAACTCATGGGTACCATGGAAATTACTGATCAGTGTAAATTTACAAAGGAGGCGTGTAATTGTTCAGGAAGCAGGAAATAAGTGTCTGTAGAATTTAGGCATTCCAAGTTGGACCTGCAGATGCGTGGAGATATTTTAGAGTCTCAGCACTTCCCCTGCCCTTGAAATGATAACACAAGCCTCCGTTCATATGTATGACAGGATTTTTTTTTTTTACCAGATGACTTTACAAAACAGAGCCAACAAAACAAAACACCATGTTTATTTATTCATTTATTAATATTTATTTATTTTTGAGAGAGAGAGAGCATGAATGGGGGAGAGGCAGAGACAGAGGGAGAGGGAGACACAGAATCTGAAGCAGGCTCCAGGCTCTGAGCTGTCAGCACAGAGCCCGATATGGGGCTCCAACTCACAAACTGTGAGGTCGTGACCTGAGCCGAAGTCAGACACTTAACCGACTGAGCCACCGAAGTGCCCCACGCCATGTTTATTTAGAAGGGAATGGCAGGGACATTCTTTTTGATTCTCACAAACCAGAACTCATAAGCACAGAACACTGAAACGTCTAGAATCTATCTGTATAAATTGACTCTGCTATTTTAACCTGCTTCCTGGGGTCATTTTAATTATATCTGAAAAATGAGTCATGAGAGGCAAATGAATTAAATTTCCTTTCATAAGTAATTACAATGCAAATCTCCCACTGTTATACCCCATTTCCTAGAAATAACTGGGGAGGAGATTTTCTCTTTTTATTTTTACTTTTTGTCCCCTACTCATTTAGGAAAAGATGTAATGATTAAGCAGAAATGGAAAAGCAATAATAGGAAGTTAAGTGTGAAAGCAACTTAATTTCCTTGTTACTCTGAACCCTCATAGTGGAGTGTGGGTTCTCATCCTTTCTCCAAAGTAGCTTAATAATGGAACACACTTCAGTGCCTAGCTGAACTTTTTTTTCCTTTCCTAAAGATGAACTATTTTCAAATTTTTTTTTTTTTTTTTTTGCTGGTTTACTTTATGCACCTTAATTCAGGTGCTTATTTGGTTGCCGTGCTGCAAAGCGAAGTTCCTTAAATGTGCTATTAGTATAAACCACAGTGGAAAGTAGCACTTACTTCTGATTGCGAATCTTATTTTTTAAAAGAGACTTTCTGTGCCCAAGCCCAGTTGATCACCGGGCACACTGTGTTATTTCACCATTCAACAAATCTTCCTTGACATTTGTATCATCACTGACAGAACTCAAACACATATAGCTCCGTTCCAAATGAAGTGCACACCTGCATGTAGCCCTAAAGTGGTTCACTGAGGAGGGGTACTAGTTTTGTGAGTTCATTTTCTGGTGGTCTTTGCTACTCAGAACAGACCTGCGGCAACCGCAGCACCTGGGAGCTTGTTGGTGCAGAATCTCAGGTTACACTACAGACCTGCTGAGTTGGAATCTGCATTTTCTTAAAGCTCCATGAATATTCATAGGCAAGATTAATATTTGTAGAGAACATTCTAGGCTCCAACAGTTCCTGTGTTTTCCTTTTTTCTCTACTCTACCAAATAGTATTATACTCCTCAGAGTAGACTTCTTCACATAAAACAACCTCAAATCTCAGGGGCTGAACAAAATAAGATTATTTTTCACCTCTTAGTCAATTGTGAGTTGGGGGGGGGGGCAGCCTTCCTGATGTCATTTGGGGAACAATCATTCTATCTAGTGGCTTCTCTATCCCCAGGGACCTCCTAGTTCTTCACCGGACCTCTGGTTCTGAGCTTTCCATGAAGGAAGAGCCAGTACATGGAGTAATGTGTGGAACCTTTTATGGGGCAGGAAGAGAGGAAAGCACATCATTTCTATCTGATCTCATAGGTCAAGACTCAGTCACATGGCCACATCTAGCTTCAAGAAACATTAAGAAATGCCATCTATCTTGTTGCATAGAGGAAAAGAAAGTGTTTCTGATAAATTTTAGTCAGTCTCTGCCTTGCTTATCCATCATCCAAGATCCAACTAAAGCCCTACATCTTTTTGAACTGTTTCAGCCTGGGGTTGTTGATGTAAGGCAATGGTCATGCCATTCATTTTTTTAAAAAATTCTGCAGAGCCAAGATTAGTTTTGTGCATGTAATGAGCATATTATTAACATTTATTGATCAAGTTAATTAATATTTGGGGCAACATAGCAGTTCAGCATTTAGTAGAATATCTTGTGACTCCTTGCAATGTCTGGATTTTATGATTAACCCCCAAATTTCATTAAAACTATCCTTTTCATCTATTGTCACCTTTTTGCATATGTTGGCAGTTTTTTGTCTTAATGCATCCTAATAGCAGTACATTAAGGGGCATGACATGGGCCACTGAACACATCATTATGCTCATGCCGTGTTCAAAAAAAACCAAAGTCCCAAGCAAAGTAATTTGCTTGAAATCATAGAGCTGGTAAGTTGGAGAAGCCAGGATTTAGGTTCAAGTCAGTTTTAGGGCTCCAAATCCAGGATTTTGTTAACTGTCCTCCACATTTTCTTCGATAGATAATGTCCTCTGCATTTTCTTCAATAGATAACTGCATTCTCTCAGATAACTTCAAAACGTGATTGACTATTGTCAACATTGTGAAGAGTTAGGTATAATTTATAGATGGCTTTTTCATTTTTAAGTTCCTGTTTTGCCAGTGTTGTCTCAAGGAATGTAGGTTTGTTGGATCAGAACTTTTCACTTATCAAAAGTTTGGAATTTTTGCACAAAATAAGATTTCTGGCTGTATCTAACCTAGTATAACCAGTTGTTACTCAAGTACAAGGACACTCAGTTTTATTGCAGTTTTTCCTCTGTCAAAACAAGTTCTTTTTTTTTTTTATTTTGTCAGTCACTATTTTCTTTCTTTCATTTTTTCCCTTCTTTTTACCTGTCTCCCTGGCTGCTTATAAAATATTTTCTTTGCCATAAAAATTAAAATATTAACTTGTGTGTCCTTAAGTATGCACATTTTCTTTGACTTTGCCTGCATCCCAGGGGCTCTTTGAGTCTGAAAATTTCTTCTTCTGCTAAATAAATATCCTAATATCATTTGTTTGTTGAATGTCCTCTTTTTGCTTTGTTATCTTTTAGAATTCCAATTTTACATGTTTTAGATCATGGATTAATCCTTCATCATTCCCTTGGCTTTTTCACATTATTGGTTTTTTTTTTCTTTGTCTTTATGTTCTTGGAGGATTTTTTTGAGTTGATATTATAAATCATATATTTGATTTCCTGTATCACACAATCTATAGCTCATTGCTCCTAAAACATTTTATTTTATTAAGTATATTTGATATATAGTGTTATATTTGTTTCAGATATGCAACATAATTGATCCAAGAATTCTATACATTACTCACGTCTCACTGTGGTGTCACCATGTGACTTTATTACAATATTATTGGCTATATTCCCTATGCTGTGCTTTTCATCTCTGCGACTTGTTTACTTTAGTAAACACTTTAGTGTTTAGCGTTCAGTGTTTAGTGTTTAGTGTTACTTTAGTCCACTTTATCTATTTCACCCATCCTCCCACCCACTTCCCCTCTGTCAACTGCCAGTTTGTTCTCTATATTTAAGAGCCTGTGTTTGTTTGTTCATTTGCTTTGTTTTTTAGACTCCATACATAAACAAAATGCAAAGCATTTTAAATTTTGCTAGCCATGTCTTTCAAGAACCAAATCTTGTTCCGACTGCAAAGAAACAACTTTCTCTTGAAATTCATTCAAAAATGAATCGGAAATTTTTCTCTGAGAATTTTTTTTCTTCATAGAGGGAATTTTTCTCAAAGGAAAATATTTGTCCTCAAGACTCAAAATAGTCATCTTCTTATGATTTGATGATTTTTTTTTCACAATGCCGGGTGTCTTTCTTTTATCTTTTCTAAAGCCATGGTGGCTACAATTTTATTCCTAAGAACAAAGCAAATTTTGCATGTAATTATTTTTAGTTTAGGCAGGTATGGGGGTATTCTCTGATTTACTCAATGGTTTTTGTGGTTTAATATTTCTATTTAATTATTTTTTCTGTTTAATATTTCTCTGTTGCATTTAATATTTCCCTTTTTATCTCTTTATTATCTGGGTATTTCCCTGCCCCATTGTTGAAGCCACTGAAAACAAAGGAGAGTGCTGACATTGGTGTTGTAGCCCTTCAGACTCAGGAAACCTCAGGATCGTTCTTTAATAGTGCCAACAAGGTGCCTGGTTGTCAATCTCTGGGTCATCTGACCAGCAATGTGAGAGTCTTACAGAATCCTGTCTTCTGGAATGTGATGGCAATGTGCTTAATGGTTTCCTGTATGTGTGTGTGTGTATCCATGTGTGTGTGTAGGGAAACAGGAGCTTTAATGGATCAGAAAAGAGGAAGAAGGTATATTACTCGGTACATTAAAAAAATTAATAGACTTAATTTTTTTAGAGTGGTTTTAGGTTTACATAAACATGGGCAGAACATACAGAGATCGCCTATAAACTCCCTGGCTCTCTTTCTTCCCCTATTTTAACATTTTGGATTAATGTGATACATTTGTTACAATTGATGAGCCAATATTGCTACCTTATTATTAACCAAAATCCAGAGCTTATATCAGGGTTCACTCTTCCTGTTGTACATTCCGTGGGTTTTGACGAATGTATAAGGCCATGCGTCCATCATTACAGTACCACACAGGACATTGTTTTTGAGCAGTTAAAGTTCACTGTACTCTTTAGCACCACACAGTCTCCAGTTAGCTTGGAAATGGTATCAGCCATATTTCTCAGGGACCAGAATTACCAAAGCGGTGAATTGTGGGCATTCCAAAAACAATGAATTGCTCTTGCTGGCGGAGAACTCAGGCAGCATTGCAACAGCGTTGGCTGCACTGAGATTCAACCCGACTGGAAGGAAATGTTACTTTTATCAACACTAGAATGAAATTCCCAACATCGCTTATGGAGTAGAAATTTCTTTTCTATTAAAAACTCCATGATCAAAAGAAAAAAAAAAAAAACCTCATGGTTTCCTTTATCATTGACCCTGTTATTTTGGGTGTGGGGATATTTTTATTAGGACACAGATTTTCTTGTTTATAGGAAATAGGAAAGGATACAATAAAAGATTGCTTCAAGGATGAGCATGTGGATTGTTCTTGCACATCGGTCATGGTATGATGAAGGTAACTGGGATCCATGCCCTTTGCTAACACATATGCACTTCTTTATTGCTATTTCTGGCTTGCAACAGCAATACCCATATGGCTCAGCATATTATTTCCCCCTCAAGTAATTTTTTGAAAACATCTCCATTTATTTTTTAAGCTTGTTTCTCTTTTGTTTGCATTGGTTGACCAGGTATTATTTTTCTGTTGCTCTGTACAACATTAACACAAATGTAGCAGCTTAAACCCACTCCTGTTTATTATTTCAGTTCTGTAAGTCAGAAATCTTGGAGGGCTGGACCGGGTTTTCTTCTGTGGGTCTCACGCTCCAAGTCTTGCCTGGGCTGAGCTCCCGTTTGGAAGCTCTGAGAAAGAATTTATTTTCAAGTTACTTCAGGTTGGTAGAATCTGGTTCTCTGTGGCTACGGATCTGAGGTCCCTGGTTCCTTGTTGGCTGAATTCATCTCTTCAAGAGCACCAGCACTCCTTCTCATGTGCCCTCTCCATTTTCAAAGGAGCAATGGCAGGTCAAGTCTTCCTTACATTTTAAATGTCTTTGACTTCTGCTACCAGCCTGAGAAAGGTCTCTGTTTTAAGGGCTAGTGTGATTAGATCAGCCCCACTGGGATGATCAGCATAGGCTGATTAAGATCAACCATGCTCTAATGCCTGTAGTTATAGAGGGGATGATACTGCCTGTAGTGATATGCCTATAGTCTATGCTCAAAGTCATAGCAATGATATTTCATCATATTCATGTGTTCTGAAGATTAGGGCATGAACTCTTCTGGGGAATATGCATGGCAGCACGTTTAGAATTATAATTATGCCTACCTCCCATTCTCCTGACCTCTGTCCTTTGTGCTATTATTGCCATATATTTTCCTTTTACATGCGCTATAAACACGTAGAACATCATTACTAATTTTGCCTTAGAGAGTTCTCTTTTAGAACAATTAAAAATAAGGAAAAAACACCATTTTGTTTTTACCATAATTTTTCCCCACTTCCAACATTATTAATTACTTTCTGTAGATTCAAGTTTCTGACGCATTCCTTCTGTCTGAAGAGCTTCTTTTCATATTTCTTTGGAATAGGTGTGTTGGCAATAAATTTTCAGTTATTGTTTGTCTGAGAAAATCTTCCTTTGTTGTTTATATTAAAAGATATTTTCATTGGGTGTAGAATTCTATGTTGATAGGTTTTTTCTTTTTTCTTTTTCAGAGCTTTAGATATATGTTTATTTTCTTTTAGCTTGTATGGTTTCTGATGATGAGGTGACTATAACTTTTATTCTTGTTCTTTTGTTAGCAATATACCTCATTTCTTTGCATGCCCTTCAATTTTTGGTTTATAGAAATTTGAATGTGAAATGCCTAGATTAATTTTTTTCCTATTTTGATGTTCTTTGAGTCTCTTGGATTTGGAGTTTGGTGCCCGTGATTAATTTTAGGAAATTCTAGGCAGAATATTCTTTTATGGATCTATACCTCTTTTCTTCTCCTGCGATACAAGTCATGTATATTTTAGACCATTTGATATTTTCTTATAGTTCTTAATAATGGTTCTGTACTGTTTTTATTTTCATTCATTTTCCCTTTGTATTTCAGTCCGGTGATTTCTACTGAGCTGTCTCTAAGTTTATTGCTTCTTTCATGGGCCATGTTCAGTCTACTAAGGAATTCTTGGAGGCATTCTACATCTCTGTTTGCAGTGTTTTTCAATTGTACCGTTTACATTTGATTCTTTGTTATAAATTCCATCACTCTGTTGAGATTACCCATCTGACCTTGCATGTTGTCTACTTTTTACATTAGAGGTATTTTTACATTAAGATCTTACTATGGTAATAATAGTTATTTTAAATGCCCCGTCCAGTAGTTCCTGCCTATTTGGCATATCCAGGTCTGGTTCCAGTGATTGCTTGTCTCTTTATTGTGTGTTTTCTTTTGCCTTTTTGTGTGTGTCATAGCTTTTTGTTGAAAGTCAGACATCTTATGTAGGAGAGTTATCAGTAATGTAATTTTTTTTTATGTTTAGAGATAAGCATGCCTTTTCTACTGATAGGCCTTTAGAGTTGGGGGCAAGGGTTAATCTAGACAAGAGTTGAGCTAGCTGTGTTTGAGGTTTGTTGTTGCTATGATTATCCTGAGTGCCCAACAGGCATCAAATTCCTCTAGCAGGCAACTCATGTTAAGGGTGAAGGTTGATTTGAGGTCATTTTTTTTTCAATTTCTACTTTTCCTTGGATCTAGGTTTTTTCTTTGTGTGTACCCTGAAGAGAATCTGCCTCTTGTACCTCTCCAGCTATATTATCCTATTACTTTTACTCGAGATTGCTAGCCTGGTGGTGCAGTAATGGGGAGTACAGGGGTGGGAGGGTTCTCTGATCTGCTTAGGAAACCTCAGTCTAACACAGGCGTTGCCCCCAACCCCACCCCAGCCTGTCCCGTGTATGCTTTTGCATGTTCTTCAACTATAGTGTGTGGTCCTAGTGAGGATTTCTGTCCTTTCTCCCCCCGCCCCTCCATGGAAAGAGCTTTTTTTGGCTTTCCTATTCACCCAGCTGTAGTGATTACACCAGCACCTTAAGGTAGTTACCTTTCTCCATGCAAACTAGGGTTTTTGTTCTTTAGGGAAGATAGTGGAGACAGATCTAGATAGAATATTAGTAGTGGCTGCTGTTCTCCTTTCCAAAACAGCATTAGCTGGGAAGCTTTCTGGGATTCTGTCTAAGCCTCCCTGGGAGGACCTGTGGGATTCATGGAAGGAACATGTGCACAAGGATGTAAATCTTTCTCTGCATCTGGGTCTTCCAGAGGCTTCCCACTCTTGCACTGGTACAATTAATTGTAATTACAGTTTTAGCAATTCATTAAAACATTTTAGCTGCATTCTTTATATCAGCTTATATGTTGTCCCACAGCCTCTGCCCCAAGAAATCCTTCCTTCCTGTTTCTCTCTGCAGATGCCAATCTCTCCCTAGATGTCGAATAGTCTATTTTTCTTCATGATCTAAACTTCCTTATGCGTCTAAAAAAACTTGGTATATTTGAGTTTGTCTAGAGTTATAAGCTTGGATGCTCTTTGCTGCTCTCCATATTTCCGAGCTGAAACTGATACAGAGTGTACTTTAATCAACTCATTCTTAGGCAAATATTTAGCAGCATCTAGAGAACATATCCAATACAGCAACACAATCTATACAACAACTGGAATTATTTTTTCATGCATTGAGTAGACATCTGGTTATGTAGAGTTGTGCAATCAAAAATCTACCCTGGTTTATCTGAAAGAAGTTATTTAAATTTGGTTTATGAATTTTACAGAAAGAAAAGTAACCTGCAGACATTGGTGTTTCCATAGTGTTTTTTTGCTGCCTTGTATTGCTCCTGTGGCACAGGGTTTGTGTGTCTGCGAACAGTGTTTGCGTGTCTACCTCCCTGTCCAGACAGAGTCTCTGAGAGGAGGCATGGCGTTTCATCTACCTTTGTTTTCCTACTGCTGATCACAGTATCTGGTACAGAATGGGAACTCAATAAATACTTGTTTAAGTTGCTGAGTATCTATGGATTGCTCAGTGACTTGATGCATTTTCTGAGAGTTCTTTGATTTCCCAGACAGCTCTATCTCAAGAGCTGACCAAAGTCTTCTTCCAACTGTTTGGATTGTGTGACACAATAAAAGGCACACAATTCAGATGTGTTCTGAGAAAGCCTGGGGCATGTGCCAAAGTGATGGGTGTGAGCTTCGAGGGGCCTTATTTCTTCAGCCAGGGCACCAGAAGCCACTGGCTGATCTCCAGATTTAACTACTCTGTCTTGTAGTTGGAGTATTTTTAATGCTTCGTGAAAAATAGCATTTTAATTTGAACTCTGTAAGGCAAGAAGCAGCTTACATTAAGTGAACAAGTAGGAGCAGACATGGAGGAGAGATGGAGAACAGTGAATGCCTTCATTACGGGTGTGCAGTTCAGCAGAAACGATGCTCTGGGTGAATCTTAAATAGTCTAGCAAAGTGAATCCCCTCAGCTCATCTGTGAAGTCAGTGAATATGGTAATCTGTGTGTGACAAGATTCCACAGCTGCTCCTCAGCAGTGCAATCTGATGGGGGGATTTGTGTCTGTTACCAGGCTCACTGGACTCTCGTATGGCATGGAAGAGAAAAGGGTGACCCTGGTTTGCAACAAATAACTCTTTAGATGCTGATTTCTGCCTCTTTAGGATCTTGAAATGTGGGGAAAGAATAGGTAGTTGGGTTTGATATGGAAGGAAAAAGTTATTGTAACCTGTTCCTCTGGCCCCCTCATCTTCCTCCCTTGACCCCCATTTCATATATTCATAATGCACTTAAGTTGCTCATTTCAACATCTCTGTAGAGGACTTAAGGCTACTGACTTGACAGGTCAGATCCCATGTATCTTGTTTCTGGTCCTACTTTGCTAGTGTACCAAGGGAGGTAGGAGGCTATTGTAGAAAGAGAAGAAAATCATGTGCTTTAAAGCCACCAGAGCTGGGTTCAAATGTTTGGCTCTGCCATTTTCTAGCTTTATGACCCTGGTCAAGTGAAATAGTCTTTCTGACTCTCTGTCTCTCATCTGTAATGTAGAGGCAGAAGCACTAAACTCATAGAATTCTTAAGAGGATAAAAATGATGTGTGTATGATGTGGGATGAGGATAAAATAATCTGTGTAAGCCATTTGGTTCAAAAAAAAGGGGATTCAATAGATGGTAACCATTATTACTAATATCACTACTGTTTATTTTTATCACTGCCTTCACGAACTTGCTTTCAACTGTTTTTCAAAGCCCTTACCTCATGGACTCAGCCACATATGTCAGAATCCTCCTCATGCTCAAATCCTTCAGTTGGCAGGTACTCAGCCCTTAGCTTACAAATGTGTGGAGTCTTGCTTGATCCTTTCCTTGAGTCTGGGCCCTATGGCAGGCTTTTACTCTTAACCCATGTTAAAGCTTTTCTCCGCAGGAGGATTAGATAACCTGATTTCACGGAGTGCATGTGTGGCCATGTGGTTTTCTTTGTCCAGTGAAATATAAGCAAAAGTGGTGTGTTACTGCCAGGAAGAACCTTTAACCTGTGGGTGGTCATTTTCTCCTGCCTCTATAATCACAGAGCCACATAAGGATGCATCTTCCCAAGGCTTGGGCACTTGAGTGGCTGTGATGAGCAGAGCCTGGTGACCATGTTAGAGGTAGTGTGAGTACCTTTTCTGTTGTAAGGCAAGAAGGTTTTTGATTTGTTACTGAAGCATAACCTGGCCCATCTTAAATGCTGCAAGCCTTAGCCTTCAATTTCAGCTCAAGTTACGTTCTCTTTACTGCCAGCAGCCCCATCAACCCATGTGGATCTTTGCTCCCTATCAGGTTGTTCTGCTCATCCTGTGACTGTCAGATGGGTGCATCAGGCCACAAGCCAGTGCTTCTCCTCAGTCTGTCTTTTCCTTCCACTTACTGTACTCTGCCTCTGCCTGCTAAAACCTGTTCTAAATGTCAAGCTGAATTACACACAGGCATAAAGAAAGCCAAGGCTGGAAAGGGTGGTTCTGGGATGCTTCAGCTCTTCTACTCTCCCTGGATTACCTTGCCTCTCATTTTTTTGCTAGCTGCTCAAACTCAATATGCACCCTAAGTCCCTATAGAAAGGCTGGGGCTGGGAGGAGGCAGGGTTTGGTCCCGGTGCTGTCAGACAGAGGTTGTATTGCTACTCTTAAGCCACTTGTTCTCCCTCCAACTATACTGCTCATGGTGACCAGGGGCTATGGCTATCCTTGCCTGCCTCTCGAGCTGTGCGTCTGTTTTCCTCACCAGTATGGGGTTGCTCTTCTCCATACGTAGGCTCAACCCTGCTTCCAGGTCCCAGCAACATGGAAGGAAGATCTGAGCAGGTGCCGAGCTACTCATTAGGTTTGACATTGTCTGCCTTGCCTCTCCTAACGCCTCTGTGAGCTTCTGTCCTGTCCCTGAGCTCCTCTTCTGCCTTTACCCAGGACCCAGGATGCTTCCAAGATAGACCCTGCTTCACTTTTGGAGTCTCAAGGATTATAAACTGGTACCCAGAGCTGAACACTTTGGCCTGAGCCCTGTCACTTCCTGATGTCAGTTAATTCGTTGTTGCAAAGAAGAGAAATGATCTTGAACAAAAAAGGGGGTTTAGCTTCAGCTAAACAAATCTTGGAACTAGAAAAGGAAGGTCACTGGAGACCAAGGGAGTTCCCAAGACCAGTTACTATCTTGATATCGGCCCATAATGGCCCTCACAGTTTCTATCATAGGATCTCTGTTTCAACCACCCACTGTTGCCTAACAAAATATCCCAAAACACATTGACCTGAAACAGCGAGAAATCTTATTTCTCATGATTCTCTGAGTTGGCCAGGTAATTCCTCTGCTTCAAGCAGTGTCAGCTAGTGCACTGGGATGGCCAGAAGGTCCAAAATATCCTCCCTTTCATGGATGGCAGTTAGTGCTGGCTGGGACTAATGGCCAGGCCTTCTCTGTATGCTACTGCCTTTTATCCTAAATGGTTATCCATGTGCTGTTTCATGGAATAACTTTATCAGCTGGCACCTGAGCTAAGGAGCCTCCTGGGACTCCAGTCCCATCCATCACAGTATGAGTGCTCCAAGAGGGACAGGGAGCCAGGATTTCTGCTTCCAGTACCTGCCGTTTTGTCATTGATTGCCTGAGCACACAGGTGCTATTCTACATTTTACCTCCACTGGGTCAATTACAGTGATTTCAAAGGACATAAATGTGTCTGACAAGTCTCATTGGAAAGAAAATTCCTTCAGATTAACAATAAATTGATCTGATTACGCAATCCTGGTGTCATTCAGAAGAAGAATGCAAGGCTGAAGTGGAGTGGCAATCTTTATTCATATCAATCTGTGAGAAAATGGAGAGTGTAAGGAAAGCTTGAGGCAAAGAATGTCGGACTGTCTGCTCTCTGAAGGCCAAAAATACCCATATCTAAAAGATGTTACTACTCAGAGATGACAGGGCAGGTATTTAGAAAATATTAAGAGTATTACAGACTTGCTGATTTACCTTTTTGTTAACAGGGCAAAGGTCTCAAGATCTTAATATTTGGAACACAGATGGGTGGTGGTTTTTCCCTTTTGTTAGTGACTATCAGGTTATTTTTAGACAATTTTGTGAGCCTGGTGAAGATCGACAGGGTAGTAACCTACTCTGTCTATCACCTACAGTAGGCTTGACATGCATGTTAGTCATACTACCTAGCAATGATGGAGAAAGGCTAATAGATTTTGCTTAATAGAGACAGATTGTTGCACTTAATGACAAGGTAACTGTTCCTCTTGATGTATCACATCTGTGGTGACATTCCCAGGCAAAATGACTCCTTCCTTCCTCTTTTCTCTCATAGTGGCTTGGATACACATCTGTTAAAAGACTTCTCAAATCTGTTCAATCAAATATTTATTCAGTCCTTATGAGATGTCATGTTCTGTGCTACGGGGCAGTAGCAGTGCATTAATTCATCGTCTCTATCCTACAGCATTACTTCAAATTCTTACCGGCTCTTTCTTAGACTGTTGCACTCAGGAATATAATCTTCATTCCCAAGAAATTTATAGTCTGGTAGGAGGTTGTCATAGATACAGTTGATTAAAAACCAAGCCAATATTGCTTCCATTCTTCTGTGCTGGAGGAGACCTTATTTTGTTCTGTTGGTGCCTCCCGCATCTCATGACTTAGGTAAGATCTCAATTAGTCCAAACCCATCATGGCAAACCAGTGATGGAATTGTGGGGGATCACATGATTCAACATTTGCCCAAGGAAACTTGGCATCAGAGGCTTCTAGGAAAGATTTCTTCATTGATATAAAGAGACACAGGGATGCAGGATATTTTCATTTGTAGATTTGATGCCTGGAAATGTTATATTCACTTGTTTCTCAAAGGAAAGTTTGCCTTCAGACAAGCCAACAGGCTAACAAAAAGGCAAGAAGAACCTAAGTTCTTGATGCTATCTTTAAGTTGTTCAAATAACCCAAATTAGAGCTATCCTACACTAGCCTATCTATTTATGATGCTTATACTGGCTGAATGCTTATTTTCTGATATAGGAGGGAACTGATAAAGGATAAATTTACTGCAACAATTAAGGCAGAATATGAGAAACACAAAAAGAGAGATACAAAGTGCTATAAGAATTCAGGAGGAGGAATTACAATTCACTGGGGTGAAGAGAGACAATAAGAAAACCAGACTTACAATGTAAGTCACACACAGGCAACACGTTTAGACAATAGGTGGTTTGGGGTATGTGTCTGGCTTACAGAAAATTTTAAATCAGATGTAAAAAGAAAATAGGATCTTTCCTATAAAAGCAAATATTTATTTTTATATACTTGGCTCCAGTGCCCACCTAGCAATGCAGACTGGGGTTGGAGACTGGCAGTCCCAATAGATGGGGCCTGGGCTTTTCTTAAGGCCTGCTGTCCTCTTGTATGCCCCCTGCCTGGTCCTGTTGGTGCTTGATTGCTGTCTCTATGAAGGGAGAACCATTTACCACAGAAAAGGCTGTTATTCTTTGCGGTTAGTGTCGCTGAGAGAAAAGTTTATGAGAATAATGGAGACAAGCTAGGAGGTTTGGGATAGAAAAAAAATGGAGTGTCTTCCTTCCTTCCTTCCTTCTTTCCTTCCTTCCTTCCTTCCTTTTTTCCTTCCATCCTTCCTTCCTTTTTTCCTTCCATCCTTCCTTCCTTTTTCCATTCCTTCCTTTCTTTTCCCTTCCTTCCTTCCTTCCTTCCTTCCTTCCTTCCTTCCTTCCAACCGATTATGAATGTAAAAGGAGGGGAGTGGACTCATGTGAAGACATTTAAGGGTTAGAAAAAGAGTCATTTGAACTTAAGCCTCTTTCTAAGCAGAAGGATCGAGTTCATTGAGTGTGTTGAGTACAATGTGACTTTTTAATAAAATGATTGATGCCCCTAGTGTCTGCTATAGCACTTGGTCTACAGGATCCCTGAGGTACTATATATATCCTAGATCTTTATTTTCCCAAGCACTTTGAGTATGAGGACACATTATGGGCTACAGAATCTTGTCATTATATTTAATATATTATCGGATTTACCTACTAAGGTAGAGAGCTGATTAAGATAAATACAGACAATGATCTCATCCTGGAGGGAATTTCTTTTGCGAAAGAATTTGACAAGAAGATCCCCTTTTTATCTGAATCATAAAATATATCAATTTCTCAAAACTGTCGTGTTTGGCTAGTTCATCTGGTAAGAGAATGGAAAAAGGAGACATCCATCAATTTTATAATCTGTAGTCTATCACTCTGAGGAACCAAATAAGAAAGAAAGGTACATGGAGAATACATTTGGAAAGAAAAGTTATTTTCAGAAGGTCTGGAGTAGGGAAACAGATTCCGTCAGCTCGAATTCAACAATATATACAGATAAGATTTTGCTCTTGAGAAGTCTTCATTTGTCCCTATTAGCTATAAAGCTTTTACCACTAGCCAGCAATAGCATATTAGAATTAATAATGTGACTTTTAAAAAACACAACAGTGATGCAATTAACATATTAGTATAAGCTTAATGATGTTAAAGTGGAAAAGCTAGTGATGTGCTTAAAAACAAAATCAAAGAAATTATCTAAATTAAGTTGGCTCCCTTCCATTCTTTCTGCTTGTTCTTTAGGTAACAAGTTGAACAAAGAGTTAGTATTTCTGCAGATGGGAAAACCTGCAAAAACATGAAACAGTTCTTGAATTGTTTACCAAATGAAGTCCAGAGAGAAAATGGAAATGAAAGGTAATGCATGTGTGGAAGAACGGAGTAGGCTGGTTTTAGCACTATTCAAAAACACTAAATATTTTGTTGATACATTTGGGATACCAATTTAGCTACAAATAGCTAGAAGAATCAAAAAGCTTTTTCCAAAATTCAGATATTGGTGTGAAAACCAAAGGGAAGATTCAACACGTAACGGAATTCCTGTAAATGGGTGTAAAGGTTACTTAGAACACATAGAACTTTAAGGTAATTATTATTTTTCAAAAATGGTCAAATAATACATCGTTTTCCTGATAAGATTGTACTGGAAAATTTGAAGCCTAGTGTAGCTTCGATGGACTGAAGAAGGTATTCAAAACAAACCCTAATGGGGTCTGGAACATGCCACCAGATTGCTGGTCTTGTCTCCCATGTCCCTCTTGTTAAATGTGACCATAAGTATTGTACTTAAGCTTCTGGTGCCTCAGTTTTCTCTTTGGTAAAATTGGGCTATTAGTAGAATCTCATGGGTTATTGGGAGGAGTAAGTGTGATGACACATGTCAAGGGCTTAGTACTGTGTGTGACCCATTCATACGTTCAGCTGTCAACACACAGGAAGTGCTTATTAAATATCAGATATTATTGTAAAGGTATCTTATATGTGTCGAGTTTGACTGACTTATGTATTTTGAGACTATCAAAAAAATCTAAAGAAACATCTACCCCTGTAAAGATAATTTTACATTGAAGGAGCTTAGTAATTCTCTGTTGGATAAATACATACATGTATGGATTTGTCAACTTTAGCTTTCTGGCTCTGTGTACTGATAAAAGAAAGATAGGTAAATATGATATAAAAGTTATTTGAATATAAGAATGCCATTTTTTACAATGTTTATTTATTTTTGTGGGAGAGTGAGAGAGAGCATGTACGCATGCATGGGTGAGCAAGGGAGAAGCAGAGAGAGGGGGAGAGAGAGAGTCCCAAGCAGACTCTGCACTGTTAGCATGGATCCCTACATTGGCTCGAACTCACAAACCGTGAGATCATGACCTGACTTGAAATCAAGAGTTGGATGCTTAACCGACTGAGCCACCCAGGCACCCCAAGAATGCCACTTAATTGTAAAAACAAAATAGTACTTAAAAGTTATTTTGCAAAAACAAAACTGTGATTCTGTAATCAGGAACACCATTAAGCCCCTTTGTGTTTTGTATGTACATCACAACAACATCTACAGACATTTGAAAAATAGTAGTATGTTTATACACAAGGTATTTTTTATTCATTGAAGGCTACTCATTAAGAGCTGTGTGCTTACTCTCAGCTGGTTGGCTAGGTGGGTGATACCATGTATATTGCTAACTTCTGAGGATTTCTTATCTGTAAAATGGGTACATTAATAAGACCTACCACATAGGTTTGTGGTAAGGATTTAAGGGTATAATCCACGTACATCTTTAGCACACTTCCAGATATATAACAAGAACATGATGTCAGTGTTATGACGGACAATGCATGGTGTACACGTGTGTTACAGAATCGCTTACGTGAGTTCAAGTTCCTTCCAAAAGTGCCAGCTTGTGTGAGCTCTCAGCCCCCAGGTTGGGGAATACGCCAGCAGTAGAATGTTTTGGGTCTGAGTCCTAGCTCTTTCACTTGTCAGCAACATAGACCCCACTTGCCCAGGAGGTTTATCAGTAAGCTATTTCTGAATAACAAACCATCCCAACATTTAATGACTAAAAGGAACAAACATTTATTATTTCTCACACTTTTAAGTGTTGCTTTATTGCTTTTTCTGGTTTGGGCCAGCTTGGCTGGGACTCAGTCATTTAGGACAGCCTCACTCATATGCCTGTGGACTCAGGTGGGACAACTGGCCATTTGGAATGGCGAAGACATCTCTCCACATGGTTTCTAAGCCTTTGGGAGGTCAGCCCAGGACTATTCACACAATTTTGGAAGGGGCCCCGGAAAGAAGGGAAAATCCCCGTCTGCAAGAGCTTTTATAGCTTCTGTTTGCTTCACATTTGCTGGTGTTCCATCAACTAAGGCAGATCCCATGGCCAAGTCCAGATCCAGGGAACAGAAATAGACTCCATGTCTGGACTAAAGGAGCTGCAAGTTAGGAACATACAAAAAGGATGTTTCTAGAAATGTTTCTGGAAATATTGCTTCGACTACAGGAAGTATTTAATTTCAGGATTTCCCAAGATTACTCTCTTCCATTCAGGTTGAACTTCAAATACTTTGGTTATTTCTTTTTGGTTTTAAAGAACATTTGGAATCTCTTCTGAAACGGGTATTCAACTCAACTCCAATGTGGGAGCACTAAATTCCTCATTAGCTTCCCCATTTTTTGAAGATGGTTCTTAACATGGTGAAATGCAATACTTATTTCTCATAGTATACAAATAGATTTTAGACATAAGCAAAAGAACTGGGAATATAGTAACTAACACATTCTTTTTTGTATTTTAGTTTATACTTGCCAATACAGCAATACTTTCATCTTCTACTATGCAAATCCACATTTATTGTCTCATGTTGCTAGTTGTCCCTCTGCAATTGTCCCTCTGCTAGTTGTCCCTCTGCAGTAAACTGCAGACCTTCACCTCTCCTGCGACCATTCTCTTGCCTCATTGTGAACAGAGTATATGTCTTTGCTCTTTGATTTTGGACTTGGCCACGTGGTTTGCTTTGGCTAAAGGCATGTGCTTGGAAGTGACAGTTCATTAGTCTGAGACTAGGTGATTAGGCTTTAGGAAGTATCACAACTTGTTCTCTTGAATCTCTGTCATTGCTGTAAGAACATGTTCTGTGAGCCTTCTGGTTCAAGATGAATGGGACGCATGTAGAGCACAGCCACCCAGATGACCCACAGACCTGGAAGGAGAAGGAGGGCTTCTCCAAAATCCTAAAGTGGGTGTGTCTGGCTAAGCTTGACCTTGAACAGCATACCCCTAGTTTACTGAAGACATGTGAACCATAATAAATAATTGCTATTTTATTTAAAATGTTTTAGATTTATTATTTTGAGAGAGAGAAAGGAGAGAGAGAGAGAGAGAGAGAGAGAGAGAGAGAGAGAGATAGGAAGACTGCAAGCAGAGGAGGGGCAGGGAGAGAGAGGGAGAGAATCCTAAGCAGAATCCATGCTGTCAGTGCATAGCCCGATGTGGGGCTCAAACTCATAAACCGTGAGATCATGACTTGAGCCAAAATCAAGAGTTGGATGCTTAATGGATTGAGCCCCCCAGGTGCCCCAATAATTTTAAACCACTGTGCTTTGGGTGGTTCTGTATGCAGCAGTAGGAAGGCACAAGTCCCTTAAGGGTACACTATTATCTATAATGTAGTAATGGATACACAGTAAGGACATGAGATACATTTATTTGTTGGCTAAAGTTTGCACACTGCATTAACTTTCTGTTGCTGTCATAACAAACAAGTTTTTAGTGGCTTAAAACAACACAAATTTGTTATCTCATTGTTCTATAGGTTAGAGGTTTGATATAATTTCCGCTGGGCTAAAGCCAAGGTGTCTGCAGGGTAGCCTTCTTTTCTGGAGGCTTTAGAGCAGAATCCATTTCCTTGCTTTTCTAGCTGCTGGAGGCTGCCTATAGTCCATGGCCCCAACACCCCTTCCTCCATCTTTGTTATAGACTCAGTTATGTTCCCCCACAATTTGTATGTTGAAGTCCCTATTCTTAGGACCTTTCAAAGTAACCACATTTGGCAATAAGGTCTTTAAAGAGGTGGCTCAATTAAAATGGGGCTGTTTAGGAAGGGCCCTAATCCAACATGACTGGTGTCCTTTTAAGTAGAGGAAGAGAGGCCAGAGGTGCACGTGCACAGAGGAAAGGCCACCTGAGGACACTGAGAGGATGATGCCTTAGCAATCCCAGGAAAGAGGCATCAGGCGAAACCAAACCCACCAACTCCTTCATCTTGAACTTCCAGGATCTCGAATTTGAGGAAATAAATTTCTGTTAAGACCCTGTGGTACTTTGTATGTCAGCTTGAGCAAACTCAAACAATCTTTGAGGCCAGCACCATAGCATATTTCTGACTACTCTTCCCTCCTTCCATGTCTTCATCCAGGAAAAGTTTTCTTCCGTAGAGAACTCTCAGGGTTAGATTAGGTTTACCCAGATAATCCAGCATAATCTTCCCATGCCAAGGTACTCAACCCCTAATCACTCAATCCACAAAGTCCCTTTGTGACATAAGGCACCATATCACAGGTTCCAAGGATTAGGATGAGAGCATTTTGGGGATGGAGGGGCATTATTCCACTGACCAGAAACATAAAAGGTAGTTGTGAGATTATACGAATTCATAGTCCAATCAATAATGAGTAAAGTATTAATTTTGTCATTTTGAGGAAGAGACTACTGTTACCAGAACAATCATTTAATAGAGCTCATTTATTTTTTTTCCTTGCATTTTCTCATTTCCTAATTCTAGGGTCCAAGTATAACTCACATTTGCCTCACTCCTTGTTTCCTAGCAGAATGCATAAGGTTTTACTCCATCCACGTTTCCGCCATTGAACAGCTTTCTGTACCAGCCCATTTCTTTGAATCTTGCCTGTTTTTACAAGATTCCCTCTAGCTCTCTCTGTCTGTTGAAACCTGCCTTTCTACTGCACAATTATTAACAAAAGCCATCCGCTGCAAGAGACTTTCTTCCAAACTCTAAATACACTCCACGGAAAAACCTCTGTGAATCTTTTTCTTTGGAAACCTTCACACTGCCAATGGAACATTGGGGAATGAATTGCAGGGCGTGCTTGTTTTTTCATGATCTGGGTCTCAGAAGCTCTATTAAAAGTCTATTAAGTATTTTATCAGCTTCTGTTGGAGCCACAGATGAGAACTTCATGTTGGAATTCATTTTCCACTCACGCCAATTATACTTTCAGAAGTGTGTTGCGCTGAATTTTCGCATTTGCATTTGATAGCTAGGGCCAGCTGGTAAGCACTTTCCACTGTAAATTGTCATGTGCTTCTCTAAATTTAGATATTTAAACACATACCAAATACACTAGGCTGCAAAGATGCAAAGAAATACCAAACAGGAAACCCATTTTTGGTAGACTCACAATTAAACATTCAATCACCAATGAAACCACTCCACCCACAGTGGGGCGCAGGGGTATCCATTGATCACAACTTCTTTTCTCTCTGATCAGAAACGAACATGCCTATTCTTCCGACTGCCCTTCACTCTTCAACACTTTAACACTCAGCTTTCCTCTTCTGGCTTAATTCCCCAAACACAAAGTGACAGTTGCTTTCCAAGTTATAAACCCAGCCTGGAATCCACTACGACCTCTTCTGTGGTTTCTGCGAGGACTTCAGTGGGTGCTCTGCCGAATTCCAAAGTTCTTCTGCTTCTCGAGAATATAATACTTCATGGCTCATTTGAAACCGAGTCGGCACAAAGCAAAGCTTTATGGCAGGAGCTGAGTACAGTATCCTGCCTGGCATCTGGCAGTTTGTGATCGAAGGCAAATAAGTCAGGGACTGGAAGTCCCCAGGGGCTTTCTCTCCTGGCGCTCAGCTGAAGCAGAAGGAGAGGAATGAGGATTTAAAGTGTCATGGGTTTTATGCTAGAAAAATCTGGACTTACATTCTGTTATTTCAGCTGTCAGGTTCTTACAGTGGATAAAGATGTTTGCAGTCACTCCCTGAGACTTCTTCCTGAGACTTCTCTGTGCAGGATCACATTATTATTATTATTATTATTATTATTGTAAATTTAGAGAAAACAACAGTAAGGCAATTCAGCACCTATTTTTATCACCCTAACTGGATGTGAACACTGAGTAAGACATAGAACAGGAGCCACACAAAGAGGTTTTGCGTGTTTCTAAACACTCTTGTTTCCTGCTGTTCTGCAGCTCATGGGTAGGACTGGGAAGGAAAATAATTCCTCTTTTCGTGTTGTGCACCAGGAGAAAATCTCTTTCTACTCATAAACACACGACGACTCGTCAGCTGTGTCGGATCAGGAAATAGATTTTTTTCATAATTAGGTTTTTGCACAAAAATGTAAAAGTATTCTTTTCTCCAGATTTTGCGCATGCTGTTCAGGCAACTACTGAGGACTCTTACATCAAAGAGAATATTAGGAGTTGTGGTTGTGGCCCCCGTGGCCCCCAATTTTTATCCTTCTGGGTATCCACACCACTTGTCCTGTGATTTTGCCTTTCCCGCCACTAGCGAGGCGGTCAATTTCCCCGTACCACGTGGTGTGCTTCAGCCAATAGAATGCGGCAGAGGCGCCGGCTCCAAGAGCCTTCCGGTGTTTGTCCCGCCTTCCGTCCCTGCGTTGTGCGGAGCCCCCAGCGGACCCGCAGGGACACGAGTGAGTCCGCCCGCCCACAGACACAGGAGTGAGGTGAGTGAGCGAAGCTCAACCCAGCCTCGCTCGTCATCTACAGACACAGGAGGAATGACAGTGAATGGCTGTTGTTTTAAGTCACATTTTGTATTTATTAGGTGGCACTTCTGTGGCAACAGCTCATTGACATCGGTGTTAATATTAACGAACATTCAATAGGGGGCGCCTGGGTGGCTCCGTGGGTTACGCGTTGGACTGTGGCTCAGGACACGATCTCCAGGTTTGGGAGTTTGAGCCACCAGTCAAGGCTTTGTGTGGCAGCCTGGAGTCCGATTCAGAGCTTCTGTCCCCCTCCCTCTCTCTGCTCCTCGACGGCTTGCGCGAGCACTCACTCTCTCAAAATAGACGTTTAAAAATTTTTTTCAACAGAGATTTACAAAATGAATAAATGAACACAACCATCACAACCATATCCAGAATACTTCTCTGTTGTATGTGTATACACAAACGTGTATATAGACTAAGAGAAATAATAAGACACACACACACAACGTATATTTTCACCTGTCTATAGGTAGACCCTTCCGTGTTTTAGCTCCCACAATTCTTCATTAAAAGCTGGTTTGAGATTAATTGGCTGGTTGCCAAGCTCATGAGCGGCAAATCTCCCTCACGCCAGTGCTGTCCGGTTTTGCTGTCCCACCGAGTATGATTGCAATAAGTGCGTAACTCATTTTCATGTATTTTATTGTTGACTGGCTTCCGAAGCCACTAAGTAAAATAAGTAGTTTTGCAGAAAAAAGGACAGGTGATATTGACCTCCGTCTCCCCACGGAAGAAAAATACACAAAACTTGTAATTTCCTTGGTGCGACTGCCACTTTAAAAAAACACAATGGCTATTCTAGGCAGCGTGAAAACTGTTGCAGAAAATGATCAGAAAAATTTTCCTCCGTGTTAACACTGTAATTGCACTTAAGGAGAATATAGAAGAATTAATTAATTTCACTGCTCCATGGGAGTTTGATTCTGGCTTTAAAAGCTAAAATTGGAAGTAAAACCTTGAGTAGATAATGGCATTTGAGTTTTCTAATCAATTACTGTTTCTAAACCTATTTAGCACAGTGGTTCCAAAGAATGGAAAGAGAAGACACATCTTCCAGAAGTGAAATGAAGTGATAGTTGATAAGTAACTAATCAAACACTTTATTCCTAAAACATTTTAAGTTTTTAAAAAATTGACTGCTAAGAGTATTTTTAACATACATATTATATTATAAATTATATATTATACATATATGTTATATATCATATTGTGTATATTATTTTGTGTATTAGGTATATTATTAAGTATATTACTATACTATACATACGTATATGTGTTTTATGTCTATATATGTGATATATATTGTGTGTATGTGTTATGTGTATGCATATATGTGCGCCGAATTTTGATCATCAGACTGGACATAACTCTAATTTGGTACAAATTGCAATGCCTGTTGGGTGTTTAGAGAGCCACAAGGCTATGGTTTTGAGATTAGCTATGATAGGGCCTGATGACCTGACCGCAGCTCTTGACTCCCACTCCCTCAAAAATAGTGAACTAATAGCTCCTCCCCACACATACATATTTTTAATAGAAATAAAGAATGTCAGGGGAACTAGAATTTGAGAACATGCTCTTGGCCACCGAACAATTGCCTATTTTGAGCTCCTGGGATTTGACAGAAAAAGATAGATTATTGTTCATTCCAACCAGTTTCAGATTTTCTTCCCTCCACGTCGTTGTAAGATTCTAAGTGCCTAATTTTATGAGCCCCCAAATAATCTGGGCTTCCTATTAATGACAGAGTTATTTGCTGTGCAACTAGATATACTGTGTTAAATGTATAAAAATAACAATGCCAGAAAACATACGGGCTGTATCTTAAGGGTCCATCAGGAATAGGAACATTTTCTTACTCTTGATCTTATATATGTACCTGTAACTGCCGTCTTCACTTGGAGGGTTGGTAGGGGACAAATATTATTCAAGCCATCCATTGATGGAATGACCCAGTTGATTGTATGACTGATTTGACGAAAAACAGAAAGATTTATACAACGAACAGATCTGTGAATCATTTTATTTCTAGGAAAGTTTTGAATTCTAAGAACTATTATGCAGATTGATTTTGAGTTTACCTTGCTTACTTGGTGAATTTAGAACTAACTATTTTAATGAATCACAGACTTGTATGGTGATAGTGTATGTTTTGAGGGTTTTAAAAATACTCTTTCTTATGTGATCAGGTGATTTTTGCTTTTATTTATAGGATGTTTCTATGAGCATCTGAATGTTGTATGAGCATCCTATATGTGCGTGCGTGTGTACTGGGAAATATGAATAAGAATTTAATACATTTAGTTTTCAAAAAGTATTGAAGAGGCAGACTCATCTCAAATCTTAGATTTCTAACATAAATGCATTTTATAGACAATATATTGCTTTTAGGGAGTAGAATGGATATTCTTCTTTTGGGATTACTTATTGATTTTCTCTAGTCTTTAACAATATACAGTACTTTATTGCTTACTTTTAAGCAAATCTAGATCAATAGTAGGTTATACAAGCGCATAGTGGATATATATAGAGAGAAGCGTAATCCAACATACATGCCATGGTTATAATGGGAACTTTAGAAATGCTCACTTTAGATGATCCTTATTAATCAATAGAGCAGAGATGTGAAGAAACAGAATGATCTTATCTTACATATCATCCTCAATGCTCAGTTCTTACAATAACTTATTTGTACTCTTTCAAGTAGGTTAACCTAGAAGCGATTGTATTTTTTTCAAATTTTATAATAGATAATGATCATGGTCAAATTTTAAGATAGAGAATTAGTAATGTTAACTATGGCTCAAATTCACATAGCCAGCAAAGGAAAGAATGAAGATTCTTCCCTGAAGAGAGTTCCATGTCAGGGCCCACCTTGAAAATCATTACTCTTGGCTACGAGTCTAAGAGTTACTGAGGTGTTACAGGCATTTTGCTAACTGCTTTACATTCATTTTAAAGTGTGATTCACACAGCGGTTTTAGGACATGGGTGTTTGTTACTAATTTCTGTATTACGGATGAGGAACTTGAGACTTATCGACTGTGACAGTTAATTTTATGTGTCAACTTGACTGGGCTACTGGAGTATCCTGACATTCCATCAGACGTCAGTTAGGGTGTTTCCAGAAGGGTGTTTTTGGATGAGATTAACATTTAAATTGATAGACGGAGTAAAGCAAATCTCTGCTCCCCAAGGTGGGTCTCGTCCAATCAGCTGAAGGCCTGAAGAGAGAAAGGCCAGTCCTCCTTGGAGTGAGATGGAATTCCTCTGCCTTAATTGCCTTCATCCTGGGACATAAACTTTTTCCTGCCTTTAGATTCAAACCTAAACATCAGCTCTTCCTGAGTTTGAAGTCTCTGGGTTTCCTCTGGGTCTCATGTCTTGAGACCTGGATGGGAACCACGCCATCAGCTCTCTTGGGTGTTCGCTTGCTGACTCACCCTGCAGATGTGGGATCTGATCTGCCTCCATCACTGATCAGCCAGTTACTTGTAATAAATCTTTTTCTGTATATATGGAAATCTCTCTCGATAGATAGATAGATAGATAGATTCAAATAGATATAGATATGAATAAAAATCACATGAAGATGAGAAAGAAGAAAAATAATTCTGATTCTCTAAAGAATATATTTCTCCTTTACCAAACACCCCAAATAATAAAAATTTGAGTCATGTTTCTAGTATAATATATATATATATATGTGTATGTATATATGTATATATGGCACATATTATGTGTGTATATATGTATATTTATATAGATAGATATAGATGGTCTATAGAGAAACATGTATATGTGTTTATATATGTATGTATATAATAAAAATGCAATATCTTCCACAATTTTTACTCTCCTTTTACATATATTAAAGCAGGAATGATGTACTTGGCAAACAAAGATGTCTAGTTATGCGATATTTATGTTTTTTCTCATTCCCTGTAAGGAAAAAGTCAGATGTTGAATGCCTCTTTTCAATGTATGTTGTCAGTCATTTTTAAAGGATGTTCTCTGAGAGAGCTCATCCTCCGAAATAAGGAAAAAAAAAAAAACAACAACACACAGTGAAACAAGTTTGGCATTAATGGAAAGGAGACAGTGCTCAGCACTGCATTATCTTGTTTATAGAAGCTCCAGAACTAGATTTTATCTGTCAAGAAAGCAAAGATGCAAAGAGAAAAAAAAAATGGTTTGCTATTAAACTGAGAAGTTCAAATCAGCAGTGTCATATCATGGAATAACTGGCTCTTAAATGTATTGTCAGAAAAATGCTTTAAATTGTTAATATTGTCAACTTCCTTGACAATGGCCATCTTTCTTAACATTTAAATAAAGGGTCATTTGCTCACTTTGGTAGTTTCTCCAACAGCTTTTAACAAGATAAAGTAATTGCATATTCCCAGATAAAATTCAAGATGGAGAGCTCTCAGGATTTCAATGGTGAACACTTCTAAAAGTAAATTCTTCATATTCCTCTTTCCTTTCCTTTCCTTTCCTTTCATTTCCTTTCCTTTCCTTTCCCTTTCTTTTCCCTTCCTTCCTTCCTTCCTTCCCTCCTTCCTTCCTTCTTTCCTTCCTTCCTTCCTCCCTCCCTTCCTCTCCCCTTCCTTCTTTATTCTTTTCCCCTTCCCCTTTCCTCCCTTTTCCTCTTTCTTTGTTTCCTTCATTCTTTCATGCTTTATCTGTTTCTTATTCTTTTATTTTCCCTCTACCCTCATCTTCCTTATCTTTTCTTTTTTTTCTCTTTTTCAGTGCTCATTCTGAGGATGAAACTTCTCCTTGGGTGGTGCAGATCTACATTGTTGGAGGGGATGCATGCTTCAAGTGACCCATTAGTGGCCCAGTTTCTCCTTTGATATGACAAGTTGGGTTTTCCTCCTTCTCACAGGCTGATGAGATGGGTACATAGTAGAGCAAGTACTCTTGAAATGTGTCTGTCACATCAAACAATCAGTTGACCTTTTCATGCAGTCACAAACCTCATGCTTTTCTTCCATGAAAAAGGAAAGAACTCACGAATAGCTCAATTCCAGAGCTTGTTGAGAGCCTATAGGGATCGCTATCTTTAGGCATGTACCTTGTGGATTTGTCATTATCATGGCTGTGCCAAGTGCATTTAAGATTATTTACTCTCTCATGAATAATTTATATCTGCAATAATCAAGGTAAAGGTCTGAGAAAGTTTTTCTCTGTATTCTCTAATCCAAAATTGTTGAGTGGACAGAGATGCAAAATAGGATGCTTATTAACCTACACACTAATGAGGTCTCAGAGTTCTTTAAAGCACTTAAACTTGGGCTCTAAGATAGTCATAGCTTATCTAAAATGCAGGATGAATGGAATGATGATGTGGAGAAAGGGGTCAATTCCGTGGACATGAAATGACATGTTGGCATGGAGTTGGGGCAAGTAACGAATGAAGGCAAAGAACCTGGAGTCTTCTTCAGCAGGGCACAGCTGCAGCTTTGCTCCCAGCTGCTGGAACAAGATGAGGGTTTCTCCATCTCCCTGGCAAGCCTGGTACCTGTTTCTTTTTGGGTTGTAGTCCCACCTGATGAGAAAGAACATTGGTAAAAACTGTAAATGTTGCCTTAAATTTTGTGCTATGAGTTTTTATTCTGGCTTATTTTTGTCTTTTTCTAAATGAGCACCAGCCTTCATTGCCTCCATTACCCTCCACTCAGTCAGTTCTTGGAGTCAGGATGAGAGATAACAGTTGAATCCTGCCTCCCCTTGCCGTTTTCAATATCTCTGTCTCAAGAGACACTCCCAGACTATGCTCTTCTCTTATTAGTGCTCGTTAGAACTCAGGTTTCAGTTGAAAATGCCAGGTTCATAAAAGAAAGGTAGACACTTATTGGCGATTATATGAAGTTTAAAATTATATACGACGTACGTGTGTGTACCTTTATAGACACACACCTATAAGGCACTTGCGTGTTCAGTTGAGCACTCACTATGTAATAGGCACTGTACTAAGTGCCTACTCAATGAATGATAACACAGGGTTTAGTGAGTGAACATCTGAAAAACACTTAATATGGTACCTAGCCACAGTAGTGCTAGAAGTAGGAAATAGGAAATAGAAGCCCTGAGAGGTTAGATAACTTGCCATGGCTGGTGGCTGTGTCATATGGCTATTAATTGTTCAGACTCAGGTATTTTGACATTATCACATTTTTTCTCCTCAGTCTCTATTCTAAAACAAACTGTTTATTAGACTTAGAGAAAAACAAGCACCCTCTTAAGCATAGGTCAATAGTGGGTATGAGGACTCTTTTAAGAATTATACTAATATATTAATTTTAGATCTACATTTATACATTTTCTAAGGTAATTATTAGTTAGCCTGTGATCAGGTTTAGGAGAAGCAGAAAGATGGTCCCTGATGGACCTGCCAATGGTGGCTGGGAGAGTCATTGTGAAGAAAGGGGGATTTTAGTAATTTGAACAAAAGCTTAGGAGATAGGTTCAGATAAGGAATATAGAGTGAAAGAAAAGGGACAGCATGGTGAGGTGAGATCTTGTTGCACTTAAAAGCATGAGTGTGCCATCTTGAATGAGAATGGTGGCGTTCAAATCCTCTCTCTGCCACTTTCTAGCTGTGTGATCTCTGATACCCTATTCAACCTCTCTGAGCTTTGGTTTCCTCACTGGTAAAAGAGAGGAGTAATAGCATTTACCTCATAGGTTTATTGCAAAGATTCCATGAGTTAGTGGACATAAAGCACTTAACTTGCCTGGTGCACAGCACACACTCAATTTAATAATAACATATCCTGCTGATGTTTCCATTATATATCTTTGCAGAGTTTTGGAATATATTGTGGGAAAGGCTTAGCATCGAGTCTCCATGTAAAATGTGTGTGATGATGTGGTAGCTTTCTATTTTAAGGAGGCACATAAATCGGGCTGGGCGATGGGAGTGGAGAACCAGGCAGCTCAATATGGAACATCATTAGCTGTATGTTTGGGAGGGGTGTCTCTGTGCAGCCATGAACTAGAGGAGCTGGTCTAGCTGAAGAGCACAGTGAAAGCAGTGCAGGTCCAGGGCATCAGGACTGTGGATGACCAAAGGGCCTGGCTACCATCCACAAGGAAGGAAATCACACTTGCCAACATTCCCTCTTTGGACACGGGCTTACAAGGAGCACTACGTTTTTTCTGGGAGTTACCACACACCTGGGGGTTCCTCTCCAAGCTCCCTTGAATCTATTGGGAGTTAGAGATAAAATCTTGCCTCTTAACCCTGATTCTTATCAATCTCCCTCCTCGTGAAACTAAATTTTGTTTACAAACATTTCAACTTGATCGCTCGTTAATTTGAATGCCTTTCCTTGACACTTAGTCTGTATTAATGCAGCAGGACTCCATTGTGTTATTTATGTCAGAATCACAATGAAGCGTATGAAACATTCCTTGGGAAGCTTTTTTGGCCCGACCCAACCCTAATGAATAAGGACTCCCAGAGGAAAAGGTCTAAACTTGTACATTCTAAAAGAATTCCGTGCGTGATTCGATGCCACAGTACTGCCACTGCTAAGTGCTTGACTTTGCTTTGACTTTTTATTCCTTTTCAAAAGAACAGGTGAAGACAATCTGGTAAGTCTCAATTGAGTTTGAACACCTTCTTCAATTTTTAGTGCCAGAAGATTGCATCTTCTTGAGTTGGCTAGAAGCAGGACAATTTATGAGGAGCTGGATCCTATTGTTCTGATTTATGGTACCATTACGGAGACTTGGTCCTTCAGGATGAATGTCTGACCTCCAGTGGCTGCCAAGGGCTTTGGAAAGTGAGAGAAAGTTTCCAAGGAGCTGTTGGAACCTTGAGTCGGAGGCTAAAATTTACTCTTAAGTAGCTCCTCCATTCCAAGCAGAGTGACACCTGGCAAGACACTCATCTTCTTCAAGTTTCTAGTTCAACATTTCTGCTTTGGGACAAAATCTACTGCAGAGAGGTTGTTGTAAGTATTAAATGAGGGAAGATACAGGATGCCCACAGCTTGGCATATTGGTGGTAAGCAATGGGAGCATTCTCCTTTCTTCGCCGGCTACCTCTTCTTCCTCCTGCACCATCTCTTCATTATTAAACATAGGGCCTAGCAGTCACTAACCTGCTTAATGAATTCACATTAGTTCCCAGGTATCATGAATCCTTGAGTTCATTATCAGTGTAGAGCTTGTGCTTTGTATTCTGATGGTACCCACAGTTCACTGGGTGTTCTCTGTCCTACAGAGGTTTAGAAATCTTTGGCTTGAAACTATAAATGTTGCAAGACCAGGACTTTTCATGACTCTGAAAATTCCTGAATTCACTTCTTCATGGCTCCTTTGTATTCTTGAAGGTTGTTTAGGTCCTATCAACTCCTATTGTCACACCCATGCTAGCTTCCAAGAGAAATCACCGAGAGCACTTCCTTAACTTGTTAGCTAGAAAGAAGACTTGCGTGGTAAAGGGAAAAATGCGATGTCACATTGTGGCTGCCCTCCATGTGCCTCTTCCCTACAGCCTTCCTGCTCATACTCCTCACAGAGTCCGTGTTCCCCACACCAACCTCATGTCCAACTGACTGTGGACCCCTTGGGAGATAGAGTCCATCAGTCTTGGTTGTACATCTTGATGCACTTGTGTTCCTGAAAATGCCAAGCCTTGCATTGATCAGGGGTAAAAATTGATAAACACTCTTGAATCAGGAACCTCTTGAGCTCTCTCATTTCTACAAAGGTAAACATAATTTGGAAAGTTTATTAGTGGCTGTGAGAATTTAGAATCATTGCTAGGAGACTTTTTTGAACGCAAACTCCTACCTTCTTGGTTCTGTCTGCTTTTCTGTTTACTACTTAGTACACAGAGAAAGCAGATGAGATCCTCATAGCTTGAGGGAAAACCAAGAATTAGTTTTCTCTTTTGGGTAATCATATCTCTTTCTATACCCAAATGACTTTCAAGATTGAAGTCTATCATCATTGTTGTCCTTAATCTTGTCCACGTGTTTGATCTCTCCAGCAGGCAGGTGAATTTTCAGAGAAGAGGGGTGTATGACTTTCATCTTGAGGAGCTAGATTTTTCTTTCTTAAATATTGACATATGTCTCCTAAACTGAAGACACAAATTAAGGAAGTCACCATTGGTTCCCCTCTCCTCTACAGACGCACTCTTCTTCTTCCCTTTCCCTATTTTCCTCAATTATTTAAACAGATTTATCCCAATGTGCCAAAGAGAGACCCAGCTTCTCAAGGTTCAAATTCTGGCTCTGCTGCCTATTAGTTATGTACCTTGGGGCAAGCCATCTTTCTGCCTCTCTGATGTGATTTCCTCAGTGTTAAATGAGGATAATAAGTTTTGCCTACAGAAGGGTGGTCAGATGGCTACTTGTTCCAACCTATTAACCCCTTTCCTCTAGAGTAATTGAACTCCACATTCTTAGTTAGGCATTTGACCTTCTGTAATACAGAATGCATTTCTCAGCTTTCTTTGCAATTAAACGTGGCTGTGTAATTAAATTCCGAACAAGGAGAAGTGGTATATGCAACTTTAGGGATGCATCTTTAAAGGTAGTGGCCATCTGCTTGCCCTTTCTTTTTTCTCTTTCCTGCTGACTACAGGCTGGAATGCACAGAATAAAGTGGGAGCAGCCATGTTGGACCTTGATGAGAGCAGGTCATGGGGGATAGGGTGCTTCAGTGTTCCACGTGTCAGGAGCCAAAGTTTTTCTCTGTTGTTGCTCAGTCATATATGGCCACCACATTATCATGTTTTGTTTCCTTTGCCATCCTTAAAAATTGCTGACATTAACTTGTTCACTCTTTGTTTGCTTTTAAGTTCTTATCTCACTAGAATTTAAGAGAAATCTGACTTGTTCATCACGGTGTTCCAAGTACCTAGGCAGTGGTTAGGACACAGTGGGTATTAAACATTGGTTGAATAAATGAATGAATGAATGAATGGTGGATATGCAGCAGTCAACTTCAGGGGGTTGCAAGCCTGGTGGACCAGTGGCAGTCATGGGCAAGAAAATGCCAAGTCCTACTGGGTGACATGGAAGAACACCAGTGGGTAGTGGTGTCTAGCGGAGTGGTGGCGGCCACCATCAGGAAGAGACTGGGCAGGTAAGTAGCAGATGAGACCAAGGGTCATGACTGGAAGTGGTGAGGCAGTGGCACATTAAATCTAGTGGTAGATTTATTTGTGAACATATTTAAAATATCCCCTAGAATATGCAGACATAACTGGGTGGGTAGAGAGAGGGAGCATTACGTATGAAGCACATTCCTGTGTCAGCTGATAGGGACAATAACCCATTAAAATTTGAATTACGGTTGCTTTTCTGAGGTCATCTGTACTCGCTGGTGACGAGTGGACATTTGAGTTAGGACCATTACAATCTTTGAAGATAAAATCAATTTTGTTTCTAATATCTATGTCTTACAGAGTGCTGGATCCTTAAAATGCCTCCTTTTCCTTTGTATCTTGCTCCTATTTGCCTTAAAACCCTGCATGCTCCTTCCTCACATATCTTAGAGGTGGGTCAGAGGTTCATTAAAATTGTCTACTTTATTTGCTTCTGCTTTCTTGAATTCATTAGTCACAGGACCCAGCCTTTTCGTTGGATGTGCCCTTTGCCTGCGTGCTATCTGATTCATGCGAGTCGCAGAGATACTTTACGGGTAATATATGTTTTGTCTGACTCGGCTTCAGGTGTCTGAAGTGACCCATGGGGCAGTGGTGTGTGTACGGTGTGTGTGGGAGGAAAGCAGAGATAAAATGCTCTGCGAGGAATTATAAAGTATAATAAATTATTTTGTGTTTCACCTGACTTCCTCTCCATCCCAGCGCCAATATCATCAAGTGAAGAGTGGGAGAAGAGAGGACGAGAGGGAGCTATAGGCATTTATGAATAATATTATTTAGTTCACTTTAAATAATGCAGAAGAAGGGCTGCCAAAGCCTGAACCGAGGAAAGGAGATACAAAAGGCAGCTGTAGCTACAATGCATTGGAAATTTGGAAATTTGGAATAAGTTGCGACAAAAGAGTCAGGGGAAGAATCTGTTGTGGATAAAACAGCGACAGGAGATTGGTCGACTATAAAAACATGTAGAAAATTAGAGAAAAAATATTGCTTTATTGGTCAATATTATTAGCACACAGATTTTTACAAATTCCTCTTACCTAAATATAAGAGAAAGAGATGCTCCCTAAAACCCTTAGAAGTATCTGGCATCGATTTTCTTGGTGCCCCTGTGTGTTTGGGATTCTCCATCTTCAATAAATCTGTCTGGAAACAGGCCATTGTACTTTGGGATTTTCTCTTCTGAAAAGCGTTTCTTGACGTCTTGGTGCAGGAAAAAGAAGTATCGTGTTTTTGAAAGAAAAATAATGCTAATGTGACTCTGGAATCCAAATTGCCTCTGGCATTTGTAAAGACTCCTGGAGCTGGAAGGAGCAGCAGAGATCTTACAAAATGATCTGCTTGGTTTTCTTAAGTGACAAATTCAAAGAGGTTATGTGATTTAACCCATCGTCATGTAGCTGCCCATGAGGTGCCCTGCTTAGAATGGGGCCTCTGCCTTTTGAAAACCCTGCCTACTATTAGTTTAATTATTTTTACATAATTAAGGTATATAATGTGATGATTTGATACATGTATACATTGTAAAATAGTCACTAAAATCAAGCTAATGAATGTATCTGTCGTCTCACATGGTTACTGTTTGTGTGTGTGTGTGTGTGTGTGTGTACGTCAGTGCACATGAATGTGCAGTGAAAACACTTAGGATCCACTCTTTAGGCAAATGTCGAGTTTACAGTACAGTATTGTTACCTATAGCCACCTATAGATTAGATCGCTAGATCTTATTTATCTTGCATAACTGAAAATGTATACATACCTCTTAATTTTTTTGTTTTAATGTTTATTTATGTATTTTAAGAGAGAGAGAGAGAGAGAGAGAGAGAGCCAAGGAGGGCTAGAAAGAGAGGGAGAGAGAGATCCCAAGCAGGCTTTATGCTGTCAGCACAGAGCCTGACACGGGGCTCGATCTCACAAACCACAAACCGTGAGATCATGACCTGAGCCAAAGTTGGACACTTAACCCACAGAGAAACCCAGGCACCCCTAATTCCTTTCAATAAATACCCAGAGGTGGGATTGTCGAATCATATAGTAGTTCTATTTTTAAATTTTTTTGAGGAACCTCAATACTGTTTTCAATTTATATTCCCACCAGCAGTATTCTAGGGTTCCGGATTCTCCACATTCTTGTTATCTTAAAAAAAAATAGCCATTTTAACAAGTGTGAGGTGATATCTCACTGTGGTTTTGATTTGCATTTCCCTGATGATTGAGATTGAGCACTTTTTTTATATACCTGTTGACCATTTGTGTGTTTTCTTTGGAAAAATATCTATTCATATCCTTAGACTATTTTAAAAATTAGGTATTTATTTATTTGTTTATTTATTTATTTATTCATTGTTATTGAGGTGTAAGAGTTCCTTATATGGTTTGGATATTAACCTCTTATCACATACATGGCTTGCAAATATTTTGTACCCTTCTGTAGGTCACCTTTTCATTTTGTTGATCATTTCCTTGGCAATGCAGAAAAGATTTAGTTTGGTATCTTCCCACTGGAATATTTTTGCTTTTGTTGCTTATGCTTTTGGCATCATACCCAAAAAATTGTTGTCAAAACCAATGTCAAGGAGATTTTTCTCTATGTTTTCTTCTAGGAATTTTAGGCTATAAGGTCTTACATGTAAGTCTTTAATGCATTGTGAGCTGATTTTTGTGTATGTTGTAAGATAAGGGTCCAATTTCATTATTTCACGTATAATTATCCAGTTTTCCCAACACCAGTTATTGAGGAGACTTTCTTTTCCCCATTGTGTATTCCTGGTACACTTTGTCAATGATAAATTGACCATATATGTGTTGGTTTATTTCTGGGCTTTCTATTTTGTTCTGTTGGTCTGTGAGTCTATACTGTCTTGACGACTGTAGCTTTGTAATATAATTGGAAATCAGAAAGTGTGATACCGCCAGCGTTGTTCTTCTGTTTCAAGCCTACCTTGGCTATTTGGGGTCTTTTGTGGTTCCATATGAATCTTAAAATTGCCTTTTCTATTTCTGTGAAAAATGCCATTGGAATTTTGATAGGAATTGCATTGAGGCTATAGATCACTTTGGATAGTATGGTCCTTTTAATGTTAATTCCTTTCACCCATGAACATGGGGTAGCTTTCCATTTATTTGCGTCTTCTTCAATTTCTTTCATTAGTGTCTTGGTTAAATTCACTTCTAAATATTTTATTCTTTCTGGTGCTATTATAAATGGAATTTATGGGTTGCTTTCTTATTTTTTTTAGAATTGTTCATTGATAGTCATATAGTGATGAGCACAGCTGCCTTTCTCCATACTCTTATAATTGGCATTTTCCACTCAAATGTCTGATAGGGATGGTGCAAAGAGAAAGCAAACAAGAGAAACCTCCTGTCTGTTTTGGTGTATGACAACCCCGCACCAAAGAAAAATGGTTACAGAGAAATATCCCTAAGAAACCAGATTGGGAAGCCCTAGGCACCACTTTGGGGTTATGAACACTTTTTTCTTGACATACCAAGAATGTATACAACTCTAGTTATTTTTTGAGGTCAAACATGCATCTTTTTATGACTTCTAGAATATGAGCACTTTAAACCCATTTCCTTTATCAATAAGATACTCTGTCTTCAGTAGACTCTGAAGTAACAATGGGACCCTCACAAATGTAATACATTTAATTCTCTTTGCCTAATATTTTTATTAATTTTTTTCCTAATAAATCAATTGTGTATCAGTTGTTGCTGTGCATTCAAATCATCATGAAATCACCATGGTTATTGAAGTCTTATTATATAATGTATAGGAGAGTAAAAGAGGAAAATGGAACAGAACAAGCATTTGTTGAAACTCTTTTAAGATGGGCGCTTTTACTCATCCATTGAATAAATGCTTTTAGATCCTGTGCAAAGAGTTGAGGATACATCAGTGAACAAGTCAGTTGTGGCTTCTCCTTCACTGAACTTACTATTTTGTGTGAATAACAGGCATTGCATAAGTAAAGTAAAGCCATTGTGATCAAAAGGGAAGAATAGCTGAGTACCAAAGAAATATGATTTTGTATGTATTTTACAGATTAGAAAGCCAAGGCTCAGTTAGGCTAAGAGCCTTGTTCAAGAGATAGTTTTAAACTAAGCTCTATCTCCTCTCCTCACCCCCAGCATTTCTACTTCACCATGTTTGAGTCACTGTCTTAGGAGATGAGTATTTAAAGGATTTGAGCCTATAGTCTATATCTTAGAGAAATGGGGAATATGCTCAGAAGGAAAATGTCAGTTTGACATATGTTGAGACAATAATTTATGAGTTTCATTGAGAATGAAAATAAGCTTTGTTGGGGGGAAATGTAGGATAGTTGGACTCTGGAGGACATAGAGGTCTTAGATAAATGGATAGGTTGGAAGATGGTTGAGAAAGCACATTCCACATGGAAAGCCTAGAATCACATGGGCTTAATTAGAGAAATAATTTGACTGAGCTCTTAGTTCTTGGGGATAATGTTGGGGAAAAGGACATAAAATGTATTGGGATCATTGAGTACTAAGATAAGAATTGAATTTAATTTTGTAAATCATCAATCAGAAAACTTTTTCTTTAGGGACACCTGGGTGGTTCAGTTGAGCATCTGATTTTGGCTTAGATCATGATCTCACTGTTTGTGAGTTCAAGCCCTGCATTGGGCTCACTGCTGTCAGAGCTGAGCCCACTTCAGATCCTCTGTCCCCCTCTCCCTCTGCCTCTCCTCTGCTTGTACTCTCTCTCTCAAAATAAAATAAACATTAAAAAAAGGAAAAAAAGAAAAAAAGAAAACATTTTCTTTAAAATATAATTAATATTTTAGGGTTTGAAGACCATGCAATTTCTATTCAAACATTCAATTCTGCTCCTGTAGAGCAAAAGCAGCCATAGAAAATAGGCAAATGAATAGGTGAAGCTATGTTCCAGTAAAACTCTGCTGAAGCCTGCTATAGTTGAGGTGATAAATTCAAAGCTTTTAAGCAATAAATTCACAAATAGCTGCTTGGGAAACATGATCTGGTAGTGTTGTGTTAGTGATGATAAAGAGAGAGTTAAGTGACATAAAGAAAATCAAAGAAGGTTTTTCCATTGAGGAAGTTTGGGATGCTGTGGAAGAAAATATGGGTGGCAACAAGGGCAAAGCTTCTACAAAGTAAAAGACAAAAGAAAAGCTGTTATGAGGGATATATTGATAATTTCTGGCAGCCAACCAAATGTGAAGGGTTGGGGAGTCCATAATGTCTTCAATAAGGGAAGTCTAAGTGAGGAAAAGTGTTGAAAAGAACCTTCTAAGAGGTGCTTTTTATAAATGAATATCACCGGGCTGTGAAAAAGGGAAATATCACTTCTGTAATCAAGATCAAATGACTCAATCTCAGATCCTAGACCAGGTGAAGAAACTGAATCTGATATAACCAAATTTAACTGGGACTATCTACAAAGCTAACTGGCCCAGGTCAATGAACACTATGGCCTTTGGCAAAAGAAAATGTCACCATTTCTACAAAAGAACATCCTGAATTGGACCCTAGATATTTCCATAAAATAAATTCAGTATACTACCAAGATTCACCAATCACCTAAGGAAAAAATCCTCCACTGATAATGGTCAACAATTTTGGTTTTGTTTTCTCAAAAAGGCATGTTTCAGCTCCCAAAGTCTTTGGATGTATGAAAAAACCTGTGCGTGAAATATGTAAAACCATAACAATTTAAAATGTAAATAAGTAAATTCAAATTTAATACATTTTAAGAAATAAATAAGTGACAAAAATCTATCAAAACTTACCAAAGAAGTTTGCACAACAATTAGAATTTTAGACATCAAAGATATAGTTGTTGAAGTATAAAACTCAGTGAATGAGTGAAGCAGTTTAGATATATATTTAGAGGGTATTGGTCAGAGAAATTATCCATAATGCAAGAAAGATTAGGGACTAAGAGTCATGAAGGATATCTTGAGAAAGTTTACAGCATTTCAAATCAGATTTCTGGAACGCAAAAATTGGGAACATGGATGAGGTGATAATTGAAGAGATAATGGATCAGAAGCATAGCATTAACCATACAGAATCAACAAAAAGAAATTCATGCTTATACAATGTAGTGAAATTTCAGAAGACTCAAAATAGAGACTATCAATAAAAAAGAATGCTACAGAAAATTCTATTCATAATAGACTCTTCAACAGCAACAGTGAAAACTGGAAGAATGTGAATGTTTCACAGTTCTAAGAAAAATAGCTGTTGACCATGAATTGTGGACCCAGCAAATATGTCAAGAACAAGAGCACAATAAAGAAATTTTTAAGTTTAAGAGACTAAACCTGAGAGGTTTATTTGCTAGGCCTTCATTAAAGGAATTTTAAAGGATTTACGATCAGTAGGTTCTGGAATGGAATTGGCTTGGGTTTGAATGACAGGTTGACTCCTCACTGGTTGCATGACTTTTGTGTCACTTTCTCTGAGCCTTGTTATTTATTTTGAGTATGAATATAGTGTTGATTCACATCAAGTTATTAGCATGGTTCCTAGGATAGAGCAGGAGTCAGTGTGTTTGGCAGACAGTGAGAGAGAGAGCTATAGAGCCATGGAAGGGAGCTAAGTTATATATAACCCTCATAATTCCATCATTTTGTTGTGTGGTAAGTGACTTTTTTTAGATCAAGTAATCTGTGAGTCTCTGCATTGCATTGAGTCCAATATACTTTCTTTGTCATGTTTTATTGGTAGGACTCTTGGAATTTTAGGCTCATGGGTTTTTGTAGAAGCTGGAGATCTCAAAGAGCCATATGCCAGTAGATCAGTGGGTAAGCGATTGAAGTACTTGCTCATGATCCTACAGATGAGTCATAGAATCAGGGTGATCTTTTCTTTTCCCAAAAAATTGTATGATATAAGCAAGAAACAAATAAAAACCAAATTAGAAATTAGCTTGTCGTTCAAAGCCCTCTTTAATTTGATGCTACTGTACCTATTTGGCTCTACTACCCTCCACTCCTATGTGTGAATTATCTCCTCTTCCTCTTTGGCTCTGTCAGACACACTGAACTCATTCAAAGCACAGGCCTCTCTCAGTTCTTTCCCTATTTAAAATCTCCATTTAATTTTCTGCAAGATGACACCCATCTTTCTATTTTGGGGCTCAAAACTCACTTTTCTTACAAGACTCTCCCCAACACTCCTCTTCATCTTTAATCAGCTCTTCTCTGAAAACAAGTCTTCCCTTTATCACACGGCTTGCATGCCCTCAGTTCACAAGTGATGGGTCACCTCTCAAACAAGGCAGAGTCTACACACAAGGTCCATAATTCGTTCTTTCCCCACCCTGGGTAACCATGGTACGCATATACTAAGAGCCCAATCAATGAAGGAATGTGTGCATAAAAGTCTCAGTTTAAAATGATTTCTTCAGGATGAAAGGTGTTTACACCCAAGGGGTTATTCATTTGAGGCTGGTGGGACACACGATTTGTTACCAGCCTATAAGTCGTCTTACTGGGTCTCATTTGTCTATCCATGTGTCACTACACTTTAAAGGTGTTGAGTTTAAAAACTATTAAACTTTTTAGTGAGAGAATAACCTATCCCCAGCCTCTTTAATAACCATTTCTTTCACTTCATGGATAAATAATTGTGTGACATATTTCAGGGGAAGGAAAAAGAAGTGTATACTAACACAGGCCCATGTAATTACCACAGACTCTTCATTATTTTTATTGATAGCCTATCTTTCACCCTTAGAAATAATCTCACCAATTAGATAGCTATTTAAGGCTATTGAAAAATAGCCAATCTTTGAAAAATGAAATACCATACTCTCTGTTTTCCTAATTTAAAAGACATAGACACTGATTAGAATATACGTAACAGTAAGACAGTTATGCAAGGGTGGAAAATTTGAAGCTTGTTTGTAAGCCCAATATAAATATGGATTTATGTGGGATTTTTTCCCTTCTTCCCCCAGTACAGTTTTCCCTACTAGCCAGGCATGTGAGAGATATATCTCTTCATTCAGAGAGACCAGGACAGACACTATGTAAGACTCATCTCTTCTCTTGGTGAAACAAAATCTTAGAATTTTAACACATGGCTAATTATTAGACATGTGATCTATAATGTCAAATAAAGATTTAAAATACTTACTGAGGATTTGAATGGCTTCACATTTACCCCAAACAATCTGCCAGGTCTCTTATTAGATAGCTGGAGGCCGGTTCAAAAGATTTCAGTCTGACCCTTTACTCTATTTTACTGTAACTGAATCATTTAATCAGATTTTATAAAACTCTAGGCTGTAGAGCAGTGAAATGTTAAGCACATCTTGCTCATTAGAAACAAATGAAAAACTCATCAGCCTTGAAATTCAGCCATTTATATTAAATATCTATATAAAACGCTACCAGAGACATTGGGTCTGGGCTGGTCTAATCTGTGATATAGCCTATTTAAGAGAGTTTTAAAATATATAGTCTATTTCATACTACTAACATTGCCGTGGCACACACTGATAAAAAACCAATGAAAAGTTATTCAGAAAGCATATTTTACTTTATCGGCTTTTTAAATACCCCATTTTATTTTTTAATTTGGAATTTTGTTGGTGCCATTCTCTAAAGAAACTCAAATGTGGATCAGAATAAAGAGTACTTCACAACCCTGTGTTTGGTCAGTAAAAACTTAAATATTTGAGATTTAGCACACAATACGAGCTATTCATAATATACTGCAAATCACTTGCCACATAATTCATTACTGATAATTAGGTTCCAATTAGAAAACTCAAAACATATAAAGAAAAAAAAACTATACTTTGTGAAATGAAGGCAAAGAATGTCCTATAAGTAAGACATGTTTCTTTTTACCTCACTCTGGACCTCAGTCTCTGTGAGGAAGGGAGCACTGTCCCCAGCACCTAAAATATGGAGAAACTCATAGTAGTTGCTCACTAAAACATTTATGGTTGACTGCTGGAGTTGGTAGTTACACTGTGAGAATTTCAAAGTATTTTCCAGTTGAAATAAACTCTGGGACAAACAAAAATTTTCTTACAAAAACATTCTGACCAGAAATCAGTAATCAGGAAGGTCAAATAATCATTGCCTGATAGACCCATGTTTTGTAATAACAATATGGCCATTCCTATATATACCCTCCGACCCATCCTAGCACAGCCCTGTGTGCTTTGGAGGGATGATATTCCAAGCTTCCGGATGAGGGACCTAATAGATATCCACTTGGTTATCCATTCATTTAGTCAATCATATAAGCATCTGCTACAGAATGACTTCTGTTCTTACCCTCAAGGAGTCCCTGGAGCTCATGACGCATTCACCATTGAGGGCAACTGCATCCATAGACTTCTTTACAGGACTGGGCACCCAGGTTGCTTGGAGGAGAAGAAAAGGGTTAATTTACTAGGAATAAGGAAGGGGGATGCATAGATGTTTAATAAAGGAGGTCAAGCTTGGGTGGAATCTGGAGGATTCGACAGGCTGATGAGGAATACAAAGGGTTTTCAGATCAAGAGAATACTTTGCTATGAAGTACAGAGATGTGAAAAACGTCAGCATGCTCAGTCCAAACAGTAGAAATGGGTTGATGTTAACAAGGGAGGAGTGTGTGTATGTGTGTGTGTGTGTGTGCATGCTCTTGTGTATGTACATGTGTGCATGTGCATGTGCGTGTGTGTGGTGGGCGAGGAGTGACAGAAGGTAAACCAGTGAAGATCGCGAATGCCATGCTCCTTCATTTTGCCAATAAGGTTGCACTTTACCTGTAGGGCATGTGAGGCTTGTGAAGACTTTTAAGGCAGTTTGACTGGTTCAATTAGCATTTTGAAAATGAATTTTCATTCCTTTCTTTTTCCTGGACTATATATTTACTCCCTAACATCTTTCAAAGTGATATAAAAACCCTTGAATCTCTACCCTGCCCCCTAGTTTATTTCTTCATAATTTCAGATGATTTGAGATGAAGTAATTTTAAGGAAAAACATGTATTTCAGCTCATCTGTTAATATTGCACTATATAGTTCATTTAAAAAAAAACCTTTGCTGTGTATATAATTATTAAATTATAAATTATTATATATTAAATTTTAAACTGTTAAATGGTACAAACTTGAAAACATTTTGCCATGTAATGAATAAAATATGCAGTTTTGTTAACAGTCATTATGTTTATAGACAAATAATTTGTCAATGAATCAATTTTTTAATTAATTTTTATATGTTTTTATAAATGCTTATTTATTTACTTTGAGAGACAGAGACAGAGAGAGCATGAGTAAGTGCAAGTGGGGGAGGGGCAGAGAGAGAAGGAGAGAATCCCAAACAGGGCTTCTCACTGTCAGTGCAGAGCCCAACACAGGCTCAATCTCAGGAACCATGAGATCATGACCTGAGCCAAAATCAAGAGTAGATGCTTATCCAACTGAGCCACCCAGGAACCCTGTCAATGACTCAATTTAAAAATGATAACATTTTGCTTTATGTTGGGAACAGATGTATGTTAAAATATTAGAGCTGTATATTGCAGCATCAAAAAGACCTAAATTTCTTGGGATGCCTGGGTGGCTCAGTTGGCTAAGTGTCCAACTTCAGCTTAGGTGAAGTTAGTGGTTCATGAGTTCAAGACTTGCATTAGGCTTTGTGCTGACAACTCAGAGCCTGGAGTCTGCATCAAATTCTGTGTCTCTCTCTCTCTCTGTCCCTTTCCTTCTCTCTCTCTCTCTCTCTCTCTCTCTCTCTCTCAAAAATAAACATTAAAAATTTTTAAAGAAAAGACCTAAATTTATTTGACCAATTGATGTTTAAAATTATTAAATTTAATGCTAAGAAACTCAAGTACAGTATAGATAACTTTCATGTTTTATTTCTAAATAAAAATACAGGAGTGGCTGTTGGCAAGCATTCTTCCCCAATTAACATATTTTGAGAATAGTCTTTACTTCTAATAAATAAAGAGTCAAATAGGGTTTAAAAATTGTTACATCTACTTTATTATCATTGTGTTTTATGGCACGAGAGGCCTGCGTTTAAGGTGCCATGAAGATATTTCATTTGATATTGCAACCTCTTTGATGATGTTAATCTCTAGAAAAGTTTTATGTTCCTCTTAAATTTGCATTTGTTCTTTTTCTTTTTCTTTTAACTAAAACAGAATACATTAAGGAATGTGGCACAAAAATGAAAATCTATCACAAACCAGAAAGACCTGTCTTCCTCACCCACAGAGTTCCTGGCACATAGAAGATGCTCAAAAAATATTTGTTGAAGGAATGAATGAAGGAAACTCTAAAATGGTAACAATGAATTGTACTTCAAAACAGTGTTGCAAAAGTAAAATGAGTAATGCCTCCAGAACAAGTTCTCTTAGGAAGGAGATTCTCAGTAAATGCTTGCTTCTGTTAAGTGTGGAATTGTGTCTCGCTTTGAAGTCCTAACCCTAATACTTTGGAGTATAACCTTACTTGGAGATAAAGTCTTTACAGAGTTAGTCAAGTTACAATAAGCTCATTAGGATAGACTCTGATCCTCATGACTGATGTCCTTATGAAAAGGGAAATTTGGAGACAGACATGAACACAGTGAGAACACTATGTGAACATGAAGACAGAGATCCGTATGATGCTTCTACATGCCAAGGAATGCCAGAGATTGCCAGAAAACCACAAAGAGCTAATGGAGAGGCATGGAACAGTGGATTCTTCCTTATGGCCTTAGAATTAACCCTGCAGATGCCAATCTCAGACTTCTAGCCTCCAGAACTGTGAGACAATAAATTTTTGTTGTGGAAGCCACTCATTTTGCAGTACTTTGTTTCAGCAGCCCTAGAAAACTAATAGAGTTCCCAGACTCCATTCCAGCATAAGTTTATAGCTGCTTTTGTGACAGACATAGACGGGGAGCAAAAGTGGAACCCAGAAATAAATAAAATCTAGAAATAATTACAACTTGTCAAGATAATTTTAGAAGCACGTCATGATGTTTGAATCATGAAAAAAATCCCTTTGGGTTATATTTATATAGAGTTTATGCTGTGTGTAGTTGTAGTTTACAATGATATTTCATTCTTTCAAGATGCCTCAATAGAAATTTAATTTGCTCAATATCAAATTCAATTTTGTCATTGAATTTTTGAACCACAAAAACCTTTTATGTAATCTAAAGGTTTTTATTTTTTATCATAGAAGCACAATTTCAAGATGAGTCAAATGCCTTGATTCTAAGAAAGCATGTGCCAGCTCTCTCTGTGGAGTAGACAAGGAAGCTAAGGTGGCTATTTTACATTGTATAATATAAAGCTTGCCTGGTTCTTTGCTCCTGAAAAGAACCTCTCATGTCCCAGAGAGATTTGTGGGGTTTTGCAACTAGCGATTTTTGAAATCCTCACCAAGTATCTTAGAATGCCAACCTCACTTCATTCTTTCCTATCCCATGCTCTTTGTGGAGGACACCAGTACGAGGCAATTTGTGCATCAGAGAATGAGGATACCAGGCATAAAGTGCTCATTGTGAGTTTGGGAAGGTACTCAGCATCCTCTTCCTCCTGCAACCCACTGGGAGTTCAAGCTTTCTGGACACACACTTGTACCTTCTACTTACACCTTTGTCACTGTCCTAACTACCCTGTGTCACATTGATAATGATCTGTCCACATGTCTGTCACCACGACTGACTTTGAGTTCTTTGGCAGCAGTGCCTGCATCTTATACTTTCTTATATCTGTAACAAGCTTACACAACGCTTGGCCCAGGGAAGACACAAGGCGAAAGAAAGCTTTAGCACTGGTGCAGGGCAATACTTGTTGCTTAGCATTGCTGAGTGACTCTGAGAGCCAGGAGAGAGCACCAGTCCCAGTGTTGATCCCTAGGGTCAAGGGAGCAGGAGTATTTCCACACCAACACTGATCAGCCATTAATTAAGGCTGGAAATCAATTCTCCACACTTTTGTCTGTGTATGTAGGCAGAGCTGGCAGCCAGAGAGCTTTCAGGCAAACCCAGTTGGGTGCTGGAGCAGGTGGAAGTTGGGTAGCATGCACTACAGTGACAAGGGTAAGTGAGGCACTGCGTCACCTGCTAAACCTACTCTACCCTCCAACTGGCCAACTCCCATCAAACCCCAGTTTTAATGCCTCGAAAGTTGTTAATCCCTGGGCCCATCTGAAGTCCTACTTCCTATATGACCTCTTCCCTGAAGGCTTGTCTGGCTCCCCTTGGGACCAGGTGCTTTCTGTGTCCTGATGGCCATAGCAATACCATCTGTAGTGGGCAGGTATGTTCCTTAAGTTACACGCAGTGGATACAGGGATGCGTTTGTTCATTTACATGTTGTGATGCTGTGCTGAGGCTGTGCTACATGCTGGGGAAGACAGCTGGCTCCTGACCCCTCCGAATTTACTGTCTAGGAAGGAAGACAGACACTTCACATTTAATCACAGAAACAACAACAATAACAATTATAAGTAAATGGTGAGCCATTTGTGAAGGTAAATGAAGGGTGTGATGCAAGAATATAATCAGGACAAGATGACTAAGTTGTAAGAGGAAGAGTTGGTGGAGAGGCTGCTCTGAGGCAGTGGGGGTGGTGAAATTTTTCCAGGCAGGATCACATCATTCACAAAAACCAAAAGGTGGGAAGGAGCTTGGTGCCCTAGTGGAACAAAGAATGTTTACTGCTTATTTAATGCATTTACATTGCAGGAAACAGGATCAAGTACAGAAAAGTGTAAAGAAGAAAATGTATATCCCACCAGGGGATGAGCTGTCCATTAACTCTTCTCCTTCTCCATTCTCACAACACACACACACACACACACACACACACACACACACACACAGCGGTGTTATGATAAATTCCCAGATGTTCCCTTTGGAGGTACCCAGAATTGAGTAAGATGTAGAATTGGATTCTACACCAGGTAGATAAAAGCACCATTTTCCTGTTAAGAGAAGTTCATTCTCCTAGTTTTCCAAGATATATTCCAAGCCATCCTTGGATTTATTTTCTCAAGTCAGACCATACAGCTTTATGGATGCAGCTTTGACTTAATCCAGTTCACTGATGCTTTTTAAAAATGAATAGTGTAGGGAGTGACATCACCAAGATGGCAACATAGGTTGTTCCTGACATTGCTCCTCTCATGAGGGCAAACTAGGCAAAACTAACAACTTTTGAAAAACAGGACATTGCAAGACAACCAGGCAGTGCTAATTTTCTCCAGAGCAACATGGGGGTGAGGCTGAAGGACCACTGCACCAGGGACCATGACAGACTGCACCGGAAGAATAAGAGAAGTGGCTATTTATTGGCCACATTGTCCCTCCTGCAGGCCAGTGATGCAGCACGTGAAGAGGTCTTCTCTGAGCTTCTGGTTTCTCCAGGGGGAAAAGTAAACAGGGGGGACAACCAGGTCCCACTTCCAGGATTGTGGGTCACTTTGTGAGAATCCCTACCCTGACCTCACACCACAAAGATTGCAAGGCAATCTGTGAGGTCCAGCAACTGGGAATATGAGTGTGACAGGGAAAAGGGGAAGGGCTTGCAACAATTAGCACACAAACCACTGGTATGCCAAAGTCAATTTCAAGAACCACTGGCTCAGTTGTGATCATGTGACATTCAGCATCACGTACTACCCATCGCAAGACATCGCTTATTTATCAAGTTAAAATTTGTTAGAAATGTTTGCTCATCTTGCAGAACACTTGCAGACCAAGATACTAGCAATCCAAGGCTTCACTGTGATTGTGTATATATATAATATAATGGTATTATTCAACCATAAAAATAAGGAAATCCTAGCATTTGCAATAACATAGATGGACCTTGAAGGCATTATGCTAACTGAAATAAGTCCGACAGAGAAAGACAAATGCCATCTGATCTCACTTGCATGTGGAATCTAAGTTAATGAACAATCATAGAAAGAGAGATAAGACTTGTGGTTACCAGAGGCAAAGACTAGGGGGAGGGGAAATCAGAGGAAGATCATCAAAAGGCACAAACATCCAGTTATAATATAAATTAGTACTAGGTATGTAATTAGTACATATGACTATAGCTAACACAACTTTATAATATACAAGAAAGTTGTTAAGAGTAAATCGTATGAGTTCTCACCAGAAGGAGAAAACTTCTTTCCTCTTTATAGTATCTGTATGAGAAGATGGATGCTAGCTGAACCTGCTGTGGTAAACATTTCACAGCATATGTAAATCAAACCAACCACCCTACAAAAAATTTTTTTTCAATAGAATGACAATTCGCTTTTAATTTGTTTTATAAATTTGGAATTTAATTAAACAATTATGAGCACATAAAGGGTGTGAAGTCTTCATGGAGATTAGGATTATATGCTGGCTTTGGCCCCACCAGAACTAGCCTTGTCCAAGGATCCAGGAATCCATTATTTTACCTTCAAGTCTTATCCCTGAGGGACAAATGCCTCACTGTGGATCGAAGCAGAGAAATACAGTTTTGGTGTCAGTAATTGCTAACTGTATGTTGTAAATGGGAATAGGGAGAGAAAAAGCTGAATTTCCCAAAGTGAGTCAGTTTTAGATTTAATGCTGTGCATTGGCTAATGAAGTCATTCATCATATCCATTTAGTAACCTTTTACTGAGCATCTATTAGGTACTTTATTAGACACTGAAAATACAAAACAAAAAGAGAGAAAAAACCAACACAAATCAAAGCAACACCAAGAGCTAATATTTCTCCATCAAGCTCTTACTAAATTCCATCCGAGCATTTAAGTGCTTTACTTAATTTATTCTCATAACTCCATGAGTAGGTGCTATTTCTGCACCACTGTGCAAGTGAGGAAACTGAGGCTCAGATAGGTTAAGAAACTCATCCACCATCATGGAGCTTGTAGTTCCAGAGTGGAAATGAAAACCATGCCATCTGGTTCTGGTCCCTGCCTCTTCTCAAGGTCCAATTCTCAAGAGCTTGGGTTTTCTTGAGGACAATAACAAGTAAAAAAGAAAAGTTTAATGAAATGGATAATATTTACTGAGTGGTTTCTACTGCCAAGTACCAGTCTGAATATTCTACATGTATGGTTTTATTCAATTCTTATAATCGCTCTCTGGAGAGTCCTCTCATTGCCTTAAATTATAGGTAGGGAAAGTGCGGTTCCAAGGAGTTACGGAACTTACTTGCATTCACATTGCTGGTGAAGGGCAGAGCCAATATTCAGAAGCAGGCAATCTGGTCCCGTGGCCTATATGTGTAAACTTCTCTCTCTGACCCATTCTGATGTAGGGTAGAGTTGAACTTGAAAAGCTGTGAGCAGAAAGAAAATGTGTCAAGATCTACAGGAAGGAAGATTTAGAGAAGCTGGGGTAAGGTTGAGCTGAATGAACTGTGATGGCCGTGTAGCACTGGGCCAGGTGAAGATTTGGGAGGAGGGCATGCTGTCATGGTAGCAGCCTAGAAAAGGATGCACAGGGAGAGGACGAGTGGGTTTGTTTGGTCAAACTGTGAGTGATTCTATTTTGCTCTAATCCAAGGCAGAATGGGGGAGCCAAAAAAATGAGGTGGAGAGGTAAGTCCCAGGGTATGAAAGGTCCTGGTAAGCCACATGAAGGAGTCTGGCCCTTGTCCAAGTAATGAGGAGCCATGGAAGGGGCTTTAGCAGAGCAGGAACAGCGAGGGATCCATGTATGAGAAAGATCATTCTAGCTTGTGGGCAAGACTGCAGGCTGGCCGACTCACGGAGCAGGCTTTTGCCACCATTCTTGCAATGAGAAGCAAAAACTTGCACACTAGGTTGGGTAAAGAGAAGGGATTCAAATAATGTTAGGAGGTAAATCAAAAGGAGATGTGATTGGATGCACTGGGACAGAAGGAGAAGAGTGAAGGATGACCCCAAGTTTCTGACTTGAGCCAAGTGGGTAGAAGGTGGGCCATTTACTGAGGCAGGAGACTGGAGCAGGGTTAAGGCTTGATGAGATCTGATTCCATTTCAGACTGTGGACTTGGAGGAGGTTGTGGGAAAACCTGATGGGCGTCCAAGAGACAGTCTAAAATATGAGTCTAGAATTCAGCAGAGAGGAGATCCAAACTGACATAAGAACTGGGGGAGAGTGAGCTTATTTATAGATGTTTTTTCAAGTTTTGGAGTAGATGAAGGTGTCATTTCTAGGGTTAGGGACCTCATTAGAACTGGTGAGCTCATATCTGAATCTCAGAAATAACCTCATCCAATATTATAGTTCATTTTCTTTAGAGAAGTTCAATAATATTCTACGGCAGTCTAGCCCTTTGCAGTTTTTCTGGGGCTTTCATATACATTATCTCATTAGAAATAGTGTCTGGTTGGCAACATGGGTGATGGGGGCTCATCATCTCTAGAAATATGAATGGTGTTTTAAAGGTGACTTCCAAATTCCTAGTTAGCCAGGAGCAGGACTGAGATGGCTGCTGCGCTGCTCACATTTTAATGTGCATTGGAATCACATGGGGATCTTGCAGATTCTGATTTGGGGTTGGGGACGGTGGTGGCAGTGGTGTATATAACGTACCACCTGGTGATGTCATTTCTGCTGCCCTGGGATGTGCTCTGAGTATCAAGAGAGAAGAGAACAGATTCTCTCTCTCCTTGTTCACCATTCTATTCATTAATCCATATTGAGTCTAGATCTAAAACTAAGAGCGGGCAGGATCAGGTGAGACATTAGCTGCTAGGACTTCAAGTGATAGACTTTTTCTGATCTTAGAAGTATAACTTTGAGACCTCGCAGATGATAAAGCCATGGCTTTTTGCAGAAACGGATCTGACAGCCTGAAAGAAAGTGCTATCAGGGGTAAGAACCTGGTAAGACTGCTGGTTTCCTGACTCAGAATCCAGTGCCCACCACCTACCCCCCTCCCCCACTTTGTCCCCTTCGCATGTTTGGAAGCATGTGGAATTCAACAGGATCCAAGAGTCTTGGGTGTATAAATGGCCAAGTCACATGGATTTCTTAATTCTGAAGTATGTCTGGCAAAGTCTAATTGTCCCTGGGACTGAGGCACAGGAAAGTTTGCATCAGGAACAATTAATAAATAAACTCAAACGGGAAAGGACCAAGAGGAGTGGCACTGCTTTTGGTGTTAAAACCAAACAGATCTTAGGTCAAGTTGCAGCTCTTGGTTCTAAAAGGAAGAGGGAGGTTGTTGCTGAATCCCGCTGAGTTATTCTTTATCCCGCAGCCTCTGAGTTATGGAATTACCCTCTTAAAACCTGGTTAGTCCAGCCAGGATATGCCTTTTGTCTCTAGCTATGGTATCATTTCTCATGCAATGATCTTTACTTTTATATTTCATTCCAGTTTTCTGTAATTTAAATTTTGCTGAAAACAGCCATATTGCTGCCAGTGTAAATGAAGGTAGATGAGCATTAATGGTGTCAGTTCACAGATGTTCTTACGTTAAATAATTACTGCTCACTCCCCTGGATCTCTGTTCAAAATGCCTACACTATTCAATTAGAAGCACAAAGCACTTTCCTTCATCATTGTCATTAGGATCAGGTTCAGGCTGAAGAACCTGCATGTGGTATGAGACATCGGAATAAGGCAGGGGGTTCCGTTGATTAAACAGAGCCAGTTTACGTTCGAGAGGCGTACGGGAGCTCTGTTGTTTTTACAGATTTATTCCATTTTCTTAAAAGCATCTAAATTAATGCTACATTAATTACTGATGGGGATGTGCCCCGCAGCATATGTTGCTATTAATTGTATCCATTATCACAAAATAAACATCTCTTTATAAAAACAAATGATGCTTCATTTTAATATGTGGCTCGAAACACCCTCCTCCACAGCTGTTGCTGCTTCTGTTTTGGTGCTTTTCTTACAAAGGGCCACCTGTTACAGTAGACATTGCATTTGCTTTTATTGGGAGAAATAGGACCCCTAGAAAACAAAACCCCACCTCCTTAAAGCATAATAATCATAAAACATAAAGCCCCAGAAATTTGCACTTTTCCCTATCAGAGGTTCTCAATGTGGGCGGCTGGGGGAAGGCTGCACCTTCACTCTTTACCCCTGGCCCCTCAATTCTAGATTTGTTTGGTATTCAGACCTTGAAGGATTGTATTTAGTGTAAATGTCTTGGTGTTGCAGATGGAGGAACTGACAGGTTGGTGTTGACTCAAGGCAAAGCCAATGTCCCCCGGTCTGACAATGTCATGGGTGCTTTTTATTCTCTAACATTTGGCTTTTGAGTGCATTAACTTGTGGACTACATTGACTGGCTGTGTGACCTCAGGAAAATTGCTTAACCACTCTGACCCTCAGTTCCCTTCACTTCATAAAGGAATGAATAGCTACTTCACTAAGGTTGTTGTGAAATTAGATGACTTAATATAGGTATATTGCTTAGAATAGAGCCTGGGATTTGGCAAATCCTCAAAAAGTGGAGACTATTCCAATAGTAATTGATGTTGTTATCATTACTATTATTACTATGAGTGCAAGTAGTGAATATTCCACAGTCCATTCTTAAAGCATTTGATATGCCAATTACTCATCACCACTAGCATGGGACCTCCTTCAGACACCCTGGAGTGCTGCCTTTATGCACAGTCCTTGATCTTTGCTGTTCACGAATAAAGAAATATAATTGTAAATTAAACTGAAATTGAATTATAAAGGGAGACCCAATATAGAAGTGATTAAATCCTAAGATTGAAATTGCCAGAAATTATTGGGAAGACTTTCTTATCACTGATCCCTTTTCTGCCACTTTAAATAAAGAGAATGAAAAATTACATTGCCATTTTTAGATTGATGGCAAGTGATCATGGACTTCATTCCAGATCTTATTTAACCACAATGTCATTCATTCATTCATTCATTCATTCATTCACTTTTGAATTTCCGTGTGTGAGGGAGCATTCTGCATGGAGGCACAGAAAGTCGTAGTTTTACTATAAATGTTAAACAGTTTCCTTTTTTCATGAACTATATGTAGATGGGGTTATGGTTCCTCGCCTTGGGAAATTTGAGATTTGCCTGAAGGTCAAAGGTACAGTGCCTGATACAAACTGAGTATCCGGTAGCCATGAGCTGGAGAGCAAAAGACAGAACATCCTGCGTGAAGCTTGTTTCAAACAGGTCGCCTGGAGGGCTGCTGCTTCTGCAAGCCTCTGCATTCCCCAGCAGAGAAGGGCAGTGCCCCCGAATCACTGTTGCACTTTTGTCTTTAGCTCCATGCCACACATGCGCAGATCTGTCATTCTGCTGGCTCATGATTCCTTTGGATTCGTAGTTTCAGCAAGATGTTTATAGCCATCTATGAAAATAAAGTATTTGGGAAGTGCTGCAATGACATAGCCAGGCTCTTGGAAGTATACAATGTATTTTGCATATTTAAAGTGCAGAGAGTTATTTAGTAAATACATTGTTTTAATTTCTTTCCATTATTGTCATTTTTTAATATGGAGTCCTGTTTTGGTGAAACACCTCTGAACACCACCCACTGAATACTAGTGGTCCACACTGAGCCAGCTCAAAGCTTGAGTATTGTCATCTTCCCTAAACTCATCATAAAAATGGGAGGTCCCTCCCCTTCACATCTCTGCGATCTGTCCATGGCCTCCTTCCTGCCCACTTCTTTCAACATTCTTGATTGGTAAGTGATAATAAACCAAATTTTCATCTCGCTCTGCCACTTAAAAAGTATGTGACTTTGGGCAAGTTCTTTACCCTTTTTGAGCTTATGTTTCCTCATCTGCAAAATCAAGATAAAAATATTCATCTTTTAGATCGTTTGAGTCTTAGAATCCAAGTAAGATAAAGACCATGAAAACATTTTCATCATGAGACATGATGCCAATGTATGAGTACTATTAGGTATACTTTATCTTAAACCTTAGCCTGTTTATATATGTATTTAAAGTTTGTTTATTTTGAGAGAGAGAGAGAGAGGGAGGGAGAGGGAGAGAGAGAGAGAGAGAGAGAGAGAGAGAGAGAGAGAGAGAGAGAGAACATGGGGCAGGGGCAGAGAGAGAGAGAGAGGGAGAGAGAGAATCCCAGAGAAAAATCCAGAGAGCCCCTGACTTGGGGCTCGATCTCACAAATCACAAGATCATGACCTGAGCTGAAATCAAGAGTTGGATGCTCAACCAAATGAGCCACCCAGGTGCCCCAAACCTTTACCTTTTTCTACTCTTGGCCTGTACTGCTTCACAGGCCTAACAATTGAAAATATTTACTTCTGTTGTGTGAAAAAGCGTCTCTTTTCATTGTCTTAAAATCCCCCTTCCTGAACTCCAGGCAGTACCTCTGAGATTATTTAGCTGGCTGCTATGATTTCAGCCTGCAGAAGGGTACCCTGGTTTATGTCTCAGACTTCCTCCTTGTCCACCATAGGGAGGCAACACTGACATTTCTTTGTTTCATCTCCTTTCGTCTCAGCCTCCATTTTCCCCTGGGATGTAGGGGCTTGATGGGTTTAGTAGGTTTACTGGCCACACATTAGTTAAAAACATCTCCTCCAAGAATTATATTTAATCACAGATTTGGATAAAAACATCTCCTCCTCTCCTATTCTCATATGGAAACAAGAAATTGACACACACATAAAAAAAGAAAGGCTTAAGCCTAGCAAAAAATGCCTAAAAGCAGAAGTAGAAAACAGCGATGTGAATTGTGATGTTACACATATTTTATTATTCAAATAACTCATTGGAAGTGTCCTTTGTGGTTACTATGTCAAGCACTGGGCTAAGGGCTAGGGATCCAGAAATGGATTTGAAACAGACTCTATCTCTTAGGGGATCATTGTGGGAGGAGACTGACCAGATAAAAGAGATTTAAAAAAAAAAAAAACCAAACCCAAAACCCCTGTTATAGGCACTAAGAAATTTTTGGATCTATTTGTATGAATTCTCTCTATTTTATTAGATGACAGTCTATCTTCTGGAATCCTGTCCCTTAGGCATCCTTAAGGTTCAAACAATCTTAAAATTATTGGCACAGGCATCCATAGAGATAGATAAGGGAGCTGGGGGTAGGAGGGAAGCTCTTAACTGCTCAGGGAGCTGAAGGGAACATTCTGTTCCCAAATGAAGATTGTTCTAGATGGCATCAATGGTTCCTGACCTCCAGGTCTTCATAGATAGTCAATGTTTCCAAAATTCTTTTCTTTAAATGTTTCTTTACTTATTGAGAGAGAGAGAGAGAGAGAGAGAGAGAGAGAGAGAGAGAGAGTGAGCAGGGAAAGAGCAGAGAGAGAGAATCCCAAGCAGGCTCTGAGTTGTCAGTGCAGAGTGTGATGCATATTGCTCAGACTCACAAACTGTGAGATCATAAACCTGAGCCAAGATCCAGAGTTGGATGTTCAACAGACTGAGCCACCTAGGCACCACAATATATCCAAAATTCATATGCAAGCAATGCAAATGCCCATTATTTGGTCATAAAGGCCATGCCTAATAAGTTCAATAGTTTTGGTATAGAAAATCTTCAAAGATTTTCTCTCTGTGGGACATTTATTTATTTATTATTTATTTTTAATGTTTATTTATTTTTGAAAGAGAGAGAGAATGTGTGAGCAGGGGATGAACAGAGAGAGGGAGACACAGAATCCGAAGCAGGCTCCAGGCTCTGAGCTATCAGGACAGAGCCCAGTGTGGGGTTCCACCTCACGGACCACGAGATCCTGACCTGAGCTAAAGTTAGACACTTAACTGACTGAGCCACCCGGCTGCCCCTCTCTGTGGGATATTTTAATAAAAACAAACAAAAAAGAGTTGTAGGTGTTTAACAAGTCAGAAGCTATTGTTTCAAGAACGCAAGTAATGCTAAGATTTCATGGATACTGGGAATAAAGACTAGAAAACTTCCTGAATCAAAATAAAGAGCTTAAAATTTAATTTAATCCTACAATTTTCTCTACATTGGAAATTAACTCAAATTTTTAGAGGAATGGCAAAAAGCCAGCAAGTATCTTCATCATCCTGACCTTCATAGGCTGGACTTGCCTTTCTCTCCAGCCTCACCCACCCTCATAATACTCCAGACATTCCCAAAACTTTCCAGCTGTCTGGTGCTGCTGTGCTTTCTGCCTACAATGCCCCCTACGTCTTACCAGAACTCTATCCATTCCTAGAATTCCAGCTCTGCAATGATTTTTCTTTTTTTTTCTTTTCTTTTTTAAATATAATGTATTGTCAAGTCAGCTAACATACAGTGTATACAGTATGCTCTTGGATTTGGGGGTAGATTCCTGTGATTCATCGCTTACATACAACACCCAGTACTCATCCCAACAAGTGCCCTCCTCAATGCCCATCACCCATTTTCCCCTCTTCCCCTTCCCCTCCATCAACCCTCAGTTTAGAGTCTTTTTTGGTTTGCCTCCCTTTTTGCTCCTTCTCAGGCAAACCTGTGTCCTGATGCTTGGCTAATGAGGCTGTTTTCCACAATAGATGGTGAATTCCTCAGGGTGGGATCTCCAGCCCCTAGAGCAAGGTCTGACCACCAGTAGATGCCCCAAAGAGTTTACTGAATTAAATCAAAATGAATTCTCTGGTGCCTTTGGGGAGATCTTAAAATTGAAGGAAAAGGAGCAAACATTGATTTTTTAGTCCTAAGGTTAGTCTTAGGTTCAGTGTCTGTTATTTCAATTATATGAAGAGAATGTTAAAACAAAGAATAATTATGCCACAGTGACTAAATGGTAGAGGAATAATATCGTACTTGCGGGATTTGAAGCTTAAGAACAAAGCGGGTTGTGTACCAATGGGGAAATGAATACCAAGCACTTTGCTTTTTTGGGTCTTGATGCAGAGGTGAAAGACCCATCCATCAGCATTTAAATGACAGGAAGAGTTGAGCACTTCTCAAAATGTAATAAACATTCCAATGACCTAGGGATCTCGTTCATATTTTAATAGGTCTGGGATGGGGCCTGTGAGTTTACATTTCTAACAAGCTCCCAGGCAAAGTGTCCACTGCTGGATTGAGGACCTCTCTGACAGTAACAAGAATCATGCATGCATAAAATGATTGGCTCAGCTCTCTATTGGACCTATAGTAATATTAATCCCAACTAGCTACTCAGTTCTATGTGCAACACGCACATAAATGCAAACTTGGCCTTTTTGTCTGCCTACCTTGTGATTCAGATATTACCATTAAATTTTTTCCTCTCTGTAAGTCTGATCTTGGACATGATTAAATATAAATTGGTTGCTAGGAGAAACAGTAAATGAGACTTCACAGTGGGAGTAGAAAACTTAGCTGTTAGGTAGTCAAGTGAGAAGAATAGAAAAGTAAATTATTAGCTAGCTTTATTTGTATTCATCATAAAACTTTTAAGAGTAACAGGATATCAGTTAAGTGCTAGATATCATCTTCCTCCACATTAAATGTGTTAATTGACACTGCATTGCTTAATCAATCTTGTTATACACTAATTAAATAGCTGCAGATTTTTTTTTCTTTTTTGAGGATGAAAGAAAAAATTGATTATCAACTGACAGCGGTCAATGTACTCTCAAATTTCCTCCTCTGGGTGAAACCTCTGTTTCTTGTCCTACCTTGTGGAACCAGGGAGCTGTAAAAGATGAAATACCACAGATAAGAAAAATGTCATCTGTTCAGTCACTAGGTCCAGAATAAAAACGGTGACTAGAAAGTGGATCTGGCTATGCAGAAAATAACAACATTTATAATGACAATAGTAAGAGGTGTCAAATTTTAAAAATAAAGTGGGTTAAGTCTAACAGAATTTCATAGATTTAACTGGGATCTTAATACCAGAGGTAGCTCTTGAATATCCATTTATATAGGTGGAATTAGGAGCAGAAATCTGATTAGAAGTTCAAGATACTTGTCTTCGAATCCCATTAATGTGAGAAGGGTATATATTTTTTTAAATAAAAGGCTTTTGGGGAAGGCAAAGGAGGTGTCACTGATGAAGTTCACAGGGAAGCTAAAACCTCTTGCTCCCATCTCAATCTCCAAAGCCACCCCTTGGTACCGCCAGTACATGAAATATACACACAGCTGTCCCAATATATAAAACACATGCGATATGGCCTAGCAAGCACTACTTAAATTATAGGGTTTTTTTTTTTTACCGATTATAATTGAAAGCAAAGAAGTCATAAATGAAAGTGAATGCAGTCTGAATCTGTGTTGAACCCATTTTTAAAGAGTTGCGAGTAAAGCTTTAAATCCATAAGAATGTAATTATGCTTCCATTGCTTAATGTATGGACTGAAATTCTGACTTAATTATTCTGCAACTAAATTTATATGTCATTTATGTAGTAAATCTTGGCAATTGCTCTCACAACTATCATTGGAAATGTAATTAACTTGGGTTAGATAAGTTTTTACAGTGAGAACTAAAAGCAGTGTAATACCAAGGCATTATTTAAAAGGCAAAGGCTAAATACATCTTCTCTCTAAACTTTCTTGTTTGTTTGCAATTCCTTTCCCAGAAGGCTAAATGCTGACTTTGTTTTCTTTTCCCCGCTTCACATTTTAGTCTGCTAATTGAAAGTGGGTTTTTTTTATCTTATTTTTAAGGAAAAGAGTTTTATTCTTTGTATTGCAACTTTTACTAAGAATGCAATTTATTTTTGAAAAATGCTTGTCTGTATGTGATAAAGCTGTTTGATTATATTCTCAAAGCTCAACTTCCTTTGTTTTACCGTTGTTTAGTATTGAATTGATTTTTATTGTTATTTGCAACTGAGATTTCCCCAGAAAGAACATTTTACACCTAGAAACTGTATTGTTATGACTTGCTAAGAATTGACTTATTACTATATTGTCCTGTATTACTTTTATTATGAAAACTATAAATGATAGTTTAAAAGGAGAGAGAGAGAGAAAGAGAGAGAGAGAGCACTAAAAGGACAAGGAAGATTCACAGGCACTGCGCTGACTCTCTATTTTAAGTTGATTGATAGATAATAATTGTCTTCCCACAGGTTTGGGGGTTAGATGAATTATGATACCACATCAAGACTGTATAATGTAATATTTTGTCATTGTAAGTTAATGTTCCTATTTTTTTGATGAGTTGGTAAGTGATATTTCTCCCTTTATCTATGAGAAAAATGTAGATGACTATTTTTTTGAAGGTTGGGTTTATCTCCATTTTCGTTCCATCCACTTTCATAGACTTATGGTTATAGTAACATAGATTTCTTACATTTGTTTCACATTTAGTTATTTATTTGTTGTGTTAGGCTTTCTGCTAAATGCTTTCATATAAATATACATGAAAATAAACAAAAAGGAAATTATATATATAAAAATCAATTCCAAGTAGATTATAGATGAAACTATGAAATATAAAACAAGAGAGCTTCTAAAAACTAACATAGGCAAATATATTCATCACCTTGGAGCACATAAATATTTGTTAGAATTTATAAAGGGTTTCAACAAGTAAATGAAAACCAAAAAAATAGCCTACAAAAAGGAATATCCAAATGGTTAATAAACATATAAAAATGTTCTTGGGGTACCTGGGTGGCTCAGACAGTTAAGCATTCAACTTCAGCTCAGATGATGATCTCGCAGTTTGTGAAATCAAGCCTCACATTGGGCTCTGTGATGACAAAGTGGAGCCTGCTTGGGTTTCTCTCTCTCCCTCTGTCTCTCTGCCCCTTCCCAACTTGTGCTCTCTCTCTCTCTCTCTCTCTTTCAAAATAAATAAACTTTAGAGGCACTTGGATGTCTAAGTTGGTTAAGCATCTGCCTTTGTCTCAGGTCATGATCTCACGGTTCATGAGTTTGAGACCTGTGTTGGGCTCTGTGTTGACAGCTCAGAGCCTGGAGCCTGGTTTGGATTCTGTTTCTCTGTCACTCTCTGCTCTTCCCTCCTTGTGCTCTCTCTGCCTCTTTGTCTCTCAAAAATAAATAAACATAAATAAATAAATAAATAAACTTAAAAATGTTCTTAACAACAATTATAATAAAGGAAATAAAAATTAAAACCATAATAGTGTTTCTACATACCAGATAAAACAACTAAATTGAAAAATCTGACAATACCAAATGTCAACAAATATATAAAGCACATGAAATTCTCATACATGGTTGATGTGAGTATAAAATGTCACTGACAACTTTGGACAACTTTTTAGTAGTATATACTGAAGCTAATCATATATGCACCCTATGATCCAGAAATTTCACATATAAGAAGATGCCCACAGAAGTACATATATATGTTCAAAAATATTAGTTCAAAAATGCTCATAATAACACTCTTTGCAATAGCTAAAAACTGAAAATGACTCAAATGTTTGTCTATAAGAGATTAGATAAATAAATTGTGGTATATCTAAGCAGTGGCAGTCTACATAGCAATGACTCCAATACTTTTACAACCTACTGATACAAAACGAAACATGATTTTTACAAACATAATATTGAAGGGAAGAAGCCATATATATTTTTTGGTTCTATTTATGTAAAGTTCAAATACAGACAAAACCACATTATGGTGTTAACATCAGGAAAGTGGTTACTTTCAGGGTGGTAGGTGGGGATAGCAAGCATGAAGAGAAGGGCCACTTGGGAATCTTTTGATATGTGGTTAATAATCAGTAAAGGTTTCCAGAGAAGATAGATGGGTGGGCACAAACAAAACCTTAAAGCAAACAGTCAAACCAATTAAGTTTGTGTGGAATTTCCAGTTTATAAATTAACTCAGTACATATTAAGTGACGTAACCCATAGCACCGTGTTTGCCCTTCCAACATAAGGGGTGGTTAAGAGGATGGCACACACACTGAATCTGAGTTCAACCCTGAAAATGTCTCCCAACTACTCATTCATTTAATACATATTTCTTTAGTGGTTACTGTGAGGCAGCAGTTGTATTGGTCAATAGTAATATAATGATGAGAAAGACAAATATGACTCCTGAACTCATAACTGATAATCTAATAGAAAAGGAGGGCAAATTGAATTTGCAATACAATGGAGTCAGGGCTTTGTTATGAGTTCCAGACCTCTCTCCTGACTATCCATGTGACTTTTGATACATTACTTAGAATCTCTGATCTTTAATTTCCTCTTGTATAACATATGACTGCTATGGTTAATTTTGTCTACTTAGCTGGATCATGATGCCAAGATATGTGATCAAAGATGATTCTGGATGTTTCGTTGAGTATGTTTGGGAATGAGGTTAACATTTAAATTGATGAGCTTTGAATAAAGCAGATTACTTGCCATACTGTGGATGGGTCTTATCCAATCAGTTGAAGGCCTGGTAAGAATGAAAAACTAACTTCCTCTGAACAAGAAGGTATTCTCCAGCAGACAATTTTTGGACTCCAACTGTAACATTGGCTCTTCCTGGGTTTCAAGTCTGACTGTCATTGGACTTGAATTGCAATTCTTTTCTGAGTCTCCAGACTGTCAGCCTCACCCATCACATCACCCTCACCAAGCCTCCATAGTTGTGTAAGCCAATACCTTTAAATAACTCTCTCTCTCTCTATATATATATATATATATATCAAAATAGATGCCCTATTGGTTCTATTTCTCTGGAGAACTCTAACGCAAAGACTATTAGCTCTTATATAGATATTAAACAAAGCTTTAAACAAAAGCTTATGAAAGAAGCTTCATGTACACGGTCTCTAGGTAAATCTTAAAGAAGTTCCATTTCCTTTCTTCTCAGATACAAACAATATCTTATGTATGTATAGCTCACGTTGTATGGCACCCTGAAAGATGTTTGGAGACCAAACTTAGTTAAAGTTTTACTGAAAATTGACTACACACTTCCAGGACTGAAAATATTTTAGATCAGGTGCTAACTTTTTATCAGAATGGGAATGTGACAGGTTTCTTGGGAATCCAAGGTTGACAAGGGACTACTGCCAACCTTTGCTATTTCTTCAGGCTGATGGATAGTCTTTTCCCTTCACACTTGTATCAGTAAAAAAATTACCTTTTTATAAGTCTCTAGTAACTGAAAAATGACAAAACAACTTGAGTTTACAAGTATATTTCTGTAATCGATGATACAAAAATGATCCTCTTAGATGTGAAGGTGATCTTCTGCACAGATTTAGAAGGACTCAAGAAACTAAAATTGAATGCATAAAATAAATATTGATCTTTCTCTTAATGAGTCAAAGGCTATGGTTTGTAAATAGGATGGTTTAAAATTTATTTTGCATTGTATTCTTATTTCATAGCTATTTTATGTCTCCATCAGCAAAATTTCAATAGCTTTGAGATTGGCCAAAGGAACTGTAGCTTTCTAAGTGATTTATAAAGGACTTCCCCCTGCCCCCCTCCAGAAACAGAATTACATTCCTGGTTGATTACCTGAACCAAAATTTATTAAAAAATTTTTTTAAATGTTTATTTTTGAGACAGAGCACAAGCCGGGGAGGGGCAGAGAGAGAAGGAGACACAGAATCCAAAGCAGGCTCCAGGCTCTGAGATGTCAGCACAGAGCCCAACATGGGACTGGAACTCACAAACCGCGAGATCATGACCTGAGCCAAAGTCAATGCTTAACCAACTGAGCCACTCAGGAACCACGTTACCTGAACCAAAATTTAAAAGCAAAAAAACCAAACCACCAGCAATTCCTAAAATGCTAGTTTTATGAAGTCTTTGTGTGTTTTCTCCCTTATTGCCAGAGAATTACTGGCTGCGGGAAATAGAAAGACTGATTTGCCTGATCCATGAAATAGAAAAGTCGAGCACAAATACACATTTAGTTTGGAGTGCTACCTTCCTAATTGCCTCTTTTAGGTGTGTCAACAGTGAAAATGTTTAAACAAAGTCATCTTTCTAAACCAGCAGCCTTGAGAGCAGGGTGTGTGTGTGTGAGGGAGGAGACTGGGCACTCGATGTGCAGAAATGTCTTTATTCTGTTTTTATTCTTTATTGTGGCTTGTTTGGGTTTAAAATTCTAAATTAATTTCTCTTAGAATTTTTTAAAAGTTTATTTATTTATGTATTTTGAGAGAGGGAGAGAACAATCAGTGGACGGGCAGAGAGAGAGGGAGAGAAAGAGAATCCTAAGCAGGCACCAGACTGTTAGTGCAGAGCCTGACGCAGGGCTCAAACCCAAGAACAGTGAGATCATGACCTGAGCTGAAATCAAGAGTCAGATGCTTAACAGACTAAGCCACCCAGGCTTAGACCTTCATGAAGGTCTCTCTATGGACTCTTCATTGTGTTCCTCCCTTAGAAATTTAAAGACAACATATGGTTTTCTACTTATTGATTACTGCTGATGAGATAACATATTAATCTACTTCTTCCTCTTGTTTAGATAGATACCTTGCCTTTGCCTCACTTTGGAATTGTAAGGATATTTTCTTCCACAGTTTTCTATAGCTTTATCAGTGTTCTATAATTTATGGGTCTCTTTCATGTATTATACTCAATCCCTGTGGGTCCTTTCAAGATGTAGACTTATTTCTTCAACTCTGGACAATGGTCTTCTTTTATTTCTTTAATTATTTATCTCTCCTCCTTTTCTTTCATTCTGTCTTCTTGGAGTTTTATTGGATGGATATTGGTCTTCTATATCCCTTGCTTTACTGTCATGTTATCTTTCTCCTTGTCCCTTTTCTCCATGTTCTGATGTATTTTCTGTACTATCTAATTTTAATTTCACCATCAAGAGATCTTTATTCCTAATTGCTCCTTTTTCATACCACTGGATTCATGGACATAATATTTTCTCAAATCTCTTTGGGGGTATTAATAGAATATATCTATATCCTTTTTTTTATCAAGACAAGTTACTCAGTTTGTTAATGGGAAAAAAATTGTCTTTTCTGTTTGTAATACTGCTTGAAAAACTTTAGATACCTGGTGAAATTTGTTTACCTGTTCATATTTATCATTGAAGACCTATGCTGATTTCATAGAGAAGGCTTACCTCTGTTACACCAGGAGGTTATAACTAGAGTTGTTTGAATAAAAAAGACAGCCTGTCTTTTGAATAAAAAAACAAGAATGGATACTAGGAACCCTATTCAGCAATCTTATCCCCATTAGATAACTGGCTCAATTTTTAGAAACTTATCTTAAATATATTTTTCATGGGGCAGAATTTCCAGCCATGGTGATGTGGAGTTTAGTGAATCTTCACACAAAACAATAAATATAAAACTGGACTTAATTGTGAAACATAACTATTTCAGTGCTCTGGAAATCGAGTTAGGCAAACAACAAACTGGGGGGTGGTTACTGGAGTGTGTGAGTCTATATAGCCTTGTTGCCTGTGGCTGCTCCAAATCCACTCCCTCTCAATTCAATCCACAAAGTAGTTTTATTAGGGTGGGATTGGCTGTGAAAACAAGAAGTTTTGCTGCCTTTAGGGCCAGGTTTTATTTGAAGCAGAGAGTGAAAACTCATGCCCATTGGGCTTTGTTGGGGAAAATAGCAAACTTGCTAGGAAACAAATAGGGAAAACACAAAGCTCTGTTAGCCTGAGATTGTAGACCTAGTTAGGGGGTTGGACCAACTATAAATTTAACAAAGATCCAGGAGCCGAGAGAGCCTTAGAAGGGCTAGACAAGTCTGCCACACAGCCTTGACCAATAGGAAATTTGTCTGCAAGTGCAGTGGAGACCTGAAGACTTGTATTACCTGGTTTCCAGACTCATTATAAAGCCACTCCAATGCCTTAGTACTGGGGAAGCGATAGGAATGTAGAACAATGGAACACAATAAAGAGTCCAGAGAGAGACCTTCATGAAGTCAATTGATTTTCAACAAAGATGCAAAGAAATTTCAATGGTAAAAAGATAGTTTTTTCAACAAATAGTACTGGAACAATTTTGGGTATCCATATGCAAAAACAAGAACCTCCATCTGTAAATCATACCCTATTGTAAAATGAGCTCAAAGTAGAATACAAATCGAAATATAAGAGTTACAAGTATAAAATGTCTAAAATAAAATATTTCTGACCTAAGTCAGGCAAACATTCTTAGGACATTCATAAAATAAAATTAGATAAATTTGACTTCATCGCCAAAATTAAAATATTTTGTCTTCGAAAGTCCCCACTAAGAAAATGAAAAGACAAGTCATAGATGGGAAGAAAATATTTGGATATTATGTATCTGAAAAATAATTAGTATTTGGAATGAAAAACCCTTACAGTTGGCTAATAGGAAGACAAACAGCCAATTAAGAATTGAGCAAAATATTTGAATAGATACATTACCAAAGATGATACAAGGATATACAAATTATTAATAAGCAAATGAAAAGCTTCTCAACATCATTAGACATTGGGATACTGTAGATTTCCCCAGTGTAGATTATACAATTATCTATATCTGCATACTCTCTGTGACAGTGTCTTTCCAAACACTGAAAATATCATGATTTGGTGAATATTTGGAGAAATTGGAATCACCATACATTACTGCTGAGAAAATAAAATGGTATGACCATTTTGGATAAAGATTTGGCAGTTTAAGATGTTAAACACATACCTTCCAAGCAACCAACCGATTTTCACTCCTAGGTATCTATCTGGAAAATAAAAGAGACGTCCTCACCAAGACTAATATGGGAGTGTTCCTAGCAGTAGTATTCATAATAGATTTAAACTGGAAACAATCGAAATGCCCATCAATGGATAAACAAAATGTGGTGTGTTTATACAATAGAATACTGTTTGGCAATGAAAAGAAATAAACTACTGACACGTGCTACAGTATGAATGAATTTCAAAGATGTTATGTTAAGTAAAATAAGACAACGTGAAACATCACATGCCCAATGATTTAAGTGAAATAGCTAGAAAAGTAAATCTGTGGAGACAGTGAGAACACAAGTGATTTCCTGGAGCTGGTAGAAGGAAAGGGGATGGACTAGAAATAAGCACAAGGAAATTCGGGAGGATTATGGAAATATTTTTAAATTGGATTCTGTTGATAACTGCACAACCGTATAAATTTATTAAAAATCTGAGAACTTCTTACATTGGGTGAAATACATAGTATATAAATTATGCCTGGAGAAAGCTATAGTAAAGAGAAGAAAATCTTTTCCTGCTCCAACTTGAAATAAAATTTTTCATTACTTTTTTTTAATGTAGGCCTAGAGTATTGAGGGAAAACATTGAGGAGACTTTGCTGGACATCATTTCCAACACAGAATTTAAATAAATAAGTTGAAAACATGCTAGCCAATTTATTAACATACCAAATGTTTATTCTATACCACACCAGTTGATTCATCGGGTGTTGGCAAATTCTAACTACAGAAAGAAACTGGCCTTAAATGCTATCTGATCAGACTCATACTCCATTGAAAGACCATAGCTTCCACACATATGCCTGTAAAGGAGAAAGAACACAGAGTTTGGCAAGAGACCATTGATATTTCTGATTTTCTGGTACTTGGCATGAACCTAGCATTGGATCATGCATGGTGAGATGTGGTTATGGATACTTTGTCTGATATTTTAAACAATAATCCCAATGGCCAGTAGTATTTTCTTTCATTAAGATTACTTTGACCAATTCTTTCTGATGAAATTATCCTTTTAGTAACATCTGCTTTCAAGTTCCTAGAACAAAAATTTCAGAATCTTGAGGTGGTATGTGACTCTCTGTTAACCTGGCCTGTATCTCCCTCAAATCTTGCCCAGTGTTCCTATGCTTAAGACATACTTAGTTCTAAAATTTCATCTTTCATGGATTCTTATTTTTATAACTTTATTGAGATATAATTGACATATAGCATTATGTAACTTTAAGGTATACAAAGTGTTGATTTGATACAATTATATATTGCAATATAACTAACAACCACAGTGTTAGCTAACATCTATATCACATTACACACTATGGTATGTGTGTGTGTGTGTGTGTGTGTGTGTGTGTGTGTGTGTTGAGAACATTTAAGATCTACTCCTTAAGCAACTTTCAGGTATAATAGTACAATATTGTTATCTATAATCCTAATGCTATACATTAGATCTCCGGAATTTAGTCATCTTCTCATGGGAAATTTTCACTTTTTGATCAATTTCTCCCCATTTACCCTACCCACTCAGACCCTGGTGACCACCATCCTATTGTTTGTATAAATTAAGCTTTTTCATGGACCCTTCTTATCACTGTTGTGCTCTTAAACACGTTTCAGGTATAATTATATAATTTATTTGCAGACTACTAGCTCTTCCAAAATTATACTTCATAGCCATACAGATTGTGCCTCCATTAAATGCTATACTGAGAAATTCTGTACCTGTGTTCTATCACATAGATGGTGATCATCAGCACTAGGTTATTCATCAATTATCTATATTCACATTAAAGAATAGGATGTTTCTTTTGATTTTGAAACAAGAAAATTTCTCTCTGAAAGATCCTTTTGATTAATTATTTCTTACATTCACTCCTTACAAGTGGCTGACCATGTTTCTTTCACATAAATAAACTATGTGTTAAAGTCTCTTTCTATAAGAGATAAAATTGATTACTTTATTATACTGCTTTACTGGTTTAAGTGATTATAGCCTAGTGGATTGCTGTTATCTTTTTAATTATGAATTAATTTAATTTGTGGAGGTTGAAAGCATTAGCTGGTTTTCTTTAATTAATTGTTTTTGGATGAATTGCTGGAGGAGTCTTTTATAATGGCGATGGTGGCTAATACACAGGCTTTCATCTTTGGAGACCACGTCCTGATTTAGATGAAAGCCATAAATATTGTGAAGCACATCTTGGTTAGGTGCCACGCATGTCCTGATACTAACTCAATCAGCTAACTAAGAGGAGAGTTGGCCTCATCACAGAGGAAAAGCCGGAGGGACTTCCTGAGACCTGCCTTTGGGAGGGTTACGTGGAATGCTCTGTGCTTCTGTCGGACTCTGAGCTGAACTGTAGTCCCCTCATCTGACTGTGCTTAGACTCTAGGATTGAATCCTGGCGCATCTCATACTAGTTGCAGACACCCTGCATGGTTTTGGATAAGTCACTTCACTTTCTTGTCTTCAGCTCGCTCATCACAAAATTAGAGAAAATAATTATAATTACTTCAAAGGGTTGGTGAGAAGATTGAATAAAGATCACAAATATAAAGTACATAAAGTAATATTGGACACATAGTTAAATGTTCAATAGATGTTAACTGTTTTTAGGGTTATTGGCCAACCTTAGAAGCCCCCTCCCACCCTTCAGTTCTCTCTTGTTTCTTGACCTTGTTCTTCTGCAACTCTGGGATTCCTGAATATTCTTTTTTTTAATGTTTATTTATTTATTTTGTGTGGGAGAGTGTGTGTGATCGCATGTATGTGAGCAGAGTAGGAGCAGAGAGAAAAGGAGAGAGAGAATCCCAAGCAGTCTTTGTGCTGTCAGCACAGAGCCCAACGTGGGGCTCATTCTCATGAACAGTGAGATCATGACCTGAGCTGAAATCAAGAGTTGGATGTTTAACCGACTGAGCCACCCAAGTGCCCTGAATATTCTTTTACCTGGACGTTAAAACACCAAAGATGAGCTTCAATAATTTAAGTATATAAGATAGCATTTTTTCTTTATGCTGTTTAAATGAATTTTTCTTTGAATGTGAAAGACATTTTCTTTCCACTTCATTGACTGTTTATTGCATGACTCATATTTTATGCTGAGATGTCTAAAAATTGATTGGTTGGTTAAATTTTGATTCAATGCATTAAGCTCTTTTGAAAGTACTTTTTATAAGTATTACCCTCACTTTTTACTCTGAACATACAACTCCATGTTGTACAGTTTTAAAAGATCTTTTTTATTATTAATTTTTTAATATTTTATTTATTTTTGAGAGAGCGAGCCCAAGTTGGGGAGGGGCAGAAAGCAAGGGAGACACAGAATCTGAAGCAGGCTTCAGGCTCTGAGCTGTGGTCACAGAGCCTGATGCAGGGCTCAATTCACAAACCATGAGATCATAATCTGACCTGAAGTCAGCCGCTTAACCAACTGATCGACCAAGGCCCCCCTGTAAAGATCTTCTTTGTTTATGTGTTAGCTACATCCATTTATTCATGCACTTTAAAAATTATACTGAGCACCTGTTGTGTTCTAGTAACTGGTACATAATTTAAAGTGACCACTGAATTTAACACATGGAGGTCATTGGTAATCTTGATAGTTGATAGCCTGATCAGAGTGTGATTAAGGGTCAACAAAGGCAGAAAAATTGATGAAAGCAAGTATAGATGATTTGTTGAGGAGTGTTTCAGGAAAGGAGAATAGAAAAAGGGAAAATTAAATGAAAGAAACTGTAGAATCAGAGGAAGTTTATTATTATTATTATTATTGAGATGGGAAAATAATAGTTTGATTGTATGCTAATGAGAATGATCCAGTACTGCAAGAAAGACTGTTAATTCAGGAAAGAAAGAACACTTGCTGAAAAAGTATCCTTAAAGAAGGGAGAGGAAACAGATCTGCATGAGAGGAATGCAGGCCTTTGATAGGAGAAAAGTATCATTTATAGTAAAATAAAGAAAAAGTTGAATATCCTTCATCGATGTTCATTAGCTAAATTGTGCTGAGTCACGCTCTCGTCTAATTACTGGGGCTACCACAGAACTGCTTCCCTCGTAATGGATACTGTCTGCTCTCATCTGTGGCTTCCTCTACCTTTACAACATCCTATCTACCAGCCAGGACTCAACTGTAATTTTATATTTAGCTCAAAAGCTTATAAATATGTTTGCATCTGTCTATCTCTCCCATTACGACCTAGGCATCTTTGGGCCGATATAGATCCTTTCACCGACAAGATCAAGAGCAGTATGTGGAACAGAAATCAACTATTTCCCTCTAGCTAGTGAGAGGCTGCTTCTAATTTCTTCATTGAAGTTACTAGCTGGTTTGCCCTTTCTGCTTTTAGCTTTTCCTAATTATGTCCTTTCTGTGCAGTGAAACTTAGTTCACAAAGTACACGTGGCAGCTTTAGGATGATGATATGTGTGAATTCATGTATGTGGGCGTATGAAAATGTGTGTGTGTATAAATTTTAATTTGCAATATTTAGAAGGAGAGTAGGGACACTAATTTGTGAGAAACTGCATGAAGACCTGCATCCACATTTCCTTTCCAAGCTTAGGCCTTGAGTTGAACACCTGCACACACCTGCCTTATCTAAGTGATAGGGGCACTGGTCCTTCGGTAGATTTTGGTGGGAGAGTGGTTCACGGGCCCTCACACACTGAAAGAGATGGCTGCTTCTTCTCCTTTAATTATAGTAGAAGAGGGAAGTTTTAATTGATTTAATTAGTGCCTTGAGTGTCTTTGAAATTCCCTTGCTCTTCTCTATAGCCATGATAACATCACGGCCTGTGTGTGAATTAGTTCCAGGAGCGATGGGGGACATTGACTTTATTCACATGAAATAGTCTTTGATTTCTTCTCATGTAAAACCTGCTTATCATGGTTACCACCTTGGCTTTGCCAGTTGCTTTGAACTAATTTCTTGTTCCTATTATCAGAGTGATGTTTTATTTAAATGAAACTTCTGCTCAAGAACTCTTTTTGTTTTGAGGTAGGTTAAAGAGAAAAGTAATGGGGGTGAGGATACACTCACTATGGGCTTCTTGTGAACTTTGAGATTCTCACTTAAAAGATGATCTCAGATTGGATTGTGAATCACAAATAGGAAGTAGGAATAATAGATGAAATTTGGGGGGAAAAGTAGAATAGATAAGTAATATATCAATGATAATTTCCTGATCTTGAAAATTATACTCTGGTTGTGTAAGATGCTAACATTTGGTGAATCTGGATGTAAATGTAAGAAGATTCTTTGTACTATTTCTGCAATTCTTTCTTAAGTTTGAAAACTTTTTGAAATAAATAGTTAATGAGTGTCTTAAAGCTAAATCTTAACCTACATAAACTGGGTGACAGTGTCCAAAAAGAGAGACTACATTTGGGGGGAAACAGGAAGGCTGCTAGAAATGATAATTTTGGAGCAAGGCCATCATCACAGTTGCTGACAATAATGACCTTGAGGAAGATTTTGGAAAAAAATCTTAGTAACTGCCAAAGTAAGGATTGCAGACACACACTGTCACATGAGAGGGGGATTTCTTCTGAGAGTTTCTTCTGTATAAACTTAATGGGTTAGTTTAGGCCAATGGATAAAAGATAAAAACAATGAGTCTGGGTTATCATGAAGAAGACATTTCTAACAATTAGAGCTATTCAGAAATGAAGTAAACTGCTGGTTAAGAGTTTTCCTGCCATCGTTGGAAATTTAAACCAGAAAACAAGTGACTTTTGCATTTTAATACTGAAGAAAAGGATCCTGAACTGGGTAGGAAGCAAGACAAAACAAGCTTCTTTTCCAACATTAATAGTCCATGAGTTTTTCTCACTAAATGTTTGAGTGATGTTCCCAAATGTATAGTTTTTTATATTAATACCACTTCTAGCACTAATACTGTGTGTGTGTGTGTGTGTGTGTGTGTGTGCGTGTGTGTGTGTGTGTGTGTGTGTCCCCCGCCGAGGTTCAGGGTGTTTAAAATATTTGCCCCAAGATGATAATTTATATGGATTATACATGTGGATAGTATTAGATGCTGCACAGTACTGTTAAAGGTGATTTATTTGTTTGTAGAACATTAGCCCAAGACTGCTCCAAATAGATCTGCAGGGTGCAGGTTTGAAATTAATGTGCTAGAGTACTTTAAGGTAGGGAGCATGCTGGCTGGTTTTGCTGATCTTTGGTGCAGCCAAAGGCTCTTACCTTGATGGATGGTTGTTTCTTTCTTGATCAATGCATGAATCATCTCTCCTAGGTCAACAAAGAGAGAAACCAGTGGGTGGGCCTGCCCACTGCTGGATTCAGTTCAAAGCCTGTAGAGAAATTTACATTGTAAGGCAGATATAAGAAGGTATGTTTATTTGAATCCCTGACACATTACTGTTTTTCAAGATTATGTTACCTGAGCTGGATGGAAAAAAAACCAAGTGCTTTTTCTTTACTCATTGGAGTTGCTTAGATGAGCTCATGGTAGACAGACCATCCTTAGACTTATGTTTGGGTTTTCTGCAAGGAATAACAGTTGATTTATAAATGAACCACATTACCAAGGTTTTAACTGTTAGATCAAAATAAACTCTTGAAAATATCTTCATTTTGTAGATTATAATTTTACTTAAGAAATAAAATAATATCCAATTGGTCAATCTTGATTCATGAAGGAAGAGAATCTTGTCTGGTATGGCAAAGGTACAGATGCTATTCTCATTGCCCTGACAGGTGGAGCATGAAAAGACAGCCTAGGGGATAATTAAGTGTCATTACCAAAAGATTCTGCGTTTCAAATATTAGTTTTAAGATAGTATTAAGGATATCTTGATATGGTAAAAATAAAGAAGAATTCTACAGGATAAATCCCTACTTACTTAAATTCAGCAAACTAAAATATGGGTGATAGAATGGATAAAGAACCCTATCCATGGAAACTGTTGCCTGTACTTGATTTTTTAAAAAGGTTGGGGAAAGTGCTTCAGAATTAGGCAGGCCTGCAGGAATTTAGATTTTTTGCTTACCATTTTTGTGATACTGAAAAAAATGACTTATTTTCCTTGAGTCTTAGTTTTTTTTTTTTAATTTGTAAAGTGGATAAGTAATATCAATTTCAAAAAGCTGTCGTGAGAGTCAGAGGAAGTAATCCTGAGTACTTAGCACAGTGCTTGGCATGGAATAGACTATAACATTTTCATTTAAAAAATTAATTATGTAATTATTTGTTTTTCAACACTAGTCACAATTAGGACAAGAATTATGTTGATATACATTGCTCTTGGTCTTTCAAGAATCTAGCACCATCCTTTGGACATAATAATTTACGAACTTAATTACTTTAATAATCTTAGTTTCCTTGGTGCCTGGGAGTTTAACTGAAGTGTGGGATTGGTCATTGGTGAGAATATCACTGTGGGTGGCAGCAGGGAAGGTGGGCATGATCCTGCAATGCTCAGGACTTGGCTATTGACCCTTTTCTATCTGTCAATTCAAAGATTCTCTTCTCCCAAGAAAGGAAGGAATATCAATTGGGAAATGAAAACATAATCTTCCCTTCAGAACTGGAAAAATCCAACCTGTTCTAAATTAACAGCAAAACTGTGGAGCCTTTACCAGAGGAGAAAGGCAGAGGCAGTGGGGGTCAGTAGGTATCAAGAGTAAAACAATGCAGATTGGGAAAAATCACATCATTCTGGTTTCTTCCTTAAGTGCGGTAACACTGATTGTCTTGAAGATCCTTTTCAAGACAACAGAAGAATCAAGTCCTTCTGGATCTATCCTCCTAAGGCAGCAGAGGAAGACAGCTGTTTCAGGCATGACTGAAACTCCTCTTATTCCTTAAAGATTTTGACATCGCCTTCATCTTTCACATTATTCAGAGAAGCAATGACATTAACTTTCCCAGGTGACTTTCAGTCCCTTTCGAGAGAAGCTCTCAATCCTTCCATGAATAGCAATGTGTGTGTGTTCTGCAAACAAATGAATTGCTTGAGCTTTCAAGAGTGTCACATTATGCAGACCAATTAGTTCAGAAGGTGGCTCATTATTTTTGAAATTTCTGCCATCGAGTGTCTATAGTTAAACTTACCAGATGAGAGTTTTCAATTAAAACAAATTTTTTTTACCTAAACTTATTTTTTTTTCTTTTCTCTCATTTTTTTCTTTCATTCCCCCCTCCCCCCTTTTACAACACACTTGAGGTCTCTGAATCACTTCTGATCTTTAACTTTTCTGTATAATGAAAAGACTGACTTTTCCTTCACATTTATAGAAATGAGTGGTTCTGTATCAGTGCCCCAAAAACTCCCCTAAAAGTAGCCGACTGCTCTTTAATATTAATGGCCAGACAAGATGTATGGATAGACTATAGCAATTAAAAGAATGTTTCCCCAACCATATCTGGCAGTTTACTTCTAACATGGAATATGGTAAAACCCTGCCATTGGTCGACGATTTGGAAGCGGAACAGGGAACTTTTGTCTGGTGTTAGCTCTATAGGTCTGTAGAGACTTAATTATCAGTGTAGCTGCTTGGAAAGTCACACCTTATATAGATTGTTAGTGAAACTAAACAGTAAATGTGGCCATGGAAGAATTCATTGAGGCCATATTGTATATCCAAAACCATGAGCTATGAAGTCAGAAAAACGTGGCTTGAATTCCTGGTTGTGTGACTTGTTATGTGATGTCTAGAAGCCTCAGTGTTCTTTGCTAGAAAACAGGAGTACTTACATATATCTCAGGCAGTACGTTCAATGACCAAATTGCGAGTATAAATTAAACACAGGTAGGGCCATGTATGTCTCCTTGGCCTCTCACTAGCCATCATTCTAGAAGCAAGATCTTTCTGTGAAATTTATCTTCATCATGGGTTGTCTGTACGAGTTTGGGGAAATTACTTACCTTTAGAGTTAGCTTGCTTCTTTTTTTGTGGAGATAGACACTCAGGTGCAGAGAGTTAGTTACTCATCCTTCTCAGTTCATGGGACACTATTTTCATTGGTCCATGTGAGTCTCTTATTGTATTTATTCACTTTTACCCCTAGTGACTCAGTTCAATTATTCTTGCTTCTCATAGGTGAATATTTTAATGTGTATCCTTTTATTTGTATATGTTCTTATAGAACATGCATTATTGCTTTGTATATAGTTCTAATTTATATAAATTATATGGTGCAATATACCTTATTAGTTTATCTTTTCCACTCAATACTTAAAACTTCTGTGTTCTGTGTGTAGAAGTCTACATTTTATAGAATTGTATGCCTTCCCTATATTGTACCTGTCCATTCCCCCAGTTATGGACCCAGGAATTGCCTCTAATTCTTCTATTCAACTGACAGAAATTAGGAAACAGGAGAGTTCCAAGTGATAGGGATTTAGAATCCTCATGCACTATTGGTGGAAAGATAGATGGGTATGCCTACTCTGGAGGTGTGTGTGTGTGTGTGTGTGTGTGTGTGTGTGTTTATACACACATGCACACATGCATCAGCAGAGATATACAGATACAGATTGTAGGGGGCAGCATAAAAATATATACATATGCATGCACATACAGATGCTATGACCTAGCAAATATTCTGAAGTCTGGGCAGTAATAGTTCACAGAATTCCAGCCTCTGCAATATAGGAATGCAGATTAGGGGAGGCATGAGCAAATGGTGAATGTTAATTCACCATTCTGCCAGTCTTATAATGTGTATTATGGAAGACCCAAAGTCCCTGCATGCTCCTTCTGGTGAGAATAAACTGGATTTTCTAATCTTTCTTTGGCCATAGACCCTTTTGACAACCTAGGAAAGCCTATGAAATCCTTTTCAAGACGTCATTTTGAAATGCATAAAGTAAAATTTATGCAATTACAAAGGAAACCGATCATATCAAAGTTAAATTATAAAATATTAAAACATTATATTACAATAATCTGTATCTTCTTATTAATGGATTAAATGAAAAAATCTAGTACTATGTCTAATAAATAAGTTGTCATAATTTTGAAGGAGCAATGAATGTAAGGCTACTTCAGGATATCTGCAACAACCCTAATGTGATAAGAAAACATCTGTAATTAAATTGGTGACAAAGTTACAGGAATCCCTGATACTATGGTGCTTTTCCATATTCACCAATAAAGACAATTCTCTGAATTCCAGGTTAAGAACCCTTAGTTTAAGGAAAGAAAATGGGCTGAGCCTTGGTCATCACTGGCCACTCTTGACAACACCCATTTGCTATCAGACCACTGGGCATCTGCTTAGGTCAAAAATAGATATTTAGCCTCTAAAAAAGATTCAGCATTGGAAGATACAATATCCTTTCCTATAAATCTGCAAGTTTGAAGATGGAGAAACAAGGTCAAGGGTGACTAGCCACCATGATCTGTTTCATCAATGCACCATCCCAACAAGGTCTTTGTCCTGGTCTTCTGTTATTCTATGGACTCTGATGGCTGTCAAACCCTGAAGGGAAGGTGTATTCAATGAAGGGAAGATGTAGCCAATGATTGTCACTCCGGAGTGAGTGTGTGGGCCTAATATTTAGTGAAGAAGCAAGAGGTATGCTCCAGACTCTCCTCCCTCTGCCCACTCTGTTCACCGACTGCTCCAGACCACAGCAGGAACCCTCTTGTTTTGTCTTTCGTAGACATCCTCCAGCTCCCAAGAACCTTCAGATTCCCCAAGAGTTTCTGACAGTTTTGTTGTTTGTTCTTTAGATCCGTGCTCTCTTCTTGCTTCATCAGTTTCTCCAGGGATTATTTGGAGAGGAAGCAGACAACAGTTCTTGCTAGTTTGTCATCTTGGCAGGAACATGGTTGAAAAATAGCAGCTTAAAGTTATCTTGATAGGATTATCTTGAGAGTGAAATGAGGCAAGGAAGATACTTTGCACAGTTGCTGGCCCATAGCAGGTCACATCTTTACTACTCATGCATTTTGAGAACATACGATATGCCAATGGTGGCCTGACCTGTTAGTGCCACCAATGGGAATGAAGCATATGGCAGAGGTCTCTCCATCTGAAATAGTGGCTTTCAACCTTGGCCACATATGTAAATGTGTAAAGTCCATATGCTCAGGCCACACCCCTGTCCATTTATATTGGGATCTCTCAGGGAGGGACTTGAGCATTGGCATTTTTTAAAGTTTCTCAGATGATTCCAATGTGCAGTCAGATTTTGGAATCTCTGAATGAGATTCTTGGCTTAGAAGTTGTTCCCTTTCCTTTATACCTCAGTAAAGATGGTCATTGAGAAAAAACAAAATTTCTAGAAGAAATATTCAATTTTTAAAAATTTTTAACATTTATTCATTGTTGAGAGACAAAGAGAGACAGAGTACAAGCAGGGGAGGGCAGAGAGAGAGGGAGACACAGAATCTGAAGCAGGCTCCAGGCTCCGAGCTGTGAGCACAGCGCCTGACTCAGGGCTTGAACTCACAAACCGTGAGATCATGACCTGAGCCAAAGTTGGACGCTTAACTGACTGAGCCACCCAGGCACTCCAGAAATATTCAATTTCTAAACAAAACCAGCAACCTTAATGTTTTATGCACATGCACTCACACACATACACATTGTGTGTGTGATAAAGCAAGTATTTAAAGCACTCGGGGGTGGGATGGATTTGAGGAAGAAGAGGAGAGACTATGATAATTCTGGACTGAAGATAATCTTTTCAGTGGTAAAAGGACATATTCCTCATGAGTGTAAAATTCCTAAAACTAGGAAGCTGAGCCCTTTGGAAAAGGATTTGTTTACTTGAACTTCATAGGGAGAATTCAGTAATATTCCCTGAGGTGATCACATCATTCATCAGTATAAAGTTCGTCTCTGTAGTGTTGCGTCTGCAGGAGATTTGACCTGGAAACTTACGATTCTGTGTTATGTGACTCATCAGTAGTTCTTCTAGCTCCATATAATTTGAAATAAACCAGATTTGGAGCATATTATGTAGAGTTATTATAAACTCTAGTGTCTTAAAGTGTCTGCCAATTCAGAGTTATATCTGTGTGTTCTCTCCATGGAGTGAGGTGTGGAAGTGGGAGAGAAAGACTTGGCTTGGGAGGAGAGCGAGCACAGATGGCCCTGACAGTTGGGGGTGAAGAATTGTGAGCTATGGAAGACATCGCAGCTGAAGACATATTATGAACTTCCCCTAGAAAATGTTGTCTGAGCAAGAGTTAATGGAAGTTTACGCAGCTCCACTGAATGAAAAAAGGGGCAAAGACAAATATATACAAAGCTTCACATCCAGCTTCTCAAGGTGACATTTTGAAACCCTTAAAACTACCAGAGATGATCCAGTGGAATACTGGAATTCAGCACCTAGTAGTGTGACTCTTATGTTTTCTTTCAACTTTAACAATGTCTTCCAATTACCACTCTGTGTAACATCTAGTCAGCAGCTAAAGAGCAGATAGGCAGCACTAAAATGCTGAAAAGATAAAAATTATCTTTATGGATGCCCTGAGGAAAAAAATCTGAAGGAGGTAAAGCATGTCTGCAGTATCCTTCTCTTCTCCTTAACAACATCAATATTAAAATCGCAACCACCTATCTGCCAGTTTCTGAGTCAGTGTTCAATTTGGAACAGACTCTTTTTTTTTCTCCCCCATCCCCAATCAAATTTATCTCTCCTTGTCCTGTTCTCTCCGATTCTACTCTATTAAATGACAGTTAATTTGACAAATGACTCCTTACTAATAGATTGAGTGTTAATGCAGTCATTAAAAAGTAATAACAAGCATTTATTGAATGCTTTCTATATGTCAGGAAATGTATTAAAAGTGTGAACATATATTATCTCCAACCAAGTTAACATTTTCATTTTGAAAGGTACCTAATGATTTAACCCAAGAAAATGGCCCAAATGGCATACCTTTGGGCTCCTGGCAGGGGAGAAAGGGCATATTTATTGGCTAGAAAACATGACAGAGCTTCTCAAATCACATCTGGTGGTTTATCATCTGTTTCATATGTGGCAAGATATTTATTAGAAAGCATATAAAATATGAGTCAGGAGCCCTAGATGACTAGCTTTTATGAACCATGATCTTCAGCCATTTCTTAAATTCTCTGACTCTGTTTCCTCATCAATAAAAGCAGTATAATCAATAATATCTTTATGGTTGTTGGTGGTGATTAGACCTCACTCTCTATTTATTTGTAATTTTAAATGATTCATACATATCTTAGTAATGGAAGTGTTTCCTACAAATGAGGCCCCAGTCTGTTCTTCGATTCAGGACCCCAAAGTCTAGTTTTGGGATGTCTATGGACATCTTTTCATTACAATATTTTGAAATTCTTTAATCCATCAAGAATTTCATACTAACAACTAAAATATTTGTCATGATTCTTGTGGATTACAATGTAGTTGATGAATGGTTGATAACACCTTGTAGGAGGCTCTTAATGAAGTTCTATAAGATTTTGTGGACCACTTTAATTCCTTGCTCAGGATGTATATGTTTCTAGGCCATGTGGGTTTCTGATAAGTCTTAGTAGAAGTTTAGATATATGAGCATAATAATTTTCACTTATGCTTAAAACCGTATCAGCCAGTAGCTGCTAAATTATTAATTGGGCAGTGTTACCCAAGCACTTTTAAAAGGTCTGGGTAAAATTATTAATATGTTTTATTGTGCCAGAACTTATAAATTTATTCTGGTTTGGCAAAAAGTAGAGAGCAATACTTTGTGAAATTTGATTCATTTGGGAAATAAATAAAAATGGAATAAGGATTTTTCTCTTTAATTTCAAGATGCTTTGCTTGTCTGGCTTGGAAATTTGGCTCATTAATCTGATCGGTCTATGTTAAAGGAAATGAAATCTGTCCTGGATAATTTTCATAGTCACATATTTAGTCAGAGAAGCGGTTGATATTTCCCACTAGTGTGTTAGTAATGATAGTATGAGAGAGCTCGATTACTTTTTGGTGTGTGCCAATTTCTTTTACAGGCATGGAAGAACTTTAAATATGGCTGGATCTGTATTTAAGCTTTGGTTTTGTTTGGGCTCATGGGTTCATGCTAGGTACATTAGTTGTGAGACGTAGTAAGTATTTTCCCCTGTAGAGTTCCCCAAATTTAGGTCATTCTTAAATTATCTTTTCATGTCACTTCTCTTAATAAAAAACTTTTTCCATCTTCCACATGCTGCATTCTGTACCAGATTGGGCAACTTGCTCCGTCACTTTTACTAAAAGATGAGTGAACTTCCCTGAGGATGTTTTATACTTACCCTTTCATCCACAGTATCCTGTTCATAACCTTCACCAAAATATTCAGAATGATCTTCGGCCCTGACATCACAGTTGCTCTGGTATCCATCATTCCCCAACAAAATGCTACCCAAATGACAAAGTTCTTAAAATTCCACTTTTTTTTTGAGCCAAACGTGATCTTTCCAAACGTTAGTCTTAATTCATGTATTTTCTATTTTTTAAAAAATGTTTACTTGTTTTTGAGAGAGAGAGAGAGAGCCCAGGTGAAGTAGGGTATGAGGGGGGCGGGGACAGAGTTTCCGAAGGAGGCTCTGCACTGACAACAGCCAGCCCAATGTGGGCCTGGAACTCAAGAACCCTGAGATCATGACCTGAGTCGAAGTCAGATGCTCAACCGACTGAGCCACCCAGTCACCCCATGTATTTTCTAATTTTTATGATAGTTGTTGAGAATATTTGTCAATTTAACAAGTTTTAAATTCTGTGAGAATAGAAATAGTGACATATGCTGGCATGGCCCCCAAGCTGTGCACCGTTGCACTTCAGTGAGTCCCCAGGGCTGGTGTGGATAGTTTAACTTCTCAAGGGAAACAGCGATAGTTGACGTCTGTAGGTCACTGCATGAACCACAAGCTTGAGGTAGTTCATAATTTCCACATTAGATCACACTATATCCTTTTTCATGAGGTCACACTTTGTGAAGCTGGGTTTTTGAAGATTGTGGTGATAAAAAAAACACAAAAAAATTAATGTGGGGCAAGAAATGAGGGTAGCAGTGTAATCTGATTTGAGAATCACAAAAAATGTGGGGCAAAAAATGAAGGTAACAGCGTAATCTGATTTGAGAATTTGTGCTGTGTTCAATAGACATATACATCCCATTTACAAATAGAAATAAAGTTTAAAATATTGTTTTCTTTCATTGTGGTTTATTTTATTATTTTTCAAAGGGCTGTTAACTTGTTATGATATAATAATTAATAACTTGGTAGGACCTAATTACCTAATACATGACACTTTCAGGTATTACTTTCTTTTCCCTAAGTGAGTGTTGTGGAAATAACCTAACGAGACACCAAGGACACTGTGAACCAAGAAAGTTTGGGAAACTCTGGTGTATTGCATGTTTGTACATTTTTGGTACCTAAAGTGCCTTATATAGTAGATATTTCATCATTTTTTTAAAATTTGAAATAACTCATGCCCATGATAGTCATGAGTTTACTTAAATAGCATTTACTTCTGCTTGACATATAAAACTTATGGATGATTTCAAAATGAGGACACAGTAGGTCTTGGACACTACACACACACATGCGTTCTTGCTAGGTACATTAGTTGTGAGGCAAAGTAAGTATTTTCCCCTGTAGACTTCCCCAAATTTAGGTCATTCTTAAATTCTCTTTTCATGTCATTTATCTTAATAAAAAATGTTTCCATCCATCCAGACTCTTCGATGTCTGAGAAGAGAAAAAAAAAAAGAAGATAATTTGACCTAAGAGCAGACACATGGCATAGAAACGTTTCATTAATAAAAGTGAAGGCAACATTAGTCTGAGCAGACGCAGTCAGTGTTCATCAATGACACTTCACAGAGCCACCCAATTGGGCTGCTCCAGGTTTGATTTTAAGGGAATCTTGAGGAATCCTGCCTCCACAAAGCCATAGTATTGATGACCCTTTATTTATCATCAGATACTATGTAAATTATACCCACATGATATCCACACAAACTGTTATATGAGATGGGGAGCACATTGACAAATTACCCCCAAAAAGTTTCTTGTATTTAACAGAAATAATTTCCAGAATAATTTGTGTATGTACAATGAATTATATATACAGGGGCAGAGAAATTTCTTATTCTCTAAGACGGGAAAATTCCCATGTCTGAGGCATTTGCTAGAAAGGGCAGTCCAGAGCAGGGTATCATGGGGGATTCGACTGAATAGCCAAGATGAGTAAATATTGCCATGGACAGACGGGCAGAAGAAAGTAGAGAGGAGCCAGGAATGGGATGAGAGAACACAAAAATTACACTTCGCAGATTTTATGGTTTTGCCTCAGGCCAGCCCTGCAGCTACCAGACAGTTTGATTGTCATTTAAAATCTGAATTCCTAATTTATTAAAAAGAATGTGAACCTTAAAATGTATCTTTACCTTGTTTGCAATGGTTTCTGTGGGTAGATTGGACAAATGAAAGCTTTCTTGCACCTACCTTCTTGGGGTCACCCAATATGAAAACTTTCTAGAATTTAATATTTTCTGTTACTGTTCAAAAATATCTAGTGCCTATCTGCCATTTTGCTTTAACGAACTGTGAAATTTTCATCAAGAAAAAGAAGGGAAGAGAAAGAGAAAGAGGGAGTTGTAAAATGATTTGAGTAGGAAATGTGATATTTTCACTATTGTTCTATCAGTTAGTTTCAAAGTTGGAAGTGGTGATGTGTGCAATTGATTCTTTTTGAATAATCCAAATAAGGCTGTTAGTTAGATGCTATAGTCAGTTAACAGTGGGCTTATTGTTATTAAGAAAAGTTATCTAAAACTTGGAAATAAAGCAAAAAGTATAATTCCATGTCTTTTCAATGTTATATTGTGATGTCGTTTAACTGGCTCACACAAGGTTTATTTAGTCATTTAGGGAATGCAGATTTGTTTGATTTTGCTATTTACCATTTGGTTAGAGTCCAGACACTAAGAAGGAACATGTTAACTTGAGGGTGTCTTCCAGTTAAAGAGAGAATCTCAAAGGTTACAGATTTTTTTGCTCTATAGGGCATTAATCAAATTTATATCTATTACCAAATTAATTTCAGTATTCCTTTGACTGACTTACTATATGCATCACCATTCCTAAAATGCTTTGAATCACCTTTATCATCTTACCTGTTCTTTCTTTAATTAATAAGTTGAATAAAACATTAGGCACATAGTTATTCTATGTTTGCATGAAAGTCATGTTTTTAACGCTTTGAGAATTACACTGGGATACCGATTGGATGGATAATCTTTCCAACATTCTCTGACCCACCTCTTTAAATAAATCAGATCTCACGCTATTAGCTGTTTAGAATTCTAGACAGGCTTAAACTGTAATTTGGATGAGGAAAAAGTACTCATTAGAAAAACTGCCTATGCAATTCAAGTTATTCATGTGTGTGGACCATATGTTTTCTGGCCAGAAACGATGCCTTTTAACTGTAATATATGTTGTATCCCTAAAGCAGATATCACATTATCTTGGCAACTAAATGAAGCAGATCAAGGGGATGGAAATGGTAGGGAATGAAACTGATAATTGCGGAGTGCCTACCACACTCCAAACAGTTGTTATTCATGCTCTAGTTTAGCTTTTAAAATAGCCCTCTACGGTGAGATTATTATCCCACTGTATAGATGAGAAAATGAAATTCAAGGAGGGAAATTTACTTGGCTAGACTACATTATATGAATCAAACCCACGTTTGTCTGACGCTAAAGTTATGTTCTTTCTACTGCTGTGGAACTGAACTTGAGCATTATTTCCATGACATGAGCTAGAAACTATTAGATCTGTAAAAATACTCAATAACTCACCGAAATGATCACTTTTTTCCCCTTTGATATATATTAAAAATTTTGGTCAAGTATTTATAAGAGGAGACAAGGGGGTGCCTGGGTGGCGCATTCAGTTGAGTGTCCAACTTTTGATGTCAGATCAGGTTATGATCCCAGGGTTGTGGGATCAAGCCCTGCATTGGGCTCCGCACTGAGCATGGAGCCTGCTTCAGATTTTATCTCTCCCTCTGTCCCTCTACCCTGCTTGCATGCTCTCTCACACTCTAAAATAAAAATAAATTTGAAATATTAAATTTGAAATAATAAATTTGAAATATTAAAAGAATTTATAAGGATAATTTCAGTACTTTGCCACCAATAACTCCTAGGGTTTATAACACTTAAAACTGGAATGAATGGACAAATTAAGTGAATAAAGAAAAATATTTATAGGATAATTTTGAGAGTTTCTTTATAATGATATATTTTATGGCAGGTTTCAGCTTTCTCATATCAAATACTCTCCTCTAGGCATTTAATTTGGGGAACTTCTCATCAGGTTTACTTTTGGTGGTGTTAGTGCTGGGTTCCATTATGGAATTTGAAGGCATAAATCCCCTCTCCTCCTGCCTCAGAGTATCCATGGATGGACACTTGTTGATTTTGGCCAGGTCAGTAGGACTCTCTTTTCTGAGATTCTGAAACTTCAGTGGACGGATGTAAATTATAAGGGCAATAAGAGGTCAGACTCATTGCTGTGGCCAATGACCCACGTGGACCAAACTCTTTCTGCAGAATGACATTTGCTGTGGCTCTGATTTGGCTATTCCTTTGGAAGTCTTTGGATGTGACTGAGACAGCTAACACTACCACTGCATCCATCCTCCTCTTCCTCATTTTGTTCAAGCGTAAGCTGGGAACATGACTGACAATTATAGACAGATTTCCATCCTTACCTGTAGCTCATGTTTAAGACACTGGGATGTGATGAGTTTGACCACTGGATCATTTCCTTGCCCTCATTCTCCTTTCTTTCTCCATTTCTGAAGGTTTAAGTGAGGTCATTGTATCAACATTAAGTCTCATCTTTCAAAAAAGGACAACACCTTTGGGGATGGCAGGGCAACAAAATGGACCCCTGCTCGATGTTGTGGAGAGGGCTGACCCACCTGTATGGACAAGCCTGACTCGTATGTGAGGGTGAGATCAAGCCCAGCAAGCATATTCCATTGTGTTTGGGCATTTCCTTATTAAAGCAGCTTAGTCTATACCTAATTAATTATTTATTTTTTAATGTTTATTTATTTTGAGAGAGAGAGAGAGAGAATAGGAAAGGAGGAGAGAGAGAGAGAGAGAGAGAGAGAGAGAGAGAGAATCTAAAGCAGGCTCCACATTGTTAGCACAGAGACTGACATGGGGCTCCATCTCACAAACTGTGGGATCATCACTTAAGCTTAAATGAAGAGTCGGCTGCTTAAATCACTGAGCCACCCAGTCGCTCTAATTAGAATGGATTCTTCCCATTATATTTTATGCTTGACTTTTCAGGCGCCCTCCATTTTGTATATTCTTGATATCCCTCCAGTGAAGTCTCTTTTGATTAAGATAGCCAAATTTCATTTCTGTTGCTTATTGCTAAGAACTCTGACCTGCACGGTTTCCATTATAATATGACTTAGAGTAACTTTCAGTTTCTTCTGAAGTGTCTGCTACAGTAATTGTGGTTCTTTGCTGACATGACACTAAGTGCCAGACACTAAGTTCTCTCTCAACAGACCTGCATTTACTAAATATGAGTTGAATAAACATGTCATCATCATGCTTTGTGACTCTCAAGAAAACTGTTAAAAAGTTGACACAAGCCACCATGGATACCCTCGTTGAACTGCTGGGAAAGGTTAAATGAAAGATATGCTGAGTTCATCAGCTCTGTAGGGACAAGTCCCCAGTCTCTGGTCTCCACCGGTTAGCACTGTACCTGGTGTCTAGGGAATGTTTGCTGCATTATTTATTGAATCTGTCATTGCATTATCAGCAACAGAAGGAAATAAGTCCCACTGAGTTTCTAATTAGGCAGTTTATTAGAAATCATTTTAAAAACCCACATGTAAATATAGATAAGGACACCAAAGCAAAACATAATGGATTATCTCTCTACCTATATTTTCTGCATCAGAAGGCAGCCTTGGGGGAGAGAAGTGAGGGAGAAGAAGGAGAGGTTTCTTGACTGAAAGATATGCTCCTCTTAATGGTTCCAACTCTTTACAACTACCTCTCCATGAAGGGTTGACTGTCTGCTCCCTAAACTCACCTCTTAGGACCTCAGAGTGGTAGCAGGTCAGATACTATTAGACCTGGACACTGCACTATCCCTTTGATTCCTCTACAACCATAGTCTTTTAATAATCATTTCGTAAATAAACCTTCCTTGAGTTAGCCTAATTTTTGTGTATGTTACCTGTTGGATTCTTGCTTGATACTCTTTTTATTTGGAATTTGTAATGATAGTATTTAGTTAGCTAAGACGTAAACTAGCAAAGAGACCCAATATACAGTGGCTTAAAAATATAATTTATTTATCTTTTATGTTGCAATCAGACGAAAGTAGGCAGTGTAGGACTGGGAAGAAGCTGTCTTCCTTGATATATGTCTTCCACTGGGTAGATGGATCCCACAGAGTGGCTTCGTCTCACTGTCTCCCAGCCAGCAGTAGTGAGGAAAACAACCAAGGGAGCTCATACACTATCGTTTGAAAAATAAGACCTCAGAGTGGAACTTATCCCTCTTCACATTGCATGAACATTACCTTGGTGTTGTGGCTGCAGTTAGGTGACCGAAAGGCTGGCAAATTCAATCTTTCTTTGGGCAACATGTGCCCTGCTGACATTCTATTACTATGGAAGCAGAAGAAAATTTTTCTGGGAATATGACCAAGTTAAGTCCAGAGGCTCATTTTATTTCAAGAGGAGGCCGTCAGACACCAACTATACCCCAGGGTTACAATATTCAATAAGATGCTTCTTCCTTTCAATGAATTAATGACCTTGTTATAGAGACAAGCACTAAGATCATTTCAACCCAGTATGTGGGACATGAGAAAGGTCTCGTGCAAGTGCTACAAAAGCCTGGAGGAGGACAGTAAGTCCAGGTTTATAGCTCCATAAAGGCATAAGAAAGTAGTACTTGAGCTGTGCTTGAGACCAGGATCACAAACTGATGCCTTGTTGCCAAGTTAAACACCAGTAAGTTGCCTGTCCTTCCGTGGAGAGGAATCCATGACAATGTGAAGGTCTGCTAAGCTCCTGCTCTTTGATGAAAACCTAACTAAGTGGATCTTTCTACATGACGTTGCTATAGCTTTTGCCACACAGCACAAGAGAAACTCACCCCCTTAATCCTGAGCTTTACTGATTTACCCTGAGGTCACGGCCTGAGTCAGTGGAAGCTGGAAATGGCCTGAAGTAGAAAGAGAATGATCTTGAGGTTCCACCTCCCCTTGGAGCAATAGAACGACACAGGATGGGAACAACCTGGCCTTTCATAAGGGGACCTTGGCCCAAACTGCACCAACAACCACATCAAGCTGTTCTCATTCTCCCTGAGGCCAGATGTCCATTCTAATATCAGAACATCTGAGACCCACAGTGAGGACATGTCTGAAAAAGGAACAGTGGCCTTCATTTGTCCAAATAGATTTATCGAATATCTGCTACATACCACACACTGTGCAAGAAGCTGAGGAGTTTCTCCTAATCCCTTGTGTCCTCATCATAAATCTTGATTTATGTAAGGAAACTTGTCCATCTCTCTCCTTTGCCTTTAGAAGATAAACTCCATCATCCTTTCATGTTCCTTTTGATGATGTGAGAATAAAAAAACAACGAAGTATTAGAAGTAGATTTTCACACTGGGCTTTGCTGGCCCTGGGACTCCAAGAATTTCCTAGGGGGCCATGCCAGAAGGGGAAGGCGAGACTGAATGGGTGCAGCTCCTGATTCCCCAGATTACCTCTGCTGGAGGTACCTTGCTTTCACAGGCATTACCGATTAGGATTCCTTATCACCTTTCTTAAGCAGAATAGAAACTATGGGGCTGGGGATGGAGACAGAGTTCTTGCCAAGTCCTGACTGTTCATTCACAGCTACATTTGGACTCTTCTGAGTTATGCTCACCTTACAAGTGCCGAGACTCCATATGTTAAATTTTCAGTCTCCTTTGCCAATGGGCTTCAGGATGGGCTCAGCTAGTGAGGGCTCTGCAGTGGGGACAGCATGGGAGATGAGGACAGAAGCCACTCCAGCAGCCACAATGGTGATGATGGAAGTCATGGAGAGAGTGACAAGGGGGTGACAGTACGACAGCAGCAGTGGTTTGATTACACAGGCTCCAGGGTTCCCCACAGACAGCTCATATCCTCCCTTGGAAAGTTCCTTGGTGAGATTGATCCTAGGCTCTCAGTAAGGGGTTTTACTGTTTTGTATCTCCAGCCCATAACTGTAACCAAGACCTGTATTCAATCCTCTCTGTTGGAAATACCCATAGTGGTTTCTGTTTTTCTATTTGGATCCTAACATATGCAAACAGAGTGGGTGCATATTGGTTGTTTAAACAAATACAAACATAATAAAGAATTGAAAACAGGTACTATAAAACAATATTTCTCAATCAGGGTTTCTTTCAATACTGCTGGATTTTAATCTGTTATAAGAAATGGAGGAAGATAAAAGCTAGTGCCTTGAGCATTGGGCATGATAGAAAGCCTATATTTTAGAGGCAGCTGCCTCTCCATTGATGGTTCATAGTCCCTGTGAGGGACTCATGTATTTAACTGAACATGTCTGCAGGTCTACACTGGGCAGGGAGTGATGATTTTGCCAGTAAAACTACCAGTCTAGACATCACTCACATACCATAAAGACAGTCTCAGAAATGGATTTCTATGATTGGCCATTGGCTTATTTACTGTAGGAATGAGGAAAAATGTGGAGGAATGTTCTGTGTGTGTGCCCAGGAAACTGTGGTAGGTTATGTCCCTTTAAAATACATGAATCTCAAAAACATTATGTTAAATGAAAGAAGCCAGCTGCAAAATACCCATGTATCATATGAGTCCATTAACAGAAAATATACCAAAAAGTCAAATATATGGAGAAAGAAAGTAAATTAGTAATTTCCTGAGGCTAAGGTGGCAAAGAGAACTGACTGCAAATGAGTGCAAAGGATTTTGGGGGATGAAAGGAATGTTCTAGAATTGGATTCGAGTAATAGTTGCACAGCCCTGTAAATATACTAAAAGTCATTGAACTGTACACTTAAATAGATTAGCTTTATGGTGTGTAATAAGTCCTTAATAAAGATATTTAAAAAAAAAAAAAGACAAAAAAATACACGTAGATACCCACCACAGTGATTTAAAATTGAGCTTACCCAAATTGGATCCACTGTCCCCACGTCCCCATGCCAGAATTCCATTGAAGGTATAATCATCTATTGATTATTCTCCCCTGCTCCAACACAATGCTCAGGATGCCATGGGTATATTTATCAAAATTAGAGCATGTTTAGGTATCCCTTGGAAATAAAATTGAACTGAATTAGAAGCAGGTGAGATAAGCACAAAGTCAGTCAGAGGCGAAATTTGTACAAAGGAAAGTCAAGAGGTGTGGGGCGTGACCATGTAACGTCTGACACTAAAAGCTGAGGTAATTGAAGTGCAATTGATCACAAAATAATGGAGCTTATCAGCCTAAGAAAGGAGAGGAGAAGGGCCAGAGCTGAAATACCTAGGAAAAAGGGAGTTAGAATAACACAGGGGGTTAGCGAATAAGTTCTCATGGGCTCACAAATGAGAGCTAACAGGAGTTCAGCTTCTCTGAAGCCTTCTGAAGGGTATATTAATTTAAAACTGAGATGAAAGAGAAACCCATAATTCCAAAGTGTAAGGAAAATAATGAAATATCAATATGTGTGTGGCAGGAGAGTTTAAGAGTCTGAAAATGGACAAGCCATCATGATACAATGGGAAAAATTACAGAGGAAAAAATCGCACCTGAGAAGCAGGGGAGGGGTGAGGGGGGTTATGCCTGAGAGTTTCAGAAAGAAGAAGAACAGCAAAAAAAAGACGTGGCAGATGGAAGGCAAGATCTGCAAAAGTGCAGTTTTGTTTTCTTCCTCACAGTGGGATCCTGCAAGTCCCAGGGAGCACGGAGGGGCCTGGCCTTCAGCCATTCTTATCGGGGTCACTGCTCTCACTTGGCTAATGGGTGATCGTGTCCCAAACAGGGACGCTTTTGAGAGTAAAATGGGATGCTATACATAACTCCACTAGATGACAGGCATAAATAGGAATAGTTCCCTGTGACTAGGACATCTGGCCATTCCCCTTCTGGGGAGACGTATACACCAGGATAGTTACAGTGTAAATGGTGAATATGCAACATGGACAGGACCATGAAGTGCAAGGCCAAACAAACAAACAAAAAACAAGTGGTGGATCTGTTCCATTCTGCCTTCCTCTTCTAGCACAGTGAATGCAAATGACATCAAGTCAAAAAGCCCAGCTTCCCATGAATGGTGGGAAGGGGATGCCAATTCCTTTTTATGTTGGAGCAACTAGTAATACTGGTGGCCCAGCTGGTTGTCATGGTGATGAAGAGAGTAAAGGCTACGTGTTGATAGCTAATGATTGAAATGAGGATAGCAACCAAGAAGAAAGCGAGAACAAATTAAGAGAAAGACAACCCGTGGACATGCTTTTCTGGTACTATTAATTGTCCCAAAAGTGTCTCAGGGATTAGGACACCCCAGGCAGGCAGGCTACAGCTGGAAGGATGGAGTCCCTTTTCTTCATGTGAACTTGGGTGACGAGTTTATATTTATGGGGAAGGTGGGATGTGCAGTTGTGGAGGAAAAAACACAAACACAGGGACCAGGCACATAACAAAAATCAGTGAAATTGGGCTACTTTGATAATAGGGAGTGCTGGAGAGTGGAGCAAATTTGACAGTACATTGCAATCTAAAATCAGTCCATTTAAAGCTAAGCAAAACAAGATAAGATGGTTCTACTCAAATAAACATCCCCAGACTCCTGTTTTAACCGCTAATCTTCATTCAGTTTCCCATGACTCTTCCTCTCTTGTCAAAGCAAGAAGAGAGTTGTCATTCCTGACTCTAAGAGGGAGGAGAGTTGCCTGAGTCTGATTTGGAGAGGACCAGGGATTCTATTCCCAAGGGCTGTCTACAAACTTGTTTAGCTTCAAATGTTTTCTATGTGAAGGTCAGAGGAAGACTCAGGAAGCTGAAGAAGATGGGCATATCTTACTGAAGTTTTTATTTATGAAATATGCTTCCAAAACTTTTTTTATTTGGCAAATATTTGATGAGAGCTTACGAGGTGTGGAATGAAAAGCTGCAATGTAGCTCTCAACTCCTAGATCTGGTTATCTGGCAGAGAAGCTGGATGTTTAACACGTGACATAAAAAGAAGTGTTAAGATAAATGGCAGTACAAAGTGTCATGGTGCATGGTGTAGAGGGAGGAGGGAGGAAAGTTCCCTGGAGAGAGGAGTGTCTTCTCTCTCTTTCTCCCCCCCAACCCCTGATTACCTATTCATCCCTTCATTATTTATCTACACTAAATTATTAGCTAAATAAGAATTTACAACCTGCATGTGCATTCTTCAGTCTTTAAGAACTCTGAAGAACAACTGTGTGAGGGACAGTCCAAGTTCCTTGGAAAGTCTGACAGTAGTTAGTAGAAAGGTCCTGATCATGACCAGTCTGGGGCAAAAGGGTGAATTCCATTGAGTTGTGTCTTTGACCTCTCTGCCTTAAAAGTTCCTAGATGCTCCTACCTCTCAAATTTCTATCTTAGTTATACTGACACTGCTTCCCAGTTCCATGGGGTCATCTTTGACTCTTCCTTGTTATTTGGTTGCCCACATTTTTATCCTAGGTAGTCAGTACTTCATACTCTGGAGGTATATCCAATTAATCCCCTGTTCCTGCAAAATGCTAGCTTCTGCTGGGGTACCAGGTAGTATCATCAGAGAAGAGATTAGTTTATGTTGATAGTTGTCAAAGTGAGGGTGTGGTAGGTGGAATTTTAAAGATGTACTCCTAAAATGCCTGTCCCCTGATTATTCAAACTCTAATCTAGGTGCTCTGAGGGGAATTTGCAGATGGAGTTAAGGTTATTAATTACTAATCTGATGACCTTAAAATAGGACGATTGTCCTGGATTACTGATGTTGTCTCAATATAATCAGAGAAGAAGAAGGCAGAAGAATCTAGGAGATGTGACAGAAGAGGGATGCAGAGGAAAGATGAGGCAGAAAGGTACAGGTTTCAAGAGTGAGAAGGCTTGACCCACAGTTACTGGCTTTGAAAATGGAGGAGAGGGAATGTGGGTGGCCTTGAGATGCTGGAGATGACCCTTGACCCAATAGTCAGCAAGGAAATGGGGACTTCAACCCTACAACCACATGGAACTGAGTTTTGCCAACAATCTGAACGTGCTTAGAAGCCAATTCTTCCCAGAGCCTCTTGATAAAAGCCCAACCTTTTGCCACCTTGAGAGACATGGGGCATAGAAGCAAGCCAGGACCACTGGAATTCTGATGTACAGAACTGTAAGGTAATGAACTTGTGTTGTTTTAAGCTGCTAAACTGTGATAACTCATACTACAACAATAGAAAAGTAATTCAGAGGGACAGATGGTAGCTCAACATCTTCTTGAGGATCACATCAGCATCTTACTAAGCCTGAGTGTCTGGTACCTAGCATACTTCCTGGCAGACTGTAGGCCCACAGACATGTTTAGAACTGAATACTCAAGCACACAGAGGCAGAAAGGGTGAGCACCCTGAAGCCTGTCTGCCTGGGGCTACATCCCTGTTCTATCATTTTTAGATGTGTGGCCTTAGGCAAGTTCCTTAACCTCTCTGACTCAAATTCTTAATTTATAAAATGGGGATACATAATAGTACTTTAATCATAACGTTGTTGTCTGAATTAAGTTCCATGTGCACAAATGTGAATGTGTGTGTGTGTGTGTGTGTGTGTGTGTGTGTGTGTGTGTAATGAGCCTAGAATATAACAGCTAAAATATAAACACTAGCAATCAATGTAATACTATAACTGTGATGATTATTATGCTGTTCCTTTGTGTCCTGACCCCTGTTCAGCCATGCATTTATTCTTTTTGAGGACAGGGCTATTGTTCCTTTGTTCACTGCCACCTCCTAAACACTGAGCCAAACACATATAATAAGTTCTCAGTAATTACTCTTTCATGAATAAATGAATGAAAAATGAATAACATCATGTACAAACTGCCTGGACAGACAAAATCAGCAAAGAATGCTAGATTCGAAAGGTGCAGGAATTGGCCTGAATGTGTTTTCTTGAAGCTATTTTTTTTTTTTTTGAGAAAAAATTCTGATATGGGCTTGTATTCTCAACATTTTTCTGTTCTGATAACTGCAGCACATTAAAAAAAATCGATTTCAGGTCAAGTTGGGGAAGTAAGTTTACAATTTGATGTGCCTTGCTGTTCTTAACATAGAGAGCCAATAGGAAAATAAAAAGAGATATGCAAAACACCCAGGGAAACTTGAAAACACGATAAACACTCTGTGGTTCAGACACAGATCAGAAATGTAAAGTGGTTGGTGGTGGGAGTCCTGGGCAAGCTGTTTCCTGGGTCCAAAGCCTGTAATGGTGACAAGAGATCAGTGCCTGAGCATTAAAGAGAATTTAAGATGGTTTTCTTGAGTTGGGGCCAAAACCAGGCCTTGAATCTGAAAGGTGGTTTGGGACCCGTACCCCCTCAGCCAGTGAAAGACATTGAAGAACTATGGATGCCCTTTGCTTAGGGCTTCAGCTTTATAGAAAGTGCTACCCTAGACATGGGGAAGTCAAAGACACCACCATGACTGGTTGAATCAGGCTATTCCAGGCTTGCCTGTTGTGTCCTTGATGTGCCTGATATTTCTGAGGCAAGGGCTCTAGCATGTCTTCACAAGATCTAAGTACAAACATGGGGAGCTTCCAATAAGGAAGGATGAGAGATAGATAGATAGATAGATAGATAGATAAAAACAATCTAATACAAAACTAGGAAAGCCAACAACAACAACATAAAGAAAACCAAGTCAGCAATTAGAATATGAATTCATGAATTCACTCCTGATGAGATTAATGTTATATAGCAATCTAACAAACACTGTCCAGGATGCTCAAGGAGATCCATGCAGGGGTGACATTCATAAAACTAACAAAAAATTATGAAGCTAATTCAGACAAACATAAATCTAGAAAAATAATTATGAAAGACAACTATAAATTTTAGAATATAGTTATTGGAATTATTACTTTTTAAAATTTATTTTAAATTTATTTGTTTAAATTCAGGTTGGTTAACATGCAGTGTAGTATTGGTTTCAGGATAGAACCCAGTGATTCGTCACTTACATATCACACCCAGTGCTCATCCCAGCAAGTGTCCTCTTTAATGCCCATCACCCATTTAGCCCATCCCCCACCCACGTCCCTCTAGCAACCCCCAGTGTGTTCTCTGTCATTGACATTATTAAAAAAAAAAAAAAAAAGACCTGAATAATGGCATAAACTCTCATTTTGATATAGATGGAAAATTAGGAAATTGGAAGCTAATGGTAAAGAATTCATCCAGAATACAAGATGAAAGACAGAATTCATACAGAATACAACAGAAAAAGACAAAAAACTAAATACATGAAGAGTAGGAAGGAATAAGGATGTTCAGTTGAGATGCTCTAAGTTACATCTAGTTGAAGTTTCAAAGAAAAATGGTAGTTGCAGTGGAGGAGAAGCAACATTTGAGAATATAAAAACAATGTATTTTCAGATTAAAGACAGGAGAATTCTGATTCTAAGCAGGAAAAATAATAAATAATCTATAACACACCACAGCAACCTCCCTGAACTCCAGTCCTGGGTATCTAACTTCAAACAGTACGTGCGTTTTCTAAGACAACCATCCATACCATTCTTCACCTCAAGTCTCTGATTTGATAACCCCTTTCTTCACATGCAATTAATTAGCCTGCCTCTTCTTTTGCTGAGAAAATATAGTTCATCAGAAGAGTTTCATGTGTATTAATCACAAAATCTATCACCTTATCCTGATCTGTACCCACATATTCTGCCTTCCCCCCTTTTGCAAGAAATAAGCTGTCCGTGGCCCCCAATCAAGTTAACTCTCTCCATTTTGCTCAGATCTCCTCTCCTCTCCTTCAAGATGTCTTAGCTGCCGTGGTCCTCTCTCCCCTATATCATCATTTCTTATTGAAACATTACAATCTGAATTCAACATGCTGCACTTTCTCCCTTCTTAAAATTACCCTCCCTTAAAAGAAATTAAAAACACAGTGAGGTCCTACTGCACACTCACTAGAATAGCTAAAGAACAACATAGAATGTTCCCCTGAGGCACATTCTGACCTCAGAACCTTTGCGCTTGCTATTTCCTCTGCCTAGAACACTCTTTCTTTAGATATCTGCATAGTTTAATCTTTTACTTTTTCAGATCTCTATCAGGGCTTATCCTTTAGGCCTTCCCTAACCAAGGGTATACAAGAGTATCCCCATAGCTCTTTATCCTTTTTACTTTGCTTTTTCTTAACACTTTTCACTATCTAAAATTTTATCTATTTATTTGTCTGCTTATGGTCTGTCTCTTTATACTAAAACCCATGCTCCTTGCAAACAAGACTTTAATATATTTTGTTTGCTGCTATAGCCACAGAACCTAGAAAGTGGAGAGCATATAGTACTCAGTAATATTTTTTAATTGAGATATAATTGACATATAACATTGTGTATGTTTAAGGTGTATGTGGTGTTGATTAGACACATTTATATATTGCAATATTATTACCACCATTAAAGTGAAACTACAGAATATTAAAAATAAAGGGACAATCTTGAACTCTAACAGAAAAATTATCTTAAAAATAATAACTTTTCAGCAGACGTCTCATGAGTATAAATGCACAAACATAATGGGGTCATAACTTAAAATATCGAGGGAAATAACTATTAATGTAAAAATTACTTTATATGCAGTTATGTCCTGATTTAAGAGAAAGCAAAATAAAGACAATTTCAGAGATATGGAACAAAGAGACTCTATCTTTACTAAGAGGCCAATTAAAAATGTGCTTTAGCAAAACAAAAAATCAGCCCAGAGGGAAAAGTTAGCATACAAGAAATGAACATAAGCATCATTTTTTAAAGTTAGTAAATTTGATTTTTTTTTAATTTATTTTTGAGAGAGAGAGAGAGACAGCGTGAGCAGGGGAGGGTCAGAGAGAGAGGGAGACACAGAATCTGAAGACAGGCTCCAGGCTCTGAGCTGTCAGCACAGAGAATGACGCGAGGGGCTCGAACCCACGAACTGAGAGATCATGACCTGAACGGAAGCCGGAAGCCCAACTGACTGAACCACCCAGGTGCCCCAAAATTTGTTTAATTAAAAATTACAAAAATTGCAACAGCTAGGTTTACAAATGATAATAATAATTAATAATCATTAATGCAGATGCTGATGGAGGAGGGAATTTATAGGAATGATTAAACCCTGCTGAGGTCTGGACCAGATTTGGGATGAGGATAAAAATAGTGACAAACTTTAGATTTTTGAGGGTGGGAGGGAATTTAAAAGATAAATGTGTTTTTAAAGAATACCAATGGCAGCATTAAAGAAAAGGAATATGAGCGTCCCAATGAGCAAATGAGAAAAAAGATTAGGGGAGCAGCAATTTTATGAAAAGATAAACAGGTATATTTAAAAAGTAGGAAAAAAAAAGAGTAAGCAACAAACATAAGGCTTAATAGATAGAAACACATTTAACTCACTAATTAATAACTGTCAGATTGGTTAAAAAAAAAACAAATAAAAGAGGAGAACCAGACGATGGAGAAGCTATTCCGCTCATGAGGCCCACGCAGAGAAGGGCACATGCGTACACCGCAGAGCTGAGAGAAAATGGTAACAAAGACAGGGGTTGGGGGTACTGTCGGGCCCTGGTCACATTTATTCCGATCTCCATCTAGGATCAGAATTTTTTTCTTTCCTGGAGAGGGAAGAAGGAAGAGAGAGGGCGGTATTAGAGACAGTTCACAGAGCAGATTGAGTTCTATCCATGATGGTGTATTACTCAGAAAAAAGAAATGTGAAGCAAATATAGCCAAGCAAAGCATTCATTGGTATTCAGATTACCCTCTATTCTTGTCCATACATTGGAGATAATTTATAATTCAAAATAATGAAAACAAAAGTTGAACTAAGAAAATGTTTCCGGTGGTTTAGGTGTTCTCAACATCGGTTTTCTGACTTCGATAGTGCAGCTTTGAAGAAAGGTTGATGCAAAAAAGGAAAGTGCGTGTGATTTGGGGAAATTAAATCCTCCTGAGTTTATGTTCCTGTAAGCGGTCCGAAGTACCATGTAAGTGGCAATTGTTAGCTTCTTTGAGCGTTGGGTTCCTCTGTGGTGAAGCCACCGTGTACCAAGATTGTCCTGCCGTGATACTGCTTGTTCTGTGCTCATTTTTACACTATGATGTCAGACAAATGCCAGTGTGAGAAGACCCATATGGGAAAATACCTTTATGCCAACTCTGGCTCCTCTGTCAAATGGCTTTGTTTGAGAAATTTACTTCCAGCTTCTAAGTTTCTCCTCTAAAAATCCATGGATAGAACTCAATCTGCTATGTGAATTGTCTCTTATCATCATGCTTCTTATCTATTTGTTTGTTTACTTTTTAACTTCATCAGCTCTTTAGGGACTGGCTGATATTAGATGTAACAAACATATTTGCTCTTCGTCTGGAAGACCCTTGATGATGAATTACTTGAGAGGAGGCAAATGAGGTGAAATATATCACAAGTTCCCAGAGGAATAAGCATTGGAGTTAAGGAGGGCAGATTCTTTTGCGGAGGCAGAAGAAAGTAGCAACAATACTATTAATACTAACGATATGTTGAGCAGTGGTGATAGTAACACATTAGTACACACATTAGTACTTATTAACACGTGCTGGTGCTGTATGCCGGAAATGTGCTAGGAGCCTAGCATACATTGTCTCATTTAATTCTTATAACAATTCTGCAAGGGATGTATTATTATCCTTAGGTAAGGAGACTAACCCAAGAGTTCCAATAACACAAAAACAGAATCAGTCCGTAAGCATCATCTATAGGACAGCAGTCCTGTAGAGATTCCACACCGGCAATGCTCACAGCCTTGGATCCAACACAGCATGACTGGTGTGGTCTAGCCCACTGAGCTTTTGTCCCTTCCCCAAATGAGGAGACCTGTCTGCCATGATTTTAAAGAGGTGTAATTGTTGGTTGGTACTTGCTTGGGGAAATAGGTTGTCTTCTGATGTCCCTTTGACTGACACCCATCAAAAACGGCATCCACTTTTCCTACATGAAACTCGGGACTTAAACATGCGTACCTTCTTTTGGAGGCCATAGGAATTATGATAGATACGTGGGATATATTTAAACAGTAGGGTTTTCCATCAAAAACCAAATTGTAAAGAGATGAAATGTTTACACAAATCTCTGTTTACTTTTTTTCCTGAAATATTAAACCCTGTAAGGTGAGGTCAGGCTTTTCTCTTTAATGAACCATAGTGTGTAACACACTGAAGGATGAGAGATCCCCTTCTTCAATTATTACTGATTCTGAGCCAAGATTTCACAAACTTTAGAATCCATTTATAAATTACAGAAAAAATCTCATGAATGCCTTCATACTGTTTTACCTTTTATACATTTTTTAATAAATTCATCACCTTAAAAATTCTTAATTATTGGAGCACCTGGGTGGCTCAGTCGGTTAAGCATTTGACATCAGCTAAAGTCATGATCTCATAGTTAGTGAGTCAAAGCCCCACATTGGGCTGTCAGTGCAGAGCCTGCTTGGGTTTCTGTATCCGCTTCTCTTTGTGCCCCTCCCCCACTTGTGAGTGCATACTCTCTCTCTTTCTCCCTCTCTCAAAAATAAACATTATTTTTAAATTCTTAATTATTAGCATAGCTTTAAAATAATGTTATTACCTTAATGTGATATTTAATAATATTTATCTTGTGTGGACATAATTCTTATTTTCTTCATTAGGTCGTGGCACACTATACTCGGTTTATCTTGAATATGGAAGAGAAAGTATGATTTGTCAACAAATAACTTTTTTTAATGAGATTATATTAGGTTTGAGGTTTGTGACTAAAGATTTGTTAATGTATAGATTGAAATTAACTGCTTATTGCAACATCAAAAATAAAAATCTGCTTTATTACCTCCGTTTGGAGTTGCTCCATTTTTCTTTTTAAATGCCCAATCAGATCAGCCCTTCTTTCTGTTTTTGTTTTTAAGTCGTGGAATTAGAGAGAGGAGCCTCTGTGTTGCAGAGACTTCCACCAATTCATTTCAGATGTGGTTCGTCTTTATTCTAAGGATTGAAAAGCTAGATTGTCGCTATTCTTCTCCTTAAAAATTCTTTTAGTGAATTACTGGAAACATCTTGCTTTGCTAGATAAGAATTCCAGCCTTCTGAATACAGATATGATGAAGTTGATCGTGAAGCACATTTGCAAAATGCCTTTCTTTTGAGTAGTTTTCATTAACTTGTTGTTCCACGTCAATGTTCCTCATATTTCTTCTCTTCGACCAAGTATCCATAATTGAAACAAACGGAATATGACTGAATAGAAGTCATTAAATTTGCAAAAGGGTCAGAGCGACTTTTGTGGCTGGTTGTCCCAGGTCCAGGAACAAGACATGGGAAGTTTTGGGTCAGACAGTCTGAAGCACAGGGTCCCCTGAGACACGGGACCTGGGACAGGAGCTTTGCTTGCATGACTGGGCAATATTGGTAATAAGTGCATTAATGGATGAAAACCACTTAAAAGTAGCCTCTTGATTTAATACTACATTATAAAATAATGTTAGCTGGTTAATCAATTAATTTAATAAATGTGAGTGATATTGTTAGGTGGTGTTCCTGGGAGCTTTTTGGGAGGAACGAAGCCAAGCCTAACTCCCTGATGCCTTGTCACACATTGCACACATGTGATGGCTGCCGAAGGACATGGCAGTGACCACGATGTACCGATTACTGTGGTAATGAGAAATGCTGTAATGAGAAGCCAGGTTCAGTCTGAATCACAATCCAGCTGACTTTGGGTAAATAATTCTACGTGTCTGATTCTCAACGTTCTTATTTGTAAAATGGGCACAATACCAGTCTCTCAGGATTTTATAAGGATTCTCAGGATTGTGTACACAAAGCGTTTGCCATCATTGCCTGACATGGAGTCAATGCTCAAAACTGGCAGTGACTGCAGAGCTGTGACTCCTGGTGTTGCTCCTAACATCACACACCCAAATCCTGCCTCGACCTTGATTCCAAAGTCCACCAATCCTACAAGAAGGAGTTACTTATTTTTAAATGTTTGTTTATTTATTTATTTATTTAGAGCACAAGCAGGTGAGGGGCAGAGAGAGAGGGAGACAGAGAGAATCCCAAGCAGGCTTCACACTCCCAGTGCAGAGCCAGATGTGGGGCTCGAACTCACGAACTAACTGTGAGATATGACCTGAGCCCAAACAAGGGTCAGATGCTCAACCGACTGAGTCACCTAGGCGCCCCAGGATTTATTTATTTATTAACTAATAGTCATTACTGACAGAAGTGGTGTGAAGCGACTTACAGACCTTGCCCTACGTCATGTGAATATTCGTACCTAAACCTGAGGAAATAGTCCTGTGTTTATTCAGGTCCCAGTCCCTGTTACAAGTGTTATATGATACACTGCATAGACAATGTACTGTTGTATTGTTGTTGTTCTTAATTCCAAAGCAACAGCAATGAAAAGCAAACAGAATAAAAAAACTAAAACACTGACATCACGGTTTTTGAAAAGGGACTATAGTCTAGCCTTACACCATTCTTGGTGTTATACCAAAGCTATTGTATATCTTTTCTATCACTAAGTAGTAAATGCTCCAACTAAGATGTGTGGGTCCCTTGCTTTAGGTATAATTCCTTATAAACAGACAGTGTAAGTTGCCTATGCAATGGAGAGCAATTATCTCTCCAGAAGTGGATTTTTTTTTTGAGTAAAAGCTTGTTCTGCATAAATTTCATTTGCGATTTTGCATGCTGTGGTTGCTGAGTAAACATTAAAAAAAAAAAAAAAGAATCTTAGCAGGGTTGTTATCTTCTGCTCATGCGTTGTTTACTGTGACATTTCTCATGTTCCAAACCGTTTAGTGAGACAGACAACATTTTTCTTTGTAGTCGGTACTCTCACCCTGGCAGGAACGTAGCAGAAAATAGTGCTAGGGAAAGCCGAGGAAGAGACAAAGGGAAAAAAAAATTCAGAGATGAATGCTCCTGAAATTCACATTTAGGCTGAAATAGAAGCCTGTGATTGCTCCATTTTTGCAGCTTCAAGCTACCTCTGTTCTGCTTGGAGGGGAAAAAAGAATATGTACCCTTGGTCATGTCAGCCTACTTCATCCTGGTACTTTATTTTTCTAGAAATGGCTACAACTACCACGAGTTACAGGCAAGGATCTTACATAGAGAAACAGTATGAACCAAGGTCCTATTCCTTCTTCTTTGGTATCTGTCCCATAGAGCTCCTTATTCAGTGGTAGAAGCAATGATTGAATAAATAGATGCCCCTGAGTTCAATAAATGAATTGGGGTATACTTTGCTGTTCAACATGTATTTTTAGCCAGAATTTCAAGGGATACATAGGCTGCTTAAAGGCTCTGGTATCTTTTGTGTTACCATAGGCACTGTATGGTGAGAAAACCCAGCACTTGATGAGAAGATCAACATAGGTTCCGATCCATGGATCCAGGCTCTCTCTTTTTGGGGAAGATAATACAGGTCATTATATAAAAAGCCAAACCGAATTAGACAATGACTATCATAGGAAGGAAGGAAGGTCGTTGGGAGAGCTCAGGATGATTTCTGGACTATAAGCAAATCTAGTGCAGAAAGTTGTACAAAACTCTGAAACACATTATACCACACGACAACAGATAACCTTTCGTGTCATGTTCTGAATTGTACTATCTCATATGAAACTGAGTTCGGGACACTTGGCCAAATGGTGAAGCATTATAGGAAGTTTTTCTGCCTATTTTGTAGAATTCAAATCATTTCAGAAAGAATAACAATTTTAGGACTTTAACTAAAATATACCTCCCTAGAAACGATATGAGTGAATCTAGCTACTTGTCAAACACCTGCAAAGAGTGTTTATTTGTTTTTGTGTAGCCTGTTTTATGCTAATCTTATCCCATGTTGAATTTTTAAACAGATGTGTGAAATTCATATATTCGTTGTAAGGAACATCTAATTAATTAAACTTCTTGCAAGCTGGGAGCCAAAATAGAATTTTACCCAAATGTAAGCAATAGACAGAGAATTCCCCCTGAATCTTTTCTGTCTGTCCCACACAGGACATTTACTTGGCTATATAACTGGCATTAGTTTAAATGATCGTCTGATATAGCGATACAGAGTGAGTCAATGATTTCACAGAAAGGTTGAGAATTAAAGACATTTACACTCTGTTTTCATTTCTCAGTGACTATCACTGTGGGGTCAGTTTTATATACCTCAGAAAGATGACTCTACTGTACCAAGTGTAATTTAAAAACTAATTCCTAGTGCTGCCTAAGGGTATTTGCCCACACATTTAAAACTTCTGTAGTTGTCAAAGAAGCACGTCCCCATCAGAAATCTGCAGACTCCCCAGTGTCAATTACAACAGATTTAGAACAGAGGTGGGAAGAATGGTGAGTTGGAGAGATGATGTCATTAACTCTTTTCTTTCTATTGGGTTATGGAGTCTTTTAATTTTTTAAAATTTAATTAATTTATTTATTTATTGAGAGAGGGCACAAGTAAGCAAGGGGCAGAGAGAGCGAAAGAGAGAGAGAGAGAGAAAAGCAGGGCTCACGTGGATCAGGGCTCATGTTGACCTGAAGTGGGGCTTGTGTTCAGCTGATGTGGGACTGGAGCTCACCCGAAGCGGGGGTTGAGCTCAACCCATGCAGGGCTCAGGAACCGTGAGATCATGATTTGAGCTAAAGTCAGATGCTTAACCGACTGAGCCACCCAGGCACCCTGGAGTCTTTTCAAATGCTTACAAAACTATTTTATGTTTTTATCCATATTCTAAAAGCTGAGTTTGATATTACTGATTAGCTAATAGACAAACTATGTTATCTGAATTTGATATTACTGATGAGCTAACAGACAAAGTATAAAAGCACCATTCTTGAAGTTCAATCCTCAAAATTTTGGCCTTTGTGGCATAGCAATTACAGCGAAAAAGGAAAAGATGGAGAACTCCTGATCTAAATAAAGCATCTTACCTTTGAAATTTAGACCCAGTCTCACCCACAGCTCTGACCACACCATGCCTTAGGTAATCCACCTTTGCCCAGCATGTCTGCCTTCCGGTCTCCCCAGAAAATCATTCGCTTTCTCTTCTTTCTTGGCTAGTAAGGTTGTGAGGTGCTCCAGCCAGCCACAAACTGGCTCCAGCCTGCCAGTTTGTGAAACCAGATCCAGCCTGGTTTCTCTGTTAAGAAACAGATGGCGTACTTGAAGGGTAATTAAAGAAAGATTAATCAAAACTTTTACAAAGCTAGGGGCAGGGTTAAGGGAACCAAGGATGGAGTACAAAGTACTCAGGGACCAGCCTATGCCTGAAAGGGCAAGGAGGAACAGTTATTACCACTCACTTGGAACTGCAGCACTTGAAGAATGAGTTACCCAATAGGAGCCCACGTAGACATATACAGCCACTGCCTACCCTTGGGCAGGAGAGAAGGAGCCTTGGGCATATGCATCCTGCCCAGCCTGTTACCCGCCCTGCTATCTGCTGCTGATGCCTCTCGCTCACTGAATTCAACTGGAACTCAGCCAGAAGTGAGTGCAGGGCTGCCCCGGTGATGCAGTTTGCAGAGGTCAGATCCCAGGGCACAGGGTGGGTCATCGGAGTGTGGAGCTGGTGGGGTGAATGGAAAACAAAGGGCACCATTCTCCGCCTTAGTACGGCACAGCAAAAATGAAACCACAGTGCATGGACCGTTCTGTTGAACAAATGCACAGTCAAGTCTAGGGTTCATCAATGATTAACTGTGTGACTCTGGGCAACTCACTTAATGGTGCCAACTTCCTTTCTGTCTGGTATGTAAAATTGTAACAACTTACTTTGTGTGGTTGTGGTCATGAAATGAGATAGGCCTATATAAATGTTAATAGCACTGACTGTATTTTATCAGTGACGATACAGGATTGAATACAGTCCTTCAAAAGCTTATGCCCTGAGAGCACGACTATTGTGGTGTGAGTGTTTGTGTCCCCCCCACCCAAGTTCATAGGTTGAAATCCTAACCCCCAAAGGTGATGATATTAAGAGGTGGGGCCTTTGGGAGATGTTTAAGTCACAAGGATGGAGCTCACGTGAATATAATTAGTGCTCTTATTGAAGGGACCCCACCAGGCTGCTTCACCCCTTCCACCATGTGAGGATGCAGTGAGAAGTCTGCAGCCCACAAGAGGGCTCTTGCTTGACCATGCTTGCACCCTGATCTTGGACTTGCAACCCCCAGAAATGTAAAAAACAAATTTCTGTTGTTTATAACAGTTTACACCCCGTCTGTGGTATTGTGTTATAGCAGTTGGAACAGACTGAGATAGTGACCTTATTTGGAAATGGAGTCTTTTCAGAAGTAATTAGTGATCCAGTAAACATACCGGATTAGTTTGGACCCTACATCCAGTGACTGGTGTCATCATCAGAAGGCCATGCGAAGACACAGTAAGAGATACAAGGGAAGCCCATGTGGAGATGGAAGCAGAGATGGGATTGATGTGTCCACAAGCCGAGGAACGCCAAGAAATGCTAGCAACTGCCAGAAGGTAGGACAGAGGAAAGGAAGGAAACTTCCCTAGAAGCTTCAGAGGAAGCAAGGCCTTGTCCACACCTTGATCTCAGATTTCCAGCTTCCAGCACTGTGAGACAATAAATTTCTGTTGTTGTAAGCCCCCCAGTTTGTGGTACTTTGTTACAGCAGCCCTCAAAAACTGAAGCAGGCACTTTTTTGCCCCCGATATTTTTAACCTCAGAAAGCAAGGCATGTCTAGAACTAGAAATAGGTAACATCTTTCAATGGCTGCCAGCCAGGCACATCTACAACCCCCCAAAATGCCAGCATTGGACCTGGCAGAGTGTGTCAGCAATTTTGATGAGACACTCATGGGCCAGTGTTTTAAATCATGTGAAAGAAAGTATGGGGGGAAAGTAGTAGTAAAGGCAAATTTGACAAGTTCAGAACATTCACAAAACTAGAGTCAAAATTAGGCTTAACTCTAAATGATCACCTGCCTCAGGTGCTGAGCACCAGTGAAACTTAGTTCTCTTCCACATTCTCTTTTTTAATTGTTTGTTTTTGAGAGAGAGACGGAGACAGAGACAGAGACAGAGACAGAGTGTGGAGTGGGGGAGAGGCAGAGAGAGAGGAAGACACAGAATCTGAAGCAGGCTCCAGGCTCTGAGCTGTCAGCACAGAGCCTGATGCAGGGCTCGAACTCACAAGCCATGAGATCACAACCTGAGCCAAAGTCAGGCCTAACCAACCGAGCCTCCCAGGTGCCCCTCTTACACATTCTTGAAACAGAAATGTTCTATTACAAATGCTCTTGGTTGCACGAAGACCTCCTTGCATAGTAAAACATGAAGTCATGAGTCTTAGTCTCAAAGTGATTTTAGGAGGTGTAACCTTAACATGAAGAAGGTTTAGGAAAAGTTGCAATAATTTATTTCAATTGAATGTTCATTTTAAATATGCATAGTCATACTATATGATCAGAATCCATTTCTGAATAAGTCTGAAAAAGTCATCTCAATACATATGGAATAAACAAACATTTTTTTAACATTTATTTATTTTTGAGAGACAGAGTGAGAGAGAGCATGAACAGGGGAGAGGGAGAAAAAGAGGGAGATACAGAATCTGAAGCAAGCTCCGGGGTCTGAGCTGTTTGTTAGCACAGAGCCTGATGTGGGGCTTGAACTCACAAACTGCAAGATCATGACCTGAGCTGAAATCGGACGCTCAACCAAGTGAGCCAGCCACCCAGGTGCCCTATGGAATAAACATTTTAAGTGATGAGCATATTATGTCATAGCTTAATTAGCAGTGTGCTGGGGAATGGGAAGGGCCGTCCCTGCATGGCCTCTGTTCTCAGGATCCCTGGGAACGTGGGACTTGTTGGAGTCCCAGAAGGGCGTGCAGGACAGAGCCTTCCTGGTCACCGGCCAAGTGCGTCGGACCACGACGCCAGAGATGCGGAGCCTTCCTGGTTATCAGCCGAATGATTGCTGGGGAATGGGAGGAACTGTCCCTGGGAACATGGGACTCAGTGAGGTCCGGGGAGAACATGCAGGACAGAGCCTCCCTGGTCACCAGCCAAGTGCGTCAGTGCCCGTGCGCAACTACAAGCTGTTCCTGTTCTGTCCTTCCTTTATCTGTAACTGTTGTTCTGATGAATCATTTCCTGTGCTCTCCATGCTGGCAAGGAGGGTATAAAATAAGATGCTCTTTTTAATAAAGTTTGCCATTAGCCACTAGCTCTTGGTCCGTCTCCATTGCTTGCGGGGACGTCCACGTTTCCATTGAGAAATGTCCCTTGTCCACCTTTCCATTAAGTGTTTGGGAACGTCCCTGTTTCCTTTGGCCATCAGCCTTTGGAAACGGCATTGCGTCATTCGTCATCTCCCCAGGTCCCCTCCTCACGAAGGAGACCCTACCACAGCAGTGGTTTATTTATTTATTTTGGTAGCACATACCATGATTTACTTTGTGGAGACATAGAATCTGAAGCAGGCTCCAGGCTCTGAGCCATCAGCACAGAGGCCGACGCAGGGCTCAAACTCACAAACTGAGGTCATGACCTGAGCCGAAGTCAGACGCTTAACCGACTGAGCCACCCAGGCACCCCAGGTTGAATTTTAAAAAAGTAACATTTTAAAAGTTCAAGAATCAAACCTCTTTCCTTAGTGTAGTCTTGTGAAAAGTTTCTTTAAAAAAATGGTATTAGTTGAGCAATGGTTTCAAAGGCCAAGATTAACCCTGATGCAACACCAGCCAGAATGTCTTTTGGATAATTATTCTTCACTTCTGTCATTTCAGTAAGAGAAGTGTTAGATTCTGAATAATATTGTCAGAATACACCCCATTAGATTGTAATGTCTCTCGCTAGCCAAGCTCAACGGAGCCATTTGCGAACTTATTGGCAATATTTCCCTTATTGTATCTTTCCTTTTGTATATAAAGAAATGGTTATGAGGAAGTTACTATGAGGTAAGTAAAATATAGATACACATATTAGCTTGCTTTATCACTTTAAAGAAAGCATAAAATCTCAGAAAATCATTGTGTGCACATTTTCTGCAATTCAAACCCATAAGTTAGTCTCATAACATTGACGAGGTAATATAAATTGTTTATGACATAGTAAATGAGAGATGGCGTATAGTTAAGAAAACATTTTAATAATTTTTCAAACTTACCTCATTACATAGAAACTCTTTTCCTTCTCACATAGTGTAAAATTACAGAATTTTAGAGCTAGAGGGAACTTTAGATTGTCAAGACTGTAGTGTAGTTTAGGGCCTAACCGAATAGCTTGAATCTCAAACTGTTTATCTTTATTTCTAGCATTTTGTGAACTCTACAAAGAAACATTACTCCCATGTATGTTACTTATCTTTATTTTCATAGTGCACGGTATCCACTCAGTGATTTGTGAGTTAGCAATCCCAAAGCAAATGTCTACAGCAGCCAGGAAGCTGATGCCACAAACCAACGGGGCCAGGTGATACAGAGCTTTGCTGGAGAGTGAATGCTTTCCTTAGAGAGGCAGAGGCCAGACTTCAGCACTGGGTGATGGGGTGGGCACTATATCAGTCCCAATGTGGCGACTTCTTTCTTTTCCAAGACAAGTCAGAGCACTGGGTGTTGTATGTAAGCGATGATTGACGTGAATCTACCCCCAAAACCAAAAGCACGCTGTATACACTGTAAGGTGGCCAACTTGACAATAAATTATAATTTTTAAAAAAAGACTAAACGCTTCTCATATGTAAAAAAAAAGAAAGGAAGAAAGGAAGAAAGGAAGAAAGGAAGAAAGAAAGAAAGAAAGAAAGAAAGAAAGAAAAAGAAAGTAAGAAACCTAGGAATTTAATGTGAACTCCCTCCACTGAAATGGACAATTAATTAAATATTTTGAAAACTCTATGTGGGATGAACAAAATATATCTTTAGGCCACTTGTTTTCAGTTTCTGCTCTTGGTATTTAAACCCTGAAATGTGCAGTTTCTCTGAAAATTGTAGTCAGGTCCCTTATTACAGACTGACGACAGGCCGATGGGTTTGCACCAGGTAAATTGACTATGGTAAACTTTCTCGCGATGCTCCGGAAATCCCAGAGCTGTGAATGGAAACGAAAATATGGCAGCTTATAGCCTAACCAACAGGCAAATGAAACGGTTTCCTTTGCTTTGTTGTTGGTGTACAGATTATATTTTCCAGCCTATCCAATTGTAGGGACAAAATAATACTCATTTTTCGGTTGTTAATATCTGCAAGATATTGCGTTAAGAGTGGTTTCAATTTAATAAGTAGTTTTGCTATATCTGCTTTGGACAAGGTACCATTATTCTGGATTCTAGAGATATGAGTAAGACAGGTTTCTTCTCTCTATCCATTTAAAATCTTCTATGTGGCAAACATCCCCTTGTGGATTCTTCTCTTGGACATACTTCTTGCTTATTCCTAATCACTTACTGTCTGGCGCTTATGTCATAATGACAGCACCTTGCATTTTTTTGGGTAGAATGATCTGGTGATCTGTCAAGCCATCAATATCAGGGCCTCACTCTGTTTGGTGATCTCAGAATGAGTGGCAGTGACATGAAGTAGAATTCCTGGACAGCTGTTATTCAGGACTTTCCAAATTTTCATTTACATTAATTACATTTTTTAAGTCCTTCTCCAACAGTAATGAGTTCTATAAGATACACCTCTTTTCTTAGAGCTGTTATCACACGCTATCAACACTGCCTTGAGCACTGGGCAGTTTTATCCCACACATTCTTCATGACAACTCTAAGAAGTAAGGTGTTGGGGTGCCTGGGTGGCCTAGTCGGTTAAGTCTCTGGCTGCAGCTCAGGTCATGATCTCACGGTTCGTGGGTTCAAGCCCCGCATCGGGCTCTGTGCTGACAGCTCAAAGCCTGGAGCCTGCTTCGGATTCTGTATCTCCCTCTCTCTCTCTGACCTTCCCCTGCTCACGCTGTCTCTCTCCGTCTCTCAAAAATAAATAAAAAAATTAAAAAAAAAAAAAGTAAGGTGTTGGAGCACCTGGGTGGCTCAGCTGGTTAAGCATTAGACTTCGGGTCAGGATCTCACGGTTCTTGAGTTCAAGCCCCACATGGGACTATCAGTGCAAAGCCTGCTTCAGATCTTCTGTCCTCTTTCCTCTCTGCCCCTTCTCCACTTATGTGTGCCCTCTCTCTCTCTCTCTCTCAAAAGTAAATAAACATTAAAAAATTAAAAGTAAAAAAAGAAGTAAGGTATTTACTTTCTAATATGGGAACCCACAGATTTCACAGATTGCGAACCTATGGCATGAAAGTAAAAAATTACCTCCTGGGTGCACAGATTCTGCCCAGAACTGTCTGGTTCCACTGCCCACGCTCTTCTCAATCTCCACGCATGCTATCTGCCTGCTAGTGGGGGACGGGTATGCTAATCTGGTTTATCAATACCTCCTTTCCCTGGACTAATAACATGGGCACTTTGCCCTAAAACTAATGGAAAAAATCATGACCTATCTGTCCTCATTCAAAGAGAGATTTTAAGTTCCTACAGTTAAAAGCTCTAGAAAAACTGCTTGCCTAGAACTTTAAAATTTTTTTTTACCTTGTCAATAGTGTGTGATAACGGCTCTAAGAAAAGAGGTGTATCTTACAGAAATCATTACTGTTGGAGAAGACTGCTTGCCTAGAACTTTAAAATTTTTTTTTACCTTGTCAATAGTGTGTGATAACGGCTCTAAGAAAAGAGGTGTATCTTACAGAAATCATTACTGTTGGAGAAGGACTTAAAAAACGTAATTAGTATAAATGAAAATTTGGAAAGTCCTGAATAACAGCTGTCCAGGAATTCTACTTCATGTCACTGCCACTCACTCTGAGATCACCAAACAGAGTGAGGCCCTGATATTGACGGCTTGACAGATGACCAGATCATTCTATTGGCATTTTTAAAACCATAATTTTGTTCGATGTTAAGGATTATCATTATGTAGGTGGACAGGGGACCCAATATACTAGTTCCCAGTTCAATGAATGGCACCATTGTTCTCCAAGCCTACAAATCAGATACCTACTTATATTCTAAACACCTTTCTCTCCTTAACCGCTCTTTTGCAATTTATCAGCAAATCTGTCAATCTTATCTTCTAAAAAAACTCTTGAAGCACCTCATTTCTCCCTCCTACTACAACATACATGTTCAGTGAATGTTTGCTACAATTCATCATTATTGCTGTTGCTGTTGCTGTTCCTTCCATTGCTGTTGCAATGACTTCCTAAATTTTTTTTGTAAGAACTCACTTCCCACTGCTCAAATTATATTTTGCCTTATAACTGGATGCCCTTTTTAGTTTTTTTATTTTTTTATTTTTATTTAAAAAAAATTTTTTTAATGTATTCATTTTTGAGAGACCGAGACAGAGTGTGAGTGGGGAAGGGGCAGAGAGAGAGAGAGGGAGACACAGAATCTGAAGCAGGCTCTGGGCTCGAACCCATGGACCATGTGTGATCATGACCTGAGCTGAAGTCGGACACTTAACCGACTAAGCCACCCAGGTGACCCTGGATGCCCTTTTTAAAATGCAAATCTGATGAGGTTGTCTTCCTTTTTAAGACACTCACATAGTGTAGGTGCCACACCATCTTTAATCTCACACCACACTCTCTGCACCCAAGGTGCACTGACTTACTTTTGGTTTTATGAATGAGCCTTCCTTCTTTACCACAGGGCCTTTGTACATGCTGTTCTCCCTGATTGGCATGCTTAGCCCTTGTCTCTATTCCCCTTATTTACTCCTAGGTATCCATCTTACAGCACTTCCCTTGGAAATCCTGATGAGAGATCCTGCACTAAATTCATTCCTCCCTGTTACACTCTCTTAGTACCATTTACTCTCTTGTTGAAATACTGATCATTACTGTGATTTCACATGTATTTATGTGAATCTTTGATTAATGTTTCCTTCTTTCTAAACTATAAGGTCCTTGAGGAGGGGGGACTATTTACATTCAATATATATCCATTGCATTAATGAATAATGCTACTTGAAAATATCAGATTTGATAACTAATATAAAAACATTAGAGAGTAATATAATCACAGAAATGATTCAAAAGAGCACATTCTCTTCAGTCCGAAGGCTTATGGTTGACAGACTCTACACCTTGCAAGTACTGTTCTAATGTGAGTATTTTAAATAATGTTTCTATATTTAGGGTGTCCAGGAGAAATGAGGCATAACTGTGAAATATCCACAGGCAGAATTAACAGTGTCTATAGTGTCTGCTACTTAATTCTTCTTAATCCTGGGGAGAAAGTAGACTAGCATTGTCCATTCAAAAAAAAAAAAAAAAGAGTGAATTTGACTTATGTATCCCTAGGCAAATGAATGCAATATTCATATATCCACAAGTTCATGTAAAGCAAAGAAAGCCTAATGAAGATTTATATCAGGATCTACTTCCTGACTCTAAAATTTATTATACCTTGGACTTATCATGCGAGGGAAGTGGTGGAAACCTCATCCTCTCAACTATTAAGATTCCATGAACAACAGATTAGAAAGCACTCTAGGGACCCATCTTTCATGGATTAGGTGGGGTGGCGGTCATGGATTTGATGATACAGTTGGTCATCTATCTTTTCAACTTTTGCAAAAGGGCATAAGAAGAAAACGTGGCCAATGGAAAAGCTTTACTCATTGCTGAATTCACTTACTATATTCATGTTAAGTGAATATAGTAAGATATTGAAGGGGATTAGGATCCTCTGTTAACCCTGGTCTTTTGTAGGAATTGACTTAAAACCTCTTGCTCTCCCAAGCAGATGTCTTTATATCATGAACTCATAAACCCAATATGCATTGTTCTACAGGGGTGCTCGGCCATATGCTGTCCTCCAGTGCTGAAATCTCCCCTTAGTTATCCTGCATCTTCAGAGACCAGCAAACTGTCTGTCACAATGAAGCCATTGGGCATTTGTTGGTGCCAAGAATGAATTGAGGATGGATGGATGGATGGATGGATGAATGAATGATGCCACTTAGCTTCATTCCTGGGAATTATGACTAACTACCAACTTTGACAAAATAATTCCAAATGTTGATACTACAGTAAATTCTTTTCACTTTCTCTTTGCACCTCTTTCTTTCTGACCCTGATTTCCAGTTGTATCTGCTTTTCTTTCTCTTTCATGCTCTCTAATTTTCCCATCCTGCTGAATTAAGGGTGAATATCAGTGGACTTTATGACATCAAAACTTTATTCTGACCTATGAAATCCATCTGGCTTTCTGTATTCTACTTTTAAAAACCTTTGACATAGGTAGTATTACTAAGTATTGCCACGTATGTTTTCCAATTTTGAAATCGGTGGAAAGGAGATAACTTTTAATTATCTTTGAACTGGGCAGCTTAACAGTTAAACCTGGTACACAGAAGCTGTAATGCAGAAAATCTGTTTTTGGTTTGTTTTTGAAAAGCCAGGCATCCATTCTCTGAGCCAGTATAAAACCTCTTTTATCTGAAAGTTTCTTTTCACCTTTAGTAATGTATGAAGACTGGGCACTTCAGAGATGGACCACAAATGGAGTTTTAAAGGATCTAAGACATTTGTGTGAATATTTGTGTTAATATAGTGCAACAGTTACCTGAAACAGCAATATAATTTGTCCTTTCTGAACATGGCAATCAGGATGCTTTCACTTTCTCATAAAATGATTGTTTTTAAGACTATCTTCTGAATTTGATATATAAAGCACATTTCAAATATGTCTCCTTAATAATAAATAATATACTTAATAATTAAAATGTTTACATTTAAGATACATAATTTAATAATAAACATGAGCCTAATTTACCCAAAGTCATAGATTTACCTAAAGTCACATGTTGAATCATAAACATCAGGTCCTTCTAACCTCAGAGATCATATTTCATGTCAAAGCCTCTTCTTAGCCAATTTAAAGATGATATTGCAATTCAACATTTAAGTTTTAAAAAATTGTTTTTATTACCAGATTGTGGATAGGGTGGCTGAGACACTTCAGCAACCTTAAAATGATTTTATGAGGTGTGTCTGGGTGGCTCGGTCAGTTAAGCATCCGACTCTTGATTTCAGCTCAGGTCATGATCTCAAGGTTCATGAGATCAAGCCCTGCATCGGGCTCTGTGCTGACAGTGCTTGGGATTCTCTCTCTCCTCCTCTCTCTGCCTCTCCCCAGTTTGCTCTTGCTCTCTCAAAAGAAATAAACACTTGAAAAATTAAAAATAAAATAATTTATGAGAAGTTTAAATGATGCCTCAATCTCTGAGTTTTGAAACTTCTTTCCTCTCCATTTGTTTTTATAAATTGCTTTCATTTCATAAGAATGCTTATCTGGCAGAGACCTATAGGTTTGCTGTGAGAAAAGCCAGTAGAATAGACTCCCATCACCACCACCAATGAGGTCTCAAAACTCACTGCTGGGATGTAGACCCCACGGAGTGACAAAAGTGAATGCTCCCTGAAATATTCACTTGGGGCAAAACCCACAGACATCTCTCTAAGAGGATGCTGTTCTGATTTCTTTCTTTGGAAAAATACTGTCTGGGGGCTTTTTATTTTTCTGAAAGTCAATTAAAGAGAAGAAAACTTTATTGCCATAATTTCTTGTCAGGTATACAGTCAGGTGTTTTTTTTTGGTTTGTTTTTGTTTTTGTTTTTAATTGGCTAGGTCTTTGTGTATGAAGCTTTCCCCTTCAGCCCTTGTGTGACTGAATTAGAAACAAATGGAGCAGACACCTACCTACAAGATCTAATTTTGTAATTTCAGATATCCTCAGAAGACACTGCTTTTGCCTGGGACCTGTCTGCTGCTTCATCTACTTGTAATATCCAAAGGTAACTAAGCCTTGCTCTCCACAATTGGTAATAAAACAGAAATATCCAATAAGAGAGGGCAGATACTGACATGTATGCTTGTAAGAAGTACAGGGCTCACATCAGATACCTGGAGCGAGTTTTGACCGGGGTTTAGGAAGGAGATGTCTCTTTGGTGCTTCAGAGCATCATGGAATGAAACTTGATGTGATCGCATCCTCCCCAGGGAGAGGCATCATGGGAAGAGTGAGGTGCATCTACCCCACTGCACAGCACACACTCAGCCTAATGAAACAGTACCTTCCTCCTCCAGCGTGGTTTGCTCTCCTTGCCTCCTGCCTTTGCTTCTGCCCTCCACTCAGTATCAGTTAAATTTTTACTCATCTTTCAAATTCCTCCTTCTTTCTCAAAGGTTTTCCTCCGAGCTCTCCTTGAAGACGGACTTACTTTGCTTTTACATTTCTTAGGACACTTCAAATTTAAGATATTTTACCTTAGTTGTTTCTTACTGTGATTGTTTTATTTTCCCTTGTTAGATTGCCATAGCCTTGGGGAAAGGATTGAGCCTTATTTATTCACTTATTGTTTTAATCTGTTAGTTTGGCATACTTCATTCAACGCGTTCTCAAATTTTATTGAATTAAATAGGATCTTTCTATGAAAGCAAACATATTAACTTTCCTGGATGCATTAAGGAAATTTTAAGAAATCTTTGATCATTACTAAGGTTCAATGAAACATTGAAATCAGGTGGTTTTGAATCCTGGTGATGATATATCAGAGCATGATATCTGAACAATCTAAGGAGACTTAACTAAAGATACATGGAAAATGTAGATGTCTTTCTAGAGCCAATAAATAATGTTTCCTTTTCAATTTTGAGGGAAATATTGGCAAAAGAAAGCCTGATTTATGCTTTATGATAGCTTCAAATATGCACCTAAAATTTCACTCAGAATCAGTTGAGATTTTCAATACTATATTTCTAATTCACGAATTAAATGCCTAATCAATTCAACACTTAAGTATCCTCACAGAGGGCTCTGGACTTTTGTAGAAGGTACATTCTGGGGATCTTGAATAATTTGCCAATTTTTATAATTTCTTATAAACTGCATGCCAATAAATCTAAATGCTATCAGCTAGTTTTTTACGAAGAGTGGATGTAACACAATGATATTGAGCATGGCCACTGTTTAGGTGTCTGGAATCATTCATTCATTAGTTAAGTGAACCATTCACACACCATCTTTGGACCCCAACAAAGATATCATAGTATTATGGGCCATAGTCTTTTGGGATAATTAATTCATAAAGAAATGAAACAACAATTTTTAAATTCATGGATGCCAAAGGTTTACCATTTTAGCCTATACTGTGCACAGGGTATTGTGAAATGGGACCGCAGGTCATAGAAAGATGAGTAAAATACAAAGTTTCTCCTGCACACAAATAGCATACGTTAAAACACAGTATGAGTAAGGTGCTCTGAGGAAAAATAGTTGCCTTTATCTGGCAATACAGTGGAAGGCTTCATGGAAAAGAAAGAATTTGTGTGGGGTCTAGGATGAGCAGAGAATAAAAGTGTGGGTCAGTTAATCTAAGATGGAGGGAACAACTGAGAATGAAAATCTGTTTGGGTGCTTTTCTGACTCCTGTGGGGAGTTTTGATTAGAGCCCTGTCATTTTAAGTCAACCTACGTTGCTTTTTGATTTTTGTTTTATTTGGTTGTTTTGTTTTGTTTTGGTTTTTTGTTTTGTTTTGTTTTGTTCTGAAAGAGAATGAGCCAGGGGAGAGGGGCAGAGAGAGAGAGAGAAAAAAAAAAATCTTTCAGTGCAGAGCCTGATTCAGGGCTCCATCTCACAACCTTGGGATCATGACCTGAGCAGAAATCAAGAGGCAGATGCTCAACAGACTGAAGCACTCAAGCACCCCTAAGTCAACCTCATTTGTAAGTCTCTCATCTTTTTTTGAGTTTCCTGTCTCCAGAAGCCCTCTCAGAATTTGTTTGAACTCCCTGCTTAATCAATGTAGCCATAAGGCAATGTCTTCTTAAGGCATTTCACCCCCAAATGCATATTGCTGTTGGAAGATTGAAGTTATTTTGCTCTGAGACTCCCCTCATCTTCCCTTACTATATTTAGAATTACTTAGCACTCTTGTTCATATTGTAATGCATTCCACTTCTGTATGTATCAATGGTTAACCTCAAGTTATTTAGAAAGGGTTTTTTTCAGTAAGTAATACCAATAAGAAAATAATAATACAAGTTTAAATAATAATTAACCTTAAAAAACACTTTATTGAGCTCCAGGCCCAGGAGAACTGTAATGTGAACCGAGGCCAGGGTTGGGGGTAGGGGGTTGGGGGTCAGGAACACATTGCTTCCAGGCTCTGGTCTTTTAAAAACAAAAGAAAACCTACTTTATTGAGGTATGATTGACACATAAAAACCTATATATATTTAATGCATAAACCTGGAAGAGTTTGGGGATGAGTATACATCAGTGAACCATTATCACCATCAAGGTCATAAATATATTCATCACCTCCTCAAGTTTTTTCCCATGTCTTTTATTACTATGATGATGATTATTATTCTGTGATAAGAACACTTAATATAAGATCAACTCTCTTAGTAAATTTTAAGTATATAATACAGTATTGTATTTTGTATAGTATACAATTTTGTTTTTACATTATATTTTCATAATTATATCTTTAGAATATATTAATTACATAAAATAATTATATAATTATTTATAATGCCTATTATATGATAATATTGCATATGTTTCTATTGAATTGTTTTGATCTTTTTTATTTTCAGCTTTAAGAGGGCTACATTTCACAAAGCCTTAAATTATATATATTTTAATTAGGAAAAAAGTTTCAGCTGAACCCGAAATGATTCTATTTTTATCATTCATTTCCATAGAATCTACAAGAAGATAAATAAAGTAATAAGTAAAAACTTATTAAAACTTGTTAATACAATTTTGTTTAAAAAGGAATGGTATATTAACCTCTGGTAAACCACTTTATGGCTTTGGAAAATCAAAAAATCTAATTCCAATATGATATCATAATACCACATTCATTTAAAAATCAGAAAAGTTAAATTTTAACACTGATTCCAGTGGCTCAAGTGTCTTCTCAGCTATCTTGTCATTTTGATTTTGGATAATACAGAGGGTTTATTTAAAGGAACAGGAAGAGAGACTTTAAAGGAGTAAGACCATTTTAAACATATGATTATGTCCCTGCCCCAACCACCCACCAGCCAACCTGTATCCACTCCTCCTCTGAAGGTTGCGCTCCATATACTTTCTTTCTCAGGTAGGTTTGGACTTTGTGCCCCACCATGTTTGGGAGCTGTGGTAATGAGGCAATGCTACAAGCTCTGGAGTGACAACTTCCTCCACAGAACAACCAGGAGACAAAGTGATAAATTCAGGTTGTAATAGGAAGGAGCGCATTTCTGCCCACCTATGTTTATTTCCACTGATGGCTTATGGTTAAGGGCACAGGGCCTCTTCCCTGTAATTCCTACCCTGCCTGGCTCCAGATTGTTCCTGGCCCCAGCTGTAGGCGTGTGTATTGTGTCAGTAAGAATCCAGAAGGCTCTGAAGTGTGACCTGCCACGGAGTAAGTGTAGTTTAGCTCACCCTTGTGGAGCTGGGATCAGCATGGCATAAAGCCATACTCAGCATGTTAGTCCATTTATAGAGAATTATGGTTATTTGTTACTTGTGGTTAGTCTACTTAAGTCCAAACTCAAAACATTTTCTCTTTAAATTCTGGGTCTGTAATTAGAAAGCAACTTCAGCTAGATTTTTCTTCTAACAAGTATTTTTCTTCTAAGGATTTTTCTTTTACTTGTTAAAAATATTCTAATTTACTTTCTATGTTTCTTTTAGTTAATATGGAGGAAATACATAACATTACATATTTGAGACATTTTACTTTTAAATAAGGAAAGGCACTGAAGAATCTACAAAATTAGGCAACGTCAAGCAGGTTCTATTTTTTAAACCGTGTTGTTTAATATATGCCACCATTTAAAACTAAGAGAAAATTTCAGTGAATGCTAGTAAATATCGGTTTTGCCTAAATTCCTTTTTCTGATTTACTTACTGTAGAAGTAAAATCTTATCTAGAAACCATATTGACATTTCAAAGCTTCTTCATCCATATTATTTACACTTTTTGGTTTATTGAGTTTTATTAAAACTAATCTTTTGATCTTTTGTTTAGCATCTTACAGTTATTGGACTGAAAAACATGTAACCTTCACATTCCATAATTAGCTGTTACAAGAGTTTGATACCCAGTGGAGCAGAATGTACTTCTGGAAAAGAGATTTATTAAAGTTTAATGAATGTTTTATAACTGCATTTCCAATTCGAAAAAAAAAAAAGTTTTGCTGCCCCCAAGCTTGGGAACATCTAAGCCAAGGTGTGATGATATTTATAGAAATAGAAGAATTACAATGCAAATACTGGAGGCTTTTGGAATACTTTCCATGTATGAATCTTAAAGCCATTACAAATATCAAATATAATTTCAGTGAATCCTTGTCAGTGTTTTTTTGTTTCCCCAATCATGCCAAGTTGTGTCATTTAAAGAAGTCAGATAGAATTAAACTGCTTGTTTTCTGAATAGAAGTAAAATTATATGAATCATATGAAAACTGAATAATAATTTTATATTATTTATAATTTGTTTTTGGATTCGCTCTGTTTTATTGGGAAAGAAAGAATTTCCTATAGAAATGCAATCAGACAGCTGTGAGCAAACTTTAGAGACTGTTATGTCACCAAATGCACGAACATACTCTTGTCTGTGTGGTTAGTGGGGTTACCAGATTTAGAAACAAACAAACAAACAAGATATACACATTTGAGTTTTAGAAAACTAACAAACTTTTTGTAGAGTTTGGTAGTTAATTTTGTGTGTCATCTGGTTAAACAGTTAATTTTGTGTGTTTTCTGGTGAAACAGAATTCCTGGGTGTGTCTGTGAGGGTATTTCTGGGAGAGATTATTAGCATTTGAATTGGTAGATTGAGTAAATGGATTGGCCTCCCCAGTGTGGGAAAGTATCTTCCAATCCGATGAGGGTCTGACCAGACTAAGAAGGTGAAGGAAGGGAGGAGTTGTGTGAGCTGGGACTGGGATCTTGACTTTGGTGCTCTTCCTTCTTGGGCTGTCAGATCTGGACTGGAATCTAAACCGTCAGCTTTCTGGTTCTCAGGCCTTTGAACTATACCACCTGCTTTCCTGGTTCTCCAGTTTGCAGACAGCAGATGGTGGAATTGCTCAGCCTCCATAACTGTATGAGTCAGTTCTTCATAATAAATCTCTTTATATATCTATTTTATACCTTATAATAAATCTCTCTCTCTATCCTATTGGTTCTGTTTCTCTGGAGAACCTGACTAATACATATCGATCTTATGTCTTCAATATTGCAGGTGATGTGCTAAAAATATTCCTTGTTTATATGAAATTCATTTTTAACTATATATCTTGTAATTAACTTCACAACCTTAGGAAGAAATTTTAATGTGCCTCCATCTAATTGGCCCCCATCTCTCGTCCAGATTTTCAGGAGACGCATGATGAAGAAAGAAAGATAAGGTGAAAAGATAAACATTCAAGAATGGTCAATATCTATAACAACACCCACTGAGTCTTAAGGAACCTGTTCCCGACTCTCTCTAACCTCTTTAGAGTAAACACCCTCATCATTCCAAGCAGAAGCCAGAAATAGTTCTCCGTCTTAGTGAGCTCATTAGAGATGACAGCAAGTAGCATAAAACAAGACAAACGAAACAAAAAATCTTGCTTTTCAGGTGTCTCCTCTGTTCCTGTGTAGTGTAATCTTCAGAGAATAAACCAAAATTCTATCCTAAAATCACCATAAAATTCACTTTAACATTGACAATGACTGAGTTAACCAGGAAAATTCTGTTCATGTGGCAATACCCATTTCCAATCATAAGATTAAAAGCCAAGTCTTTGACAGATGTTAGGGAAGTTACATTATTTGGACTTAAATGATTTCATCCTAATTTCAGTTTCCAGCTGCTGGTTATAGAATCTTTACAAGATTTAGGCACCTCAGCTCATTATAGCTCTGTACACCCACGATTTCTCCATGTATTATAAATGTTGCATTAATCAGAGGCGCAAAGGAGAAAAAGTGGATGTCAATTCTGGGAAGGAGCGAGGTACTATGGGTCACTGTTAAATTTAACAACTCAATTTATTGGCAACTATTTTTAAAGCACTTTCTTAACTCCCTCCATTCTTTAAATTAATTTTTAACATGCAGGCACGTTCTCTCATACCTTTTTTTTTTCCCCTCTGCAAAAGTACTGTTTTTTTTTTCTCACCCTTATCTCTTTGATGTTTATATTTAGCTGGTTGTATTAATGGATCAGGGCTCTGAAGATAACAGTTGTCAATCTTTTTTTTTGTATTATAAAAACTATGAAAGAAAAAAGATACTCCAAAGTTATTTAGTTTTTCTATGTCTGTGAAATATATTTTATTTTTCGGCTATTAATCCAATTTGTTTTCTAGCATTGTGGGACCTGTCCATATGAATAATTTTGGTCACAGAAATCCCTTGGGCTTTTAGGAATTACATATTTTTTTAATATATGTTGGACAATCAACTGAAAGCAAATCTGAACCTAGTGATATTTGTCATTGTTATTTCCTATATTAAAAGCATAACTATTATTATTAAGAATCACTATGTATAATTTTTACTGTCAAAACCTTTATTCCGAGAGGTGCTTGGGTGGCTCAATTGGTTAAGTGTCCAACTCTGGATTTTGACTCAGGTCATGATCTCGTAGTTTGTGAGTTCAAGCCCCACTTCTGGCTCTGCACCCAAATAAATAAAATAAAATAAGCTTTCTCTCTCTCAAAATAAATCAATAAACCAAAAAATTATTTCTGTATTTTTTATTATGGATCTATTTGGTCAAGTGAAATGTTACAATGGAACCCAGACAAATAATACCTATAAAAGTGGATCTTCTCTGACTGAAGGGCCCTCACTCCTATAGTTCCTCTGTGGGAATTGCTGGGAAGACTTCAGGAACCCTCTGGAATGCCCCAAACCACATTTTGAAGTACAGTGCCCTCTACAAATATTATAGGAAACAAGAACATTCATGAAGCCACAATTACAGGAGGAAACAGAAGAAATGGGAGTTGGTTAGTTCACTTGCTCTATTTTCTAAATGATCTCTCCTGTATAACATCAAATTGACATTAGATATCTACATATCAGGTAAAATGTTCCAGTAGTCCCCCACCTCACTCCAGACCCACCTCTCCCACCTCTCTTCGGGTCATTACATGATGTTATTACAACGGTTTCTATATCTGTCGATTACCGATTGCGAATCGGGAATGTGTGCTCTGAAGCACATATCTGGTCCCAAATGCTCTAGCGTGTCTTTAGGTACTGGCTGGCATTGACAATCCTAAAACTGTTGAGGGAGACACCCAACATTTCAATTGGTTAAGGCTCTACCTTCTCCTGAGATGGGGAGTGCCACTGCCATATAAATTCTGCACCAGGCTTCTTTGGTAGCTTTCCCTCCAAACTGAACTACGCATTGGGAGTCAGAGGCAAGGACCTGGTGGCCATTCAGTCTTTAGCTCTAACTGATGTTTTAGCCAAATAGAAAGTTAAAGCATTTTCTTATAAAGTTATGAATTCCTCTCTACACTGCTTGGTGTTCTCTCCTGCCCCAAGTTTCTCAGGGTCCTTCACTAGTGTCTTCCCCACTTCTCCAAACCCAACAAACAGAACAAAGTAACTCTGATTTTTTTTTATAATGAAGAAATTAAGTACCTCTATGAGTAATTTAATCGGAAGCCCAGGCATCCTTCTCTACAACTTCTTCCTTAACAAGACGTACATTCATTTTTCAATTATATTTCTAATAATATAGACTTCAAGTTTGATTAAATCTCACATTCTTTCATGAATTTAGAACTATAAACCTCTTTTACTTAAAACTATCTGATTGGGGTGCCTGGGGTGCTCAGTCAGTTAAGTGTCCAACTCTTAACTCAGGTCATGGTCTCAGGTTCATGATTTCAGCTCAGGTCATGACCGCATAGTTCACGGGTTCGAGGCCCACTGAAGGCTTTGTGCTGACAGCGTGGAGCCTGGTTGGGATTTTCTTTCCTTCTCTTTCTCCCCTCTCCTGGTTGTTCTCTCTCTCACTCTTTTTCTCTCTCTCAAAATAAATTTTAAAAAAATTAAAAAATAAAACTCTGATTGATTTTTGATAGCTTATGAGGATTTTCTTGACAAAAGCCCCAACTTATGAGTTCATTCTACTAACATCTTCTTGATCTACTTAACTCATATGGAAACTTCAAACTCAGTTCTCCTGGACAATTTTTTTGACCTGCATTTTCCCATCTCAACACCTCACTCTGATTTGGACTCTCTGGTTTGTTCTCACATAGTACCTGTCCTTACTTTCTTAAACTGTAAGCCCTTGGAAGTCAAGGCCAATCTCACTTGACATTTTATCCTCAGTGCTTAGCAGAGGATGTGGCACATAGCAAGAATGAAAGAAAAAGGAAAAAAGTCATATGTGTAAAGTTTCTGCTATATGGTATACTATGTGGGACACTCGTGATTCAAAGATAAGGATTGATGACTGCCACATAATGGAATGCCAATACATCTAAAAAATTATGTATTTAATATGATTTTAAAGACATAAATCAAATGTGATAGATTGATGGGGATGAAGGAAAGGAGATAGTATTTAACTCTGTGTGATAGCATGAGGGAAAACCACAGAGACATGAAGGTTAAGCTAAAACCTTGGGGATAAAGTGTATCAAGGAGCAGGGTGCAGGGCACATTCTGGGCATTTGGGACATTACCAGATTTCATCAAAACTCAGACATCTTGTAAGCTACAAAATTAAAATCAAAACACAATTTAAGAATGTGTATTATGAAAGAATCTAGATGCATTGGTTATTTTTTTGTAATTATAATTTTAATAGAATCTAGCATATTATGATATCTTCAAAATACATTGTATAATTAAGTGGCTGAATTAAATTTATTATTTTCAGTTGAAATCAGCTCTAAATTGTGTTTCCCCAATGGAAGATTCAAGAAAAATTAAGGGTTATTCTAATTATAGGTTTAACTCAACAGATTTATAAACATTATCAACTCATAATTTTTATTATATATTAATTTATTTTTTATTTTACAGAGAGAGTGAGAGAGGACAAATGGAAAGAGGGGCAGAGGGGCAGAGGGGGAGAGAGAGAGAGAGAGAGAGAGAGAGAGAGAGAGAGAATTTCAAGTACTCTCCACGCTCATTGCAGAGCCTGATGCAGGGCTTGATCCCACAACCCTGGGATCACAACCTGAGCCAAAATCAAGAGTTGGATGCTCAACTGACTGAGCTTCCCAGGTGCCCCAGTCAACTCATAAATTATTTTATATATTTATGAATTCACTTACCAATTCTGAGACATTTTTGAAATTTTGAGACACATTTATTCCTGAAATCAAGACGTGTCTTTCAATCAATGACATATCATAGTTTAATTGGCAACCTTTTCCTCTTTTGGAGCTGTGGTTGATTCTCATCTTCAAACTGGTTATGTCCTCTATATAAGTCACTATGAACACTGAATGAGCAAATACTGAACTGTTGTTCTTAGAGGAAATACAAGATTAGGTTCTTGTGATCTTCTGATCGCCTTTTCATGAACAAATCAATACATAACCTTGTTTTATTTGTGTTTCTGTTTAAAAGCACCTTATTTAATATACATTGTTGACTCATTAACACTGAACTCATGGCCAACAGCCAGGAACAAACAGTCCGAATGAGGCTTAACCAATATACCCGCTTTCTCCGTAAGATACAGATCAGTCTACTACTTAGAAACACTAGCCAGCACCTCAACGCTGTGCTTGGGGGCCATTTTAAACAGAGAAATCACCAACAAAAGCACAAAAATGCCAAAAAAATGTGGCATTAAATAAGACCATAGAAAGGACACTTGTTTATAGTATGACAACTGAAACAAGAAGGCTGAGTGTCACCGTCTTTGACCTCTGCGGGGCATAAAATAAAAACATTTCCCTACTCTGTACATTCATGTGCCTGTGAATGACCCTGACTATGCCATATACATTGATTTTGGAGTTACAAACAAATTTTAGCAAATAAGCAAATTTGCAAATAAGAGATCTGTGAATAATGTGGGTCAATATCAAATGACATATAATTTCTTATAACCAACAAAATATAAAATGGTATTTCTTATAATGAAAGCTATTATAGGTTTTGTAAATAGGTAAATTCAAATAGGTAATTTTAATAAATCAAATATTAATTTTTAAGACAGAAAGAAACATCTGAATAGTCTCTCCTATTTGTAAAAACCATCCTTAAATGCACTACAAATGATGAAAAATATTCCAGAAGGAGAATACAATAAGAACAAAGGGAAGGGGAAATGAAATAGCCTGACATATTTTAGAAATTAGAGTGCAGGGTACATCTGGGGGAGGGAGAGTAAATAAGGTTAGGGAGGGATATAGAAGCCAGAGGAAGAAGGGAATTTTGTGCTAAGTACTTGAATTTCTTGAAAATCAATGGAGAAAGATTTATAGATTGAAAGCATATAAATCATAAAATCAGAACTGTATTTTATTAAAAAATAAAGAAGATGATTCAAGTCTATGTGTGAAAAGTGGTAGCAGAGATGAAATAAATACCCGGTTTCTTTACTGATCTGAGGATTTTGACTGATTGGACATGGGCATTGATTGAAAATAAAAGGTAGTGAATGGCTTGGGTGAGGCCATTTAGTAAGACAGAGTAAAAAAAAAAAAAATAGAAGAATGGTTTTAAAGGAAGCTAATAAGAAAGATCCCCCTGTTCTCCAGTCCATCCTCATCTTGCCGAAAGTGACTGACATCAAATCATTCATAATTTTCCTTTGAGCTCAGAGTAGGATATAGGGTGAAGCTCCAATCCAGAGAGGCTGCCAATCAGTCTAAAGGAAGTCTTCAGAAGTTTCCTATGGACTGGCTGTCATTAGGAGGTGGGGGAAGCAGCTACATCAGGAACCAGATCAGATGATCACTCCAGTAACAGAAAAACAGCAGGATTTCAAGACTGTAAAGAAACCGAGGAACCAGAAGGAGGCATGACTCTCCCACCAGCAGTGTACAGACTATCATGTAAGCAGTTTACTCCCAGCCTGGCATGGATGGGCAGTGGACAGGGTGTTTAGAATTGGGGAGAGAGGGTAGGTGGGGAAGGAAATGTAGTGAAAGAAAACCGAATGGTATCTATGAACCTGACTGGGATTGGAATAATATTCTTGATTTGACTGAAAAATAATCACTGTATGACACTGAACTTACAGGAAAACATATAGATTGAAATTTGTGCCCTCATTGGAAATGGGAGAAGAGAATAAAAAATATATATGAATTCAGGGAAAGAATAAGAAAAGGTCTATTTTTGAGTTTCTGAGCTCTATTGATTGTGGAAAAGTGAAACTATTAAGTTGGTTATAGTGTCAGAGGAAAAGACAAGATTTCATATAGGCACTATTGACCAAAGCACTGTGCACTACATGCAATAGATGTGATGATCCCTGAAAGAAATTACTGACTAACAAGTATAAATTCCCAGATTTCTAGAATTTGCAGACAGTCTTAAACCCCCAAAATGATTACATTTTTAGATAGAATGAGAAATACTGGTTAAGATTGTTTTCTTTGGAGAAAGCTGCACTTGGAGCCTCTTGAAGTGGGGGTGCACAAAACAATGATGCCTGCCTCCTACCAGTGAGATCCTGGTTGCAAGATATTTGGGTTGGTAAGCGGCCTTGCTGGAAGAGGGAGGAAGAGCTATGTCTGTATTGGTGCTGAACTGTTCTGCCAAAGTGTAGTGAGGAGAGAGATGCATGACCTTTTCCTTTGAATCAGAGATGAGACACACTAGGGATGTGAGTAACCTGGCCTTTCGTCTTGGAATCTTTCAACTTCTTCCTGGAATAATTGCCTGAGAGTCGAGTGGAGAGAGTTTATATGGAGAAGAACTCTGAAACAAAACAAAACACACAAAAAAATCAGGAGCTAAGGGTGGAGGAAATGGAGGAGCAGAATATACCTTCCATGGGATAAGTATTGTGGCAGGAGGGACCCACCATGGACTCTGAGGAATGCATGATCATGCTGGTAACAGAAACAATGACCTCTGGGTATTTTCCAGGCTCAAAGAATGCAAAACCATCTCACCAAAGCCCAGGGAAGAAATAATGAAGTCAAACAGTGCTACGTTTATTAACTTGAGGGAAACCTTACACCATTAAGAACTGTGGGGCCAATCAATATATGGGGACATAGGACATTCATGTGAGTTTGGCTTGAATGGTTGACTTTGGGGAGGCCTTAAGACAGTGAGGGATTGTACTGGATTGGAAGCTATTAGTAAGCAAGAAGTAGTTTGATGATGAGCCTCTTAGTACCTTATATAAAGGGGGTAGGAGTAACAAAGTGGGATAGAGTTGGCATTGATAAAGAATCAATGGTTCCTGTATTAGCCAGGGAAGAGAAACATTTGATCCTTTTTTTGTGGTTTTCTGGTGCTCTTGTTTGTGTCTCCTCCCTCATAGTCAAAAAGTAACCTTTCTGATCTTGATATTAAGTAAAATTGTTTATGTAGAGTACCAAGTTAATTTGCCAGGCCAGCTACCTGTGAGTTCTCAGCAATTAGGAGATAATTTTCTTTTGTTTTGTTTCGTTTCATTCTGATATAGTTATAACAGTCAAATAAAAATTTGCTGCTCCTTAATCCTCTTTTTTTTTTGACCACATTATCCAACAACGGAGGGGCCAGTTATAATTTTAGATGTGGGTTGGGTGGCAAATGGGGGAAAAAGTATTTGTGGCTACAGGAGTCAGTGAGAATCCCTGCTCTGTAGGCAGGTGAGAAATCTGCAGTTGATGACATCTGAAACATTGCCTTTGGATGAAAATTGAAGAAGTGGTTTATATTTTTCACTGGATAGGCTACATCTTGATTTATCGTGCAACTTAGAGTGACCATAGGATGTTATATTAACTATGTATAACCAGAAAAATCGTGACCTGCTTAAATCTCTATCCAGAAGCTGTGACATTTAGTCATGTGAAGATAACTAAAGCAAGTGGGAGACAAGAGAAAAATTTCACTTTGAAAACATCCCAACAGTCAGGAATAGCAATGGTCCAGGTACTTTCTTTTCTCTGGTTTCTTCTGCCCTGGTCTCACACTTCACCAGGCACGGGGATATAGGCTGCACAATGTCAAGGCATAGACTTCCAATCCAATATGGCTAAGTCATGAGTCTTCACAGTGGCTTGATTTTCCTCCCTAATTAAGTAAGTAGGCTTGATACCCATTGTACATAATAGAAACTCAATATACATTGAATGAAGGAAATTGTTCAAGCACAAAGAGGCACTGTAATTAAATGGTCTTGTACAATCATGACACACAGAGTCCAGGTAAAAGACTTTTATATGACTTTTTTTGTTAATTATGTAAAATATTTCATAGAAAGTATTTCTTTTGCTGTAGTTTGTAAAGTCAGATTTATGGAGATAAACTTTAAATCATTAACACCCATCCATGCTAAGTCCACAGTCCAATGCATCTTGACAAACACATATAGACATAACCCGTAACCCATCACCTGGAAAAAATTCCCTCATACCCCTTTGTAATAAAGCCCTCTCCCGACACCTAGCCCCTGGCACCACTCATCTGAATTTTATCCCTGGAGTTTTGTCTTTTCTAGATGACTTACAAAGGGAATCATTTGGTAGTTATCTTTTTTTAGGTCTGTTTTTTTTTCACTGAAGGTAATATTTTGAGATCCATTCTTGGTTTTATGTATCTTGGCAGTTTTTCCTTCTTTTGCTAGGTAGTTTTCCAATGTATAGACATATCACTTGATGGCCACTGGGATTGTTTCTAGATTGTTTCTAGTTGGGGGGTGTCATGAATAGCCGTTATAAATATTCAATTTTGTGTGGATATATGTTTTAATTTCTCCTGAATGAATTTGTAAGAGTTGGTTTGCTAGGTCGATACTGGGTAAATGTATAAAACACTGCCAAGTGTTTTTCCAAAGTGAATGTGTCATTTTACTTTCCCATCAGTAATGCATGTGAATTCCAGGTAGTACCTCAACTTTTTCTGCACTTAATATTGTTGTTATTGTTGGGACACCTGAGTGGCTCAGTCGCTAAAGTATCTGACTTTGGCTCAGGTCATGATCTCACAGTTCATGGGTTTGAGACCCACGTGGGCTCTGTGCTGACAGCTCAGAGCCTGGAGCCTGCTCCTGACTCTGTGTCTCCCTCTCTCTCTCTCTGCCCCTCCCCCACTAGCACTCTGTCTCTCTTTCAATAATAAATAAACATTAAAAAATACTATTGTTACTTGTATCTTTTAGTCATCTTATTTTGTTTTTAATTTGTGCTATTAATTCAAATTTCTCTGATGATTACTGATATTAAGCATATTTTCATACACTTTCTTTTACTATTTTCTGATAAAGTGTTTTTTTACCCATTTATTAAATTTGATTTTGTGTCTTCTTATTACTGAGATGTAAGTGTTCCTTATATATCATAAATGCATATGGCAAATATTTTTAATGAGTATATGGTATATGTTTTCCTTTTTGTAAGCATGCTTTTTAAAAATAGGAGTTTTTAATATTAAGGGAGTATCATTTATAAATATTTAAAAGCATATGTGCTTCTTGTATTGTGAGAACATTTTTGTCTATCTCAAGGTTGCAAAGATTTTCTCCCTTGGATTTTTCTACATTTAAATCTAGATCACTTCAAGCTAATTTTTATGTATGATGTTTATTCTTTTCTTTGATGTTTTGTGTTTAATTTGCTCTTATTCTCAGAAGCATAATTCACAGATCTGAGATATTTCTTTCTTCCTAACATAAGTGTTTAATGCTATACATTTCCATCTAAACACTGCTTTTAGCTGTATCCCACCAGTTAATGTGGTATGTCTTAATTTCTGTTGAATTAAATATGATTTCTAAGTACTTGGTACTGGAGTTGTGATAGGATGGATTAGGACTTTTATCCTTTTGTTCCAGCCTCAGTATTAGGAAGATCCTATGAATCTGGAGCTGTCTTAGCATTTTTGCTTCCATCTTGTTTCAATTGTCTCCCATGCTCAAATTCCAATGTTGAAATCCTTGCCTCTATTACATTACCTCAGAATCTGACCTTATATGGAAGTAGGGTCATTGCAGATGTATTTAATTAAGATGTAGCTCTTAGGTTGGGCCCTCGCTCAATGTAACTTAATGTCCTTATAGGAAGAGAACACTTGGACACAGACATACACACAGGGAGAACGCCATATGAAGATAAAGGCAGAGCTCAGGGTCATGTTTCTACAAGGCAAGTAACACTAAGGATTGCCAGCAAACCACTGGCAGCTCAGGGAGAGGCATCCAGGTGATTCTTCCATCACGGCCCTAGGAACAAATCCACTCAACTGACCCCCTGATCTTGGACTTCTAGCCTCTTGACAATACATTTCTCTTGTTTCAGCCACTCGGTTTGTAGTATTTTGTTATGGCAGCCCTAGCAAGCTAGGACACACCTCCTGCATGACACAGTATCTGTGTTGGATCTGGGGAGGGGGAGAGTGTCTTCCTTTCTTCTAGTGATGGCAGACTTCTTCTTGGTATTGGGGCAAGATTCTAGACCCAAGACGTTTAACTTCCTCTTCTCCAGAAGCATGGAGATTGCTTCTATGCCTCTTCTATCAGAAGCAGCTGGTTGTTGCCTGGGTATCTGTGTTTGCCTGGCCTGTTTCCTGCATTCTCACCCAAACCAACAGCTTGAGAAGTGGGAATTTTTATGAAAGAAGAGTCCTGGGACATGGGAGTGAGGTTTGTGTCCTTTTGCAAGCACCTGATTTCATTAGCACACCTGCACCACTGAGGGGAATGCTCCAGTCTCCTGCCCTGTCTCAAATCCCTCAATCTTTTTTGTGAACCTTAGGTGCAGCTTGTGAAAAAGAGCTCCCGAGTGCTTTCATACTTCCTTTGCCCGAGGGCTTCATTCTTAACGGATTTGCTAGCCTACAATCAACCTTTTGGAACCAGTTAACATTCTAGCTGATTGCTTTTGTCTCTGATTCTCTGGCACCTGCTTCTCCCTCTCAAGTTCCATCAAAGGTGGTAGCTTTTGTGTGTCCCTGCTCCTCAGAGAAACTTGACACTTTGGAATTCAGTTCGCTTTGTTGATTTTCAAATTCAGCTTTCAATGGGCTCGAGAAAAGGAATAATTTGGTAAATTATCCGGCTTTTTCCTCATGTTTGGGGCAGCAACAATGATGATAGTGTGTGTGTGTGTGTGTGTGTGTGTGTTTCTACATACCAGCTAGAAACAGGACAAAGGCTTTCTTTTCTATTATAGTTGGGTTGCTCTTCACTGTTGCTTGGGAATCTGTTATGCAACTTATGCTAAGTTAATAATGCTGATGGGGTGATCGTCATTCATGAAGACTGTTTTGCAAGCTAAAATAAGGCTCATATGGACATGAATTTTCCGTCTTAGTGGTGCTTACAAGAGTATGACATATTCCCTTTTTTCCCCTTCCAACAAATAGAAAAGATCCATTGCCATGTCAAGTGTCAAATGGGACATGCTTATTATTAATTTTAATTAAGAGACAGAAGACTTTCACTGGTGGAATTCCCATTTAACTACTTAAAATAAAGCTCTTCCCATATTTTGGAGCCAAATGGTTACTTTTAGATTTGGATTTCAAATGCTGAAGTCCATGAATTGGGGTGATGGATTGGACTGGTCCCAGCAAGGGCACTCGAATGAAGCTGCAGGAGGTGTAATGTAATTTGACCAGAGGTACACAGACACCCACACTGGAAGATACACATGAGAGTGGTGTCAAGGATTTTCACAGTAGCATGGTGAGGGTCTTCCCACGGTTAAGGCATTGGAAGGTACATTTGAATTTTAGAAACATGTCCAAGTTTCAACAATGTATATAATACCATTATGTAATTTAAAGCACCATGAAATATAAACATTTTTGAAAACTTGCTGTAGGATGGGTACTATCTTAAAGTATTAAAACAGGACTGGCTCACAGCAGATTTCAAGAGTCAGAGGGATTATTCTGGTAAGTATTGAGAGAAAGGCAGAGGGAAATGTTTGCAAAAATTTTGAGTAGAAAGATCATAGCTGGGTCCAGAACAATATGTGGTTTTGAAATGAGATGAAGTTGACATAAAGGGGAAGAGTGACCAGACATGGGGACAAAGCATTAAACATGGAACTTGCCTCATGAAATCCTTATATTCTGATACAATTTTATAGGCAATGGAGACATACACAGATTTTTTTTTAAAAAAAGGAGGGTGTGAACATATTACAGACCTGAAAGATCACTGGGGCAGTGTTAGGAGGGGGATAATCAGAGCCAAGACTGATGACAGGGAAAGTACGTGGATGGCCAGTGTATAAGACGGGAAAAATAAGGAGAACTTGAAGTAAAGACTCTAGACAGAAGCTAAAAGATTCAGGAGATTTTTAGAAAGTGCATATAATAGTAGTTGGCGACTGATTTGGTACACAGGAGGGAAAGAACTGGGAGTAATTTCTAGGTAACTGGCTGGGGCAACTGGCTGACCAGTGGCGCCATTGCTTAAAACCAGAAATGGAGAGGAGATCGCCTCGCAGGGAATGAAGGCGTTCAGGTTTGGATATATTGATGTAGAGAAGTTCAAGAGAAGCTCGAGTAGTGCCGTGCAGTAGGGAGTTGAATATATGAATATACGGCTTTTGAATTCGGTGCAGAAAATTAAACTGTGTGTGCAGATTTGGTTGCCTCCAGGAAAGAGATGGCAGTGAGGGTACACCAGGAGATGAGCTCAGCTGGGTAATGGATTAGTGTAAGAGAAAGGATTCACGACTGGAACGTTGGGGTGCCCAACATGTAAAGGGAGAGAAGATGTGGTCAGAACTCCACGAAGAGCACCAGGAAAGCGCCGTGTCAAGGAAGGTTCCTGAGAAAGGAAGTGAGTGGTCCTCAGCGTTAGGGATTGTAAAGAGGTAAGCCGAAATAAAGGCTGAGGCATGCACAGAGTCAGGCGCTCGGAAGAGTTGTGGTCCCATCTGAAGTTTTTCTGAATCTGTCCCGCTTGTTTTTAATATACACTGAATACCATGGCCCTATTCCAGGACCTTCCAGTTTGCCAGTATCCCTTCTGTCTCTGGGCTTTGGCACAGGAGTTTCCTTTTTCCTAGAAGGCTCTCACTCTAGTTGCTTTTTGCTTACCTCCTTATCAGCCCTTGGTTCTCAGGTCTTTTGAGAGCTAGATTCTAATCTGGGAAAGGGCCATATGCTCTCAAGATATATCATTCTTCTTTATATGACACTTTTCACAAGGATTATGAAATAATTATTTGCGAAGTTTAAATGTCTGGGGTTTTTTTCCCCCCTATGTGACTGTAGGTCAAAGGGAATAAGGATTTTACTTCTTTGTTCATCTTTGCATTTCCAGCCTCTGGCAGACTGCCTGCAACATAATAAGTATTCAAACATAATTGAGTTTATTTATTTTATTCATTAATAAAATTTATATGCTGCTTACTATATGCCAAGCATTATTTTAAGCACTTTATAAATATTAACTCACTTAATTACTGAATGGGGAATATAGTAAACAAGGATGAGAATGGAAAATTATAGACCAACTGCCAAGAACTTCTTTCTGAGGATGCTGTTCAGAATGTTGAGGAAAAATGGGACTTCAGAGATAAGATAGCTCAGTGGAGGGGGACATATCTTCGAGTCCGAATGCCTGGGAGCAAGTGTCACCTCTGTCCCTTAATAATGATGTGAGTTGGGCAATCATTTCATCTTTCTGATCACTTAATTGTATCACTTTCTTCATCTGTATTATGGGGACAATAATAGTATTTACCTCATGGGTTATTATGGGCATTCAATGATTTAATGCATGTCAAGCACACAGAGCAATGTTCGACATGGAGTAGACCTTGTAAGTCTTGCTATTATATTTAATATATTCTAACATTTCCCCTTTGTCTCCTTTCCCACCACTTTCCTTATTTTCCATATCTGTCATGGAAGCAGGCCATGGACATTTGGCCATCAGCAACAGCTTACAAATTAATTTTACCTCTGAGCATATTTTTCACTCCAATGTGTCATTTATCTTCTAGTGATCTGAGTGGGTTTCAAACCCTTAGGTTTATATCAGTCCACTTGATGCTATTCTAATTGAAATTATACTGCTACCGCTTGTAAGCAGAATGTAATTACTTCATCTGGCATTTGAACATGACTATAGGCTACCCCATTAAAAATTACATGACCCTTTCAATGACTATATTCACTTTTTTTTAAAACATCAGCGATGAAGAACAGATTAGAGCAAGTCTCCTCAATGTACAACAGAAATGGCACTATCTCTGTGGCCTCTTTTAGTAGGTGAAATCTGTCATTTATTTCAATTCCGGTTATTGCTGTATCATACTATGGAAGCCCAGAAAAGTGGCTTTACAAAGAAATGTAATTAATTGTTTAAATCATTTGCCGTAGAACTTCAAGAAAATATACATGATAACATAATTTGGGTAGACAAGGTTTTTATAAGCATAATAAAAAGGACCAAAATTTTATGGAACATTTTGATACGTTTGACAAAATAAATTAAAAATATATATTAAAATAAAAACAAAAAGAGGAATGACAAGATATATTTTAGTTTCATGTCAAAAAGCTATTCTACTTATAGGAGGAACTCATAAAAACCAAGGAAAAGATTAACAACCTAATAAAAACTAGATATATACAAGAACAGGCAATTAACACATACGAAAGAAGTCAAATGACCGATAAAGTTGGACATATTCTACTGCCAAGTCACGTAAAATAATTATGGCCTCCTTTTTTGTGTATATTGTATTATAAATATTGAAAAAATGATTTCTAGAAGCATCTTCAATGGTTATAAATAAGAAACTTAAATAAGTTGTTTACATCCATATCATGAAATACTTTATAGGATAAAAAAGATTAAAATACTATTCAAAAATCTGAAAATGGTTAAAAGCATTAGGTAGATCTATACACTGACATAGATAGATAGGCAACAGATATTGCTGAGCAAAAAGAAAAGTTCTGAATAGGAGGTACCATGCTTACCTTTGGTAAAAGAAGCACACACACACACAATGCACACTGACATATGTAATAGTATATATGTATTGTGCACATACATGCACACATACACAAATTCATGTCTCTGTATACATAAATATATGCATGAGTTTGCACACAAAATCTCTGGGTAAATGCCTAATAAATTTTTAACAGAGGTTGCAGACTAAACTGTATGACATGGGTGCAAGTCTCACTACGTTCACATTTAAAAAAGAATCATGCTATTGAGTATTTACATAGGAATACTTTTCAGGAATTTTTTTAAAGCAGAGTAAAAGGCACTCCTATGTTTTCCTGATGTGCATTGCAAGTTTTCTGTTGGGTGATTTGGTAATATGTATCTCAAGTCTTAAAAGGTGCTTTATTCTTTAAACTAGCGAAACCTCGTCTGAAGACTTATTTTGAGAAAATATCAGCAAAAAATTAAATCTATATAGAGGCTTATTTTAATATTCTTTATGGTAGTGAAAACCTGGAAGCAATTAAAATGTCTAACGCTAGATTATTACTCAGAGATCTATGAAGTTCTATAATATTACTATACAGTCAGTGAAAGTCATGTTTTCAGAAAGTCTTACACTCTGGGACATTTTGTGAGATACAATGTCTACAAAGTAGATACAATCTAGGCCACAGTATGATTTCACTATGCTAAAATATATATTTAAGGATAGAAAGATTGGAGGTATGTATGTGAAATGTTACGGTGCTGGAATGCCTGAGTGGCTTGGTCGGTTAAGCGTCCAATTCTTGATTTTGGCTCAGGTCATGATTTCACGGTTCATGAGTTCGAGCCCCGCATTGGGCTCTGCGCTCATAGCACGAAGCCTGCTTCGGATTCTCTCTCTCCCTCTCTCTCTCTGCCCCTCCCCTGCTAGTGCTCTCTCTCAAAATAAACAAATAAATAAAAATGTTATGGTGTTTAGCTCTGGGTAATTACATTATACATTGTTTAAAATTTTCTTTTGTGTGTTTTTTAGGATTCTCCACATCTGTTCTAAATAAATGCTGTATTTTATTATTAAAATAATTATATTTTATTACACAACAGAATATATTCATTGCATAAATATTGAAAAATACAGTTAATCAGCTATAATTGCTGTCTAAGAATTTTGTCTGTGCTTTTATAAATATTTTTATTACTATATATTTAGTAGGGAAAAGATTATGGTATATATGTGGTTATTGATGATCTTTATACTAATCGACATATCATGAACACATATTCTTAGTAATATATATTCACTTATAACACAATATATAATAAAGTTTTATTTTATCATGTGGATTACCTTAGTTTATTTGCAACCAAGATATAATGTTGGCTAGTTCTGTATACAAGTGTATATTATTATAATAATACTACCATAGAATTAGAATATCTGTAGCTTAATTATTAATCAATCATTGATTATTTCCCAAAGAGAAAATTTTTAAAGTAGAGTTGATATTTCAAAGAGTATATATAATGGTAAGATTTTTGAGTGATACCGGCAAATTGAATCTGAAAATTTATAGCAATTTAAAATCCATGTGCCAGCTTTGTTCTTTACCAAACAGATACTTTTTTAATCAAGGTAAACATAACATTGTGTTTTCCAGTGGTCGGCCAACCCATCAGTACATCATCTATCCAAGAAGGCTTTCTCCATAGTAATCCAATTTACTTCTCTAATATTTATTCTAAAAACACATGGTATACACGAAACCTGAAGATGGAGTTTCAAAGATGACCAAGCTAACATCTCTTTTTTAGACTCTTCTTAGACTATTATATGGAGATAAACACACAATCTCATGTGGATTTTTGTGTGTGGGGTGAGGGGGGAGGTTTTGAGAGTATACAGTGGCACAGTATAGCAAATTGTTCTATATACTTAATTTTTTTTTCAGTTTCATAATGATATCTATTCAGGCAAGTATTTCTGATATCAACTTGCTCATTTGGCAAAACATCCATGGAATAAACTAGTAGGTATACTGGCCTATGTATGCATCTATTAAAGTGTTTACATAGGAGGGCACCTGGATGCCTCAGTACTTGAGCCCCCACATTGGGCTCTCTTCTGTCGCCACAGAGCTGCTGTCCTCTTCTCTTTCTGTCCCTCCCCCACTTGCATGCACTCTCTCAAGCATGTGTGCTCTCTCTCTCTCAAAAATAAAATATAAAAAATAAGAAAATATTAAAAACTATGCTTTAAAAAATAAATGTTTACATGTTAATGCACATTAAAACACACAAGAGTGCATGTGCATCTCATATAAAGTTTCAGGATGCTATAAACTTTCTTTTTTTTCTCATTTTCTTTTGTAAAATCTGCAGACATATGCCTGTTATCATTTAGTAATCTCTTTGTTGAAAATCACCCACCACTTAACAAATAGTTATTGAGTATTTGCTGTGCACAAGGCAACAAAAATAAGATGTGGTCCCTGCACTTAAGAGCCTTCTTTAGAGTCTAGTGAAGGAGACAACGGTTAAAATCTCATATAATCTCAACATAGCTAATGCATTAATATAAAAACTGATCAGAAAACTATAATTAGTCATTATCCATGCAACATATATTCATTGAGCTCTCACTAAGTACCAGGGTCTGTGCTTAATACAACAGTCAATAAGAAAACCATAGATGTTCCCATCATGGAGGAAAAGAGAAGAGTATCAATTTAAGCAGCTATCTATTGTCTCTTTAATAATGTGGTTTTGGAAGAATTCTCAGGGGTTTGGGGAATATATTTTAATCTGTTTATTTTTTTCTGAGTAAGAGTACTCTGTGTCTGCCTCGGAGTGACATTTCAAAATGGAATGTGAAAAATGCAGATAAGTAAATGAGTTTTTAAAGGCTATTGTAAGTAAAGTGACAAAGATGGAGTTGTCAGGGTCATTTTTTTCCTTTTGCTTAATCTGGTGGTAAAGAGAAAATTGGTATTTTTTTCCTAGCTTTAAGATTTTCAAGAAAAATTTGCATATTAAAATCATGCAACTGGTTATAACTTCTTTAAAAATACGACACTATTTGGTTATATGTTAAATTTTTTTAGTTTGGGGGTGGTGTATCAAAAGAATGGGTTTGCACTGTGAGACATTATTTTGGAAATAATCCAATGTAAGTGATGTTAGTGCAGATTCTTTCCCTCTTGTGGAGCTAAATATGTATATAAGTTGATGCCAGAAGTCAAAGGGGACATCTTAGTAAGCATGTTTTAATGGCACAAGTATCTATCACAGACGGGTTTCTTTTCCTCTACCTATGATCTTTAAAAATTACAATTATTTATTTTTTGAATATTATATCAGTCAGTCCTCTGTATAACAGCTCTATATAAGGCATTTATTTTAAAACATAATACTCAGAAAATCTTCACTTTCCCTGATAAACAGGTATGCAATTTACTAAGTTCTAATTATTATAAATTCTTTACTGAGTGTTATAAATTGCTGCAATGCTTTATGGAATTAGTGTGAATTTAATAAGTGGATTGACACATGATTCAGTCTGTAAAACTGTAGTGGAAATAATTTGATTTATTCTTCATACTTCAATGACAGAGATTAACTGATGAGATAAGTTAGTAATAAAATGAGAAAAAATACTGACCAATCATGAGATTGAAAGAAAAAAAATCCTTGATAATCAACTAGTCTATAGCGTTAATTAAATAGTCCACATTACTAGCTATAACATTTTATTTTATTTTATTTTTTCATTTATTTATTTATTTTTTGAGAGAGTGAGACAGAGCATGAACGGGAAGGGTCAGAGAGAGAAGGAGACACAGAATATGAAGCAGGCTCCAGGCTCTGAGCAAGCTGTCAGCACAGAGCCCGACGCGGGTCTCAAACCCATCAACAGTGAGATCATGACCTGAGCCGAAGTCGGACGCTTAACCAACTGAGCCACTCAGGCGCCCCTAGCTATAACATTTTAAAGCATTAGTCTAGTAATTTATTTTTTTAATGCACTGCATCTTAGGAATAGTCTTGTAGAAAAGTAATGAAAACATGATTTCGTTTATGCCTCATTTGAGGGTGTGTTAATGGTGCTGAGAAGTAACATCATTAGGAAATTATAAAGGATGTATTTCTTTCTTTGATGGAATCATTAAAGACTATTTTGTTTTTGGTGCTTATTTCAGAAAAATTCTGTCCTGGAATCAAGAAATATGAGTTTTATTTATAAGCCTTTAGATTCTGTCCACAATATTTACAACTTTATGAGAAGTGGAAGAAGGGGAAGAAAAGGAGAAGAAAATGGTACATGTTGATGAGCTTGCTGGAAAATTGAAAAATTAGCTATATGATGAGTTGGTTGTATCACTTTTCCAATCTGCTTTGGCTTTTGATGTCTCTTGATGTCTGCATGGACAAAAGAGACTAACAGAGTTTAGAAAATGATAGTTGAAGAGAGCAGGTCTTGAAGAAAGCAATTGGAAGACAGCAGGTCTTGGTCCATGGGGAGAATTTTGGCGATGGCTAGGCCAAGAGACCAAAGTTTTTTGGAAGAATTACATTTTTAATAAGGAAATCCAAGTGCTGGCCAAAATCAAAGTTGAAATGCTACAGCATCCCCCTGCATGATTTTCTACCATGTCCCCCTAATTGAATCTTCCATCTTTGTTTTCTGTCTGTTAAGGGCTCATATTATGAATTACATGGTCTTACCTAGATAATTTGGGGTAATCTCGCAATCTTAAAGTCAGCTGATTAGTAACCTTAATTACATCTGCAAATTCCTTTTACAGCAGTACCCAGAACAGAGTTTGATTGAATAACCAGGAGACGAGAGTCTTAGGTATCTTGAAAATTCTGCCTCTTGTTGAAAGTGTGATAAAATTCCTAAGAAGTATACACATCAAAGGGACTGTCAAAAGAAGAAACAAGAGATATGTAAAAATAACACTTGGGTTGGTAAAAGACACAATAGAAGATAAGGTTTCTTAAAGTTAAAGAGTGGGAAGAGTGAATGAATCATGTTGAAATGCTACAGAGAGAAAACCAGGGCACTTAAAAATTAAGAAATCATTCAAGACTTTTGAAAGAGCAATTCTATGGACTGATGTGGAAATAAGCCCAATTTTAGTAGGTTATGGGATGACTAGAATATTAGAAGATGGAGCAGGAGAGTTTAGAGTACTATTTCCAGAAGATTAATGGAGAGATCAGAGACAGTACTCTTCCAATGGGGATATTTGATGGAACAAATTTGTGGTTTCTTCAAACCACAAGCTTGTACCTCTGAAGAAACAGCATCTAAAATAAAACTGAGTCAGTCCAGTCATCTTCCTATATTATTTCCTTTAGTGATCTGAAATATTTAGAGCGATATTTAAAAAAGTGTTATGTAGCTTATATCACCACAAACTTTGGAGGACAGCTTTCATAAAACAAGTCAGATCTCTGTATTGATATTCAGGGAGATTAGAACAAGAATTCTTACTGTACACTAAAAGCCACACCAAAAAAGAGACAAACAACAATCTTGGGATAAAAACAAACAGCTTGATTAAACATTTATCAAAGAGAAATTTTAAGTCTTTATGAAGTTCTCATGATGTTATTTCCAGTCTGGCTTTTTTTTTTTTTTTTTTTTTTTTTTTTTTAAGGCTAAGCGCTACACTTTCCCTACATTCTTGTACTTTTTTTAAAGAGGCAACTGATGGTCAGACTCCAGTGGTCCTTCAAAACTTTGAAGGAGGCAAACAAGATTAAAGCAAAGGCACACAAATTTTCTGGTGTGCATTTGCAAGAAGTAAATGGGTGCCATCTGTGAGAAGATTTCATTTGCTGCCTAATTAATTCTCCCATGTTCGCCGGTACACCAATGCAAAGCTCAGAGATACAACTGGAAAAGGGAACAGATGGCACCTTTCAGTTACCTATTGACTACTGTGATCTTCTTGCTAATTAATCTAAATAAAGCACCCATTATTTAATCTTAAACAAAATTTCCACTGGATAAGGTTTTGAGGTGTCATTAAGAAAATGTTTTCCTTTGTTTGCATTTGCATAAATCATCCTGGTGTTTACTCTGCATTTTAATGACTGAAAGAAGTTATAGGAACATCCTCCAGTCAGAAGACTTTCTTCCTCATAAGATGAGGGGATACTCAAACTTTTGATATCAGAACTCTAATCCAGTGACAACTGTCCTAGACTGAGTCTGAATTTTTTAAAATTAACAAAGGGAACTGAAAAGATAAAAACACATATGCTCTTTACCAGAAATCCAAGCAGTATTTCATCAGCTAAATTTAAGATTTTGGCTATTGGGTATTTGCAATGTCAATTTTTAATTTGCTTTAATAGTATTAACAAATATTGGCTTTTTTAAAAAGTTCCTGAGTCTATGGATTTCCAAAAATATCCTCAACTGATTTTTACTTTTACATTTAAAATTTTTTCTTCTGTATTGCTTTGATAATATGATCAAGACTGTCTTCTTGTTCCTCACTATCTTCATTTTTGAGAAATTTGGAAATTACAGTCTCTTCGATTTTGGAGAGGCACTCCCACTTCAAAATAATTTCACAGTATTTTTAGTAAGTTATTAAGGGAGATACATCCTATAGAGAATGCTTAAGAGTTACATAAGAGTTAGTTTCATTTCCTATAGCTGGAAAAATAATAACTAATAATATGAATTATTACGGAAAACCAACTCAATTTAATCTTAAGTAGTTATGATTTTTTTTACTCTAAAAATATATGAAGCCATTACCATAATGGGAAGGTGCTTCTATCTTTTTTTTTTTTTTTTTTTTTTTGGGAAATACTATTTGTTTTTTTTGTTTTTGTTTTTTTTTTAACTTTATAGTTTATTGTCAGGTTGGTTTCCATATAACACCCAGTGCTCTTCCCCACAAGTGACCTCCACCAAGACCATCACCCCCCATTACCTTTCCCCCTTCCCCTTCCCCCCTCAGTTTGTTTTCAGTATTCAAGAGTCTCTCATGTTTTGTCTCCCTCCCTCTCCCTAACTTTTTCCTCCTTCCCCTCCCCATGGTCCTCTGTTGGGTTTCTCCTGTTAGACCTATGAGTGCAAACATATGGCATCTGTCCTTCTCCGCCTGAATTATTTCGCTTCTATTATTCGCTTCTATTATTAAGGTGCTTCTATCTTAAAAAAAAAAAAAAGGTATCTTAACAGTAAACAATTTGGGTTTCTTCCAGAAATGCAAGATGATTTTATATTTGTTGCCCCTAGAACTTCTTCAGTAAGCTGAGCGATTTAAATATCTATTTAGAATAGCATTTTTTTTTCCTTGGGAAGTAGCTTGTTGGTAAAGAATTGATTCCTTAGAAGTTCCCTTTTCCTTTATAGTTCAATTACAACATTTATCATGCTGTATTGCTATTCACCTTTTTTTTTTTTTTCAACATGACTAACTCTCAGAGGTCTGAGACGTTGGTTCCAGAAGTCAGAGACATGCCTGCCCAATTTATCTTTTTCTCCCTCAGCATGTAGAGATGTGCTTGGCTCATAGCGGGAATCAATGAATGCTGTCCAAATGAATGAATGATGACAATTTACCTGAAAGAAAGATGATATTGTGCAAAGCAACCTCGAAGTACACTTCACTCAGGAAAAGAACGCAGCTGACCAATTATCTGGTGGACATGGGGAAACCCACAGTATTTCTCTCCAAAAAAAAAAAAGAAAGAAAATGAAAGAGTCATTCATTCTGGGGTCGAAATGTTTCACTCTTTTTGTTTCACTCCGGTTTGCATTTCAGAGATGTAACAAACCCAAAGGCAGCTCTTTGCAAAGCTCTTAGATGGGCATGCCTGCTGGGTCCTTAGGCAGTGAGGTCCCGATGAGAGAAAGCTCCTCCTTGCCCATCTCTGCCTTGGCCCACTTGGACCTTGACTCGGGGTTATTGCTTCCCTTCATCCCAGCCGGAACAGATGTCAAGTCCCTTATTGCTTGCAACCTAAAATATTTTTTTTTTCTTTCTGATCGCAAATTAATACATATCTGAGATCTAGATCGTGTTCTTACTGGATTCTCTAACTACTTGGTTTCCATACATGGGAGTATTGGAAACAACAAAATACCTGAGAAAGGCAGTACATTGGCCACAGCTGTTGCCTTGTTTAATTATTCTCCAAAACCTACCTCCAATACCCCTGCTGAATTATATCCCAGACTCTGCTTAAACTTATTCCTTACGAGGCACTTTGTTACCCACTAAATCCATTGTAGTGCAACTCAGTGTTTTGTGGCATTCTTCCTACTACTGAGCCAGAATATATTATCTTTTTTTTAATGTTTATTTATTTATTTTTGAGAGGGGAGGGAGAGGGGTAGAGGGAGAGAAGGTGAGAGAGAATCTCAAGCAGGCTCCTCACTGTCAGTGCAGAGCCTGACACAGGGCTTGATCTCACAAAGCATGAAATCATGACCGGAGCCAAAATCAAGAGTCGAATACTTAACTGACTGAGCCACCCAAGCTCCCCCATAATATATTATCTTTTAACTTTGTGAGATATTCTCAAAGATACCATATTATGGATCCAAAGATAGGCCAGCCACATCTGAGGAGGACTTCCCAACCACTCTTGTCATTGGGCATACCCAAGGAGAGGAAAATAGCCTGTCTCCAGAGGCATCCTTTGTGCAGAAGGGAAATGAGAAGCACTTAATAGGCAATAAGAAATCATATAAGAGGATTCTCAAGAGCATAGTCTCTAGTCTTGCTGAGGTTCCTGAGTAGTACTGTGTTGAGAACACAGAAGTGTATATGTACTTTTAATTTTCTTGTGTGCAAACAAAACTGCAGTGCAGGCATTGCACAAACAAAATTTGCTAATAATAAAAACTGAATATTACACCACAAACAGAAAAATAGAAATACTTTTATACAACGTTTAAATTTAAAAAAATTACTGCTGGAGAGGAAAAGGCCAATACTCTAACAATATTTGAATAGATAAGTAAATAAATAAATAAATAAATTTGTGTGTGAATGAGTGATTGGATGAAATAATGGATGGAAGAATAAATGCAGAAGCAAGAAAATTTCAGGCAATGCAATACAAGGGCATGTCTGTAACTTATAAAATGCCTAATTAGAGTAGTGTGCTACATGAGGGGCAAGCCTTTCGCTAACACCACACGGGGCTCTGGCCCAATGAGTGGAGTTTGATAGTAATTCTTGCTACAAATAAATAATAGCCTAATTAGAATGCTATAAACTAATAATTTTGACTACTATTTAGTATTTATGTCAGTTGGCTTTTTGAAAAATTGTATTAAGTTATAAAGTGAAATTTTAATTTCAGTGCTATCAGTGTCTCTGTGTGTGTATGTGTGTGGAGACAGAAAAATTTGTGAAAACTTAATCCTTGTAATCAGCTAAAGAAAATCACTATTTTACTGATAGAGTCCTTAGTTCAAGCTGCTTTGGGATAGTAACTTACTGACAGGACATTTAGCAGAAAGAGAGCAAGTAGCTACAATACAACCACATTTATTGAGCACAAACTACGTGTTCATCTTGTAAAATACTTTGTATGCATCATCTCTGCATCTTCTCTAATCTTGACAACTCTACCAAGAAGGAATTATTGTTAAATGTTCTAAATATCAAGACTGAAATACAGAAAGGTTGAGTAATGGAGTCATTTGCCCAAGGTCACCGTTAGTAAGGCACAGCAAGGGTTCAAACCCTAGCAGCCTGATTGTAGAGTCAAGTGCCATGTCAAGATGGCATCATACTTTGTGAGAGAATCAGATCCATCCCTTTGAAATGTACATATCTTTTTCCCTTCTCCTCCTTTCGCTATAACATTTAATATGGGTGCAGTAAGACTAAGAAAACGCAGATAACCTCAAGAGAGTGAGCAAGGAAGGTAAAATGTTTCCATACAGATGCTTCAGATTACTTTAAGCAGTTGTTTCAAGGCTATTGGTTGCTTCCTATCTGAGGCAGCACAAGATGCCACAAAGCCCAGAGCTTAGAGAGGCGGATGAATAGTATACTGTACTTACAAGTCAAGAACCCTCTCCCTTCATTTGTTAAGCTGCAGGAATGATTAACTCTTTTGTATAGCGGAAACTACCCACATCACTGCAGCTTCAGAGTGAGTGCTTTCTGGCTGAGCTTTGCACAGGTTTTATTTTTATTTTTATTTTTTTATTAACAACAAATCTTCCATTTATTTGAAGCAATTCAATTCCAAAAACTTTTAAGTTACAGCAGTCACAGAAGAAAAATAAAACAGGGAACAGTCAGAAACAAAAGAATAATAAGGAGTGCTGCATTTTTTTTGTTTGTTTTTAACACTGTCGTGGCTTTATTCAAAACACAGTTGCACAAAACTATTAATGTCAAAGTTTTTTAAGGACAGTTTTGAGGAATTTAACACACTATATACATACCAGCATACAAAGAACATTAAAATAGGACCAAAAACTTCTACAAAATATAAAACCCACCCTTACTTATTTGCATGAAAATACCACCCACAAAGCTAAATAAGTCTTAAAAAGTCATTTGGAGGCTCTAAATGTTGTTTTCAAAACAAAGAACTCTAATTTTGATTGCACAGTAAGATGATTGGTAAGAAAGTCAATATATAGATTTCATTTTAAAAATAAGTTTTATAGCCTGGCATATACTATGTGATGAGAATTCTTAGGGACTACAACAGGGCATTTCAAATGTTAAAAAGGAGTAAAATGTTAGCCTTTTGGAGATTCTGATCCAACCCCTGGCCCCCCATGAAACTTACTCCAAGAGTTTTATTTCAGTCACTTGTGTACCTTTTTTGGTTTACCCACAAATAACTTAATAATTTTTACTCTAAAACCCCAAGTCATACATTTGAAACTAAACAAGAAGCAGTTCATTACTCGGTAATTTAAATGTGTCCCAGTAACTTCAAATAATTTGCTGATGCTAACTTTAAAAAAAAATTCCAGATATCCAAAACAAAGAGGGAAAACATTTAGATAGCCAAGATTTCAAAAGCAATTGTCTTGACCATGGAGCCTCCACAATGAAAGGAGCCATATATTGAAACACATGGTTTGTCCCGAAATATCTTTCGATTTTTAATGGACATCCACTTGAAACCAAATCTTAATTTTTAATATTGATTTAGTTTCAAATATTTTTCCAACTGCCCAGTATATTCCAATTAAAAGCTCTATATGGTAATTCCTTAAAACTATAGGAAGAATAATTAAAGGTTCTACTCAGAAAAGTTAGAAATACTTTGCAGTGTGGTATCTAAATCGTTTAGGAAGCTAACTTGAAAACTTGAATACCTTTAGCCAAAGGAAAAAAAAAAAAGTCATTGCCTTCAAATTAAAGGTCTCTGGGTCACCTCTAAAACAATAACCAACTTCTCATTCAGGAGACTTCATATCATATTCCAGCCGACCGTGATTTCAGGTAACTATAAATAATTTTAAAACCTTATGAATGAAATGCACCAAACTACGCCTGTGTAAAAGTGATCATGTTTTAATTATGGGCTAAAAATAACTAATACAGTGAGCTTGAATGAAAAAAATGAAGATTCTAAATAAATTGGTAGGGAATTTCACAAGGGGGTCAATGCAAATTTTTTCTCTACATGCAGTATGTCATTAACAGACTAGTAAATCTTATTTGGAATGATAAGGCAAAAATAGTAAAACCACACTTTTCCTATAAAAAGTTACAGGTTATTTTCTGTAGGGTTCACTATGGTACATGAAGAAACAAAGAAGATGTGATCACTCTATTGCACACCCAGGAACTTATGGAATCTGGTCTTAGAATGATCTAGTAGTCTTCTTCATGTCCATCATCTTCAGCATCTTGTTTCCTTTTTTCCCCTCGAAGACCTTCTTCTTCGTCTTCTTCCTCTTCCCCTTCTTCAACATAGTCATCATCATCTTATTCATCCTGGATTTCTTCTTTCATTAAGTAGGAGAGGCCCACTTCCTCCTCTCCCTGAGTTCTGAGCCTGCTTCATCTTCATCCTCCTCCTCCTCCTCTTCTTCCTCCTCCTCCTCATAGCCTTCAGGTGGACCAGCTTCATCTTCCTCTTCATCTTCATCAACTTCATCTCCGTCCTCATCATCCTCCTCTTCTGAGTCCAGTGCCTCCTTATCCTCCTGATCAAATCCATCTAAGTAGGTGATTTGCTGGAGCAGTTCAAAAATACTTTCTCTGTAATCCTCCACGTTCGTGATCTCACAGTTAAGTCAAGGCTTTTCAAATTTTTAAGATTTTGCAGAGCTTCTACTGTACTGAGATCTTTGATTTTGTTTCCACTCAGATTGAGGTAGGTAAGATTTGGACATTTCTCTGCCAGGACTTCCAAGCCTCCAGAAATTATACTGTCACCAAGTTCCAACTTTCGAAGTTTCGTTAAGTTGGGCAGCCAGGCCAGTGAACTTAGCTCCACTTTAGCCATACTCAAAAACTCTAGTTTTTTAAAAGTATCATTCAGGCCCTCAGTTTCCCCATTGACACGTAGGCAATTATCAAGGACTAATTTTGTCACCACCTCTGGGGCTCTGTTCCTTAACTCCAGGTTAATCCTCTTCTTCATCTCCATGTCCATCTCCTGCTCTTCTGCTACTACTCCCTTCCCTTACCCTTTCCTGCCTTTCCCACTACCCCCAATCCTTAAATTTTAAAAGATGTGGAAATGAATGAAAAGAAAACAAATATAATGCCCACCGCCACCAGATAGGTGTGGGGGAGAAAGAAGAGAATAGCAAATGGAGTACAAGGAGTTGGGACTCTAACTCACTCGACTGCCCCCAACTCCTTGTCCACACACTCGCGCGCACTCACACGCACACACATGCGCGCACACACGCGCACGCACACACACATACACGCACACTACCCCCGCAGTTCCTTCCCCTTCAATGGCTGCTCCGAGACTCTGCGCAAGTTTTAAAAAGCCATTGGGACCGGGCCATCAAAGAACCAGACTGACGAAAATCAAGCGGCAAGAAAACATCTCATTAAATGATTTGGTGTCTGCCAATTCTGGAGAATGTTCCTTAAAAAAAATAGATTGAGGTGCCTGGGTGGCTGAGTCTGTTAAGCATCTGAGTCTTGATTTCTTATAGTGGTGAGATCAAACCCTGCATCAGGCTGGGCTCTGCAATGGACATGGAGCCTGCTTAAGGATCTCTGTCTCTTCCTCTCTGTCCCCTCTCCCTTCTCTCTCTCAAAAAAAAAAAAAAAAAAAAAAAAAAGAAAAGAAAAAAAAAAGAAAGGAAAAGAAAAGAAATGGTCGTATGAGGAATGGTTTTTCACCTTAAAAGCAAAACAAAACATGGGTGCCTGGGTGGCTCAGTTGGTTAAGTGCTGGACTCTTGACATGGTTCTTGAGTTTGAGCCCAGCATCAGGCTCTGTGCTAACAGCGGGGAGCCAGCCCCTCCCCTGCTTGTGCTCTCTCTCTCTCTCTCTCTCTCTCTCTCAGAATAAGTAAATAAACTTAAAAACAAAAACAAAAACAAAAAAACCTAAGCATCTAATTAAATTGCAGGAAAAAATTCCCAATCAAGAACAAATCTTGCACAGTGTCTGACAGGTGGAAAAGGCTCAATAAACATTTTCATTGGATTATGAAAGCGGAAGAACTCAACTCAATCTTGAGACAGTAGGGTGGTATATGAAAGAACGAAAGAATTTTTGTCCTTCCAGATTCCACTCTTGTCCTTCCAGATTCCACTCTTCTCCTGTTCTAAGATATTATCAATTAGAAGGAGCAATTGATTTATTAATATACTTTAGGGAGAAACATAATTATTAAATATAGATGGTTCAGCTTAAAATGATAAAATAAGAAAACACACTTGTATTATAATTGAGCAAATAGGGAAAGTCATCTCTGAGTATGCAATTAAATTCCCCAGCTTTGGTTAAGGCATCATGGTTGGACCAGTGAAGAATAAAAAGAGAAATGACACGCGTTCTAGGCCCTTAATATTATAAATCCTTGAATAATTGAAAATATCATGCAACTATGGTAACTGTTTCATCCGATTGTTTAAAAAAAATCAACTTGTAAAGCAAGTTAAGAGTTTGTATCCATCTGAAGTCCAATTAAAATGACAGATCTGTAGTTTCAGTTGCAAAGGAGGTACAACAGGGATATATAAGCATACCGTTTTTCCAAAATTGTAAAATCCATCTCCCATTTAGGTACACAGCTTATTAAACTTTTAGATGATTAAGCCAAAAAAGAATTAGAAACAGCAGTTTTCTTTTGTTTCTGTAGCAAATCCTTAATAACATTTTTATAGTGTGTCTAAAGCAATGGCTTAAATCCTACTTTATCTCAACATTTTAGTTTGCCCGTCTGTCCATTTATATATACTCGAGTAAATATCCATCTTCATCATTGCTAAAGATAAACTACTTGTATCCCCATCTTATTCTTCATAAAAAATCCCAGATATTGCCACAAATAAAAGGAAAAAAAAGAGTTAAGTATGATAGTGGTGAGCTAGATACTATTCAATGTATATCTAAACCATTAACAAGCAAATGGGATATAAACAAATCAATAACAGAACCTATAAAAGCATGAAAAAGCAGGACATTAGTGCTTAAAGAATGTTCTTGTCATTGTATTGCTGGTATCTACTACAAATACACGCCCTAGGGAGTAGTCAATTTACTTTTATTGCTGTTGTTCTGGGTTGACTAATCCAAGTGCAGTATTCAGAAGCAACCAAAGGAGCCAAGTCTCTAGTGATTTGGTGAGGGTTATTATAAGGTGAAATGCAAAAACCACAGCAGTTACTGTGTCAGGTGTCACAGCATTCCAGAAAACCTCAGGGCATATCCAGAAAATTTTGATTGTCTACACATAAGATTTTCATTCATCTGAAGACTTCTAAGCATTTTCAAGGATTGATGCCTCACATCTTAACCCTCAGTGCAACGGAAGCAGAACCTGCAGTCAAAAAACGTTAAGGCACTAAGACCATACGAAGATAAGGTGACTTTTTGAGAAGACTCATCTGATCAAGTAGTAGAACAAGTATTAATGGTTTCCTTCATCTTTAAATTATGATTTTTTTCCTCTCTTGTTTTTTTTTTTATGAGCACATCAGGTGGTTGGGAGTCTTACCTAGGAAGGAAGTCCATATGTTCTCTTTTACGTAGTCTGAGAGAGAAGAGAAGCCAGCAAGAGTACATTAAGAAGGCCAGCGTGATGTCCGAGGCCGGATACTCCCCCTTGCATGCTTTTGGCTTCTGGAATCTTGCTCGCCTCCTGAATCAGACAACTGCTTGTGTCAACCAATAGTGCCCCCTTCCCTTTCTTCCTTGATCCCCTGCAATCCTGCCCACTTGTGCAGCCAATAGAAAGTTTCCAAGTACCCGGACGCTAGCTAGGCATAAAAGAAGGCCAGCGCCAGGGCTCTGGGCACAGCCCATGGAGGCGACTCTGCTGGGTGGACACTGGTGCAACATAAACAGTCTTTTCTGATTCTCCACGTGCCTGTCACTTGTGTCTTCCTGTGTGCCGAGTATTTGCTGTAACATGAGCTCCTGGTAGTTCTGCCAAGGCTATGTAATCTTCATTAAGCTTTAGCAAAGGGATCATAATAACAAGAGTTCACGCTGGGTTCTGTTCATACTGATCCCTCTCTATTTCATGTGGCAACATTATCTGCCTTTGATATTCAAGATACATTAGCAGCTTGCGCTACCAAACAGAATACCAAAGAAGAGATGGCTTAAAGAATTTATTTTCTCACAGTTCTGGAGGCTAGAAGTCCAACAGAGAGGTAACATGAGGGGTTGTTTCTGGTAAGACATCTCTTCTCACCATGTCCTCACGCGGCCTATTCTCTGTGCATGTGCTGAGGTTTTGGAGTGATGCTGCAGTTCAGAGCCAACGGCCAAGAAAGAATTCTTGAAGATGTCTTTGGTGCTAAAAGTTGTTTTTATTAAAGCAACAGGACCCAGGGACAGAAAGAGCTGTGCTATAAGTGTGAGAGGTGACCATTTATATATTATGGAATTGGGGGAGATAAAGTCAAGAGAAAGTTCCTAAAGGGATTTTCATATGTTAGAGAAGATTACCTCAGCTTGCCTTATGTTCCTTCATCACATGCATATATGTAGAGAGATATCTTTGGTGTCTCTTTCTCTTCTTATAGTGAGAAGAAGAACCTAGATTTCCAGTGAACTCATGGTAGTGATGCTGGGATGGTTTATGTATTTGAAGGACACAGTGACACTTATGATTTGTTACACAACCCTACTTCCAGATAGTTCACAGTTGCAACATTAGCTGCCCTACATTCCTTTCAGTGGCATAATTTCTTTGAGACGTTAAGTCCATGGTGGTTGCCCACAAGTACCATGTGGAAATTAATGTGCAACAGGAAATGAAGGTGGTGGTTTCCTATCTGATTCCAAGGTTGGAAAATTGTGCAGTGACCAACAGATAGACACATATCATGAATTAGTAATTGTGGATAAGAATGAAGTAGTGTGAGGTTTTTTTTCAATTTTTCCATTTTCTTAAGTCAGAGGTATTTTATATCAGTGGCTGTTTTAATTTTAGAGTACAAAATAAACCCCTGGGGAGATTGTTAGAATATAGATTCCCAGGTTCAACTCCTGTGGGTACAGATGAAATATTTTGGGATTAGACTCAGAAACACATATTTTAACTAATGAGTGATTCTAATGCCTGTATATCACACTCCGAGGAACAATTTCTACATGTTGAGCTTTCTTTCTAGAGCTTTAAAACTGTATTAAAGGGGCTTGGTATGTTTAGATGTACCTTCCTCTGCTCCCTCACTATTTTCCTGTTTCCCATGTAGGGTGGGGAGCATCGAACCTTGTTGACTCCAATGTGCCGCATGAAAAATCTCCATTGCGTTGTGCCATCCCGCCACGGTAGTGAGAAAACACTTTTGTCATTTCTATTTCCCAATATATAAAGTCAGTGCCCTGATAGAGACCTGTAAGCCATGTCTGAGACAGTGTGGCTAGCAGATTGCTACGTGGTGTCACCGTTTGCTCAGTATATGAGTCCCTCCCTGTAATACACAATGTGGTCTTCCTTTCCAGTCCCCTGAAGGTAAACAACTTGACTGGATTGGAAAGACACGCCGAGAGTGACAAGGGGAACATGCTGCTCAAGCCGCCTGTTCCACAGAGCTGCCACGTCGGTAGCTCTGGATTCTTCAGAGCGGCTTTTTTTTTTTTTTTTTTTCTTGACAGCCTTCTGCCTGTATGCAACAATATTTATCTTGCAAGATTGCTCCTGTTTATGTCAAAACAAATAAACATCAAGAAAGAACCCAGCACAGAATAAAATGACAAGAACAGATCCCTCTCAGAGTACACATTGGAGGCTGTACTTCTGATTACATTTCTGGAGGCGGTCTTTGGAACCTTCGAGAAATAGGCGATATTTACACAGTAAATTGGTTCTGAGCTTTGCTTCTTTTGTACTGTGTCCAGTTGTAGTGACGCTTGCTGTTTTATTGTTTTTGTTCTTTGCAAAACCATGTTTAAAAATTACATGAAACTGATTTACCACTTTTTCCTGAATTTATTTATTCTTTTTTTTTCTAATGTTTATTTTTGAAAGAGTGCAAGTAGGGGAGGGGCAGAGGGAGGGGGACAGAGGATACGAAATGGGCTCTGTGCTGACAGACTGACAGCAGTGAGCCCAATGTGGGGTTCAAACCCATACCCCACGAGATCACGACCTGAGCCAAAGTTGGATGCTCAACCAACTGAGCCACACAGGTGCCCTTGAGTTATTTATTCTTTATCCACTGACAAATCCTAAGCCAAAGGAACGGATCTGAGGTGGTTAATTTTAGACACTTGCATCCTGGAAGATTGGATAGGGGCAGAACATGACAGAGATTGATGGATGAGGAGTGCATATCTAGAGCCTTTACAAGAACAATACATCAGTCCATGGTGCATGCTTGTATTTCCAGTCTACAAAGCCTTTAACGGAAGTATCACCCTTAGAAAATGTCTGGCTCCACCCTTCCTATGGGACTGATGTGATGAGAAGTCACATGTTCTTTTCTCACCATTCTCCAATGAAGGAAAACTGGAAAGGCAACAGTTTGGTGGTGGTAAATTTGTGTTGGGAACAAGAGCAAGTAAGCCATCTAGAACTATGATCTAGGCCTTGGAGGAAGGTCAGGTTGGGAGATAAACATGTGTGAGTTCTCTGGAGGCAATTGGAAAATCAAACCCCGAGGTGTGGTTGGCACTGTTTGAGTACAAGGAACACAAACATCAGAAACTCAGGGGGTATTTCTAGATTTTCTCTATTCCCTTCTGTGATAGGTTGTCAAATGTTTAAGAGCATTCTCTTAAAATGCTTCATAAATTATACAGTACTACCCAAATGTTAATTTTTTATTTGCAATGATAAATGACAAGACCTTTTTGCATTGCATGATTCCAATAGAAAGTTTAATTAAAGGACTTAAAGAAGATGAAGTAGGTGGTGTAGGAGAGGCTTTGCCCAGTTGAAGAACATTTAACACATGGAGAGAGTGGGGTAGGCAGAGTCCTCAGACAGGGAGTGCTCCCAAGATCCAGGACTTTAAGCTGCCATGCTCCCTCCATTATTTTTCATAAAGCTCCCAAAAGGCTAAAGCTGTTGTGAGTCTCACCAATCGTATAAGTTTACTGTTTTATTCATCTGTTTGTTGAGCAGATATTTATTGATCACTGATGACATCCCAATTAGTCTGTCAAGCACTTGTGACAAACTAGACATAAGCCCTTTCTCTCAGGGGATGCAGAAATCTAGTGAAGCAATATCCTACTTTAGATGGGGTCCAGTGAGAGGCCCTTCTGGGCAGGGAGGAAGTGTGTATCTAGTATGAAAGGTGAGTCATAGCAAAGCGTGATGGCAGAGTGGGAGAGAGGAAATGGCAACAGGGAGCCAGCGAGAAAAGGAAATGCAAGCACTTTGATGCGGAAGGGGATGGATCTGGAGACTTCTGTGAACTGTCAGAAGGCAAATTTCAGAATGAGGAAATAAGAAAACGCAGAGCCACAAGAGGGCAGTGGCAGAAGTGAAAGGTAAGGGACCAGTAATGCAAGACTCTGCAGAAAATTGGATTTTGCATTAGTTTTCTCTTGCCATGTAATAAATCAGCACTGATTTTGCAACGTAAACCAGGACCCATTTATTATCTCACAGTATCCGTGTGGCAGAAATCTGGGCACAGCATGTCTTCACTAGATCCTCTGCCCCAGGTCTTTCAAGGCCAATCTCCAAGTGTCCAATAGCTGTGCTCTTATGGGATGTTCTGGGAAAGAATTTGCCTCCAGGCTCATTCTGGTTGATGACAAAATTCAGTTCCTTGCAGTTAATGGTCTGAGGTCCCATTTTCCTTACTGGTTGTGAACTGGGCAAAGCCTTTAGCTCCCAGAGGCCTCTCTGGTTTCTGCATGTAGGCCCTTATCTCAGAACCCCACTTACAGCTCTCTGACTTTCCCTTCCACTACATCTCATTCTGCTTCCAGCTAGAGAAAGTTTTACGCTTTTAAGGACTCCTGTGATCAGATTGGGTCACCCTGGGTCATCCAGGATGATCTCACTATTTAAAAACCCATGTTCTTAATCACATCTGCAAAATTCTTTTTGTCATGCAAGATAGTCACAGATTCCAAGGATTGGGTTGTAGAAATATTTGAAAGCCATTCTTCTGCCTTCTTCAGGTTTCATCACCGTTAAAAAGATAAATGAAAGCATTTAGTAGAAGATGATGCTTTCTTTACTGTGAATTAATGAAACTTGACAAATGGCTGAATTTAGGCTTGTTGCCTCCATGCTATGACCCTGGCAGTGGGAGCTCAGCAAAGAGAGCCTTGAATATTGGGGAGGGGAAGGGTCACGCTGTCTTCCTGGCCATTGTGGACCCTCCCCTGACCTGGGAAGTGATGGTCATGGCCGCACATCATGAAGTCTATTCGTCTAGAGAAGGGCTAATGGGGTAGTGGTGGGTAGTGAAGAATCCACCTCACCTGTTCCCAGTGCTGTCAGTTGATGATTTTCCTGATACCCTTTGAAAGAAATTTGAAAATTATGTAACTTTTTTCATATTTGTAAGTTGACCTCTACAATTTTTCAATAATAAATACTGAGAAACTATATGGCTCTGTCATAAGCATGAATATTTTTTAAAAAAATAGTTATATTATTTATTAAAATATAGCCAATGGAACCTAATCATAATTACTATAAACCCACAGTGATCTATTAAAAATAGATGAATAAGCTCTATTTTAACATTTGCTTTTATATCTTAACTATATTTCGGTACATATTCTCCACTGGAATTTCATCCTAAACATATTTTTATGCTTACAAGTTGACTTAAGGGGCGCCTGGGTGGCTCAGCGGGATAAACGTCGGACTTCAGCTCAGGTCAAGATCTTGTGGTTTCTGAGTTCAAGTCCTGCATCAGGTTTTGTGCGGACAGCTCAGAGCCTGGAACCTGTTTCAGATTCTGTGTCTCCTTCTCTCTCTGCCCCTCCCTGCTTGCACTGTCTCTCTTCAAAAATAAATAAACATTAAAAAGATTTTTTAAGTTTACTTAAGCCATTAAATTTATGTATGTCTAACATTTTAGAAGGCACTTTTAAAATATTCCTCTAACCATAGGTTCTAACTATTTTTTTAAATATTTTTTAAAAAATGTATTCTGTTTTGGGGTATCATTACAATTATTATTAATAAACATTTGCTCCAAACACCATAAATATAGTAAATATCATAAATAAATTTTACACATTAAAATAGTAAAAAAATGCAGCTCATAATAAACAAATGAGTATTTAAAATAACTTACTTTCTGTATTCATTAATACATATGTTTGACTACTGAAATAACATAAGACACTATATCATTTTAAAAAATCTATTTCATGTTTTTATAGACAAAAGCACTGAGAAATCTTGTTCCATTAATAAGTAGAGGGAACAAAAAGATAATGCCCATCAAAAGCAAAAATAATTTGTTGCTTTATATCAAAGGGCTTTCTTAAGATTTATCAAATAAAAATTTTATCTGAGGTTTTCACCTAGAGACACCTTGTTTAACCTAACATATTATAATGAATTGGGAAATAAAATTTTATTATTTATATCTTTTCACCTTTGCTAACACATTTTTTTCCCTATTTTATAAAATGCGTTTATTTTGTAAGTGCTTTGGAGGTGGACAAAACCACGTGAGGGAGGACTTGTCCAGTAGTGGGCAGTTGGTCATCCCGCCATTTTGAAGTGTTGCTCAACAACTTTGATAAGCACTTCCTGTTCCAGAATTCCCTCACCAGTTGACCTAGGCAATGTTGGGCCTGCATCACTGTTCACCTTCTTTGTAGCCCCACTCCTGTTTCCTCAGCCTCTCCCCCATAGGTATTGATTCCAGTGAAAACATCTGGAATCTTAGGCTTCATCTGCTTCTGGACAATCCCACCTGTGGCAGCATCAATATAATTTTGTCAAATTGCTGGGCTTTGAATTTAGGTCTATTTATGAAAAATGTCTATCTTATTTTTAAAATAATTTTTAAAGATTTATATTTTTGAGTAAATCTCTATACCCAATGTGGGACTCAAACTTACAACATCCTACTTGTTAGTTCCTAAATAATCTCCTTTGATTATAATTTTATTGTATTATTATTATTTAACTAATGGTCAATAGCATATTAGTTTATCTGGCTTCATGCCTTTATACAAATTATACATAAGTTTTATTAAATCTTCAGTATTTTATCTTATTTTTAATACTTCATTTATTGGAATGGTTTTATAATTTACAACATCGAGATCAAGAGTCACATGCTCTACTGACTGAACCAGCGAGGCCCCCCAGATGTCTGTTTTTAACCAAATGGTTAGCCAAATCAGTTTGAAAATAATTACCTCCTTTCTGTATGAAAAAGTCCTCCTTCATTTTTTTTTCAAGTAAGAACAGTAAAACATTTGTTAAGAAGTGTTTTTATTTTATATATTTTTATTTTTTCTAAGTTTATTTATTCATTTTGAGAGAGAGAGAGAGAGAGAAAGAGCATGAGAACATGCACGCAGGGCAGGGGCTGAGGGAGACAGAGAATCCCACACAGGCTCTGCACTGTCAGGCAGAGTCCACGGGGCTCAAACCCACAAACCGTGAGATCATGAGTTGAGCAGAAACCAAAAGTTGAGTCAGATGATTAATTGACTGAGCCACCCAGGTGCCCCAAGAAGTGTTATTTTTTAAAAGCATAGAAATAAATTATAAAACAAATCTGATAAATGAAGTATTAAAAATAAGATAAAATACCAAAGATTTAATAAAATTTATGTAAAACTTGTACAAAGGCATGAAGCATTATAAACTAATATGTTATTGACCATTAGTTAAATAATAATAATGCAATGAAGTATATAATCAAAGGAGATTATTAAGGAACTAACAAGTAGGAATAAAAGTATATTTTGGTTACTCTGTGTATTTATGTATTGAATTCTTATGTTTAGCTTCAGAAAATGATTAAATATAATTAAACATAAAAATAAGAATATGTGTTTTAAAGAACATTTGATAAACATATATTTAATAGAAGTTATATGATGCTAAATATTAATTGGTCTGAAATTTTGCATATTATTGTACTTCTGTGAGGAGGTAAATATATATTAAACATCTTATAAAGTAAAATAAAGATGGACCGTATTTGGAATAAATATTTTATAATACAACTGATAAAATACGGTTTACCTATTTTAGCAATGCACAGCACATATGAACAAAATAATGATAATTTCGTACCTACTGATTTTATATAGAGTATTTAAAAATATTCTGCCATCAGTCCTTCAAAGCATTCTGGTTACATTAAAAATACGCAGCATTATAAACTTCTATTACTCTGGCTGTTTGAAGGAAATTTTCTTTGCAGCTAATGACAAGTTCTAATGATGAAGCTTGAAATAGCGGAAGAGATTGAAATAGCTGAAAAGGATTGCTTATGTTTAGGGTAGATCTATGTTTTGTAAGACCCTATATACAAACTTTATGGGTGGCTTTTGAAAGAAAAACGATACGACAAATATAGCTATAATTGAGAGTGGGCGTGCAAGTATTTATCCTGAGAAAAGAAGTCATAACAAATCACAAACTTTAAAAAGCTGACATCTAGCACAAAAATCACAAAATCCAGATATGTGTCATGGTATTTTTCTTAATTAATTGCCTGTCATACCTCTATAATTACTTTTTCTAAATTGTCTGTAAACTCTTTGATGACTTCTTCATAGGAAAAAAATTATAGTATTTTTGATATAATGAAAATAGAAAGATAATTCAGTCTTTACTGAAGACTGGTCATTGGTCTTCAGTCATTAGTCAAAATTTAATTTTTTCGCACAATAATTGGGATGTATAAAGGTATGTGAGTTTACTTACAGACACGTGCTTATTGGAGTCCTGTTTTAAGGTTGGGATTAATAAATGTAGGTTTCCTGATAAATTGTATTTCTCAGACTCTCATTAAAAAGGAAAAAGGGGCTCCTGGGTGGCTTAGTCGGTTAACCATCAGACTTCGGCTCAGGTCATGATCTTGTGGTCTGAGTTCATGCCCCACGTTGGGCTCTGTGCTGACAGCTCAGTGCCTGAAGCCTGCTTCAGATTCTGTCTCCCTCTCTCTCTGCCCTTCCCCAGCCAGTGCTCTCTCTCTCTCTTTGTCTCTGTCTCTGTCTCTGTCTCTCTCTCTCTCTCTCTCAATAATAAATAAGGATTAAAAAGCAACTACAAAAAGAGAAAACACCTTGTAGTTTTGATTATTTTATGCGGAATTTTCTTGAAAGGTAAGAATGCATAGTAATGTTACATTCATGGATATGAACTGACTCTATGGTTTATAATCTTTCAAGTATGATGATTGGAAGAATTTTCCTTAGACCAACTTGGCTCTGTAGAGTTCAGTCCTTACTCCTTTTCCACCCACATATTTCCACGTCCTTGAGGCAAGTTCACATCATGATCTTACATGTACACCAGGATGACAGATGAATCCATGCAGAGGATGGGCAAAGATTTCCCAGAAGCCATTCCACCACCAGACTGCTGGCAAAAATGTAACTATATATGAATGTGGCAGCAAACCACATAAATACTTCCCCCTAATGCTGAATGGAACCCATCCCTAGTTTAACTGTCCTTGGATAGATCCTAAAAATGTTCACAGCCCACCAAACACTACTCCATATCGAAGGCAAGTTAGTATAGACATGGTAAATGATTTTACCAGATTAATTTAATAATTTTTTCAGAAACACATGACTCTGTGAACACATTTCCAGGGCCTTGCAAGGGCCCCTTGCCAGTGAGGACCCTTGAAGTTTAAGCTTCAGTAGCTTTAAGGTAAACCCACATCTGTTTACGCTTAAATAAATGAAAATGTTTATTTTAAAGCTCAATATTTCCCATTGACGATTTGTGCTTTGTTCTCAAGGGGTTTCTCTCAAGAGAGATGCATTATTTCGCAATAGTGGTTTTGGTGGGTTTTGTTTTGTTTTTGTTTCTGGTGGGAAGAGATATGGGAGAATTCAAGCTGTGAAATCAAAATCGTCATTACTCCCACAATCTTATTTTACTATCCATTTATCTTAGTCCAGAATATTCTGAGTCCAAAATGCCCATGTGAAAACAAGTTTTGCCTCTAACAGTAATGCTACAAGGCCGGAAAAGGCTGGAGAAATTTTGTAATGTCTTCATTCACTATTAAAGCTTTCACTTTGTCCTTTTTGGGGAAAAATGATGCTTTTTTGTTTGTTTCCCTTTCTTTCTCCTTCCTTCCTTCCTCCCTCCCTCTCTGCCTCCTTCCCTCCCTTCTTCCCTTCCTTCCCTCCTTCTTTTTCTCTCTCCTTGCTTCCTTCACTGGAAGGGCTAGTGTGAACTCTGAGGGTTTCTCAAGGTAGCCTTTAGGAAAGTCCATGAGAGTTTGGAAAGCAATTTTCTGAAAATTTTCAGAGCACTTGCACACTTCGAAGATCCTTTGCTACTGCATTTTGAATCATTTTGCCAGGGACAAGGAATTGGGCAAGCTTTTTCTGTAAAGGGTCAGATAGTAAATATATTAGGTTTTGTGGCTCACAGGTTTCTGTTGCAACAACTTAACCCTGACATTGTAATGTGAAAGCAGCCAGAGACTATATGTAGATGAATAGGCATGGCTATGTTTCAAAATCTTTTTTACCAAGGAAAGCAGTAGGCTGGATTTGGCCCCTGAACTCTCATGTGCTGACTGACCATAGCCATTGGCTGCTAACAGGTCTGATGACAAGTGGAATCCTAGGCCAACATTTGCAGAGATACCATTGTGAAGTTCCTGAGCATTTAAAACTAGCACTAACTTTTGTTACATGAACAGTCTAGAGCCCACTGGTCAGTGATGGACAAAATAATCATCCCCAATAAGTAACTCTGCAATGTCTTGTGAGAGATAAGGACGTATAAGATACTGGATAGAAAGCACATTATATTCTAATTCTTTTCCAGAATCTGAGGTTTAACAGGGCTCAATTAGAAGAAATGTATTTAGACAGAACTTGTCAATGTTTGTAAAAGTTGCATAAAGTTCCAAGTCAGACTAAAAGTCCTACAAATCAGCCGTGTTCACTCAATACCTTTTGTAGAGGTCACACAAACACCATCAATACCCATTTCAACTTGCACATGGTTTCGTCACTGCCACCCAGCACCCTTATTTAATGTCAAATGACAGGCAAAGGTCACTTATAAGGATGTTCCAGAGAATTCCCCATTCACCAACTGGAGCTGTGTTTATATTGTAACAAAGTGCACCAACTAGAACAGGATCACATCTACATAAAAAGCCTGCTGTCTAAGGGAAGCTGAAATGGGATAATTGCAAGCACAAAAGAAGAGAGATTCTGGTAAAAATAACAAAACTGTGGCAAAGATGACTTGACCCAAGAGGATCTTTCAACTTTGAAATTGTGCCAGATGTCCCCGCAGGACCGTGCATGGGGAAAGCCATCCGTATCCCATGGATCGGGCCAACAGGCCTCTGGAATCAGGGCTTTAATCCAACTTCAAGCCAAAGTAGCTGGATTACAAATAGTCGTAGGCTCTTGGGGTGATGGGCAGAAATGGTCTAGCTGCTTGGCATGGGAGGGATTATCAATTCAACATTAACTTTTTCTTAGCCACACAGGCAAATCATAATCTATTGTTAAAAACTTTCCTATCGTGTTTTGGGGTTTCTGATCCCTAAAAGAAAGGATCTATTGTCTCTGAGATAACTGTTCTATGCTACCATTTTGGTCATATTTTATGATCTGAGATCAGATTTCCATTGGAGTGGCTTAAGAAGAGAGAAAAGAGGAAAGTCTGTATCTCTCAGTCACTTAAGCATCTGACTTCAGCTCAGGTCATGATCTCATGGTTTGTGAGTTCAAGCCCCATGTCAGGCTCTGTACTGACAGTTCAGAACCTGGAGCGTCCGTTGGATTCTGTGTTTCCCATTCTCTCTGCCCCTCCCTGACTCACGCTCTATCTCTCTCTCTCAAAAATAAATAAGCTTTAAAAAAATTAAGAAAAAACAAGAAAGATAAGAAAAGGAGTGGCTAGACACAATGCTTTCTTTTCTGTTACACAATTTTTATTTGTATAATTATTTTCAAAACAAACATAAGGGTTAATAAATCCTATTAACCACATGAAAGAATGTACCCAATTATACCTGGTTGTTAAAATCTAAATCTCCTGGTTCCATTGGAAGTTTTGTTTTCTAACTCTAAACTATTAATCATCAATGCTGAATCAAGTCCCGAGGCTCTGTTCAGATCTAGGAAATAGCTAACATTTATTGAGCACTTAGTATGTGCCTGGCACCATGTTAAGCACATTACTGGATATAACTGATTTAATGCTCACATCAGCTTTGGAGGTGGCTATCATTACTGTGCTCAGTTCACAGATGAGGCTCAGGGAGTTTTGCAACTTGCCAAAGGTCACACAGCTGGACATGAAGAGTCAGGGTTGAAATCCAGGCAAGTTAGGTCCGGAGCCTGCTGTCTTAGCCAGTATGTCTCATTTCCTCTCATTTCCTCTGCATACTTTGCTTTAGAATTTATACTTTTAGACTCAGAATCTCTGGCCAACATTTGGTTAAAAAAAATTTTTTTAAATTTTTTAACATTTATTCATTTTTGAGAGAGAGACAGAGTGCTAGTGGGGAAAGAGCAGAGAGAGAGGGAGACACAGAATCCGAAGCAAGCTCCAGGCTCTGAGCTGTCAGCACAGAGCCTGACACAGGGCTTGAACCCACCAGCGGGGAGATCATGACCTGAGCAGAAGTTGGACGCTTAACTGACTGAGCCACTCAGGCACCTCTAAAGTTTTTGCCTGGACTACACAATCCTTCCCTTTATTTAGAAATTGATTAGAAAGCAAATGTTACTTGCCTTCTTTGTGTTATCATCAGAAATACAACTGTCTAAATATTTCTATTTACTTCTAGTAAAGAAGTAGCCAAAAAGACATCTGAAGCACAGAGGAGAAATGTATGGGGGTGGGGCGGTGGGGGGTGGAAAGTGAGTGAGAGAGAGCACTCAAAATAAGTTTGTGTATGTGCTAGCGTGAAACCTCCAAGAGGTGTCTTTTTCCAACTACAAGAGACTTCCACTGCTGCCAGGCCACCTCTGTTAACCCCAGCTTGAATGTCCTTTGAGATCCAGTCTTTTGTTATCCTTAATTGACATCAAATAGGACCTCAGCTCCCCTAACAGGAACAGGACCAAATTCAGGGCTGCTTCCTGATAGAGCTGCTTGCTGTTAAAAGGCTTGAAGTTACATAAGACAAGTTTACTCCATCCTAAGTTTTACAGCTTCATGAGGTTTTCTAGAACAGTCACAAAGGTACTCAACAGTTATGGAGAAAGCTCATCTCAGGAACAAAGAAAGGCTGTTCTTCCTCCTATGCTCCTGAGGAGAATGGATTAATGCTCTCATCGGCTGCTTGCCCTCCCCAAGCGTTGTACAAGGAGAGGGAGGTTTCCAAGGTTTCCCCTTTATCCACATACAGTGAGCTGGAAAATGTCCACACAAGCTTTTGTAACTTGCAAACCTTTTCTGTCTCCTACTCTGGACTCTGTGAGGAAGTGGGGAATATGGAAGGTCACAGGGTTTGGCACCAACAACCCAGATTGGAACAATGATTCTCTATTCTTAACACCTCACAAGATGGATGATTGTTACAATTAAAAAAAAAAAAAAAGAGGACAACAGTGAGTGTATGTATCTTTGCCTGTTTCACAGTTAAATGTTATATTTGTTTCCTGCAGTTACCACAACAAATTGCCACAAATTTGGTGGCTTAAAGCAAGAAAAATGTATTTTCTCAGAGTTCTGGAGGTGAGGAGTTGGAAGTCAGAGTGTGGTCAGGGGCCTGCCCCCTCCAAGGGCCTGAGGGGAGAATCCTTGCTGCCTCTTTCTAGAAGCTTCTGGTGGTTGCCCACAATCCTTGGCCTTTCTTGTCTTCTGGCTTCCTCACTCCAATCTCTGTCTCATCTTCATGTGGCCTTTTCCCCCTGTTGTTTCTCCATTTTTGTCACTTCTAAGGACCTTGTTATTGCATTTAGGGTCTACTTGAATCCAGGACTACATTTCTAGATCCTTCCCTTAATTACATTTGAAAAGACCCTTTTTCCAAATGAGGTCACTTTCTGTGGTTCTGGGTTTAGGACTTGAACATATCTTTTTGAGACACAATTCAGTTTATTGTAAATGTGTTCTTATGTATGGGTTACATTTTTTTCCTGAATGTTACTATTTTGAATAGTTATGGAGTTAAAATGTCCTTTCTTTTCTGAAATAACAGTAAATGTGTGTGTATGTGTGTGTGTGTGGCATGATATTTACTTTTTTTTGGCAAAATAAAAAGTTGGCAATCCAATTCCTTTCCCACTTTTTCATAAAAATTGTCCAGGCAATCAATCACAGTCTAGAAACCATGTGATTAGAAACTTTCTAAAATGATTTCCTTTCTGCAAATGAGGTAGTCTCTGATTTTCATATATTTGACTTTCAAATAATTTTCATTTTTATAGATAATCTATGGGTACCTCTAAAGTCCTTTTCAAAAACCCAAATCAGACTCTCTTGTACCAGAAAACCAACCAATTATTTCAAGCTATTCCACAGGGACACTGCCTGCCATCCCGATGTCAGCTGGGACATTTTGTCATCTTTTTATACACTAGGGTTTGTAAACTTATGTGAACATGTTATTGTGTTTTGATTTAACATTTTTTAAACAATTCTGTTTTTGAAATAAGAAAGTGAACATAAGAATTGGTCTCAAACATAACATAATTGCGATGCAGGTAAAAATATTAGGTGGCCTGCAATGGTGCCTCGTTAACCTCAATTGGACACATACCAGACTTAAGGTCAGTGGTTATGAGTTAACTTTGAGGGAAAATGAGAGTTAAAGACTGTATATAAGAAAATAGCCTCAATGGTTATACCTACAAAGTGAGTCATGGTTGCAGGTTCATCACGCATTTGAGTAAATTTATTTTCTTCCCTATAGCTTCCATTTCCATGATCTGACATGTCTGAGGGCTATATTATGGTATGAAAGTAGAGGACTTTCTATAGTCGGAGTCATAATGTGGGAATAGGATTAGTAGTAGCAATAGCAGTTCTAGTCTTAGTAGACATAGTTAAATGCAATACAATAGCAGCAAAAGTAAAGTGACTTTATTGTATTATATTAAATATGATGATACATACATTATTCTATACCTGTTTAGCTCCAGAGTGATGTCAATTATTTTCTACATTGTGGTACAGTCTTCATTCTGCAATAAATGCTCTATCATGCCTTGGTTAAATGGGATGTCTTATTGACCTGTGTGGTCACTTGGCTCTAATTCATAGTTTTCCTTTACTAATCCAGAAGTTAAGCTCTTCAGTCCAAGGTCAGGCCTCACGAAGAGGTGAATGAGAGTCAAATATAATGCGCCGATAGTTAATGATTGTTTTATGTTTGAATATAAAATGAGGTAGACAATTGATAACCTAAGGAGGCCACTTTGCTAAATCTGGAGTGACTGGCACGTGGCCGCAAAAGTCCCCCTACCCACCACCGCTCATAGTCTTCTCTCACTGGAGCCCTTTTCCATCTCTTGTTGCTTTTGTTGTCTTCAAATATTTAATTAAAGGAGATGATAAGAGAATTTTTTGAAGCTGGACGTATAAAGGTAAATATGTGAAAATTGTATATCTATCACTGAGCCTACACATAGCACAACATCTGGTTCTAAGTCAAGATTTTCTTTCAATCATATTTGTATGTGAATATTCTAAAAGACCACAAGTAAGCCCAATGTAAGCTAGCCAAGCCATTCCACTATAATTTTACCTCCTGCTGAACAGCATTATTCCCTGCAGTGGAACAGAATGGATTTGCTCTTAGTCTGGTTTTGCTTGTTGTTAGAAGAATGCTTTCTTTCAAACCTGATCTGATCAACATGGTCCTGACATATATCAACTGGAGTTCCTTTCATATAAATGTGACAAATGAAGGATTTGTCTCGTTTTGGCCATTTAAGTTATTATTGCTTCTCTTGTGAGGTGATGAGAACCTGACATTATATGTTGACAAGAGTATTGGGCTGAATAATAAATTTTATTGAGTTATTCCCAAAACCCACTAATAATTCTATAATAATTACATTGCTATAGCATCTAAGACAATGATTTGCTCTCTTATTTCTTTATTATTTTCCTTATTTCATTTTTACACAGCATCAACAACCATGCACATATTTTAGTGAATTAAAGAACATAATCAACACATTGGAGATAAGTCATGATTTAAAATAATCTTATAAGAGTTATTTGTAAGAGTATTACTATTATTATTTTTTAATTTTAGCTAACCTAGAACCAAAAACCTGTGGATGTCTCAGGAAGTGAGAAGTTCAAACAAATTGTTTGAGAAATGATGCTTACCTTAGCTTGTTCAATATATTCCCCAATTAATAGAGATTGGTTTATGTCGAGCATAATTTTCAGAAAGTTAGAAAGCACAGACCATGTCGATATACAATGACTCATATAAAATAATTCCTATGAACTTCGTTTAGAATGAACACATGTGAAAAATTTAATTCATTAATGAGAGAACCAGAAGAATGGCAGACCTGGAGAGCATTTGAGGAGTAGGAATTTATATAGTGGGTCATGAAGGGTATGTGGAAATAGTTGGCCAAGTTAGGGACACAACTGATTTAGTCTTGGAGGGCATGGTGTACACAGTTACCTTCTGTACAGGATGGACATTACCTGGATCTCCACAAGATGAAACTGTAAGTTAACATGCAACCTCATGGAGTCTAGATTCTAAGTAACAGTAAATTGCAAATTCAATAAAGGTAAAGTCCACTAGAGAATTAAATCCTCCTTGTAAGTGCTTATTGAACAATGATGCAATATGACATTAAAAGAATGTGCAGTCATTTTTTTTTTTTGCCTCTTTTCAAATTTGGGATAATTTTTCAATAGTCCCTCTGGTGATCATAAATAATTTTAAAAGATTATTTTTGATTACAAAAAATGCTGACCTCATTCTAGTTTTGGTGGATCAATTTACTGAGGACCATTATAAGTAAGCCTCTTTGTCAATCACCTAATTCAGAGGCTCACAGGGTTGAACAAGAACTAAGGGCAGAGAATTAACTTCTGACTGGAAAATTCATAAGGAGTCTCAGATTTCATTTTTCAATAACATTTATTATTCTTGAAGCTTTTTTTTTCTTTCTTTTAATTGTTCCTGGTGGTCCTCATATAGCGTGGCAAAGAAAGCAAATGCAAACCTAAAACATTCACATCCACAGTTTATTCTGCAGTTCCTATATATTTGGAAGAATTACTCCTGGTTCGAAGTCTGCCATATCTGATTAGCTTCTGCCTGTCTATGTCAGACTCTATAAGACACAGAGCAGGTATTGTCCCATATTCCTGGGAGAAATTTGTGGGTATCAATTCTACATATGAGGTACAATTCCTGTGCCTCAATGATGGGTTTTTCATATCCCATTACAATGAGATTTATTCCCAACTATGTTACTGCATGTATAGGCTTGATTATTGAATCAATTTGTCGAATTATACCCTGGTTAAAAAGGAGGTCAAATTCTGGCAAATAACTGCATTGCCAAGAAAAGTAATGAGACTTAGAATAGTTTTTGTGTATATGTTTGTTTTGTTTGTTTATTTTACTTTTGTTTTAGAAAGAAAGAGAGAGAGAGAGGGAGAGAACAAAAGGGAGAAAGGGGCAGAAGGGGGGGAAAGAGAGAGAGAGAGAGAGAGAGAATCCTAAGGAATCCTAAGTACGCTCCACGCTCAGCACAGGGCTCCACATGGGGGTTGATCCTACAACCCTGGGATCATGACCTGAGCTGAAATCAAGAGTAAGATGCTCAACCAACTGAGTCACTGAGGCACCCCTGTTTGTTTGTTTTTAAATTTAGGGGCCAGTGTGAGCAATATGTCGTTTGCACATTTAAGACTAGAGACATATTCAAAAGAAGAGAAAGAGCTTCTTTTACCCATAGGAAAATAGAATACAAAATCACCATCAAAATATTCTAAAACAAATAACTACAATTAGATTGCCCTCACCCACTCATTTTATACTGTGTGAATTAAGTTTTGATCTTTTGGATTTGGGGTCAGCAGTTGGCTTCCATGAATGACAGAGCCTTCTGGAAATTCCAAATCAATTTAGAATTAACTCAGACAATCTCAGGGTTATCTAAGTGATTCCAACTCAATCTTCAAAGCCTGTTCCCAGGAGCTGGATTCTTGAAATACCAATAGTTAAAAGCACCTGATAGAGTCCTTTTTAATAGAGGCACTGGGACTATCCTTCTTTGTTAAAAGCCCAATTTCCAACCTGTAACTTATAACAAAACTTTCAAGTATCTGCTGATGAAAGCCCCAATGGCCATGATTAATTTATTGCAGTAACCAATAATATGAGAACAGAAGAGAATGAAATTCTCCACTGGGTTATAAGAATCTGATTTTTTGAAGACAAAAACATGCCAAGGATGGCAAGGGAATTGACAAATCTATGAAATTTATGATCTCTGAAATATTTATAATTATTTTATTTTACCTACCCAATTCTTTGATTTGAAAAACTCTTCCTATGAAATTCTTAGGATAATTGTTGGAGTAATAGTGAAATATGAATACATCAACCAAATCAAGTTACTTTTAGCATCTCTTTTTATATAGAGTGAGAGAAGAAATCTGTGTGCTTACTCACTGCAATCTAGCATAACATGTAAAAGATATTAATGTACACATAGTTATTAAATATAGAGACTGATTTTGATGTGGCAAAATAAATAGACTTATCAAAAAACTATTTGGACTTTTGACTAAGCTAGGATCATGGGTTCTGTGAATATTAGGTTGATTTCCAACTCATCAAAGTGCAATATTTTAAATAAACACAGAATATAAAACAATTAGAAGGAAACTTAACTCTACCAGGAGCAAAGAACTTTTGTTCTTCCCCCTTTTCTTTTTTCAAATTATAGACATAAAAGTTTGCCATAGCACAAAAAGTAAGACAGAGAATCTGCTATCTGGGTCAATAACACAGAAGGTAAAGACTATTATTTACTATGTCTTTGAGATTACTAAATACTGCAAGATCATTGTCATTTTAACATAGAGAAAATAATTCTAGTTTGCTTAATATAATATTTGGCAGTAAAGGATTATTTTTATTTATTTATTTATTTAATTATTTATTATTGAGACCGAGAGAAACAGAGCACGAGCAGGGGAGGGGCAGAGAGAGAGGGGCACACAGAATCCCAAGCAGGCTCCAGGCTCTGAGCTGTCAGCCTAGAGCCCGACGCGGGGCTCGAACCCATGAACCGTGAGATCATGACCTGAGCCAAAGTCAGATGCCCAACCGACTGAGCCACCCAGGCGCCCCAATATTTGGCAGTAAAAGATTAACAAGCTACAAATAAGCCCATCAAAATGAGTCAACTCTGCAGAATTTTGACATATTTCATTCCTTTTTTCTATGATCATTTGCAATTATTAGAAACCAAACAGATAAGATTCACGGCACTCAAACTTTTTGCAACTTGCTGTCAATGCTCATTTTGTCCTGTATGATAATTTTGTATTGGAACAATCAGACACTTCAAGACAAAACTATTTCTTAATCCTTCAAAAAACAAAAATACATCCACTTCTTGAATACACAGTTGTAATACTGGCAGCATTTCCGTATTGTATCTTATTTAAATGTTACCTAGATATCCGAAGATTATACATTAATTAACTCAATTTAGCATTGGATTAAGGGTTTAAGTTAACTAAGGATCTTAGGGATGATGTTTAATCAGATATGAATTAAAATGTAAGTATTGTTGGGGTGCCTGGGGGTTCAGATGGGTTAAGGATCTGACCCTTGATTTCGGCTCAGGTCATGATCTGATGGTTCATTGTTCGTGGGATCGAGTCCTGCAATGGGCTCTGTACTGACAGTGCAGAGCCTGCTCGGGTTCTCTCTCTCCTTCTCTCTCTGCCCCTCCTCTGCATGCGTGCCCTGTCTCTCAAAATAAATAAATGAACTTAAAAAATGTTAAATATAAGTACCCTTAGTATAAAAATATTTGTCAAGATTATGATTTAAACACATAATTTTATATTTTCTTAATTTTAAATATTTAATGGAAATACTTTTAGCTTATCTAAGCAATAAGTAAATAAGAGAACTCAGAGACATTCATATTTGTAGTTTTTTGATGGAAAAATAAACCCAATCTTATAAGTTATAAAAAAATTTATAAAACGCCAAAATGCATGCTTGTATTATATACCATGCTGATAAGGGATAGCACTTATAGCTGTTTTTAAACCAATATTACAAACCAATCCAAAGATTCATCTTAATTAGGTGAACTTAAATTCTTATCGAAAATGCTCTGAGCTTTTATTTTCTATAAGAAGACCTTTTCTTAAAAGCCTGGCACATTAAGGTATTCTCACTTCAGCGTCCTTATTTTGTCAGGATTCTGGATTCTGGGAGTATTAGATCCATGCAAGCACTTACCCAGAGTAGACCTCCTTTATCTTGAGAGAATTTATCATTTAATTTACTAATGCTCTTTGGAGATTAGAAAATATTTCACATTTGCATGTGGAGAGGTATGGAATCTTCTCAATGACAGACACACAGACACATGGGAAGGATGTAGCTTTCGTTACATAGCATCTGCAGAAGGTTAGGACTGGGATTCACTGCTGCAACTGAGAAAATATCTCCCCAGGTTGGAAGAGCCCATAAGGTACACTTCTCAGAAAATGTATTTTAATTTGTAGTTGAGTCCATCTGGACGTGTCAGTAGAACATCCTCTAAAACTGTCAATGTATAATTTCCAAAAACTTAAAAGCATGAATTTCATATAAATATTGAGTAAATACATGTTGCAATGTATTTATTAGAGTTATTATTGAGGGAATCAACAGAACAGAAAAATTGATTCAAGAAACCTTTGAGAATCAGGGTATCTGAAAGTCTATCAGGAAAAGTGTACTGAAAAGGTGTTTGCTATATTAAAGGCAAAAACAATTAATGCCTTGCAGGGCAATAAAACTGTATCATTTAGGATTGTCTTCTCTGCCCGACCAAATTATTTGCATCTCTGTAAATAAAAATCAATAAGTTAGCATGCAACTGCAGACTCTAGGACCTAATCAGTAGTAAATAACAAACAGAAAAGCAAATTCCTTAGAGACATAAATAGTCTTAGGTGTTAAAGAATATTCCAGGGGGTGTTATTAAGAGTCAAGCAACCATCCTTTTGTATATTTCCAAGTTTTGGATAATTTTTCTTAATGCTGAACAACTAGCAGGAAGTAAGTTAGAGGCAAACGCTTCTTGGACAGACTGATATCTTTTGATAAGAGTTAGAATTTGGGTTGCTATGGATTTAATATTTTGCTCATTCTCCATAGTTCATATTAAGAAAGTGGACATTTTTGGTGTACACCATGCGAAATTGGATGAAGACCTGGGAGTGGGAATAATTTCATCCACAATAATATCTTATCTTTTTATAGCAAGAACTCTAGAGAGCAATTGGATGACGGCCAGGGCGAATAACCCTGGCCTTCCCTTTCCCTTTTGCCATTGTAGCTGTTTCTAATTAACCCCCTCTGGAAATTTTGTACCAACTTAAATACCAGCCTAAAATGCTCATTACTTTTATATAATAAAACTGGCCCAAGTGCATTTAGTTGCAGAAAATAAAGCTCCTGTCATAAACACAGCTACTTTTAATACAGATGGTGACGGGGATATTTTCTTCAAAAACAACTTGGAAGGGTCTCGTTAGAAATCTTGTTAATCCTCACACCCACTCATGCACCAGCACACATGCACATCCACCCACACAAACCAACTAAAAAAATTTTTTTTTATTATGATGGCTATTTTTATTTTCTTTTATTTGTGTGTATCTTTCCACCCCCAGATTTTCTAGTGAACATCTGTCATTGGTTTAATTGGATGCAATATTAGCCAACTGCTAGGGATTTACTCTCTCTTTCATTTTTACCTCCTTCAATTCCTGACCTAGGCTGACACATTATACAGAAATGTCAAAAATTCCCCAGGAAAGTCCCTAAAACACCTGCAAAACGTTTGAGCTTGATTGCATAGCAGCTGATGCTGATTGCATTGGAAGCACTGGTGGTTTTTCTCAGACTTTATAATGAACTTAAAGAAATTAGAGCAGAGGATGCTGATTGGGGCACTTCTCAATTGTCTCATGTTGTTCCCACAGATAACATTTTGCAGGTTATTCAGTTCAAGAGATGAAACGTTAATATTTGTGGGACAGGTTGCAAATCCAGTACAAAAGGTTTCCAAACAAAGGTGATTCTCTTTAATTACAGTGTTCCAAGCAAAAACATCTTCCAGCCATTGGAATGATTTTGTGACTCATTCAAAGTTTGAAATAAGGATTGAGCCAGAAAAACTGGGACTATTTTGAAGCCTTTTAGCAACTGTAGAGTGAAGACTTCTGGGTGGACAGTTTCATCCCCAAATGACTTTAATTTTTCATGTTCCTTCCTGGGAGGGACCTTCCTCCAGTGTTAGATGGCATGGCTAATGTGGGATTGTGTGATTCTTCTGACAAAGTCATGACATTAGTCATTTTTCTGTTTGACTTTTCCATTGATTTTACACTGTACTTTTCAGATTAATGAGACCTCTGTTATGAATTATGAAGCATTTTGAGGATGCCTTCAAATGTCCGTGATTTATATCTGGGGCTTAATTTTTGTCTGGAGGTATCAGGGACTTTTAGCTTCACAACACACTCAGCATGGAAACCTTTCTGAAAGCTCTGTGTGGAGGTGTTAAGCTGCCCTGAAATAGACTTCTTAGAGGAAGAAACCAGAACAGAACATTCACATAAAAGTGCTAGGTCGGATAATAATCATATTTAGCACTTATATAGTGGTTTTCGTCTCCCAAACACTTGACAAACAGCAACTAAATAAACCTTTCAACATCCCCATTAAATAGATAAATAAGGATTATTATCTTAGCATTCTTTTTGGTGAAGAAAAAATATATTTACTGTTTTATAACTGCAGGAGGAGACTACTTCAGAATAATGATTCCAACTCCTGCATCTGGAAGCCAGTCTCCGGCTCTACCTATTCCAACTTTCTTTTCAAGGGACCTGATTAATCGGTGCTAGAGTCAGCCATTGTGAAAGTTCAATCAATGCCATTTGTCTCCAGTGTTGTGAGTTCAAAGAGTTCCTAAGAGATGAGTGCCTGGGAAGGTTCCATTATAGTCCTAACTTGATAAAGAAAAAATGAAAAAAAAATCTGAAATCTGTGGAGAAAGTGAACTGCCGGGGTCTCTCTCAGTTAGCAGGTCCCCCCTGGTTAGCATTAATGATGCTTTGCAAGCTGCGTAATTAGACCCTCACCAAGATCTGGTAGAAGATAGCACACTGCTTATACTTGGCAAGCTTCTGAGATTGCAACTCTTTCAACAGCTAAGAGTACATTTATTTCCTTTCCTATTATTTTCGCAAGGGCATAGAGTGTCATTATCTACCTATTCCAACCTCAGGGCAGACTTTTAACATACAATTTCTGTTTGCTCCATTTTCTATTCTACACTTTTTTTTCCTTAAAAGAAAAATTAATAGCTTCTTGGTGTTTAAAGAAGGCATGTGGACATACTTTTCTGCAACTGAAGTACAATTGGTTTACAAATGTTGGCATGACACAAATAAGCCATTATATGCCATCTTGTGTGATTTGATGGCTTTGTTCTTAAAAACTTCAAAGTGCAAAATCAATTCTCATTTATGTTCTTCCATTTCAGTTGAAAGCCTTCTTAAGATGTATGGACCTGTGGTTGAGGATGCAGGGTCTGACAGCAGACCGCCTCACTTATTTGTTTAATCAGACCAAGACTCTGTTTCTCAACAGTAAAATGGTACCACTGACAATATTTGCCTGAGTAAGTTGTTATGGAGATCAGTAATACAATGTATTTAAAGTAGGAGCACAAGGATGGATCTATGAAGGGCTCAATAGATATTAGAAACCATCTTCAGTATCATCATCATCATATGACAATGTTACAAACAATTTAAGACCAGAAAATAAGATTTGTGCTTGGAGAGACAGTAACCATATAAACCTGAGATTCACTGGAATCTGTAATATTCAACTTGGTTTTATTTGGTCCCTGGAGAACTGGTTCAGCCACAGTTACAATAGAATCATGGATTTCTAGAGTTAAAAAGACCTCAAAGCTACGATGCCAAGTTAAGTAAGCTTTTAGCCAAAAAACTCCAAGAAAGCTCAGGTTCATTTATATCAAGAGTTGAGGAGAAGAATGGAATGGTTTCCTGAGTGCCTGGAAAGTTCTAAAATCCAGAAGTAGGTAGTAGGAAACCTCAACCAGTGGCAACTGAGAAAACAGATGATGTACAGGCTCCCAAACTTTAGAAGGTCAGGATACATCTTCAAGTCTGAGGGTACTGGAAACCTAGGAGAAGAGGGCAGAAGCAAGGGTACGTAAGGGCAGCCTGTAGGGGCATAGGGCAGCTGTGTGAAGCCTCCATTTGTGGCTGCCCAGGAGGGGCCCTGGCTCTGTGGAGGAGTTGGCGATCACAGGGCAGACAGGCACGGCCCATAACTGTGCTGATTACATGGCCAATACCCCTCCACTCACTTGGGGTCTACCAGAGAGCCACAAACAGGGGAAGTGGTTCACATTCAATGAGACTCAGTGAGATTTTATCAAAGATAACACAAAGCAAAGGAGCGGGGGGGCGGGGGGGGGCATTTAGGTTGTCTAAGTGTCCTTTTAGAGATTCCAAGAATTTTGGATTTGGAGATAGTGGATGAACTTTGTAAGGAATTAAACTTCTTAGTATGCTGGTAGACATTTGGAAGGACACATATTTAGGTTTTGTCCACTCATTTATTTATTTGGACATTCACTTAAAAAATATTTATTGAATGAAACAAATATGAGCATCCCTGAGACATTTGCAGTACAATTCTAAGTATGACCAGAGTTATATTTTCTGTATTTTGTATTCACAAATTAAATAAACCATAATGCAAATAAGGTAATAAGATAAGGGAACTTAAAATATTCTTAGTATTTATTTTTCTTTCCTTGTCATATTCCATTTTCTTTCCTTGTCATATTCCACTCTCATTGTACATGATCCAAAATACAGAAAAGTGAATGAAAAATACAGAGAAGTGAACAAAACATAAAAATTCCCCTTAACTTTTCCCATCATCCACCCCTATCATTGTCAATGAATCTGTATACAATTTTCCAGTGTGTGTGTTTGTGTGTGTGTACATTGATATACAGCTTAATTAAGATCATTGTATACAATTATTAAGGGACTTATTTTGATAACTTAACAGTGTATCTTGAAGATCTTTTCCTGTCAATATATTTAGGCCTCTGTAGGGTGCCATAAAATGTTTGTGCTATAACATATTCTCTGGTGAGTATGTATTTTCCCTTTTCCTTTTGCTACTTCAACAAATGACACAAAGAACCCTTCTGTATACATATCTTTGGGCATATGTAAAGTAGCATTGCTGGGTCATAAGCTAACTATAGTTGTAATTTTGATATATCCTGCCAAATTAGCTCCTAAAAGATTTCACCAATTTATAATTCCACTCACAGCATCGGAGACCACGGAGGGGGTGAATATTATTGGTATTCTGTGAAAATGTGTTTGTGTACTTGTTACCGAGAGATATTGTAATTGGAATGCCAATTTTCTGAGCTAAAAAAATATTGTAAAGACTTACTAATGACTTTTCCCCAAAGTATTTTCAAGGTTGGTTTAGGATCTGCATTGTTATTGATCAAAGGATTGTGTGTGTGTGTGTGTGTGTGCGCGCGCGCGCGTGCATGTAATCAATGTTCTATAGGCTCCTTCAATGTTCTCCTCTGTCCTTTTAAAATTAAGTTTTATCATTTTATAAATGTAGCTCAAATATCTTTCCATTTTTGTTTTTCTGCCTCTTCTAAAGGGAAAACCTGAGAGGGAGTAGTTGAAAGTAGCCATGTCTTTACGGAAGCCAGAAATAATCCCAGTAAATTTCATCAAGTGTCTGACAATTTAAAGCCACTCAATTCGTGATTGAGCATGTCCATCCTTTTGTATTTTGAGGATTCTATGTAAAATATTCAATTCAGAGGTGACAACAGGAGCCAAGAGAGAAAGAGATACTGAAACAGGGACAGGCCATTGAAATGTAGCAAATAGAAAAAAAGTGGGTGTAGCATATCAGTTGGATAAGGAACTCCAAGATGTATGAAATACACTTAAGGAAAGCGAAGTGAAATTGAAGTCCTTCGACAATTGAAATGCAATCTACAAATACCACATGGCATAGTTCACCTTAGTGGTCCTAAACCAGTGACGGGTAGGAGTGATAACACCAGAACCAGTGCCGGCTCATCAAGATTCCGGAAGCACCAGGAGCAATTCTCTTGCTGTCTCCAAGAGACTGAGAATCTGAGAGGACTAATGGAAGCTGATAAAGAAAATCATATGTAAAACCTATAATAAAGACAGTAATAAGGAATTCGCAATGGTTATAATAATTTAAAAGGTGTTAGCTCTATTTTTTTCTTCTTTAGCATTACAGTAACTCTGTAATGTGAATAAGGAGTAGTCAAAGGTATATTCCACTGACAGGTGAGAAATTTGAGATACAGAAAGAGGTCATTGCTTAGACCGATTAGGTCATTAATCAGCAGAAGACACAACCATCTAAGTCTGGGCTTTCTGACCTCATATCCTGTGTTCTTTCCAATATTACAACCCTGCCTCCTCGGCCAAAACAAGAGTTTTGAGTCCACCAATCAGTTTAAATATTCCATAACCCCATTGCATGATCCTATTATTTCTTACAGAATTGAGTTGAATGTATTGTGGGTCATCTTTGCACCTCATCCCAGGGGTCTGGTTATTGAAGTTCAAACAGGACCTTGTTAAAGAATAGTGTGCCTGGGAGATCATCTAACAGGATAGGTCATGGGAGACCTCAGGGAGAAAGGGCTCCAGGAGAGAGAAAATGCCCCATGCTACATGAAAACAGAGAGCATTACACCTCGGTGGGTTGTGCTGCCAGATTTGCCAAATTGTTCAGTTACGCATTTTATCCTTGAGACTTCCCCAAATATTTTCTCCCCAGAAGCAATCATTTGTTGTTCTTCCAGAGGTATGGATATTTTATGTATTTCATCTTGCTTGTCCTGAGATTTGAGGAATTTTTATAATCAGGTTTTTAGAAATGCATGGTGTGTGATCTCTGGCCACTTATTTTGAGCCTTTTGAGATGGACAACTTTAGGGAATCCCAGTGGAAAGGAGGAGTGGATTTCTGCCTTTCTAAGGGTGATTTATTTTGGAAATGGTGAGGACTCAAGGTGCTGGCATCACTGTCCCATCTCTGCATATACTAATGCCACTATGCTTGTGGACGGATATTGAAATGACCCTATCATCTCATGGTATGGCAACAGAAAATGAAATTACTAAATGCCCTCTCTTTTATAAAACTGAGATTCCACTGGGTGATGTTTTGTGGTTCTTTTGACCCCCCCCCTTCATCCTTTTCAATCATAGTACCAAGATCTGTGTACAGCAAAGAGAAAGGTTCAATAACTTTTGATGAATGAGTCTTTGTTCAAACAAAAGATTTAAATTGTTTTAAATGGTTCTCTGTTTCCTTCCTTCCTTCCCTCCATACTTCTTTCCTTCCTCCCTCCCTCCCTTCCTACCCCTTTCTTCTGCATATGCCGTCATTCTTACTTTGCACGTTCAGTAAATATTTATTAAGCATCCATGCTATAGTGTTTATCTCACCAGTGGCTGGAATTCCAGGAAATGGAGAAATATCCTAGTAGATAGCCATAGTAATCTCTATTAAAATTTTACGACTTACAAAACCCCTTTAATCACACTCTTCCATTTAATCCCCGTAGAAAATTTTTATATATACTTTATTAATTTCATCTGGCAAGTTAAAAAAAAAAAAGTGAAAATTAAGTGACATGTTCAGGGCCCCTGGAGAGTGAATAGCAAAGCGGGGGCTTGAATGCAGGCCGTCTAAATCAGGGCTCTTCTCCGTGCCACATTGTCTCTCCAAAGATGAAAATAGCCTGAGTTATAATCAAATCAGTGTTGCCAGCAATTCCCTACAGAAGACCACACAAGCTGTAGCTTATCAAGAAATGCATGTTGTGTCTTCTCCATTTGAATGATTGAAAAGAGGACTGTATATTGTTCCAGCGTGTAGTGCTGTATAGTCATTTCAAGATCAACCTGGTTGGTTTTCACTGTCCTTGATGGCGGATGCCAGTTTTCCTCTCTTTCCTTGGACCGCATTTCCCTGCTGACCCCATCCTCCATCCCACCACATGCCTCAGATTGACACACTTAGCTCAGATTTCCCCCTTCATGTTCTTAGCTTTTAATAACTTTCCTACCCACCATGCTACAATTGTTCATATAAACTGCTTGGCACAGACCGCTAATCCTCGAAATTTAACTAATCCTGGAAAGGATCACAGAGCGACTCTGGCTTTGTATTGTCCCCACTACTGAGCACACATGTCAATTCTCTGCAGGGGTTGGGACAGTCCACACCATCTTTTGTGAAAAGAAGAGGTACCATTAGTACTAGTTAGTTCTGTTCAGCAGTATGGCAAAATCAAGTTAACTTTTAATTCTTCCCTTGTCTTTCCTCACCCTTCTAATCACAGTTTTTAAAAAAGTCTTTCTTGGGACACCTAGGTTAAGTTGGTTAAGTGACAGACTCTTAATTTTGACTCAGGTCCTGATCTCATGCCCCACATCGGGCTCTGTGCTGAGTTTGGAACCTGCTTGGGATTTCCTCTCTTTGTCTCCCTGGTCCCATCCCCCATTCACGTTACTTTCTCTCTCTCTCTCAAATTAAAAAAAACGTTTTCTTGGTGTTTGTTTAAAAAGAAAACAGGTCATTGGTTTTTAAAAATGAGGTGTGCTTGTTGAAATGGTATCACTAGTATAACTCTACAAATTCTTATTAAAATTCAGGATTTGCTCTTATATCATGAAAATATATACAACACGACCCTGCATTTTTTTATTTTTACTTTTCTAAAATGCTTATTTATTTATTTTGAGAGAGAGGGAGAGGAGAGGGGAAGGGACAGAGAAAGAGGGAGAGAGAGAATCGCAAGCAGGCTCTGTGCTATCACTGTGAAATCTAACATGGGGCTCAAACCCACTAACTGTGAGATCATGACGTGAGCCGAAATCAAGAGTTAGATGTTTAACAGACTGAACCACTCAGGTGTCCCCAGAACCTTGCATTTTAGCTGGTCCTCAACCTTAACCACACATTAGGATCACTGGAGATTTTTTTCTTTAAACACCAATGCCCCGTTGTCCTTCCCAGAGACTCAGACATGACTGGTGTGGAGAATGGCCCATACATCAATGTCTTTTTTTTTTTTTAACATTTATTTATTATTGAGAGACAAAGAGAGACAGAGCATGAGCTGAGGAGGGGCAGAGAGGGGGGAGACACAGAATCCAAAGCAGGCTCCAGCCTCTGAGAGCTATCAGCACAGAGCCCGATGCAGAGCTTGAACTCACAAACCACAAGATCATGACTTGAGCCGAAGTCGGATGCTTAACCGACTGAGCCACCCAGGTGCCCCCATCAATGTCTTTTGAATGTCCCATGGATGGTTCTGGTGGGAGAAGGACTGTGGTGAATGCACCGCCTGGTAGAGGGTAGGTCCTCTGCTCATGGTGGCCGTGTCTCTACCATAAACACCAGATTACCATCAAATCTCTTACATGGCCCTGAAAGTCTGTGTGGGAAATATCCAGGAAAACACTAGTTCTAAATTTAAATATACCTTCCAGTGTTTCTCAAAGTGTAAACCAAAGGTACAGTCTTTCAGTATCAACTCCATTGGTTATTACTGAATCAGAGTGAACTTCATATTTTTAACAAGTCCCCTCAGTGATTCTGATATTCATTAAAATGAATGAGAACCACTATTCTAAACCATTTACCCACAGCCAGAGGGACCCTTTGTGCTTTTTTTAATATTTCAAGTCCTTGGTAATCTATAGCAGTTCCTATGTTTTTATAAATGGCATTGATCTATTGAAATGATCAGAATATTTATCTTACACAATGGTTGTCCTATACCTTTTAAATTTGTCTAATTGGTTGTTTGTGATGTCATTTACATCATTTCCCTGAATTTTCTATACACTAGTAGCTAGGACTATTGGCTTACCTGTGTTTGGGTCTAATGCTTTGAGCACGAACACCTCAAAGTTGGTGTTTGTTATATCCTATCACATCGTATCGGCAGGCACATGTCTGGCTTCCCCATGGTGAGCAGCATGGCTCTTGGTCCCTGGGTTACAGAGGTGGCCGCCGGATCCATTCATAGGAGAACTGAATTTGTCCCTTCCTGATGAGGAAGCAATGACCCTTTGACACCACACGTATATCCAACTCCACATCAGCCTTTCACCTAGAAAGTTTGCATGCCCTGATGAATTGTTTTATTAGGGGTTGTAAAATGGTGAAATTCTATTATTCTTTCTCAAATACTATCTCTTTCCCTTGTAAGGTAGAATGATCTTTTTCAAAGGTGAGGTAAATGATGTCACAGTTCTGTCAACCTCTCTCCCTGTGACTTTTCTCTCAGGGGCTGCCAACACCCAACCCCATCTTTCTCCCCTCAACAACCAATTTCATGATTTCATCTCCTGCCATCTCTCCCTTGCCCTCTCTCTACTCCAGTCCTCTTGCTGGAAGATAATAAGCATCTACAATGACTTTGCGTTCCTTCTATCTGGAATGCTTTCCCCAGCCTCCGTCAACAATTATTTTGGGTTCCTTTTCAAATATCACCTTATCAGTGAGCCTTTCTTTCACTGCTTTAGTTAAAATAGTAAACCTTCCAAACATTGTTACCCCTTTCTCACTTTATTTTTCTCTGTAACACTTATCACTCATCAACATGTTATATATTTTATTTATTTCTTAGCCTCTTTGTGACTTCAGTGAGGGTTAGGGTTTTCATCAGTTTGGCTTATAGATTTATAGCCGGAATCTGGAAGAACTCCTGGTACGTAAGTTCAATAAGTATTTGCTGAATGAATGATTGAAGTGAATAATGCTGTCCAGAGGGGCTAAATAGCATGACCAATATCACTCATCAAATTAATAACGAGCAAGAGAAACACAGTCTTGAGAGCTGTCAGTGGGAACTGACCTGCATAAGCCGCTAAGTCTTGGCGTTCTGTTGAATATAAACAGAAAATATTATTTTTAAATATATGGGCACATTAACAGGTTCCAGGGATTAGTACCTAGATGTCTTTGGGGGAGGGGACATTGGTCAGCCTACCACATGTTCTACTTAACTTCTTCATCTGACCCAAATTGAGCCAAACACTTCTTCCTTGAACCTCCTCACCCTCACCCAAAGCTACCTAGACCAAAATTCTACAACCAACCCCTCTTATTTTTAATGACATACCCCATGGTTCCCTTGATTATTTGGACTCCCTCGTTGCAATAAATAATAAAGTCAGCTTTGTGTGACCCTGGCTGGTGGGTGTGACTACTAACATGTGTCTTGCTTATATCTATCTGATACTAGATCTCAGGATTTCAATTGCTCCAGGTTTTCCTTTTTCCCTAAAATGTCTTATAATCAGTGAGGTATTTGAGTCAGTGGTTTCTACAGGGCACAGAGGGTTATCATTTCTTTAAAAATCTTTGAAATGTATGTACAATTACAGCACATTTGAAAGCATGTTATTCTTTTAAAGAATTATAAAGAATCACTCTAGTTTTCTGCTATTAGATATAATTTAAGTGTCACTACACCCTTAGATCAGAATTATAAAATATTAAACTATTTTTAAACTTATCCTGGAAGCCAAATATATTTTTAAGTGTATTTCATTGGATAAGGGGCAGAGGTTATCATTCTAAATGACATTTTGTATGAAGTTATACATTATTTCTGGTACCTGTGGTTTTTTCTTTAAAAATTCCATCACCTAAAGTGACCTCTCAGTAAAAGCTTTTGCAGACTAGAAATCTCTGATGTGTGTATGTTAAATTCAATTATAGAAATGTATTTTTAAAGAAAGGACACAGGTACAAATATTTAAAAACAGTACATTAGTATGAAAACAGAGATAAAGGTACATGAAAAGAGCAGCCTTGACAAAAATTATGTTCAATCAATTACGCAGTACTGTAGTATATGAAAGTTATAATGGAAATAGATTGCACCAGAGACTAGACATGGAGGTCCCCTATTCTCTGTCATTATGTATGAAGGGTAAACCATTACAGGAATATTGTAGGTACCTTCTTTGTCTTTCTCCAGGATGGAGTGGTGGTCTTCTTCACCATCTTTCTCTTGTCCTATTGTATGTGGAGTCCTTTACTTTAAAAATACTTGGAGAGCAATGCCTGGGTGGCTCAGTCAGTTAAGCATTGGACTCCTGATTTCAGCTCAGGTCACGATCTCATGGTTCGTGAGGTGGAGCCCTGCGTCAGGCTCCATACCGATAGTCCAGAGCCTGCTTGGGATTCTCTCTGGGCCCTTCTTCCACTCACCCTCTCTCCCTTGCTCATAAATAAAAAAATAAACATAAATAAATAAATAAATAAAATCACTGGACAATAAGCAATGTCATGAATATACGGTGTAGACACTTTATGCCTTAAGTCATTAGTGTTTAGAGAACACTAAACAAAAGTCCATGCTACCAAGAATAATTAAACTATTTAAATATTGTCATCAAAATCTACAACAAAATGTTTGTATGTCAGTATATGAATTATGAGAGATGAGAAGTATGTACATTTGTAGTTGGTTAAAAATAGTGCTGGGCTCATGGCAGAAATATGCGTCCATGCACGACCTACCATTCACTGAACTCTGAAGATTTCAAAGATCTCCATTAAGACTTCCTGCCAGAGTTCAGCTCCAGCAGGTCCAGGGATCCCTGAAGGATGGACAGTGTCAGCGAAAAGGAGTGAGAGAGCCTTGAGTTTCTTTCTGACCACCAGGCAGGCATCTCTGCACTCCAGTCAGGCATCTCTACACTGACCAGAGTCAGCTTTATTTATTGAAAAAATGTATGGGGTACAAAACAGAAGTGCCAATTGCCTTAGACAATGATTTCTGATGACAAATTCTTTGGTATGGAAAAATTTCCCAGAACATAGATTGGTAGAAGACTCATGCATAATCTTTATCAATAGTGATTGATTGTAGGTGACTTAGATGCTTATCATATGGGGAAGGAAGGGATCCTCAGCATTCAAATACAAGGCAATGTTTTTAGCATAGTAATGGCAAAAGTTAGTTCTTTGTGAGCAGGGGTCAATAGCCTGTTTTCTTGAGGGGGAAGAAAAACAGGTTTCTCAGGGGATGTAATATTTGCTCCTATAAACACAAAAGAAGAAATTCCTACATTTAGTTCCTTCACAAGGTACAATTAGCATATTTTTAGATAAGGGGCAAGTCACTCCTGAAACCAGTCAACAAGGCGCCTTGGGGGTTGGTGGTCAAGCAAAAATAATTGAGTGGGGGGTAGACATAGGTCGCCATCTGATGGTGGGAGGCCCCTGCCTTGCAAACCCACCTTACCTCACAAGGAGTTTTTCTCAACTTTAGTGAGTTTAGAAAATGGCTTCCAACAACTTCCAGGTAGAACTATCTTTGTGGCTTTTTTTTTTTTTTTTTTTTTTTTTTGGATTGGGGGAGAGAGAGAGAGTGTCTTAAGCAGGCTCCATGCTCAGTGTCGAGCCAGACATGGGGCTTGATCCCACAACTCTGGAATCATGACCTGTGCCGAAATCAAGAGTTGGGAGCTCAACCTATTGAACCACCTAGGTGGCCCTACCTATGTATGGGACTTCTGAAACATAAAAATGGTTAGGTGTCTTCCAGAATAGTTAACTCTGAGTCTCTGGGGAGGAAGGACTGTATATAGAGGTTGGGACACTGTGTGACTCGTTACATCTCTGCCTAAATGTGTGTCCTGTGTAAAAGGAAATGCTGGACTGTTTTAAAACCAGACCCATTGCACTTCAAGGGAGACAAGCTAAAAGAATAGTGGGAAGCAGCAAGCTGGTCTGACATTTAGGGGGTACTGATTGCCTTGACTGCCAAAGATACACTTTTGGTTAACTGTGAGAGAAAAAGGATAGAAAAAAAAGTGCTGCCATGTTTTCAAATATAGAAAGGGAGGAAAAAAGATATAAGGAGAAAATAGCTTCTCTAAAAATGCTAGTGATAAGCAGCTAAAAGGATAATATCCTTTTAATCCCCAACCAGCAGATCCATTGCCCAGGGTTTTTGACCATGTCAACTATCCAAGAGAACACTGCCCAGGGAGAATACAGAAAATAGTCAGGAGATACCATAGGATACAGAGAAGTGACATTGCAGAGTGAGGAAGAAAAGTCTCACACCAGACTTGAGTTCCAAACCACAGGGCAAGAATATAGTCTGGGGAACAAAAAAGGAAAGGAAAAGCATTCCTTGCTCAAGATATACAGTAAAGATGATGGTAAATTAACACATTATCTAGTCTCCAGGATGAGAGAGGAGGATGAGACCAGGCAAGTTATTTAAGGAGCTCACTAGCAAACTAGAAACCCCACTAATGAAGTGGATACTTGCAGACCAGACCAAAAGGGCTTTCCCACCATCAAACCAGTGTCTCAATAGCCAAAGTGTGGAGAAACCTTGCAAAAGTCAGGGAAATGCTAAAGAAGCAAGCCAGGATTGCAGGCGTGTTTCAAGAGTTTGAATAATGGGAGAATATTTGGGAAAAATCACTCTTGTGGGGGTGGAATTAAACCCACGTTGTTTCTGGCAGTGTCTCAGTTTGAGATGAGACCCTAATGAACATAGTAAGGAGTACAGATACAATTCAGATTGCAATAGAAGCTATTCCATTACATTGCTTGGGGAAACCAGGTTAGCCAGCGTCATCCAACAAAAGAAATAGGGGTGTACGTTGACTCAGGAAAAGTCAGGAAGGGGACACCTGGGTGGCTCAGTTGGTAAAGTGTCTGACTTTGGCTCAGGTCATGATCTCATGGTTCGTGGGTTCAAGCCCCATGTCAGGCTCTGGGCTGACAGCTCAGAGCCTGGAGCCTGTCTTCAGATTCTATGTCCTTCTCTTTCCCTGCCCCTCCCCAACTCTGTCTCTCAAAAATAAATAGACATTAAAAAAAAGGAAAAGTCAGGAAGAATTAGTGGAAAGCAAAGTATTGAAAAATACATGAAGGACAGAAAGTAATCCTAGATTTAGAGAGAAAATTTCTCAAACAGGACACCTCAGAAGTAACAATATTATTACATCACCTCATTAACCCCCACCACTCACATCAAGTCAGAGAAACGGAGCCACGGATAGCACAAGACACCCCAGGATACAATCAAGCTCCTGGAATACACTGATTTACTGAATTTTACTTAGGGAGCTGAAGCCCTTCAAACTCGTCAGAACATACCCAGAAAATTGTCCGTACAAAAGATGCACCAAAAGATGCACCAAAATTCAAAATATTGTTAGTCAGAAATAGCATTTAATGATAATGGAACTCACAGGATGATTCTTTTGGTAAATACAAAATTCTTTAAAGTTATATAATGATGTGGAAAAATAAAATCAAATATTTTGGTAAAACAGTAATATAAACAGTCAAAATTAAATACAGTGAGAACTAAGTTAAGTTGGAAAGAACTAGGTAGTTCGTTAGAGAACTTGAAGTGGCATCCCATAACCTGAATGCATACTCAAGTGACTATTTTTGGGGGAAAAAACCCTACTTTTTGAGTTGGATAAAAACAAATTGATTATGTATATGACTTTGCAAGAGGCTAAAGAGGCTGTTTACTGCTTTCTTGTTCAAAGCCTGTATGTGCAAAACTTGTACACTGCAAACTATACAACTTTGCTGTGAGAAATTAAAGATCTAAATAAATAGAGATACACACCAGTATATGAACTGGAGGAGTAAGTATGGTTAAGATGTCAATTTTTCTCCAACTGATCCATAACTAAGCAAAAATTCCAGCAGACTTTTTTTTTTCAGTAGAGGTTTACAAACTGATTCCTTATTTTTTGTGGAGTATGTAGAGATGCAAAGAACCTATATCAGCAAGACAATTTTTTTTAAAGATCTACAAAATTTAATAGCTTATCCTACCTAATTTGAAGATTTATCTTAAAGCAACAATTTTAGAAATTGGAAAAATATGTAAGTAAACACCGTAAAAGGAAATATAAGAATTCCCAACAAGCACATGAAAATATATTTGACATTATCAATCATCAAGGAAATTAAAATTAAAAAAAAATTATCATGGCCAAAATTAAAAAGACAAACAATACCAAGTGTTTCCAGGGATGTGGAACAATTGGAACATCATTGCTGGTGGAAATGTAAAATAATACAACCTCTTTGGGAAACAATTTGAAAGTTTCTTACAAATTTGAACACATTCCTTTCATATAACTCAGCAATTCCATTTCCAAGGATTTACATAAGAGCAATGAAAGCATACAATTACACAAATACAGGAACATGAGTTTCTTTGGCATATAAACTATCCCCAAACTAGAAATGATCAGAATGGCCCTCAGCAGGTGAATGGATAAACAAATTGGATATATCCATACAATGGAAGGCTAACCACCAATAAATTGGAAATGCACTACGGATACAAGCAACAGAATGGATGAACCTGGAAAACATACCGCTGAGCAAAATATAAAATAGTTCATACTGTTTGATGCCATTTATATGAAACCCTAGGACAGAGAAACTTAGGACAGATAAAACTAATCTGTATTGCCACAAATCAGATGAGTGGGAGGTTATGCATTAATTGCAAAGAGAAGCAAGGTACCTGTTGGAGTTGCTGAAAACGTTCTAAGTTTTCATTGTGGCGGGGTTCAATTGTCAGATTTCATCAAACGTTGCACTTAAGATGGATGCATTGTACTCTATGTAAACTATGCACCAGTGGGTTTCGTAGAGATCGTGGTGAATCTGCAGATCAGTTTGGAGAGTATCACCATTTTAACAATATTATGTCTCCCAATTTATGAGTGTGAGATGTCCTTCCACTTATTTAGATCTTTAATTATTTTAACAATGGTTTCTAGTTTTAGATGTACAGTCTTAGACTTGTTATTGAATTAATTCCTAGGCATTTTATCTTAAAAAAATCTGTGCCCCAATAAATTTGCCTTGAAAAGGAAAAAAAAACAATAGTGATGATCTCAATTCATGATATGAAAATATTTCCAAGATATATGACATTAACTAAAAAAATTGAGTTGCCAAAAGTATGGAAGGTTATGAAGATTATTTATATGTGTGTATGTACTTATTTATGAGTTTGTGTATATGTGAATGTATGTGAGTATATTTGCAAAGGAGACACACAAACTCTGGCTTACAGAAGGCAGTGTCCTTACCACCAGTAAGAAGGTTAATTGGGAGGGTCACACTTTTAGCTATAAGATAGAAAAGCTGTAAGTTAGGAAAAGACTAGCTCATTCAGTACAATAAAAATGTTTCATATAATTGTAAAATAAATAAAACCCAAGTTGAAGAAAAATCTTCCTATAAAAATTGAATGCAAAGTAAAAAAGTGAATCTAATTACGTGTAGAATCGGTTGATCAACCAGCAACAGAGAATTCTTTCCATGAATAGATGCAGTTTATTCTAATTTTTAAAATATCACAAATTGGTATTGAGTATCATCCAGCATCTTGCTGTTTTAGCAGCTGGAACATTGTTGAAGAGTTTTTAAAGAGTAATAAGTGGATTTTTGTCATGTTTTGCTGAATCAAGGAAGATGAATTTGATACACATTTATCATTGTGTCCTTTAAGAATTAACTAATTTTCTGGGATTGAGATACTTAAAAAGCAACACCTGGCTTTGTCTGAACTCTATAGATAGATTTTCCACGTAGGGTACTTTGGCTTTTAAAGTGTTTCATTCTCTCCAGAATAGTGACATTGATGGGAAACTGATAGCACATCCATCTCATCTTGTAATGGAAGCCCAGTATAATATCCTTGATCACGTTTTGTACATGACTACAGATCATGCAAACTGTAGATAGTTCTTTATATTTCTCTTAACATTTGTCAACCTAGAGCTTCATCTTTTTATTTCCAAAGTGACTTAGCTCTCCATTGAGTGATTGAATTCTCTCCACAGGTTTTCTAGGGGCCAACACAATAACTGTATGCCCATTTAGACTTGTTTAAGAATTGTTTTTGTTCTCACAGTAGGTATGGCAGAGAGAGAACTATTGTAAGTGACTTTATAGAGGATTTTATATACCTAGTGGGATATGGTCTAAGGAAAACAGAGCTGAAAAGAAAGCTTAAAATATCTTCAGTAATCATTGTGTTAGTAATAATGATAGCAATGTTACTTTGAAAATATGTATGTGGAATGATACAAATTAGCAAATTAAATATTCAGTATAAAAATAAATAGATGTGAATATAAGGTTCATGACTGAAACATCATTATCTTTTTCATCAGTATTTGTGTTTATAGTTTCTGCTGTTTCTTTTGTTGTTGTTGTTTTGGTTACATTCTTTGATCTCCTTTTATGTCCAATATGTTTTGTTTACAATATATTTTATATCAAATGTTATAGATATAATTAGAGGCTTGATATATATATATATGTATATAAATGTGTGTGTACTTATATAGAATATTTATTGACGTATTTATTGGTTTTACATTTTATTTTTATTTATTTCCAGGTTTTCGACTTGTTCTCATTAGATGGGTTGGTCAAGTTTACATAATCAACTATTTCCAGAAGAAAAATTCCATCTTCATAATGGTTTTCACCAGAATACTGATAAGGAATTTAAAAGAAAAATCTGCTTTCACTTGGCAAGAATCACAATACACTTTTGCCTGAATACTCTGGGTTACATCCACAGTCCGATTATGCTGCTAAAATGTAAGGCTCATTGTGATCTTCCAGGACATTTATGAAATCTTTTATATTGATGACATTCTTTTTTAAGTGAAAAGTTACAAAAAGGTGTGGTAGCTAGCCTCCCAAATGAACCTTGATGATCTCCTTATGGTTAGGCTCCTATCCGGTCCCCTTCCATATTGAATCAGTTCTTGCCTGTGTGACCAACACAATGCAATAGGAGAACAGTGGTGTGACTTCCAAGGACAGGTCATAAAGGCATGGATGTCTGGAATTGCTTGTTCTGGGGGAAGCCAGTTGCCATATTGTGGAGACACTCAAGGAACACTGAGGAAGGGGTGTATAAAAAAATGGAACCGAAGTGCTTGATATCAACATTCCAGCCACATGAGTGAGCACTTTGGAAGTGAGTCCTTCAGTCCCAGTAAAGTCTTCAGATGAGTGCAGCCAACATGTGAGGAGGGACAGCAAGCCAAAACTGCCCAACCAAACCATTCCTGAGTTCCTGATGCACAGAGACTGAGGGAGAGAGTAAATGACTATTGTTTTTAGCTACTAAGTTTTGATGTGAGAAGGAGAAAAAGGAACATAAGGAAGAAAAGGAGGAGAAAGAAAACCAAAATAATTGCAGTCAGAAATATTCAGCTAAGGGAAGAAACACATTCCCTTTTTGGGGTATCACTTGCACCAGTTTATAAGGTAATATTAAAAAAAATAGCAAGTATTTTATTTAGGCTGGCAAGAAAGTTCAACTAAATAAAAATAATGATATAATAGATGGTGCCTTTGATGATCAGTTTCATCAGATCTTGAATTCACTTTAGAGGCGTTAGTCATTAGAGACTTTGCATTTGCGTTTATAGGTGGTCTCTACATGATCAAGAATGGCCATCAATGGGATTTAGATACAAATTCCAGGTGACACAAGCCAATTAAACACTACCGTGTAAACAACTGTTTCCCAAATAATTGGGCATCACTGAAATCAAGACCTAACAAAACATGTACCTATGGCCACATGAATAGAACTTCCAGTAGCAATATGGGATTGTTAAAACTCTGGACTATTGAAAGAGGTTGCTCAGACTTTGTCTCAATCAACTGAAATAGAATTATATCTCCGAGAAGGAGTCAAACTAAGCAAAGGTCAACACTATACTAAGAGACAACCAGTAAACCATAGGGTCCTCTTCTATTTAAGCAGTGTGCTTTATACCATAAAGTAAAGCATTAAAGAAAGCTTCTTATTAATTCAGCCATCCCTGAGATAATTAACAAACAGAACACAAAAACTCTGGCTTACAGAATGCAGGAGTCTATATAGTCAAGTATCCAGAAAAAGTTTTTAAGTACTAGGAAAACAGTTTTGGAGAAAGAACTTAGGCACTAAGTAATTCTTCAGTATCAATTTGAGCATGTGGTCCACCAAAAGTGTGAACTTCAAAAAGAACAAATGGAGAGGGTACATATGGGGACATATAAAGCCTATTTAAAATAGCCTGGGATAATTGGAGATAGTGCATCATAAGACCCTTTCACAGATGTGTGAAGAAGAAGATAGGATTCATCTGGTCTTTCAGGCATTATTATTATTATTATTATTTAGTTTTTTAGTGTTTATTTTTGAGAGAAAGAGATTGGAGGAGGGGCAGAGAGAGAGAGAGGGAGACACAGAATCCAAAAGAGGCTCCAGGATCTGAGCTGACGGCAGAGAGCCCGACATGGGGCTTGAACCCACAAACCATGAAATCACAACCTGAGATGAAGTAAGATGCTTAACCAACTGAGCTACCCAGGTGTCCCCAGGCATTGTTCTTTAAAGTGTGTGGAGGTCAAGAAAGGGGTTGCCCCTTGTGAACATGAAATTTTATTTCTTACTTTTACTTTTTAAAATGTTTTTAATGTTTATTTATTTTTGAGAGAGACAGAGTGTGAGCAGGGGAGGGGCAGAGAGAGAGGGAGTCAAAGAATCCAAAGCAGGCTCCAGGCTCCAAGCTGTCAGCACGGAGCCCGACATCAAACCTATGAATGGTGAGATCTTGACATGAGGTGAAGTTGGATGCTTAACTGAATGAGAGACCCAGGTACCCCTGAACATGAAATTTTAAAGTTGCAATTGTGAAGAGGTAGTGTGACAATTGCATAAGTCTGAAGGCCAAGTTCTTAGATGCTTGATTCTTGGGAAATAGGGGTGGGTGGATTACACAGGACCTCTATCAAAAGCAACAAAATTTATTTTCCCACTGTCACTGACTCATAATGAGAGAAGGGAGCTGTGCTTATTCCTCAACTGTGTTTGATCAAAATACAAATCAGAGCAGTTGCAAAAATTGTGTACAAGATAGGGAACACCCAACTTTGAAATCCAGCATGGGAACTTACCATAGGACAAAAATTAGACTGGAATGGTTGAGTAACATGGATAGTTACTGGGCTTTTCACATCCCATGCAGAGTACCTCTGATGTCGTAAAGACAGACCAGACTATTGAAAAAGTTAAGAAAACACCTGGGTCCAGAATTTAGTAGGAAATGGACCACATGCTTCAATTCCATGTTAGAGATTCAAATAAGAAGCCCTCAAGGGGGTACCATAAGCTGCTGCAAATAATGATGCCCATAGCAGTGGGTCAAAAGAACACTAACCAGACATGTATAGAATGAAAATTTCACTAATGGCCAAAAGACCTATAAAGTTGCCAAAAGACGTGATTTTGTCTCCAGCCAGCGTGCTCTGATGGAATTTTTCCCAGCTACAGATAAGGTATTTTGAAGAATTAATCTTTTAACAATAAAATTAACTGGCCCAGGAAAGTAGGAAGGCTGTTTTTTTTTTTTTATCTTAAATACCGTCCATTGTAGCAAGAACAAGCAGAGAAACTCTCTAACTCTGTTGGCACATGGTGTGCAAATTCATGCACACACACACACACACACACACACACACACACAGAAACACACCCAAAATGGCTTTCCAAGGAAACTGAGATAGTGGTAGGAGGCAGATAAGCAGGGATAATATGTACAGCTGATACCAGGCAATTTTCACATGGTGAAGGTAAACAAGCCAAGGATAAATGGATGTTATTTTTGAATGGATGAAATTGACATGGTCTTTTTGGAGTAATTTGGATACTACTGACATATGATATTAATAGCGCTTATGGACAAACTTCATGACCCATTGGGAAATTCTTCTTTAGGTGTGATGAATGAGCCTAAGCAAAACATGGGTGGGGATCTATTCCGGTGTTTGTGGGTACTTAAGGCTGGGTGCTTTTCCTGTGGCTGCTTAGGTAGCAGGTGTTAAAATTGTGTGCCTAAACATCTCTGGGTGTTGTAGTGACTCAGATCCACGATAGTGACATTGGCCCCCTAATTCCGTCCATCTCCATCACAGACAAACCACACACAGCATTAATAACCTGGGTGTTTGTACAGGTATGAGACTAGTTTTGTTGTCTGTTTATACAGACAAAACCCCTTGCATGTTAGAGAAGAACCGAAGAGCCTGTGCTCTGTAGGGTGTCAGATACCCCACCAATTAGTTCCCTATGGAAATCAAGTCTCATCCCATAAATCAAAGTAATCATTTGGTATTTTTCAGTCAGGGAGCAAAATACCATTTGCTCCTAATATTAATTTGGCAGCTAAATTTCATACATTTTGTAATCATAAGGTTCGCATTGTTTGAGATGTTAGCCCTGCTTCAAGACAATCAAACAATCAAGAGGTTGATTTTGTATTATAAATGGAATGACCAGGACCATTAACAAATCAAAAGTAAAAATTACCGGCACCTGGGTGGCTCTGGAGGTTAAATATCCGACTTCAGCTCAGGTTATGTTCTCAAGGTTCCTGGGTTCAAGCCCTGCATCAGGCTCTGTGCTGACGGCTCAGAGCCTGGAGCCTGCTTCGGATTCTGTGTCTCCCATTCTCTTTGCCTCTCCCCCGCTCGCTCACACTCTGTCTCTGTCTCTCTCAAAAATAAATAAACATAAAAACCTTTTAAAAGTAAAAATTACCTTATGATTTACGAGAAATGCTAAAGGAGGAGCACTTGGGTGGTTTCGTTGGTTAAGCACCTGACTTTGGCTCAGGTCATGATCTCGTGGTCCCTGAGTTTGAGCCCTGCCTAGGGCTCTGTGCTGACAGCTCAGAGCCTGGAGCCTGCTTCAGATTCTGTGTCTCCCTCTCTCTGCCTCTCTTCCTCCTCCTCCTCCTCCTCTTTCTTCTTCTTCTTCTCCTTCTTCTTCTTCTTCTTCTTCTTCTCCTTCTTCTTCTTCTTCTCTCTCTCTCTCTCTCAAAAATAAACATGAAAAAAGAGAAATGCTAAAGGAAATGGTAAAGGAAATAAAATGGAAACCACTCTATGTTTTTATTAAGGAAATATCAGAAGCAAATATGTTAAAAACCCAGGCCATTTTGGTTAAAATGGAATATTATATACTTGTGTTTATTTATTCAACCTTTTTAAATTTATCTAACAAATGATCCCTGCTGAACTAGCCAGGCACAATGCAGGGGCAGAGGAAGACAAGAGTCTCTGACCTCATGGAAATTACTTTCTACTAAGTAGGAAAGACAGGCAATATCCATACTTAGGATCATGTGAAAGGCATGGTCCTTAAGTGTTAAGTGCTAGAGATGATGGGTTGGGGATGGAAATTTGAGATATAGTGGTCCCAAAAGTCCTCCTTGAGGAGAAAATTGAGCAAGGATATGAAGAAGATAAAGTTGTTGTTGTTGTTGTTGTTGTTGTTGTTTTAGTTGTTGTTTTAAATATCAGAATCAGATGCAGAAATGTGTCATCTAGAGATTCCTAATCAGTAAATGGTTCATAGGAATTTGATCTGAACATGAATAATGGGAAGAAATGTAAAATTCTTCCAGGGAGTATTGAAGGTGATGCCTGTGATGGTAGTTTGGCTAGCTGACAATCAGTGGGTTAGAATCACTGAAAGACAATAGTTCCTCATAACCTCATTCCCCACTTTGACAGTGCCAGCTGCAATGAGGAAAAATTAAGACAAACATAAAGCACTACCATTCTGGTGTCACTCAACGTGGACATGAAAGCCATTCTGGAAGGTAGAAGGAAGTATTAGACCATAGGCATATTTGTTTATTCACCAGACAGAATCTTACTGGACTATGTCAAGGATATATGACCTTCAGGACTGACTAAGCATAATGGCCCCATTCTGTATTAAAACACGTACGTGGATAGGACTGCTTCAGCTAAGATTCACAGAGTTATAGAATTTTAATGCAGGAACTAAGTATTGGCTCTTTCATTTTATTTACAGGTCTCTGAGTCTCCTAACAATCAAAGACTTAATGAGACATCGAATCCACATTTTAGATATGTTGTTTAATGGCCTTGTGATATGTGCACAGTGGAGTGGACTATGCTGTGGTAGGGATCCCCTGGAAATCCCAGTCCTCTGTGAAGTTCCATCCTCATTATCCAGGGCACCAATAATAGAGATTCACCAACTTGGAGAGAACCTGTAATAATTTTCTTACTCTCTGATCCTGCCTGTCTACCACAGTTTGTTTCAAGGGTTATGTTGCTTTAAGAGGGGGCGTCATATAATATAGATTTTCAACAACAAAATGACAAGAGCTCATAAAACAAACAGAGAAATTGCCAATTTTGGGGCAATTTTATAACGGATCATCCTGCAGTTTTATGGGGATGATTTCTTGGCAGGTTATGCTGTGTCACTGGTACTCATACTTTAATGAATATCGGTGTCCAAATTATTTTTGAGGCCATACAGAAGAGCATAAGTTGGTCAGTCCAGATGTCCAGAGGAGACAGTGTCGGTTACAGAGCAAGTTGAAAATGTATACTAGGATTAGACTATTATAAATATGTGCAAATCAATCCAATATCCAATAAATGATATAAGTGAAAGGTTGAAGACACAGCTTGGAGATACCATGGCAGAAAAGTGGCGTTAAAAAAGCTGACTACATTCTTACACTGGGCTGTATGGGCTTTGGTAAGAAAAGTGACTGGGGAATACAGGTTATTAGGGGAATTTCAATAACAACATGAGATAAATAAGAGAAGTGATCAAACATAATTTTGTTCTCAGAGAGTTAGTTATCACAAAACAGACCCAGTGAGGATTTTAAATGAGACAGAGTTGATTGGACATGCACAGTCAGACTTCAGTCAACTGAGTACTGAAAACGAAGTTTGGAGTTACTTTTTTAAAACTGAACTGGACAGTTTTCTTGCTTTTCTTGTAGGTGCTATGTTTCAGGGTAACCGAATAGCCTTTGTCAAGAGGGAAAGCTCTACTGTAGAGAAGTCCAGACAGAAACACAGAATGAATCACAGAATTAAAAGAAACAAAACAAAAATATGCTTTGTGATTACCAACATACAATCCTAAAACTATTTTGTGAATGGACAGTTATGTGGTACCAAAATAAAATCCACCAACCACATTCTGCTTGAAGGGGGGAAGCACCATTTTACCATAGAAGAATCAAACTGACATTACCTTTATCTAGCAATCAGTCCTAGCTTTGGTACTAGTGGGATGATTAAATATGTATCCCAGGTGTCATACAACATAAAATATACAATATCACCCCTCATGTGTTTATATTAAAAATATTTATTACCAATCTAAGTAAGTTTCTATATTTTTCTTTTTTTCTTTTTTTAATTTCTTTTTTAAAATTTACATCCAAGTTAGTTAGCATATAGTGCAACAATGATTTCAGGAGTAGATTCCTTACTGCCCCTCACCCATTTAGCCCATCCCCCCTCCCACAACCCCCCCAGTAATCCTCTGTTTGTTCTCCATATTGAAGAGTCTCTTATGTTTTGTCCCCCTCCCTGTGTTTATATTATGTTTGCTTCCCTTCCCTTATGTTCATCTGTTTTGTATCTTAAAGTCATCATATGAGTGAAGTCATATGATGTTTGTCTTTCTCTGACTGACTAATTTCACTTAGCAGAATACCCTCTAGTTCCATCCACATAGTTAGGTTTCTATATTTTTCTATCATTTATAGGAATTACAGAGGATACAGAAGCAAGATCCTAACATCCCCACTTCCTTGGTATTTATATCTTGTTTCATCTCCCCTTGAGTGTGGCCTGGACTCAGTAACTCACTTTAAAAAAAATGTTTTTTAATGTTTACTTAATTTTGAGAGAGAGACAGAGCACGAGCAGGGGAGAGGCAGAGAGAGAGGGAGACAGAATCTGAAGAAGGCTCCAGGCTCTGAGCTGTCAGCACAGAGCCTGGTGACTCGCTTCTAATGAATAAAAATCAACAAAGGTGATAGGTTGTCACTTCTGAGTCTAGGCTACAAAAACAATGTAGCTTCCATATTGCTTGCCCTCTGTTGTTTGCTCTTCCACTCTCACACTCTGATGGAAATAGCTGCCATGTGGTGAGTTGCCCTGAAAAGAAGCCTACCCAAGGAACTGAGGGAGGTCTCTTGCCAATAGTCAGTCACCCCAGGACCTGAGCCCAACATGGGGCTTCCCCCAGGCAAGCCTTGACATGATTGAAGTCTCAGTTGATAATTTGATTGATTACCCTGATAACTCTGAATCATAAGCAAGAAAAAAAAAACCTATGAGGTGATAAATGTTTCTTGTTTCAGATGCTAAGTGTTGGGATAATTTGTTATGCAGCAATAGATCACTATCCCATAAACCAAATAATACCATGAGGAAGCATGTAGGCCAATTTGGAAGGTGGGCCATTATACAAAACATACCATTATGCATTCTTCATCAAAGCAGACAGAGTATTGTCACCACAGGCAGGGACTGTTGAACATTGGAAGAAACATGAGATGTAACATAGAATTTTGATTTGTATCTTTTTTTTTTTAATTTATAGTTTATTGTCAAGCTGGTTTCCATATAACACCCAGTGCTCTTCCCCACAAGTGTCCGATTTGCACAAGGATAGAGACAAAAGACATTCCTGAGACAGTTAGAAAAATCTGAATATTGACTGTGTATAGAAATATATTGAGAAATTATTAATTATGTTAGGATACTATGTTTTGGCTCTATAAAAAGATATCATCTTATCTGGAGTATGTATAAATATTTAAAGGTGAAATATTTCTGTATAGGACTTTATACCTATGTTAAAGGGTAGGATGTATGTGGGAGTTTCAGTTAACTTGAGTCTCCTTCTTGGAGGTGGTTGGTTAGCATTTAAAGTATCCTAATCATGAATCTTCATTTCTGTGGTGCTTGAAACCATTTCTGAAGTAAGGCGGGTTTGCAAGGTGGGGGCCTCCTGCGACCGATGTCTACCCCTCACTCAAATTTTGCTTGAGCACCGACCCCCAAGGCACCTGGCTGACTGATATCAGGAGTGACTTGCCTTCTTATGCTAAAAATATGCGATTTATACCTTATGAAAAAACTTATTATAAGAGTTTCTTCTTTTGTGATTATAGGAGCAAATCATACATTTCCTGAGAAACCTGTTTTTCTTCCCCTCAAGAAAACAGGCTATTGACCCCTGCTCACAAAAAACTAACTCTTGCCTTTGCTATGCTAAAAACACTGCCTTGTATTTGAATGCTGAAGATACCTTCCTTCCCCAGGTGATAAGCATCTAGTCACCTACTTCAATCACTATTGATAAAGATTATGCATGAGTCTTCTACCAATCTATGTTCTGGGAAATTTTTCCATACCAAAGAATTTGTCATCAGAAATCATTGTCTAAGGCAATTGCCACTCCTGTTTTGTACCCCATACATTTTTTCAGTAGATAAAGCTGACTCTCTGGTCAGTGCAGAGATGCCTGTCTGGTGATCAGAAAGAAGCCGTGACTCTCTCTCACTCTCTTTTGCCGACACCTTCCATCCTTCAGGGAGCTCTGGACCTGCTGGAGCTGGACTCCGGCACTGTGGGGTCCACAAATACTGTTATAGAAATCTACAGAAGGAGGCTTATATTTAACTGGTGGGTTCTTAAAAACAATTTTATCCATGAAGGATAAGAGATGAGAAAGGCATGGCTTTGACTAGAATAACTGTTGCAGTTCACCATCCCTGATGAAAATGAAATGCGGGTATTCAGGAGGCCCAGATGCAACATCCCTTCAGAACAGTACAGTTGTCCAGACCCGCATGGCTCCAATAGCCTCCCGTATAGCCTGGCCCAACAACAAAGAGTCTATTGACTGTTTTTTCTAGTAGACACATCATAGCATCTGTCTTGGAGTGAAATGTTCATTCTAGGCACTTGCTTATCAGAATGCTGAACCCAGAGGATGGGAACTTCTCAAACTTACGATGAAAAGTATTTTGACAGTTGGGGGCCCTGTTCTCTAATAAATGGTATATGGCAGAATTTGGTGGAAAACTTGTTATTATAAAAAACCACCTGGTAGCCACTTTGCTGTAATTGCTGGAAGATACCAATTGTGACAAACTGTGTTGCTATCTGCCCAATATTGGGCTTTCTCTTCTGCTGGGAAAATTACACCTGCTTAGCCTGCAGAACCCAGGCCGGGCCATAGGACTTGACACAGCAAATGAAATGAATGAGATCTGATGTGCCACTTCCATACAGAAGCTTCCCGAGCTAGTGTACAATGCACATGACATGTTTTTTCCCTCCTCCTCTTCAAGCTTGGAAATATGTGATAAAAGGCGGTGTTTCCATCTGCTTTGGCTCAGTACCTGGCATTTGGTGCCCAATAAACACATGATAAATGAATGAATGGATTTATAAATGCATGGACTTAATTAATGTCAATTATTTTCCCACTAACAGGTTATGTTCTGGGCTGCCCTATCAAAAAGAATCATTAACAATTTAAAATATAACAAAATAACGTGACACTATCTAGGAAGGGAAGCAAAGCATAGAGAGCCTTAATGGTCAGTTCTAGCATTTTTCTAGGAAGAACAAAGGGACGATTTTAAGCAATCCCCACATGATTGTGAGTATTCCTAAGAGATACGAAATGTCACCACTTTCTCTTATAGTTTCTGGAAAACAGTTTCTGGAATAGTTTTTGTTTGTAGTCATCCTGGAGTTTCCGTTCATGGCCTGTTCACTGCTGTGTAAACCTCTGGTAAGAGGTCTTGTTCCCCAATCATTGTTCCTAAGGCCCTTTTTATGAGTCACATGAAACCCACCACTCTGGAATAAACCCAGTAATAAACTGGCCTGTGGTGCAGCACCCCCTGGCGGTCACCTGGAGGACAGCAGATCCCACTGACCTTTAGCAGAAATGGAAAGGCTTACCCCTGCCTAGCTGCCTCTGGTGAGTGTGCACACAGTAGGTTCTGGCCACCTTCTGCTCCGTCTTTAGCTGGCAGTAGAATGAAAGCAGGCCAACTGCATGATCACTTGAAACTTACTTTCTCCTTTACATTCCAAATGCATTACCAGTCTGTGGCAGAAAAAGCCAGCTATCTAATAAAAATTTATGCTCCCTTACACAGTGTAGAGTTGTTGCCAGACAGACACTATATTTTCCAGCCCCCTGTGCAGTCAAGGTGGGGCCCTATGACTGGTTCATGCCAGTGGAAGGTGAGTGAAAGTGATGTGTGTCCCTTCTGGGCTGAGGAAAGTAACAGGAGTCAGTTGATGAGTTGCAGACACCAGGATGTACCGGGAAAGCCATGTGTCTGAGATGAGAGCATCTTCTTCAGCCTGGATCTTTGCACAACTCCACAACTGCAGTCTCACACTGATGACTTTGCCTGTCGCAGCAGAAATAAACTATCTCATGCTGACTGTTGGGGTAGGGGGGAATGTCTGTTCTGCAACTGTTCCCTTAACTTGAATATAGCTTACTCTACTCTTAAGTCACCAGCTTACAATATGCAGTCAGAAGGTGTCCTATAAACCAGCGACTTGATTGTTCATAAAGCCAGCCTTGAGTTGACTAGTGGCAAAACATTTTGTTGGAGTCGTTTGAATTCGACTTTTACTAATTCTTTACTCTGAAACTGCGGTAATTAGGGTGGGTAACTCTAACTGCTGTGATAACCTCAAATCTCAGTGATTTAACTCCCCAAAAAAAGAGAGGGAGGATTTTCTCAGAAAGGCAGGTTACGTTTAACCTAAAGCCATTGCTTATCATTTCTCCCAAATCTTTACAAATGATAAAAATTAATTTTAAAAAAACTCCTAAAATTATAAATTTATAGATTAATCCTATTCTAAACTGCACAACAGAACGGCATCAGGTTGCCCCTGTGGATCTTAGCCTGGCGGTTTGTTTCTGCTTAGAACTTTTTAATGAAGGCTGTTTGCAGTTACTATTATCTTGGAAATCTGAAACACAGTTTCATTTGTTTGTTAATTTGTTGATTTCGGTCTGTCTCATAGAGGGCCCTTTGGAGTCCTTTCTGTCAATGTGAAAAAAAGGAGTGGAGGGGGAGGTGGCACTTCTGGAAGGCTTCTTACAGTTACATGGGAGACAAACAAGGCATAAAAAGACACATACCAAATGTGGGCATATCTTTTGCTGGTACTGCCAGGATAAGCAAACCCCCAAAGCAGATTTCCAAAAGTCAGACTCACAGCTTAGACCTATTTTACCAATGGGAAGGGACCAATATTTTTGCTACCCATTTTATGCATTTCCTTATGTAATCCCCTAATAATTGCCTCACGTGACTTTAACAGGCTCCTGTAACTGACAAGAAAACTAAGAAGTTCACTCATTTGCCAGGATCACATCACTAGCAAGTAGCAAAGGTACACTTTTATCTCCAGTTCTTTCTCCAGCGCCCATGCCCTTGACTGCCAACATTGATGAAAATTAGCTTATCTGGGCCAGAAAGGTATTGGGCAGTTAATTAGGCATTGTATCTTTCAGCCACTGCTATCTGCAGCTGTATCCTTGGTGTTAAACCTAGGTTAAACTCAGATGGGCAAATCCCTAAAACCTCAAACTTTCCCTCAACCCTGCTTCAAAAACGACAGATACCCAATGAATGACAAATCCTATCCAATCTCAAACACTGCTTTTAATATGGATAGCATGCAAATACAGAAGTAACTCTGTTCTTACTTGGAACAGCTTGTACAATGTTTCAGATATTGTCTGACCCAGGTGGGATCATGGAACCTTCAAAACTGAGCTCACTGGCTCTTGAAGAGCTGGTGGGTTTTGAAGGTGTTCACATTTCAAAATGAGTTTGTTGTTGTTGTAAAAACCACGGCCACTGAAAAGGCAGAGTGTAAATAAAACTTTGTCATTTATTCCCTCACCACCATCCCTGAAACACAAAAGAAGTCATAGGAAAACTTTCCATTTTAATCTTGTGTTTTGGAAATACTGATTATAACAATTAGACACTAATTGAATAGTTGGTGCTAGGGAGGGTTAAATGACAAAACAAAAAAAATCAACGGAGTAAATCTGAGTTCTAATTGGCTTTACGAAATGATTCATGAATCTGGCAGTACCTCACCTAGCAAATAGAAAGAGCTGGAGAAAAGGAAAGGGTTTTACAGGCAGAGAGGGAGTGAAAAAAAAAAGTTATTAGCAGAGGATGTATTGTTTTCGGCAAGGTCACCTTTCCAAGGGGAATGGAGGGTGTGTATCAGTAAATTTCCTAGTGCTCACCAGGGAGTATCACGTTGACTGGTTAAAGGTTACATTCCTTGGGGGCCGGGAGTGGTTGAACCACTAGGTCATGACCTGAGCCGATGTGGGACGCTTAACCTACGGAGCCACCCAGGCTTTGAACCCACGAACTGCGAGGTCGTAAAGTAAGCCAATGTGGGACGCTTAACCGACTGAGCCACCCAGGCACCCCTAACCTTCAATACCTTTTAAAGGCTATCATGGTAAACATAATCATCTAGTTTAAGAACGTGAAGAAAACCTCCTTTCATGATTGAGTAACCCTTGGGACCTTGTGAAGTATGTTAAACCAGGAACACACGAAATTTTTTGAGGAACTAAATGGAAGTGGATAGAAAAAATGTTCTATTCTATGAAAAATATATAATTGGTCCTTGTTTGTCAGATATAGGGAGACTCTTCCGACTTTAGAGCCCTTAGAGAAAATTGATAATTCATCGAGAATTCTTGAAAAAATAAAGTTTAAAAAAGAAAGAAGAAAAAAAGCACAAGTCTCCTTGACAAGGTGCCTATGTTCTTACTGTTCTATAAGGGGCGAGTAGAGAATTAAAATGAGGCATGGGGCACCTGGGTGGCTCCGTCGGTTAAGCGTCTGACTTCGGCTCAGGTCATGATCTCACGGTTGGTGGGTTCGAGCCCCGCATCGGGCTCTGTGCTGACTGCTAGCTCAGAGCCTGGAGCCTGCTTCAGATTCTGTGTCTCTTTCTCTCTCTGCCCCTCCCCTGTTCACGATCTGTCTCTCTCTGTCTCTCAAAAATAAATAAATGTAAAGAATAATTTAAAAAGTAAAAATAAATAAATAAAATAAAATGAGGCATAACTTGGTAGGTCTCACTTTGGAGCTATCAAATCTAGGATCATAAGGACACAGGTTAGAGTTATTCTAACTATGACCATCTTTCTACTTGCCTAGTTTCCTCCTTAAACTAAATTCCTTCCTGACATGCAGCACATCAAACAACCCATTTTCAGTGTAGGATTTCCAGTATACAGATCCAAGTGACCTTCCAACCAGGCTCCTCCCAGGCTGCTATCATACATGAGTAGTAACTAAGAGATTGGACTCATTATTTCCATTCTGAAATCCCTACTGACATGAATTTCTTGCTATGAGGGTACTAGTTAAAAATGATAAGGCCTGAGTATGGACCACTAGTGAGGTGATGTCATTCTTAGCTGACTCACTGGGTTACTGAGGAGACATAGTACCTCTAAAAGAAGAGAGGTGGAGGGGCACCTGGATGGCTCAGTCAGTTGGGTGTCACTTCAGGACATGATCTCACGGCTCATGAGTTCAAGCCCCACCTCGGGCTTTGTGCTGACAGCTCGGAGCCTGGAGTCTGCTTCAGATTCTGTGTCTCCCTCTTTCTCTGCCCCTCCCCTGTTCATACTCTCTCTCTCTCTCTCTCTAAAAAATAAACAAACATTAAATAAATAAATAAATAAATAAATAAATAATAAAAGAAGAAAGGCTGTGTTACCAGCAAGGGGAATGGCAACAGTGCATCTGACAGATAAACAACTTCTCAAGTGCTTATTGGAGCCTGGATCTGTGATAGACTCTGCATGTGTATTATTGCACAAGGTCTCCAGAATCTCATACACCGTTGATATCATGCCTGTGGCTATTATTATGCTTATTTTACAATTTAGGAACCTGAAGTAAGTGGCATTAAGGATTATGTCCAAGTTAATTGTCAGTAGCAGAATTGGAATTTAACTTTACACGTCTTTGTCTGTATGCCCAGGCATTGAAACATCGCTCTATACAAAGTAGCTCAATATTTGAGGTTCAAAGTGTATCTGGAATGGTTTTCATTTGTTTTTGTTTTTGTTTTTTTTGTTTATTTGTTTTTCACTTTCTTCTGTATGAGAAGGACTTCCAAAGAGCTTTCATCTCCTTCCTGCTCTTTGTTTCTCTCCATCTTTCCAAAAATAATTTTCCCAGAGAACTCTAGAGGAAAAGTATAACTTGCATTTAATTACTATGAAATTTCTTTTCCCTTTGCTCAGTTTGATTTCTGGGGTCATGCTGTATCAATCATTCTCATTTTCTTTTCAAGGAAGGGAAACCAAGTTTGCAAGTCCAAGTTTGTATTAGTCTGAGAACCTGGAGAAGGGCTTGTCTCAGATTGTTGGTGAATTTCTTCTACCAAGATTTTCCTCACTTTGATGAGAAGAATATATGTAAATTCAACTCCATGAGTCTCTGCAATTAAGTGGTTGTCTTAACACCTGCATAATACTGCATAGCCTATAACTGAAAACTAGTTCTATAAAATATGGAGACAAAATTTTAAAGTTCATTGAACAGAATTCCTCGGGATATGAAATTATAATTATAAATAAATGGAATTAAAACATTCAAATGTGTTTTCCCCCTGAGAAAGGAGAACCCAATACATGAGAGTTTCACATATCAGTGGATTTTGTTAGAAAATTTGAATTCCTGGAATGACATTCAGCTTTTTCCTCCCCCCAAATATGAAATGAAAACTGATATATTGAAATTTCTCTATTACTCTAGCCACTGACCTGTCAAAAATATTATAGGTTGGTTTCCCTTGGAAATTGGCATTAATAGGAAAATGACATGAAACTTGCTGCCCAAATGCTACTATTTCCAGAATTGTGAAAGTGGTATAGTGTTTATTTCAATTTCTCATTTAGAGTGGCATGGGAGGGTGGACTGAGATCCAAGACAGCCTCTGACTCTCAAATGGAAATGCGGTCATGCTGAGCGGTTCTGGGAGAGATGTGTGAATACATGAGTGGCCATTTCGAGCCTAAATTATTTCCATTTCTTAATTCTGGCTTGTGCTTTGGGTCTGATTGGAGATATGTCCTTAATAAGGGAATACTCAGGTGATCTTCAGGCTTTCTCAAATAACCATCACAATAAAACTCACAGTTGCATAATGAGTTCATCTTCTAATTTCCCAGCCCTTAAGCAGCCTGTACTCAATTAATAAAGGCCAGTGCAAAGCTCAAAAGCAGTAACATTTTTCTTATGTAGCATTTTGGCAAATGAAAGAACAAAGAGGAAGAAAGAGGAGGAGAAGAAGAAGAAAGAGAGAGAGAGAGAGAGAGAGAGAGAGAGAAAGAAAGAGAGAGAGAGAAAGGAAGAAAGAAAAGGAAAGAAAGAAGGAAGAAAGATCGAAAGGAAAGAATAGGAAAAAAGGAGGTCAATTTCCATTTTACAGATAGAGTACTTTCCATTTCATGAAGGATGCTGGTGTATTTTATTTATCCCATTTTTCACATTAATTCTCCCAATATCTTTGTGCCGTTGATGATACCATTAATATCTATAACAGGTTCTTTTTCACAACTAAAAAAAGAATATGACGTTCATTGGTTTTTCAATGAGTTTTAATTAGTAGTGGTAATAAGCCAATTTTGCAGGAAAGGAAACAGATCTTCACAAGAAATAAGACTTACATAAGGCTGCGCAGTGGGGAAAAGACCGAGACAGGTCTTGAATAAAGGTCTTCTGAATCCTTGTGTCCTGGGGGATGAGAAGCTATTTCTGTGTTACATGTGAATCATGTCTCACAGTGTTTGAAATACTCTTATGGGCATTGTCCTATTTGATACTAACACCAGCTTGGTGATTTTCACATCTTAAGCTGTTCCTGAAATATTGCATTTTTTCATCCTCAATTTTAAACTTCCATGCAACCTTCAGTCTACACCACATAGGTTATATATCATTATCCTGGACACTTATTCAAATTTGTCCTTGCCCCACTTGGCTCCTCTGGCTTTTTCATGCGCCTTCTAGTAGGCTCCATGCTTGCGGATATTCATGAGTCTATCTTACTCCACTGCATTCTCCCATAGTAAAGAGGAGAGGGTTAGCAACATAATCAGTACAGAAATATATATGCCTTCGTCCGCATGCCAACAATACATGTTGTCTTACTGAAATCCAGCCACTATATCTCAAGACATAGGTTTCGACATATTTTCAAAGGAAGAAAAATTGAAGACGCTTACTCACTATGATTCCAAATGTTCTTGTAGTGTTTATAGCACCATGTCCTAATTTTTTAAATGCGATAACTGAAAATACCTACTAAAGGGTAGTCCAGGCCAGTGAAAATGCAACAGAAATGTCTAACAGAAATAAAGATTGTTCTATAATGCAAATGAGCCATTTCCAGCACAATTTAATCAGAATATAGGTTATTTAGTATTTGCAGTGAAAAGCTTGATTTTATTGTCTCTTTGTACGGCACTGCTCAACTTCTAGTTAGAGCATACACCTATCCATGTGCTTAAATAGCATCTTAAAAAAAAAATTAAAATTTGCGGCACCTGGGTGGGTCAGTTGGTTAATCATCTGCCTCTTGATTTTGATTTTGGTTCAGGTCATGATCTCGAGGTTTATGAGTTCGAGCCCAACATGGTGCTGTCAGCACAGAGCCTGCTTGGTATACTCTCTCTCCCTCCATCTCTCCGTCCCTCCCCTGCACTCTCTCTCTCTCTCTCTCTCTCTCTCTCAAAATAAATAAACTTTAAAAAAATAAAAAAATAAGCAATTTTAAAAATAGCATCTTATATTAATTTCTTTAATCCATTCTTCACACCCCAGCATAAGCACAGGTCACTGTTGAGACATTAATGCAGACCTGTCATCAGACAGGCTCGCTTAAGCTGCACCCCTTTTTGAAACTTGCCTTCTGTGCCTCCTTCTCTCTTGAATTTGGGGGTCTTTTTCATCACATTAAGGGTACGTTCTTGGAGGGCAACACTCTCATTTCTCTACTTCTACTTCTATATTGTTTCTTTCTTTCTAAACATCACCTTCAGTCATGCCTCTACCAATAACAACCAGACAATATTCTTTAAGATTCTTCTCTGCGCACAGCTATCTCATGGGCACAGAAAGGAGCAAAGGGTTTAAGACCTCTATGAACAACGAATTTCAAAGAATAAATTGCAAGATACTCTAACTGAGATAGATTCAACTCTGGGCTGGTCAAAGACCCTCCAAGTCAAAGCAGGCTAATATACATGCACATAAGTAGCTGCGTGTCTGTGTCTGTGTATAGTGTGTATATGTGCATATATGCATATATATGCGTATTGAAATTTGCAGGATCAACACTGATAAAACAAAGAAATAGCCTGACCTTCCATCATGTAACCAAATAGGTATTAGATGAGTCAATATGTTAACAAAGAAGACGAAAGCACTGGACAATAGAAGGACACAGAGGAACATTTTATCTGATTGGGGAACCAAAGAAACCCCAAAAAGAAATAAATAAAATCACACATGGCCTCTTTGTTGATATAATTTCTTCAGCATACAAAGGATCAACAAATATCGATTGGAAACTCGCACAATTATTTGGGCTAAAAATATATCTAAAATGAATAAATGAGCACATTTGTACAAGAAGGGCTATTACAGTAGGCAGGAGTGGGATGTAGAATATGGAAGACCATGATCATCCCAGTTAGAAGGCTGGTGGGTTGTGTTCTCAAAATAAAATAGGGAACAATACACATTAACCTCCTTCTATTGTTTTAAGATAGTCTGCCAGCAAGGACTAAGGATCAGAGATCCCAGCTAGTCTTTCTGAGTAGGAGAACCCAAAACCTTCATTCTTTCCATCACATGGTCCTGTCTGTGCATCCACCGTGGCCTCAATTGTACCAGCGGTACTCTATTTGTAATAAATTTAACCATGCTCCAGCAAACATTTCATTGCTTTTAGAAAGTTTGGTCTCAAAGAACTCTTTCAGTTATTTTTGTGGATAGAAGTATAGGCAGAATAGACCCCCGCTGATATTTTCTGTCAACCTTCTGGTTCCCTCGGCGAACAAATCAGTTAAACAAGCTGGCTGACAGAATGGAGCCCCCACTAGGCTCATTCCTGCCTGTAACTGTGAGTGGCACAGATGCACATATTGATTTATTTTTAACAGTTAAGATTTGGGAGCAAGAGATTGAATCGTCAGTGTAGTCTCCCCTCTATACCTTTGTCACCTCACTGTTGACCCATTCCTTAAAACCCACACCCAGGGCAAACACCAGTCTTTCTGCTCCTTCTAGGAAATGTGGCAACAAGGGGACAAAAGTCTCTTGCCTTAGAGATGACAAAGTCAAGGTTTCATACAGCGAGAAGGCCCTCATTTTACAGATGAGGATCTGAGGCCATGATTGGGAGCGAACAACAGTAACCCGATTGATTTGAAGGTAGGAACAAGATATGCAGCGTCTGGGAGAGCCACACTTCAGTTACCGCTGGCCACACCTCTGGGTGCCTCAAAGGCTCCTGGGAGCTTAAAAAGCACAGATTTCTACGCATTTAACTCCTAGAGGGCTTGAAATCATGGGTCTGGAGTGGTGTCTTGGAATCTGTTTTGAAAATACACAAAACAAAACCAAAACAACTCACCAGGTGATTCTGCATGTTTCCATGTGGGGAACCATCTTCCCTACACAGCATAGCTGATTGGTTTAAAAACTGTGACCGGATCCAGCACTTTCCCACTGGGCCCTTACATGGGGGGTCCTCCAGTAGGTAACGGTGCTCTGGACTCTGTTCCACGAGAGGCAGCTCAAGGAGCAAGAAACAGCCCTGTGTTGGGGTTAGAGGCCTTGATGCAGAGAGCTAGGAGCCACCTGTGGGCTGTGTGTGGTCAAAAGCTATGCCCCTACTTCCTCATCCGTAGTACTGCTGGCAATAATAGTACCTAGATTCGACTATAGTTATGAGGTTTAACTCTTTATAATATATAACATGACTCAGCATATTATAAGTCCCACAGGAATATGTGTTAAATGCAAAGATTCCAGATCGCTTAAGCCTCAACTGTTGTAACACAAGTTCACTTTCTGTGCACTTTACTTAAAAACATTTTCTCTGTATCTGACACTAAAGATGTATAGTTAGCAGCTGAGGGCTTCAGTTTTTCTCAAAAGAGGTAGAAATGTTCTCTCTACTTCTCTATATGGATCTTGGTCCAGACAGGTTTGTGACCTGGTGTTTCTCATCTCCATTAAACAGACGGAACACAAGGGTACAATGAATACTCCCCTCATCCCATCACATTGCATCAATCAAACCACAGCCACACTAGCACCTGGATGTCCCCACTCAGCTTTTGGAGACTTTCTGCTGTCTCATTAATGCCAGCTTCATGATGCACTGGGAGTCTGCATCAACCAAATGCAACCACATCAAAAGTTTTGAACCCAGGAGGTCTTTAATACCCTTGTCCCAATTTAATAAGACACTGAGGCTCAGAGAAGATTTGGCTGCATTTTTTAAGAGCCCCCAAACGCTTTCTCATTGATTCCCCATCAGTGACATGCATAAAGCTTCCAAAACGTGAGCTGGTAGGCTGAGCCCACCCCGCGGGGAGAAGGCTTGTGCAACTCGCGTAGCACTTCCCTGCTCCGTGAGGATTGTACAACCTGCTCCTCCAGGCTCAATGAGAAGAAATTAAAACTCAAAAATAAAATCAATACTTATCTCTTTGTGCCTATTCAGTGACTATAGACTCTGGCTTTCATGAGTAATAGATTCAGGCACCACTGCTAAAGAATGCTGAAATTTATGGACTTCTCCATAGTCATTAATTAATAGTGTGCACACATAGAAAAATAACCAGGTGGAACACTTAGAAATGAAATTATTGCTGAAGCACTGACTACATAGTTTTTAGGTGGTCAGTCAGGTGAATAAAATGAATAATTGAATATGCTTTACAAGCCGGCAGTAAGGACAAGCAACCCAACAGGTTTTTAATTCTCTCTGAAGAACACACAACTCATAGGGGAATCTGAATTGATTTTACTCTTTACTTGCCAAGGCCGTTTTGTAGCTGTGTTTTCTCTGCAAGGGTTTAGAAGAGCCCCCATATCGCTGAGCGCGATCTCATGAAAGATGTTTTGGGGAGTCCTTTGCAGTTAAGAAGCCGAGGACTTCATTTTAGTCTGGAAACCCGCATAAAGAACAAAAAGAACAAAAGAATATGGGTTTAACCATGATGGACAGGACGATGTATCTTGGCCTTCCTTCTGCATGCTGCAAAATAATTTCCATGGAGAAATTTTCTTAGAAAACGCATGTCTTTTCAGAATATGTATCAGTAGCCGGACCCTTGTTGATTTCTGAGTATAATTCTTGAGAGTATTTTCCTCCACGTCTGAAAATATGGGAAAAATTGATTGTGGCCAGATGAACGGGAGCTGAAATTATATCGCATTTTGACACCACATTTATCTTTGGTTTTCTTTTGTCTTTTTCTTTCCTCTATTGGCAAACTTTTCCTGTAACGATCCAGATAATAAGTGTTTTAGTCTTTGCAGACTATCCAATCTTTTTCAACTACTGAACTCTGACACTTGGTTTGACAGCAGTCATAGATGATCCATAAACAAATGGGCGTGGCTGTGTTCCAGTAAACGTCATTTACAAAAACACTTAGTGGGTTGGATTCTGGCCCTGGGCTGTAGTTTGCTGACCCCATGCACCACAGCCTCAGCCATGTACCAGCGAAGTCTTGGAATGGTTGACATCCCTGGGCAGAGCAAAAGTGAAGACTTGGGGAGGAAGAGGAAGGACTAGCAGACTTTCTTTTCTTCCTTTGCAGACTTGCTTTTCTCCAACTGTGGGGAGTTCGGCTTCAGTGCTGTAGGTCTTGTGGTGCCCAGGGGGAGGCACTAGAGAGTCATTTTCCATGTCTATCTTTTGAATGGGGAATTGTTTTTCCTATTGAAGGTCGGTAGAGGAACTGCCAGTGGAGAGAATTGAAACCAGAGCTCCCTATTCCCCAGGGCTTTGACGGTGTTGTTTCTCTTTCACTTCCCTTAAAGGTCACAATCATTAGCCTCAAGGCCCTACACTTGGGTCAAGAGATTTAGCTGGCTAACTGAGTTTTATCACAACTCAAAGGAGAAGTAGGGAGGAGGGGGAGAAGGACTGATATTCCACAGGCAGAACACGAACAGAAGGAAGTATTTTCTTCAGATGATGATCCAAGGATGTGGTGAGCCCAGATGTGAGGGTAGTTGAGAAAGCATGCCAGAGGCCTCTGCTGAATGCATTTGGATTGCACAGGTTTGCCAGACCCCAAAGCTAATTAGGACCAGGCAGAAAGAAGCCTAGCATTCCACAGCCTGGCTAGTCCCCTTAAGGTAATGCTTCTTTGAAGTCTGAGAATATCCCATTGTTTATTCAAGTTTCAGATCTCAGCTTTTCCCAAAGGGATTTGAAGGAGCTTAAACAGTAATCAAAATAGAAACCAAGACTATTAGTAATGAATTAAAGGCAAGCCTATCCAGATAAATAAACTAGAGTAAATGTTGCCAGAGGTGGAAGATAAGCTGATTGCTTCATTGCGTACTAAATTTGGCACAAGGGTAAGACAATATTACCTGGGATATCTTTAGACGAGGACGGAACCCAGCAACACATCTCCTGGAAGACACTTGACTACCATCTCCCTGGGGATTATTTTTATTTTAGGGAGGATTTGATTTCAATAATCAGCACTTTCAGGGGCCGGTGTTGATGGGAAAACCAGACATGTCTCCTGATGGTGATTATGGAAAGGGAGGGGCAATCTTATTTCACTTGCATTAATGCTATTTGGGACAGATGGATATGTACCTCATGAAAAACGGCACCTCCTTTTTCACCCAGAAGCAGCAAATAAAGCAGAGTATCTTCTCTCCTGGGGGCTGCCTCCTTCAGTCAGTGACCACCCAAAACAGCCACATTTTGATTCTACCTCGTCTCTTCCTCTCCTCCACTTTGACTGTGTATTGTATGTGAGGCATTTAGCCTTTTCCAGTCCAATGCAGGGATAGTTAAGCAGATCCTGGAGCAGTGTTATTTAAGACAGAAGAAAAATTGGGCTAAAATGTATGTGTGTGTGTGTGTGTGTGTGTGTGTGTGTGTTGTGTTGAATATATACAGATATTTCTAAACTCCAGGGCTCGGTTTGGGTAATTCCTCACCTCACTTTTTCCTATGCTATAGACTTCAGTGGAAATTTGATGGGTCTCTGGCAAATATCTTCAAGAATACTATATGAGTTAGGAGAGAGACAACTCATTGATCCAGGCCAGATCAGAAGAGTGAACCATGTTTTCAGATTGTTATAAATAACAACTCTGACTTGTTTATCACCAAATCAAAAAACCGGAGAACAGTCATGAGACCCAAGTGAGGGAATGAGCTCTGAAATGTCTTCAGGACACTGTAGAATATGTTAGCTGTGTGACCTGCTCTGTGGCCACTCCCTGCCAAACTCTCCAACTGAATGGCTTAAAATAGCAAAATTTAGTTTTGACTCCTGCATCTCTGAACCAGTCAGCTGGGGTTTGGCTGATCTGGTCTACGTTCCACTGAGCTTGGACTCCAGGCTGCAGATTAAGGTCAGTTTCTCTTGTTTTTTTTTGTAACTAATTGGTGACATGGGAAGTTTCTCCCATGGCAAAAGCAAAAGGGCAAGAAAATAACCCAATCTGGCACATACATTTCAAACCTCTATCCATTTCAGTTTTACTGACATCTCATTATCTAAAACAGTTCACATGGCCCATCCAAGGTCAGTAGCCAAGGAAAGCACGTTCTGTCACAGTAAAGATATGAATGAATTATAAAAGGATGGATAAACAAGTAAGTGAAAGCCTGGGACCAATAATTCAGTCTGTCACAGAGGCATACCTGCATTGGAAGGTTCTGCAGACCAGTAGCATGAGCAAACTGCCTGGTCAGAAAAGCTCCAAACCAAAGACCCATAGTTTGCTATAGAGTTTTAGGCCAGTGGATGGAGTGGGGTAAGGAATTAGGTCACCACTTAAGGGTCTACCCTAATGTCATATAAAAATAGTCTGATTATAGTACATTTACACCCTTCCACTTTCTATTTTTAATTGATTCATCAGGGCTACCTGAGATTTCAGGATATCAGTGCATGATGAGGTCCTCCATATGCGTGCATTTATTTAAACTCCTTATTTCTCTCTGGCATGTTTTGCTTCACAAAGCTAGGGACTAGGAAATTGTTTCTTTCTATTAATGAAATAAATATGTGTCTTTCTATAGATATTTTTTGCTCTATCGATATCTTATTTGCCTCTTTGCTTGGACTTCCAGGGTGCTCCTGGATAGATCTGACACTAATTCCTATTTCCTTTCTCAGCCATGACTGTTTCTCTTTTTCCTATGTGACTTTTATATTTCACTCGATGGTGTTTAGTTTCGTTATGGCATCTTTCACTGTAGGCTGTCTTGATCTGATTTTGAAAGTAAATGAGCAAAGAAGGAAGAAAAGAAGGGAAGGGAGAATGTATGAAAGAAAGAAAGAAAGAAAGGGAAAGGAAGGAAGGAGGATAAGAAAATAGGAAGGAAAGAAGGAAAGAGAAAAAAGGACTCAAATATAATTTCCTGTTCCTATACAAAATAACATTGTGATGGGGCATATTTTTTTTGGTTCTTAATGAGTACTACAGCAAGCAAGAATAACTCAGTTCCTGGGAGATATTTGCTCTTGGAAGATAATACTACCAACCGACTAAACCACTTTGCTTATCAAGACTAGTACTTTGCTTATCAAAACTTGCTTCCAAAACTCACATTCCTGCTTCCACTAATCCAAAACTGTTGTCATAAATTCTGCTTTGCCTCAAAATCATCCAGTCTGGGCCTTTTATAAAATCTTCATATACTTTCTCCCTTTGACCTTATCAAGTTGGTGTTTTTCCTTATTGTAACAAATCTATCAACTCACTTTTGATTAATCAACAGCTTTGAGGTCTTTAAGGAAGTAATTTAACAGAAAAAAAAATATTTTTGCTAGTAAAACCAGCCACTGTGTTGGATATTTATATACCCATGTAAGCAACAGAACTCACCCTAGAACAACTTAAAATTCTACCAATTTAAAGTTTTTCAAATACATTAGTCATGCCTGGCTTTTATAAGAACAGAAAAAATACATTTAACTACTAAAAAAATAAATTAATTAAACTGTGTGATTATTAAGAAAGGTTATTACTTTACATTTCTATTACTAGCTAGTAAGTCTGAAATATTTTGACCTAAAAAATGATAACTGATAAATCTTAGGTAAGAGTTCCTTCTTTAACGCTTTTGGTCAAGGAACAAGGAATCAGCTATATACATATGTGATTGACTCCTTCCCTTCAAGGGAGCCATCCATTAGCCATGCTCTTACCTAACACCTGTTTAGACCCATTTGTCTCCATACATTGAATTCAGTAATAGAGGCTGCAGCCGGCTGTATGACTAATTACTTGAACTTCTGACCCTCTTTGGACTAGAAAGATTAACAATGTATTGATATCTGCATAGCGTCACTGTGTTTGAGCAGGGAGTGGCTTTAGGTAAGACTATAGCCAGGTGATCTGGTTAGCACATGACTAGAATATCCAAAGTCACTCCCCTTCTTTTTCAACTTTACTTTTCAGAGGCATTGCATGGTTGATTCTAACCTTGGTTTTCGGTTTAAAAATGACCCTACATTGCTATTTCCTAAATTAATATTCCACATTTATCATTCCAGCACGATGTGCTGTGAGAGATCCTTCCTGCATATGCTCATTATTAATGATGGTTTTGTGTGAAGTTTCCATCTTCCCATCCATCTAATGTCCACCTGTCAAGGATCTGTCATGGCTTCCAAATGTTTAACCCCAGTGTGGTGTTTGGAACCAACTGACAATTTGGATGAATTGTCCCTAAAAGAAATTAGGGTGCTCCAATTTTAAAATAGGGAAAGAATTAAAATCTAGAGACCAAAATATATAATAATTTTTGTCACTAAAGTGTTAAAGAAAAAAGCAGACACGGGCCAAATCTACTGAGGATAATGTTTGAATACTGAAAGTCTCTTTCCAAATTAATAATTAGTGGGGAACAAATGAAGAGGGTGCAGGAAATAAGGCTTCTGGTTATGAAACGAATAAGTCACAATGATGAAAGTCACAGCATGAGGAATTTAGTCAAAGATATTGTAATAGTGTTGTATGGTGACAGATGGTAGCTACACTTGTGGTGAGCACAGCATAATGTATAAACTTGTTGAATCACTAAGTGGTACACCTGAAATTAATGTAACATTGTGTGTCAACTAAAAAAAACCATAAAAATCAGTGGGGGGTGAAGAGAAAGATTTCCCACTAGATCTTAGGAGAAAAACAAAACAGACCCTTCTTTTATAATGAAGGCCAATTATTTAATAAGCAAACATTTATGGGGAAGTCTACATGCCTAGCACCGAGAAGGTTATCAGAATGTTTCATTCCCTCAATGTTCCTACCATTTGTCCAGTAGAAAAAAATATCAGAAGTAACTTGGTTTCATAGTCAAGGCAGGAGTTCCCAATCCACCCTCCAACTAAATACAAAGAGGAGAGATGAACCTAATTTGTCCTATTTTTTCCCCTGTAGGTTCATATCATAAATACTTACTGGACAGTCACTGTGAAGCATAAACTTTGATATGTTCTGGGATGAGTGGGTGGAGTTATACAATTATGGACAATACATAGTCTTTGCCCTCAAAGTGTGTATAAATTAATTGAGGGGAATAAACATTGATCTGCAAAATATTGACTAGTCAGTTGTAAAAATATTCCACTAATTCTTACCAGTATAGTGTGCAGAATTAGTCAGGGGTCCAAGGGGTTTCATGCAAATAGAATAGGAAACCTGGGAAGTCAAGGGAAAGAAAGTCAAGGACGGGAACAATTTATGGATCATTCAAGAAGTATGTGTTCATAAGTAAGTTTATTATCTCATTTTACATGTTGTCAATCACCAGAACATCCAGATATTTTATTGGTGTTTATATTTGTGTATTGTGGTTACCAGTGCCTTCACTTTTCTTCCATTAGTTCCCTGTATCCATTGGTGTCTGGTGTGTAGAATAGTCTGTCTTCAGCAGATGGTGCTCCTTTTCACATCCAACAAGGAAGTTTTGATGCTCTGTGAAACCAAAAGGGGAGAGCAGGATCACCAGAGAAGCAGAATGCAAGTATCATCAAGGAGTGATCAAGCCAGCAGGGTGGGAGGGTCATCAAGGAGGGATTTCTGGCCCTAGAGCCAGCTCTCCTCTTATAATGATGCCCCTTTCCTCCATATCAGCTCCATCAGTCCTTCAACATATTTCTATATCAAAGTCTGCACAAACAATACAACTTCAAATGTGCAGTAATGTGCTTTCCATTTCCCTGATATGATGTGTTATGTGTGTTCAATTTTCTGGAATGAATTTAAGTTGATGCTTTTATTAGCTGTTTTATAGAAGTTCTTAGTGGCCCTTATAGCTGTTATTTCTGTGTCACAAACAGATGAACACATAGAAGAGAGCAGAGCCCACAAGAAGTGATTTCAAGGGGAGTAGAATAAAGCAAGAGGCTGGTTCATTTAGCAACATCATTCAACTTGCTTGTATTTAATAAAAGTGTGTGTGTGTGTGTGTGTGTGTGTGTTTGAAAGCATGAATACACTTGACCATGAGAAGTGGGGATTGTCAATGTGTAGTGTAGTTGTGATACTGGGGCATATTTGCTGTATTAGTTTGCTATTGCTGCTGTAACAAAGCAGCACAGCTACTGAGAGATAATCTTTGCTGGCCTCTTCCAGCTTTGGACATTCGCTGGTAATCCTTAGTATTCCTTGGCTTGTACATGCATCATTCCAGCCACATGGCTATCTTCTCCCTGTGTGTCTTCCCATTGTCTTCCCATTGCCTTCCCACTGTGTGACTGTCTGCCTGTCCCAACTTGCCTTTTTATAAAAACAGCAATCAGATTAGATTAGGGTCCACTCTACTGACCTCATTTCCACTCGATTACTTTCCTAAAAACCATTATTCCAAATAAGGCTGCATTCTAAGGCACTGGTGGTTAGGACTTCAGCATAGCTTCCTTGAGGGACACAATTCACCCCCATAACACTTGCATATTGGCCCTTTAAAGAGAAGTCTAGTCCAGAGATTAATTTCCAGTTTTGCTGGTTTTACTATTCATGGCCATTTCTTTAAAGCCAAATAGTCTCTATTTTCAAATTATTTCTGTTTTATTTCTCAGTTGGCTTGCTATAACAAATCATATTTTGAGAAGGATACTGTGTGGTGGGATTATAGCCAAATTCTTTTCTTGTTTGAATTTTATATTTTTTCCACAAAAAAAGACAGATAATTTTGAGGAATAAATTAAGGCATCAGTAGAATATCCACCAAAATCATAGCTGAAGAATTCTTTTCTTCCAAATAGAGAGAAGCCCTAAAGAAGTAGCAGAGAATTTTCTTTCATATGATGAAAATATTGATATCCCATTAGGTGAAGTGACCAGACCAAGGTTCCACACTTAGAGTCAGAGACACAAAGAAAACCCAAATGATCAATGCCGATGAAGTAAATGACATTGCTTGCAGCCTGCGTAATCAGTTCAATGCTAGGATTTGTGCTCATTTTTAGAATTTTGTTTGAATGCAACTCTAAAAAGTGCTGAGTTTACAAGTCAAGCCTTCCTCCATCCCACTCTCATTGATCAAAGACTTTTCCCTTCCACTGTCCTTACAAATATCATGTTCTTTCCACATTAAAACAAAAACAAAAACAACACAGTCTTCTTACCAGGTTCATGAAATGAGAGAATCAAAACACAGTTTGAGAATATTGCTGTTTTAATGTAAATAATATTTCTTGGTAGATTTTTGCCTTGGGCTCCCATTGAAACTGGGAGCACTGAATGAATTCATGTGAATTATGTTCAGGTGGGGCATGTGAAAATATCAGAACCAGAGTGGAAATCTGCATTTGGATTGACCTCATGCTACATGTGTGCTTTTTGGAAATGCCACTGAACATCAGTTTCTTCCCAGGGAAAATCAAGGGGAAAAAAATCACAATCCTTAGTTCATAGTGTTGGTGTTATGGCAACAACTTGACATCCACTAAGCATCCCATAAATGTCTACGTGTTCATTCATGTTTCCGGAAATACTCCAAGAAATAATTATTTCATCTTGATGCTTTTCTATGTAGATAGTATACAGACAGAACTATGTTAAATTTCAGCTCTTATGGTTCTTACCTGTGTAACCTTAGGCATGGGGCCTTCCTTGTCCAAAAAAAAAAAGATAGAAATAATAATAATCCCTACCTTGCCAAGCTATTGTGAGGGTTATACGCAATAATCCATGTAAAGTGTAGAATCCTAGCATTTATCAGGTGTTTCATTTGTGATCATTACTAATGTCATTGTTACTCTTATTTACTATCAACACTATATTTAAGGCTTGCTTATTTTTTAAATTTTTATTTAAGACATAATTTTTCAAAGCTATAATGATTCCAGTCACTTTCTCTTGGAAATAACATCTCTTGGAATTATTGGCGAAAGACTAAAAGTGGTTTCTCAAGAAGTTTTATGATTAGAGCCCCAAATCCCTACTGATTAGTTTGAGAAAATCTTAATACATGGTTAAAAATTATCTTGCTTCCATTGTCCACTCTACTTAACTTATGTTATAAGGTGTTACTGAAGAATGATTGTCTAGCCACTAAGCAATGAAGAAGGTTCTATTTCCTATATATTTTTATTCTTGACCTGAGGTACACCTTTTTGGATTTCTATACTCAAAATCCTCCTGGCCTCTATTTTTCATCTTTATTTAAAAAAAAATAGTGTTTATTTACTTTGAAGGAGAAAGAGACAGAGTGTGAGTGAGGGAGAGACAGAGAGGGAGACATAGAACCCGAAGTGGGCTCCATGCTCGGAGCTCTCAGCACAGATCCCGACTTTGGGCTTGAACTCACTATGTGTGAGATCATGACCTGTGCTGAAGTTGGACGCTTAACTGACTGAGCCACCCAGGTGCCCCTATTTCCCATCTTTAAAACAATGATGATGATGATGATGATTACTATTAATATTATCTTACAAAATAATTAATGATATTCATCATAATGAAAATGCTTATAAATAAAAATGTAACACCTAGTTGTCTATAAAGTAACTACCATAAAAAGATACCTCCTGAAGTATATCACAAGCAGAACAGAGATGTAAAAGGAAGAAGAGGAGAAGGAAAGATATATATTAATACAAGACATTTTATGTTTCAAACACAATGCTTATGTCGTGCTTTGAAATATGTGCTTATTTAGCCTTCATAACAAATGCTGCGTGTTTTGATTACTAATATCTACCATGTGGGAAAAGTGAAGCACAGAGTAGGGAAAACCACTGAGGGCTACATGCTGGTCCACAGAGACTTGAGTTCTGACTACCTCTTTCAGGACATCAGACCAAGCACGAAAGTACTCAGTCTTCCACATTTCTAATGTTCTAAATGCAAATTAAAGGTACAATAAATATGATTTTTTTCATACATTCTTTGGCAAAATAAAAGCATTCTCTTAGAGGGTAGATGAATATATATGTTTAGATGGGCAATGCAGTAATCTCTATTAGAATTAAAAAATGTAAGCTATTTCATCCAACAATCTTACTTTTAAGAATATTTATTTTAAAGAGTGCCTGGGTGGCTCAGTTGGTTAAGTGTCTCACCTCCACTCAGGTCATGATCTCATGGTTCATGGGTTCAAGCCCCATGTTGGGCTCTCTGCTGACAGCTCAGAGCCTGGAGCCTGCTTCAGATTCTGTGTCTTCCTCTTTCTCTGCCCCTCTCCTACTCATAATCTATCTCTCAAAAATAAATAAATGCTTAAAAATATTTAAGGAAAAAGGGACACCTGGGTGGCTCAGTCAGTTAAGCGTCTGACTTCGGCTCAGGTCATGATCTCACAGTTTGAGTTTGAGTCCCATATTGGTCTCTGTGCTGACAGCTCGGAGCCTGAAGCCTGCTTCAGATTCTGTGTCTCCTTCTTTCTCTGGACTTCCCCCATTTGTGCTCTGTCTCTCTGTCTCTCAAAAATAAATAAATGTAAAAAATATTTTTAATTTAAAAAAGAATATCTATTTTAAAAACAATATTAATGTGTGTATTTATTTTTATCATAACAAAATGTATGTTTGTCTGACTCAATTATCTCTATTCTCCTTTGAAACCATGCTATTTAAATTATCCCTTTGATTATGGTCTCCCCTGTGTTTCTCTATAATTCCTATAAATGAACCCGTTGAGCTTAATAGTGAACCAATTATAACTTTTTCCATTTTTATCAAAGAGGGGAAACCTTACTGATTATTCAGGAATTTTGCAAAATTAATGATCCCTTCAGGCCCTTTTGTCTACCTGAGGCAATAATGTAGTTTCCCCCTAACTTAACTGCACTTTCTTCCTTGGACTCATGGACTCTCAAATTACAGTTGACGATTTAGAAAATAAAAACAGAAGATGCTTAGCTGAATTTGAATTTCAGGTTAACAATGAATATTTTTTTTAGTGGATCTTCCCTGCATTATTTGTGAAATATTTTAAAAATTTATTTGTTATTTATTTGAAATTCAAATTTAACTGGGTATCCTGTATTTTATCTGGAAACTTTCTCACCTACATATCACAGTTAGTAGTGTTAGTGGTAATGATTGCTTCATCTAGAAATATCACCAAAAACAAACTCAGGTATGTCACTCTTTGAAAATCTCTACTTTTTACTCAACTAAAAGATCGTATTATTTCCTAGTTCTCTAAAGAGATCACAAACTGTAGAACATACATCCGAAGTCTCATTATATCCTATCCTTGAAGCCACTCATGGGGTGGTTGGTTGGGAAGAAATTGTCTATATTTATCTATATAGAGATGGAGTGAGAGGAATTATTATTGGGTTCTTCACTCTTTGTTGTGTGTGTGCTAGATAGGCTGAACATCTCAGTCTCATTCTGGTCTTCTCCGTCTATATTAAAACTCTCCTTTCTTGGAGGAAATTTAAGTCCTTGTGACAAGCATTCTCACACTTCGTGAATAAAGGTATGTTACTAAGGGTTCTTGGTTGCACTCAACCACCATCTCTATCTTAGATGACAAGGCTATTTACTAAAAGGTTACTGAGTGTTCATGGAACTCACAGACCAGATTTGGGAATGGAAAGTATCCAGTGACTCTCAAAACATATAAAAGTGGGAATCGGGAAGCACCGCAACATCTTGTAGCTAAAATATTCTGGTCAGTGCCACAACCACTCCTACCTCTGCCGGTCCTGTGTATGACTCTGAACATTGTGCCTTACATCAGGACCTGAGGATTCAGCTGCCCTCAGAAAACTGCCTAGTCAAGATTAGGTCACATTTCCACTCCCAATCTGTACTACGAAGAGGAGTGAATGATTTAGAACTTGTAAGCTTCTGAACCTGGAATTGTCATCTCCCATTCCTATATATCATGGGTGAGAACACTCTGCAAAAGAAATCATAGCAGGAAAGTGGACGGTTCATGGCAAAAAACAGAACAACAACAAACAACAAACAACAACAACAACAAACAACTCAACATTTGGCCACTAAATATTGAAGCATATAAGTCCCCTTATATCTTCCCTTTAGTTGATTTCCAATTTTCCTATCAACAAGAGGTAACCCCCCTGCACAAGGGAGGAAGCAATTAACCTTGCAAAACTAAGCACTAGATCCAGCCCTGAGAAATCATCCTTAACATTAGAAGTTGCTCTCTTTATGAGACTCCTTTTATGTAGCTGGTTTATTTGTTGCCTTAAAAAACAGAACCTCCCTTCCATCTCGCCAAAAGCACCATTTCAGTCAAGAGGGGGCTGAAACTGTTCAAAGCTTGTGTGTGTTATCTCAGTCTGCGCTTTTCTGAGTAACAGTTTTTTGCCTTTTTGCTACCAATTTATAATCATTATCACCTAGAAGAGCAGTTTGTAACTTGGAATGCATGAGTAGGTTGGAAGGAGTCAGAAAAATCCTTGTAATTTATTGCATTTTGAAAATAAGATTTTGGGTGCATATTCCTATAGAAAGGATGCAGTTATAAAAATGTGTATTCTCAGATGGGTCTCATAATGACATAAATGAAACCAGGAATGTTAAGTACCTTTGTCAGTTTCAAATAACTTGTTTGTAGCAGAATCAAGACATCCAGTTCCCAATATAGTTCAATAAATTATTTGAGATTTCTACCAGTTATGCATGCATTTTTAAAGGTAAAAAACAAGCTACACCTTCTTACTAAATATGTCCTTCATTCTGGCAATCCCAGAATGACATTCTTACTTGACCTCACCCTCTATGTTCTGGTGATGCTGACAGAGAACCAACTGGCCCATCAGATAACTGGGGCCAACCATTCCCTGAATACTTGTATTCTATACAGAGAGAATCTCATAGATCTCCTTATTAATAGGTTCATAGCAGGTTGCCTGAAATGATCAAGGATTTAATGACTTTCATCTTTTGAAAAACTTCTGGATTTAAAAAATTACTCAAAAGCTATCTTGATGCATAATTAGCAGTGACTTTAACAGGAATTCTCTAGAAAACAGAACATGAGGCAAGGATTAATGGGGTAATGCCTTATTAAGGAAATACAAAATCAGGGCAGCAAGGTTTAAAAGGAAAGGAAGGGAGCAAAGGGGAAATGTCAAGTGTTATCAAGTTGTCTACCACTTCATGACAAGCCATGAAGAGATATATAGCAAATCTTTCAGCAGGTACACTTGCTGGACAGATGGAACTCCTCCATCAAGACTACATGCACAAACCATGGTGTAGTCTATGGGAGAGAGTATCTCTCATATCTATCCTATCTTCTTTTTCTCAGGGATCAAAGTTTGACTCATGGTGAGTCAATGCCCCACGCTGCCATCTGGCCCCCTCAGCAGCTGCTGTCAGGTGCCAGACCTACACTCTATAATGAAGCTTTCTTTTGGGTCTAGAGGTGATAGAAAGGGACCAAATATATAGTGTTGGCTGAGTCTTGGCCATACAACACAAGCCAATAGGAGACTATGGCATTCTCATGGCAAGGCTAGAAGACTCATCCAGGCAGAGAAGTGGCTGAGTAAGTAGCCAGGGCCAAGGGGCTCTGAGGAGGTGTGCATAGTTTGTTTGATGCAAGCAGAGTTTGAAGGTTTATTTCAGCCCTGAACTGCCTGTGGGATGTTGAGGAAAGTATTTACTCTCTCTGTGTCTCAGAGTCATCTCAGAATGATTCAAGTCGAAGTCCATATGACTGCACACCAACGGTGAAACTCTTTGAATTTTGGATTTATTCCCCATGAAACACAAGTTCCAGGGTGGATCTGGGGGCAGTATCCATTCAAATCTCTGCAGGATTAGACATTTATCCTTAATCCTGAATATCTTTCAGCTCATTATTAATGAGATGTTTTCACAACTTTGATATGTAGTAAGGCAGAAAAAAGCACTAAAGCTTTTAGAACATTTAAAAACAGTATGAATACAGCTGCTTTTTTTGCTCTGGAAAAAATTATGTAATTGAATATTCAGTTCATCAGGATATTCTGATTCAGTTAATTAATTAAAATTATTAATTTTTAGAGTAATTACATTGCAATTATGCACCGTTGGATGGATTTTGATGCATAGACAGAAATAGATCTCCCTGTGACTTAACATAATATATCCATACTGAAGACGACTTTAGGCATGAGATGGCTAATCTTCACAAAAGTGATTGTTCTTACCTTTTGGTATTGTTAGATATACATTTACTGAAAATACAAAATCAAGGAAGTCACTTACAGGAAGGGTCTTCCATGTTAAATGATCTATACCTCTCTCAGGGAAGGAGCAGTATAAAGTGAAGCATAGATCAAAGGGAGTGTTTGTCTTCAATACATTCTTGCACATAGTTTATTTCTCATGAGTTTGGGGACCACACTCATCCTGCAGAACTGCATTATTTCTATTTTTTACTTTATCATTACTAGCCTCTTTTTCACAGACATGTTTCCCTTTAATTGGGCTTTGTCTAATGCTATATACCTGTCAGGTCTCAAATGTTGTCCCATAATTCTTGGATACTGATTAAATGGTAACCAATTCATCATTATCTCAGAGGCCATTTAAAGCCCTACAAGTTGGATTTTTGTTCACATAGTCCTGGGGGAAGGGAGTTGTTTACGATGAAGGGTCTTCTTCAGGAGGCAGCACAACAGGCTCTGGAGTCAAAGAAAGTCCAACTTACTCATTTAATCATATATTTAAAAAATATTTATTGAGTGGCTACTGTATTCTAGGCACTGTTCTAAGTACTGTTATGTAATAGAAGAAAAAGACAAAAAAATGCCCTATGTATTTACCATTTCAATGAAAGATTTAGCAAAAACAAGATAAATGAATACATTATATAATATATTAGATTGTGTTAAGTGCTAAGGAGAAAAAAAGTAAAGGACAGATAGGCTGAAATTTTAGGGAAGCTTGGGGACAATTCTGAAAAGGTATTTGATTAGAAGGGGACACATATTTTACATAGCCTAAAGTTTATATAATACTTTTGCAAATTTTACAATAATGTATGTCCTTGAGAGCACTTTGCTGGTGCCTCAGCCAAGTTTTGTGGGAGTCTTGTGGAAGAGGGGGATCCTAAACTTTATTGGCTTCTTGCTAAATGCACCTGCACCTGACACTTATGACCTGGATAATTTGGTCAAGCAACGTAACGTGGAAAGTTTTCCCAACTGTCAGACAGAGATAGTAGAAGTATTAGCCTACTTTATTGGAGTGTTATAAGGCTCAGGCAAGATAATGCACATAAAGCATTTATTACTGTGTTAAGTACATGATCAATGCCAAATCCCTAAAATCTTAAACATATTATTACATGTTCTGTTGGTTTTGCTCACTTGCTTACTTTATTTACATGTCAAGATTATTTGAGTTCCCATAAGTTTTTTAAAGCAACATGCTAGTTAGATTGAAATATCCTGGTTTAGCTGAGCTTTTTACCATGCTCAAGGCTGGGAAGAAGGAAAGAAATGACATGAATTGGACACCTACCTTTTGTAAGTGTTTTATATGTATTTATTTAAACTGCTAATTTAAACTGTGTGAGAAATACATTATTAGGCCCATCTTTTAGACAGAGACACAGAAGAAGCTCAGAAAGATTAAGTAAATTATCCAATCTCTCAGCTTATAGGGACAAACTGGGATGCAGTCACAGATAACTGTACTTAAAACTATACTTCCATGAGGTCTGAATGAATAAAGATCTTCTGCAGAAATGAATTATTCATAAAATGAAGGTAGCATTCTTATCACTCAGGCTTGACCTTAAGGAAATTAATTACCAACACAAAGCATGGTATTTACATATTTGTACCTGGCCCATTAAGAACTCAGGAACAGAGGAAATTGGCAAAGATAAGACAGGAGCTGAATTTGATTTTCATCCTGAATTATTATTAGTAGGTTTAATAAGTGCAAACACGCTAAGAGCACTTGCTGAAGAACCCTTTGGAAAGAAAGCCATATAATGCCACCCAGGGCTCTTTACAAAATCACTATGTTTTCCTGAGTTTATGCAACATTCTGACAGCTTTCCCCCAAGGGCAGGTGCCGACAAACCTGGTGACAAGACTACTCACAAGATCAGCCTGCCCATTGCAAAAAAGGCCTCCTACAGCAGCTGGTCCAATTCTCCTAATTCCCACTGGGGATCCATCTGTTCTCTAATCACTAATGCCAGCCTTGTCCTGGAGGGAGACACTAGAGCTAGTAGTGACCTTGTTGAGTATACTTGGCCTTGATCTTACTAATATGGTGATTATGCTTGACATGGAAAGTTGGTCTTCTGAAGTTGAGCTGGAGAAGACAAGTATAAAATAAGCACTTCTGACACGGACACTGTGACTGCACATGTGCCTGGCAAAGATGTCAGCTTACTTCACTTCAGTTGGGGACAAAGTGTAAGAGAGAATATTGACTGATTTTGGAGGGGGACACAGGGTGGTGACTGGCAATTACTAACACTAAGATTTTGTTTCTTAAAACTAATAAAAAGATTCTGTTCAAGAAGATTATGAAAGAGAAAAGTTAGCTTTTTAAAACTCAACTCTTCCCATAGTTTTCCTTTATGATGTCCTACCTCTCAAATCCTCAAAGCTAACCTAAGAACCTAAAAAAAATGAATTAAAACAAATTCAACATGTGGGATATATTTATTGGAAAGATCATGAGCTTTATTAACAAATGCCCATGTACTTTGGTGGGTGTAAGAGATCATTTATAAAGACATTTTTTTAAATAAAGGGGCAAAATGGGAATCATTCAATATATTACCAGCAGGGAGAAGTGAAAATTGTGATTGCCCTAGTTAAAAAAGAGGGAAAACAAAGAAAAATCTAAAACGTAAACTACAGACTTTGTAAAGTAGACCTGCACCTGTCAAAAATGTCATGGCTTATCATCATATTAAAACATAAAAAAATAGTAGGTGTTAATAGCACTCACTCTGAGTCATTAGTAAGAACTTTGAATATAGGTTCAGGCTGATGAAGATGAGAAACTGATATAAAAATATTTCAATAAAAAGTACTAGAGAATGCCATTGTCTCACGAGCAAGCATGCTGTGGCCACTTAAAGAATCGATTTTTCCCCCAGCAAGTGTGGATTGACCAGTAACAAGCATGAACTGTGGAGTTAGCATGTGGGGCATAAATCCCAGCTCACATAGCTATGGAATATTGAGCACTGGTGGACATTACTATTGTTGTTACTACCTTTGAGCAACTTACATATTTATATAAATAGGAGTTGCCTATTTATAAAGGTAGAAGCTAGAGGAGTTTACCTAGGAAACCAGATAATTACACACTGAAGAAAAGAAGGTCAAGTCATGTGTGTTTTGGTTTTATCAATTATAAAACAGGAACAAAAATGCCCTAATAACAATATTGCTGTGAATATCAAACAGGTGTTATTTCATGTATAGTGAAGGAAGGCATGGCTTCTTAATTCCTTTCTTCTGCCCATTTCCTCTATTGCTCTGGCTACTCGATTATTTAGTCCAAATCTTGACCCTGTGTCAGGATATCCCATTACCTGTGTTGGTCCTCAGCTGTCAGCTAATCAATTCTAGATTCTACTCCTTTGCCCTGATAGGTCTTCTGGGTAAAAAACATGCTTAGAACATTAATAGCAGACACATAAGTATTTGAGTTGGGGGAAATTAGACTGTCATTCACCATTTAAAGAGAAATTAACCTGGCAGTAGAGTAGGGTGGTTGACAGGTTGGGATGCTGGCCAGTTAACTAAAATTTAATTCAGAAAATGATCAGCTTATAAAGTGACCAATTAACCAAATTAGAGAAGTTCTTTAATGTTTGATTTCCTTGGAGTTTTGCTGCTGCCAAAGCTTTTCTCAGACTAGTCTGGTTACCTTTCACAACGCCCATCATTTTACTTGGGAATGGATGAGCTGACTCTTAAAGGCTGTCCACTCTCTTGCAGATTTACACCTTGCCCAAAATCTGTGTCTCTGCACTAGCCCTAAATATATACCTCCTTTGTTTGAGAGTCATTGGCCAGTTGATCATACATTGAGTTTATATTTGCCAAATTGGCTTTCAGTGAATTAGGTTTTGACGAATTGATGAAGATCCAAGAATTTGAATTTGACATTGACTTCTGGGCTCTGTTCTCTCTTTACCACTTGCCAGATGCATAACCTTGACAAGTAAACCTTCCTGACCTTCAATCTTTACATCCATAAAATAGAAATGATGAAAGTATCCTTACATAAAGTTGTGTGGGTCAATGAAGTAACTCACACAATTGGCTGAATACAGTGAAATACAAAGCAAGGCTCAAAACACTGTAAACCATTATCTTGTGAGTTTCAGATCCTCATGATATGCCCTTTGCTTCTACTACTGGGAACAAAGGAGGGAACCCGTTAGACTAATTTTTCGTGTCGAATATATGCAAGATAACCGTGTTAGGAGTTACATCACTTGATTTTTATCAGAATACTTAGCACAATACATTAACAAAAATAGGAAAGTTCAGTCTAGGTCTACAAAATTGGTCAATCTTTCACAGATAATTCATGGAGGAGCTGAGTTTGGAACCCATGCCTATATAATCCCAAAGCTCCATCAATACAATATGTTCTGATTATTACATATCAGCTTTTATTTATTTATTTGTTTTTAGTCAGTAAACCTGCCCCCTGCCTCCTGTCAGATATATCTGATTTTTATGACACTGATACCTATTAACCATATCATGATTTCTTAAATCAGGCTAAGTTTAAGATGTGATGTGAATATTTAATGCTCTTGCTACTTCCTTGTTTATGATTTCTGAAAATCTGTTATTAATATGATTGTACTTTGGGGTTAAGGAAATATATACTTGGAAAAAAGTATCATTCATAGATTTATATGTGTATGTTGAAAGGAAGGTACGTGGGTAGAGGATATACTATTATAACAGAGACAACCAGAAAGATGATGATGGTAACATCATCCTGTATTTGTAGGGGGTGGTCATTGATAGTTCATGGGGTCCTTCTACATACATTTATCTAATTAAATCCTTTGAGAATGAAAGAGGAGAAATTATTAGCCTCATTTTGGAGATGAGAGAACTATATCTCCAAGAGGTTAAGTGATTTAACCAAGGTCATATATTCATTAAGTACATCGTAGAGCTGAGAACAGAGCTTAGATCTTCCCAGGACAATTTTGTAATGCTGGAAATAAATGGGATTAAGTACTAAGGAGAAACACTGCTATCATAGGTGTCTCCTGGTATCAATCCTCTCTCTTTCTCTTAAAGAGAGAACTTCCTGTGCCAAAGCACATGACCTTCTAGAATAGTGAAAATATCTCCCTGCCTCCCTTCAGCTGTGATTGGTTAGCTTCTGAGAGTCTTCCTCGTAGTGTATCTGACATTCACCCCTTGTTCCTCATTTCCCTGTCTTCTTCCTGAAACAGGAATGTGATGATGGTAGCTCCACTTTGGGTCAGGCCCTTCAAGATCATACTTCAAGATCATTCTGAGTCCCAGACAACTGGTGAGACACTACACCAGACCCAGACCTCCCACTTCTAAACTTCTCTATGAGGAAAAAAAAAAAAAAAAACTTCCATCACATTTACACTGCCATTATGTTGGAGTCTCAACTATAACCAAACCCTATCCCTGATAATTTAGCACCTACCTAAGATTTTTGTCCCTTGGGCAACAAAATATGAATCAGAACACCAGAGTGGTTGGTCAGACTGAATCAAGACAAGATGGCTGACCTGAATTCCTTTAGTAAAGAAGCACACTCAGACCATTTACCAAATTTGGGGGACGCCTAAGAGCTGTCAAAACCGTGCCTGTGTGAAGGCAATGTGGTCAAATGTCAGTAGAGTAAGCAGATTTCCCACTGCCTTGGGGAGATACTTAGAGATTCATAAAGAGACCCCCATAATGACAATAGGATCCTTTCTCCATAGGGTGCTGTGGCCCTATGGGAAGTCCACCCATGTTGAGGAAGAAGACTATGGAGAAAGAGAGTTTTGGGGAAAGATATTGTTCATTAGTTTTTACTTCCTTCCTCCCCTGAGTTGTTCATCTCATTTAAAGAGGGCTTTCATATTAGGCATCCTGGACCTGTAGGCTCTACAATAAACCCTGCACTTAGCTTTGATTCCATGGCATCTCCAAAACAACTTTCTGAACCGACTTAGTCATAGAATATGTAATCTCTCTGAGGAAATGTGCACCAGTCACACAGCCACACAGATACACAGAAAGTATCTTTTTCTTGTACTTGACAGTGTGCAAAACCATATCATACATAGCATCTCACTCAGTCATTCCATACTTTTAGTCATTAATTTTTTTTTAAAATGTTTATTTATTTTTTGAGAGAGAGAGAGAGAGAGAGAGAGAGAGACAGAGACAGAACGTGAGCAGGGGAAGGGCAGAGAGAAAGGGAGACACAGAATCCAAAACAAGCTCCAGGCTCTGAGCTGTCAGCACAGAGCCTGACACGGGGCTCGAACTCACGAACCGTGAGATCATGACCTGAGGCGAAGCCAGATGCTGAACCAACTGAGCCACCCAGGCGCCCCTAGTCATTAATTTTTTTAACATACATTTTAGAATAGTTTTAGATTTATAGAATTTTTTTGTAGTTCCCGTATATCTCAGACTCAGTTCTCATATTATTAACACCTTAACCGAGAATACTTATTGAACTGCTTGTCATAATTAACAAACTACTGTTGACTTTTATTGACCAAAGTCCATATTTTATTCTTACTTTCTTAGTTTTTACTTACTGTCTTTTATCTGTTCCAGAATCCTATCCACAACACCACATTATATTTGGTTATTGAGTCTCATTAAGCTTCTCTTGGCTCTGACAGTTTCTCAGGCTATCTTTGTTTCTGGTGTCCTTAATGGTTTTGAGAGGTAGTGGCCAGGTATTTTATAGAACGTCCCTCATTGGGATTTTTCTGATTGTCTTTTCACAATTTAGACTTGGATTATGGGTTTGGGGAAAGAAAACCACAGCATAATGTCATTCTCATCACATCATATCAAGGGAACAGGATTTACCACTGATGATGTCACCTTAATCACCTGGTTAAGCTAGCCCTTGTCATATTTCTCCATTATAAAATTACCCAGACATTAATTTTTAATGATTAATTTTATAAACTTCTCAAATAAACTGAGGTACACTTATATAAATATGTGCTGTACAATAGAAGAAAAGTGGGCAAAGCAAGTAGGTGGAATGAGAAAATGAGGACAAAGAAGTAAGAAGCAGAGGCAAAGTAAATCTGCAGAAAATGTTCACCAGAACATGTTGTGCCATCACTAGAGAGAGATTGCAAATTAGCTTTAAGCTTCTTTGGAGCCAAAGCACAGAAATGGAAATATGATGTGCTAGGAGACTTGTTTTTGTTCATAAGTTTTGTCCTAGTCCTTGCCTGCCAAAATTTACTATATTGGTCCCCTCAGAAGAATAATATGATGTGGTGGTCCACATTTTAACATATTTCTATCTATCTATCTATCTATCTATCATCTGTTTATCTACCGATCTAAATTCTTTCCTATAATTTAAAAGTGTAATAACTAAGCAGCATTCACTATGCAAGAATGAGCCCACCCATTCTTTAAATCTGGCTTATCAAATGTAAAAATTTATGACGTTTTTATTAAATAGGCAGCTTATGTTTTAGACAATGCACATCGATACCACTCCTTATAATGAGCTTTTGATAATTATTGAGTGTCCAGAAGTTGAGGTTATATTTTCTAACAAAACAAAAACAAAAATCTAGAGTGAAGATATTTCTACGGTGCTGTGGCATTCTCAAAAGGCATTCAAAAGACCAGAGCTTATATGGTCTTCTGAAAAACAGTGACCCTAACTAAAACACGTGGCCATGGGAGTATTTTATGGAAGAGGCTACACTCTTAGAAGGGTACATTGATGAACCCAATGTTTGGTAGTCAAAACAGGCAAGACTAGGATTCAAAAATTGTCTTCAGAATTCTCATTGGGGAATATTTGCACACCAGATCAAATCAGCAGATGTTATCTCGCTAATTATTTCATTGGTGAATATCTCAGTCAGAGCAGCTATATATCTTCATTTTATATTGTTTTCTAAAGGTGGTCTGGCTTCAGAGCCCACACTGTGAGTCAATTAAATGTAATTTGAATCTGTGACCCTTATTGTTGACCATTCTCTTCGTGGTACCTAATATAGTGGTTGGCCCTGAATGAGTACTCAGTACATTTATGTTTTATCATTGTCATTATTATTGTTATTTATATTGCAGGTGTGCAGAACAGGTGTTGACTGACCACATTAATAGATGAAGAATGAATGAATGAAAGAATTCAAACTTTAACATTCCCCAGCTCTGTGGTATCCAGCCAAGTGAGGATAATAGTACCTAATGATTCATTTTTGTGGAAGACTATATGAGATCAGACATGAAGGCATGTGCTACATCAGTTGCCATGTAATAGTGCTTGTAAGGACAAGAACAAACTTGCCAGCTCATCACATAAGCTTCACGTAGTTAAGACACTCTATTTCATCAGCTTTTTAAACATATATTTGGAAGGGATAGAAAAGGAAACTATAAGGGGCATTCCAGTTTCAGAATTATTAAAACATGAAAAAAAAAACCCATGCTGGTTCAAGACAAACAGGTATGGCATTTTTATTTATGAATTATTAAGTTGAAATTTTAAGCCTTCCATGAGCTCAGATGCTCCAAAGCAATTTTCTCCAGGACAAATTATCCTTGAACAAACAGACCTTGAGGTTTTATCTCAGAGGTGAAAAACTTAATTTCTGCTCTCCAGAGAAGTAGCAGTGCCCTTCAGACCTGGCGCAGTTATCAGCTCATCCCTGCCTACAGCATCAGACACAAGGGGTACAGACATGAAGAGCCTCTGAAACTTCCTATGACAATCACTCCCAAGGGCATATATGCACAACATGGTCTATTTGTGCTAAGTGTATGCAAAAGTCAGTGCCAAATCTGCAGTTTGCTTAATGATGGAATAAAGACCACTTAAATTAATGGATATTTGAAATCCATCCTTCCAATACAATTACTGGAGCAAGAGATGTTAATTATTCCCATTACTTTGCTCCAAACCTCCCAACAGGCTGCTCCTTTGACTCCTGAACACAACTATTTGCTTTGTTCCTAAGTGAACTTAATTCATCAGGTGGGTCTGTTTCCAAGCTCTTAGTGCCTCACATATAACACTTCAGTTAAATTGAGAAGAGTAATTACTTAAAGTGACAAACAGAAGAATGCTAATTAACTAAAAAGTTCATTTCAGGGCACTTAAACCAGAGTAGTGCAAAGTAAAGAGGTCATGATTTAATGTATTTGCTTGACTTGCTTTTGTAAAATACTGTTCTTCATTATAATAATGCCAAAAGAGCAAAAGTGTGTTGCATTAACAAAGAATTAATGACTCTTGGTTACTGAGGAGATCTGATGTCTGGGTTTTTTATTCACAAAGTATATAAGATTCATGGTAGAAAATAAAATTAATAATCTCAGATTTTCATCTTGTTAAAATATTTCAAGAATATCTTAATGTTACTAATGTTCAGTCTTGAAAATCAAGCTGACTCTATTGAAACATTCCCTAAAATCTAACTGATTAAAACTCAATTATATAAATATTTAGAAAATTTTCATTAAGGTTATACAATTGATATGAATGTATAACCTTATGAATAAAGCTCCTAGAAACATCTGTGTGCAGCTTTTTGCGTGGACATAAGTTTTCAACTCCTTTGAATAAATGCTAAAGAGCACAATTGCAGGATGGTTTGGTAAGAGTATGTTTAGCTTTATAAGAAACCACTATGCTGCTGTATAAAATTGGTGGCTTGTACCATTTTATATTTCCACCAGCAATGTATGATAGTTCCAGTCGCTCCAGATACCTGCAGGCATTTAGTGTTGTCTGCATTCTAGAATTAGTCCATTCTGATAGATTCATAATGGTATCTCGTTTTAATTTGCATTTCTCTGATGACACTTGATATAGAAGATTTTTTCATATGCTTATTTGCCATCTATATATCTTCTTTTTTTTTAAAAAAAAAAGTTATGTTTATTTATTTACTGAGAGAGAGAGAGAGAGAGAGAGAGAGAACAACTGAGGGAGGGGCAGAGAAAAGGAGAAACAGAATACCAAGCAGGCTCCACACCATCAACACAGAGCCGGCTGCAGAGCTCCAACACAGGAACGGTGAGATAATGACCTGAGCCGAGATCAAGAGTCAGATACCCAACCGATTGCACCACCCAGGCACCCCGCCATCTATATATCTTCTTGGGGAAGTGTCTGTTAAGGTCTTGGTCCATTTTAAATTGTGTTTGTTTTCTTATTTTTGAGTTTTAAGTGATTCTTTTATACATTGGCTGACTGCTCTTTATCAGATGTGTCTTTTGCAAATATCTTCTCTCAGTCTATGATTTGTCTTTTCATTTTCATTCTGTCACAGAATGAAATATTTTTTCTTTTATAGTTTATTATCAAGTTGGTTTCCATAGAACACCCAGTGCTCATCCCAGCAAGTGCCTTCCTGCATGCCCATCACCCCTTTTCCCCTCTCCCCCACCCCCATCAACCTTCAGTCTGTTCTCAGTATTTAAGAGTTTCTTACGGTTTGCCTTCCTCCCTCTCCTTAACTATTTTTTCCCCTTCCCCCCATGGTCCTCTGTAAAGTTTCTCCTGTTCCACATATGAGTGAAAACATATGGTATCTGTCCTTCGCTGCCTGACTTATTTCACTTAGCGTAACACCCTCGAGTTCCATCCATGTTGCTACAAATGGCCAGATTTCACGAATGAAATATTTTTTAATTTTTACAGCTTATCAGTGAGTTCTGTCATGGATTGGGTCTTTGATATTGTATCTAACGGTCATCACTATACCCAAGGTCACCTAGGTTTTGTCCCATTTTATTTTCTGGAATTTTTATAGTTTTGCATTTTGCACTTAGGTCATGGTCTATTTTGAGTTAAATTTTGTGCAAAGTGTAAAGTCTGTGTCTAGATTAATTTTGTTTGCATGTGGATGTTCAGCTGTTCTGGCACCATCTGTGGAAAAGACTGTCATTGCTTGTTGAATTGCCTTTGCTCCTTTGTCAAAGATCAATTGACCATATTTGTACGGACCTAGTTTCTGGGCTTTTCATTCTATCCCACTGAATTATTTGCCTATCCTTTTGCCTATTCCACACTGTCATGATTACTGGGCTCAGTGTGAGTTATTAAATCAAGTAGTTCCAGTCCTCCAACCTTATTTTTCAGTATTGTTTAAGTTAATCTGCTCTTTTGCCTCCTCATATAAATTTTGGAATTATTTTATTGATATGTACAAAATAACTTTCTGCGGGGTGCCTGGGTGACTCAGTTAAGCATCTGACTCAGCTCAGGTCATGATTTCACAGTCTGTGGGTTCGAGCCCTGTGTCAGGCTCTGTGCTGACAGCTCAGAGCCTGGAGCTTGCTTCGGATTCTGTCTCCCTCTTTCTCTGCCCCTCCCCTGCTTGTGCTCTCTCTCTCTCTCTCTCTCTCTCTCTCAAAAATGAAAAAACCTTAAAAAACTTTAAAAAAAATATAACTTTCTGGGATTTTGATTGGGATTGCTTTGAATCTATAGATCAAGTTAGGAAGAACTGAAATGCTGACAATATTGAATGTTCCCATCCACAAACATGGATTATCTCACCATTTATTTAGTTCTTTTTTTAATCAGTTTCACAATTTTCTTCATATATTTTGTTGTATATATTTTGTTAGATTTATACCTAAGTATTTCATCTTTTTTGGGTGCTAATGTAAATGATATTGTGGTTTTAATTTCAAATTCCATTGGTTCATTGTTGATCTAATAGGAAAGTGATTGACTTTTGTATATTAACCTTGTATCCTGTAACCTTGCTATAATTGCTTATTAGTTCTAGGAGATTTTTGTAATTCTTTTGGGTTTTCTATGTAGACAATCATGTCATCTTTGAAGGAAGACAATTTTATCTCTTTCTTTCCAATCTGTATATCTTTTATTTCCCTTTCTTATCTTATTGTGTTAGCTAGAATTTCCAATATGATGTTGAAAAAAGTAGAGGGGACATCCTTACTTATACCTGATCTGATGAGAAAGCTTTGAGTTTTTCTCCATTAAGTATGATGTTAGCTGTAGGATTATTTGGTACATATTTGTTATCATATTGAGGAAGGTGTCATCCATTATTAGTTTTTAATAAATGGGTATTATTACTTTTCTCATTTGTTATTTAGAAGTGTATTATTTACTCTCCATGTATTAAGATTTTCCAGTTTTCTTTCTGTTATTGATTTCCATTTTTTTCCTATGGTAGTATATACTTTACTTTTCATTTATCTCAACATTTTCACAATAATCAATAGGTAACAAGATGATTACAATAGAACAACAGAGCAAACTAAAGGTTAAATCAATTAAAGCCAGCAAGTTTAGTTCAATGACATGCTTTCGATATTAAAAAATAAGTTGAGATTCTATATTTACAAAAAGTATGGTGCCTGACACCGAGTTAGGTGCTCAACAAGTATTTGTTGACTGAAGTAGAGAATAATCTCAATAGAATCATATCATGGAGGTGAAAAGGACTTTGGAAAATGTTACAAAATGGAAACAAACTCTAGATATATACGTTTGAAGTATAAAATGGATTATGTTCTATCAAAATGGTGGGAGGTCCAAGTTACTGTTACTCTCATAGTTACCAGCTACCAACTATTGCAACAATTTTAACAATGTCCCACTTTCCCCACAACTCCACCTCAACATTCTCTCTTGTGTCCCCCTCTCCAAATTCATGTGTTGAAACCTTAACCTCCAGTACCTCAAAATGTAACTATATTTAAAGATAGGGACTTTAAAAGGGATTAAATTAAAATGAAGTTTTAGGGCGGGTGCTAATCTAATCTAAATTTATGGTCTCATAAGAAGAGGAAATTTGGACACAAAAAGAGACACCTGGGATACATATCCACAGGAAAACTGAATGAGGAATCAGCAAGAGTGTGAAAATCTTCAAGCCAAGGGGAAAGGCCTTAGAAGAAACTAAGCCTTCCAACACCTTGATCCTGGACTTCTAGCCTCTAGAACTGTGACAAAATAATTCTCTGTTGTTTAAAACACTCAATCTATGGGTTTATTTGTTTGTTTGTTTTTATTATAGGCCCTAGCAAACTAATACAATCAATTACTCTTCCCTCATCTCTGACTATTCTATTTTCCTGTCCACTTACGATTTTCTCCATCTTGTACATTTTGTTTTTTACTTTACCCTAAAAAATAAAACCATTGTGCACAAACATGTGTATTCAAAACAAGACTCTCTTCTTAACTTCATACTCTTTCTTAGCTATCAAACTATCCTCTTCTCTCCCTTCTTAATTAAATGTTTGTCTGACATATTATACTTGGTGTCTCAACTTACCTAATCCTAACTGATCTACAATGCTTTGCAGTCATGATTGTGGCTCTATCACTTCATTAAAACTTCAAAAAATCAAGTCGTGACTCTCTAAATGACAAATTCAATAAATAATTCTTAGTTTTCATCTTATATGACTTCCACACAAACTTTGATTTTGTTTACTGTTCTCTAGATCTTGAAACTCTTTCTCCTTTTGGTTTCCATAATGCTATTCTTTTCTAGTTCACTTTTACCTCTTACCACTTCTTCCTGGTCTCCTTTTTCTGATGATCTTCTGCCACACTTTATTTTTTTCTTTTTTTTGAGTTTATTTATTTATTTTGAGAGAGAGAGAGAGAGAAATCCTGAGCAGACTCCATGATATCAACGTGGAACTGTCAGATGCAGGGCTTGATCCCACAAACCAAGAGATTATGATCTGAGCCCAAACCTAGAACCAGACACTTAACTGACTGAGTCACCCAGTTACCCCATGCCACACTTTAAATGGTGACATTATCCAAGGTTTTATCTTGGGTTTTCTCTTCAGATCTTACCTTGTATCTCTGGGTGACCTTGCCTTTTCCTTTAATTTTACACCTATTTTACCTTGAAAAGAACAATCTACATAGTTGTAAGCTGTTCCTGAATTTCAGACTTTTATTTCTCACTGTCTTCTACACACCATACTTTCTCTGTGGCTATTTAAAAAATCTTTAAGAAAAGCACAGATTCCCCTCCCCATACCTATTTTTTTTTGAATCTTGTCATACTGTGATGTGCTTATGACCCAGCCTGGATATCCAACCAATTTCTTTTTCTTCAGACAGATGTAGATAGTATTTTCCAGATTATAAGTGATAAAAATTGACAAAAGTTATAATTCTAATCACCTTCCATGTATATAAAGGAAGACAAAATAATTCTTTACAAAAAGTTATGAGTGCTTGAACCAGAGTCAGGGACTGACATCTCAGTAATTCAACTAACTGTATGGGCTTAACCATCTTTTTCTCTCATGTCTGCATTGTCTGCATTGTGCCCTTTCATATTGAAAGTGTAGCCTGGAGAAGGGATCAGAGACTGTGGCCTTGCTGATCAAATAGTGTGAATAGAATTCTGTCTTGATGATTCTAAAAGGAAAAAAAATGTTAATCAACTTATTTTTCTAGTTTTTATAGAATTTGAATCTCTTACTCAAAATGATAGTGCCTATTTGGACATGGGTTAGAATGGGTGTTGATTCTCCAGCCATTAGTGAACAGAAGGACCTTATTATTAGCTACAGACTATACCTCAGATGATCCCCAGAAATGTGTAAAAACCTTATTACTTATTAATGGAAATCTTATTACTTATTAAGACTTGTTAATGAAAATGAAAAAAAGTGAAAAAGATTTGGAACGCATACACACTCATAAAAGAGGCATATGTGTCAATTAGTCATGACCCAGAATTTTCTGGGATCATACAACTATAGAAGTGTTAGAAACCAGATTGCATGTTAGTCAGTAGAGAGTGGAGCGAAACCACCCATTCAGATTCTTAATTTTTCCAACGGAAAGTTTCCCATAGCAAGAGACTTAGTATGAAGTTAAATCGGAACAAAAGATGCATGCGTAAAGGCTGAAGTTGCCCTCATTTACTGTCATTGCGTTTCTCACAATCAACACAGATGGATCTAATGCATGATCTTTCACCCCGGTTCTCTTCTTCCAAATGGATTTGCTTCTTGTAGAAATCCACTTCTGTATCACCCCAACTACCCACGATGGAAGCCTAGAACTCAAACTCAACATCTTTCTTTCCTTTGTCCCCACATACTGGGTATAATTTCTAAAGTTTTCATAGTCTTTTCTTCATTCTCACTACTTGAGTTATGGTTCTCATCATAGCTCTTAAATGCAGTATCTTCCTCCAATCTCCCCCTCCAATCAACACCCGAAGAACCACCAGATTAATGATTTAAATATTTAAATACAATTATGGAGTTTTCACTTCCCTTAAAAGATTTTCATGGCCAAAAAATGAAACAAGACAAGACAAACAATAAAACACTTGTCTGGACAACTTTAAATACTCCTCCATTTTAGTATTTGAAAATTTACGTCCATATGGGGAACAAGGAAAATAGCAGCATAGCTGTAATGTAATATGGGTTCCCTATAGAGCCTAGCTTCATTCTATACAGTCACTCATATCCTCTTCTATTTGGGTTTTTCATACCTTTTCAGAAACCTTATGAGCTGAGATTAGAATTTAATGCTGTCATCATCAAGTCATCGAACAAGAATCCATAATTCTTATGTGGGTGGCATTGTGCTGGACCCTTTTGGTTATATATGCATCAATCTAAAATGTTCCCAGTCTAAAAGAGCTGTATTCTGGTAGAACTTGAGTCATCTCCATCCCTTATTTGTAATAATAACAATGTTCCCGTGATATTTCAAGGAGGTATCATAGAGCCATGCATTAACAGTGCCTCTCCTGTTCTTAGAATATATCCATAATGCATTCCTCCTACAAGAGTGGGAGGCTTTGATGTGCTTATTATATAACTGAAGGGATTATGCAAGTTTTCTTTGTTAAATCCACTATTTTTTTTAAAAAAAATCACAAGTCAAATACTTTTAAATTCCTGTTCAATATCTAAGTATCTATAAACATTTAAATAATATACTACACAATTCCTCATATCTAGCTTATAATAGATCTAAAATTGTACATTTAGTTAATAAAGTCTGCACTTAGATCTTTGGGAATAACTATCTCTTTCTAGATTTCTAAATATATTTTGTGTGAAAGACATACATAACTTAAAGCCTAGCATTCTACAAACCAATAAAGCTGAAAAAAATATTAGTTGTAATAAACGATATTCATTTCTATCAAAAAAATCACAGAGCATGTGCATGGACAAATATTGTGCATGTATGTATATACATATATATGTGTTTTTGTGTGTAAGTGTACATGTATCATCTTTAGGGGAAATTTTGTATTTTAAAATACATGTTTTCATTTGCTCCACATGGAACAAATTTGTTAGTGAGCATCTTCTGTAGGAGAATCAGCATGGCTGCATTTTTGGCTTTTTCTAGAAAGACTATCTCTATGCTCTCATATAGTTCCGCTAATAGCGTGGTAGTTATGATGTCTGTAATTTATTTTAAACAATTTAACATGGAAAGTGTGATAAAATGTGTGTGCTAGCTTCAATATACACCCTGAGGTTAGTCAGTTGTCCTTATGCATAACCCACAAAAGGCCCTCTCCTGTTAATTGGAAGGGATACACTCAGGTAATTTGATGGAATTTCTTGGAATTCTTTCACTCAGTTTATCCCCAGAGGATTTAATAATCAGTACAATGAATGTTGAAAGAGGCTACATAATTGAAATTAATGGCATTAAAATATGTTGATTGTCAAAAATATCTTAGAGAACTTCTTGCTTTGCATGAACAGGGCACATACCATATCTAGTAGACCCTTTACCTTTGGTCTTTAAAATTGGCCCCTGGCCTTGACCCTTGAGGAGTCTTGCCAAAGGTGTAGAAGGATCATAGTTGCCTGACTCTTAGAGTAGTTTAGCTTAATCTGTGTGGTGACTCTTTTATGCAAATTTGGGAACTGTAAAAAGACAAGAGACCTGGGTCTTCCCTGAGTTTACAAAAAAGATAGGTATAGGTTATATAGAGGAGAAGCTAACCTGTAATTATTGGCAGTTACTAAGGGCCACCAGATGGGGCCTGATAGATGGGTGTGATCAAACTGGCTTAAAGTAGCTCATGATAAGTTCTTTTCAGTGACAAGAGCATGCTTGGCCCTGTTAGCATTTATTAAATACTTAATTAAATTCAGTAATAGTCAAAACTAAATTAAATTCAGTCTTACACAAATATATGCAGATCTCAATAGTTGAAATAGAGTCGTGTTAGCTCTTTTTCAGTTCAGAAAATGTCAGAGACATTTTCCTTATCCTTTTGGCATGGCCAGGTGGAAATCATGCTTCAGTGGACATTTGTGAGGTTGACCCTTAAAAGGAGTCATGTGAAACAGTGAAAGGAAAGAAAATTGGATTTTGAGTCAGGGCATCTAAATTCTTACACAGGTTGTATCTCTGAAAAGCTGGGTGACAATGAGAATGTTATTGAAACTTGCTTGCTTTTAATTTACTCTTCTGTAAATGAAAGAGTAAAATGAGTCTTTCTGATTGACTCATTCATTTTTCTCCCATTCATTAATTTCATCATTGATTCAATAATTCATAATAATATTAATAAAGGGAAACACTATTCACCAGGCATTTGTTTTAAAATCTTATATTCCTTAACATACTTAATCATTAAAACTATCTTGTGAAGTACATACTTTTATTATCCCAAGAGGATACTAAAGCACAGAGACAGCAAGTGGCTTTTCCAAGGACTATGAACTGACGCAGGCCAGTTTAGACATGCATATCTCTTAGATTGTTCTTGGTAAATAATAGTAGTGGTCAAAAAGTTTGAAGTCCTGAGAGTTACTTACTCTCCAAGGCTATCAGGCACCTTGTAATGAAACACACACACACACACACACACACACTACAGGCTGAGCTGTGTTCCTCAGAACTCTTACATTGAAGTTACAACTCTAGGTACCTCTGTATACGACAGCATTTTGAGATAAGAACTTTAAAGAAGCCATTTAGGGGCACCTGGGTGGCTCAGTTGGTTAAGCGTCTGACTTTGGCTCAGGTTGTGATCTCGTGGTTCATGAGTTTGAGCCCCATGCCAGGCTCTGTGCTGACAGCTTGTAGTATGGAACCTGGTTTGGATTCTGTGTCTCCCTCTTTCTCTGTCTCTCCACTGCTCATGCTCTCTCTTTCTCTCTTAAAAATAAATAAACATTAAAAAAACTTAAAAAATAAAGAGGCAATTTAGTTAAAATGGGATCATTAGAGTAGGACCCTAATCCAATTTGACTGGTATTCTTATAAGAATGAGAAATTTGGACACAGACATGCACAAAAGGAAGATGATGTGAAGACAGGCATCTACAAGTCAAAGAGAGAAGCCTCAGAAGAAACCAAACCTGTCAATACCTTGATCTCAGACTTCTGGATGCCAGAACTGTGAGAAAATGCATTTCTTTAAGCCACCTAGTCTGTGGTACTTTGTTATGACAGCCTTGGCAAACTAAAGCCCAAGCCGTAGATCACATTTTAATATATATGTCACACATTAATTCAACATTTATTCACATGCACGAAAAAAAGTCAGTTCACATGATCTGTTCTGTTGACTGAAGGATGTCCCAACTCTGTCCTTTTACGTGATCCAACTATTACTTTGCAAGGAAGGTTGCCTGGAGCAGATGCCAAGAGTACATGCATATATCTCCCGATGCCAGAGTTTATTGCTGGACACCAGATGGTGGAGGAATTTAGCTTAATGTGCTATTTCAAGTGTGTAGGTTGCACTAGACTTGTATATCCTGATCATCAAAAGTGAGGAGTATTTCTAAATTATTTTAGATAGTTCAGGAATGCATTTAATTCCATGGGGGAGACGCCATTTCTAATATTTATCATGCTGATTAACATGTCATTGTTTTTAATGATTTAAAAAAACATATTTGACAATCAGTACAGTAGTCAGCATAGAATCAGGTATAGGGATGTTTGTAGCAGTAGCAGAAATGTGTCTTCTCTGAAAGAAAGCTAGCCGCCTTCTGGACTGTGCATTCATGTGTTGGTTGATGATTTCTCAAATGCACTTTTTTGGATAGCACCTGGGCATTTGCTGAGTAACACATGCACACGCTCTCCCAACATACATACTCATGTATTCTAAAGTAAATGGCAAGTATCATGGTCCCAAGTCTCCCTAAAAGCAAGAAACGAAGTTGGGATTTGAACCCAGGAAGTCAGACTGTGCTCCAAACCATTGGCACATTAAGCATTTATCACAGATGATAATCCATAACAGCTGCAGCAAGTTACAAACATTATTTGATTTAACCCTGTAAGAAAATTGTGAGGGAGAGCTTACAGATGGAGGCTCAGGGGTTATTTTTTTCCCCAAGAGTAGATGGTACTGAAAGTGAAGAGGCAAGTCTATCTTGTACAATATGGCGGTCCTATTGGAACTTCTGTCCTGTAGTTGCCATCTTGAAGGCCTTAATGGTTTTGTATTTGAAGCTGTATTTGTAAGGGAAGTCTGATGGGACAATGCAGGGGGTTTGAAGCCTCTGTTCATGTGTGATACCCCATCGTACCTCCTCTTCAACTTTCCAGTTTTTTGCGTCCTTGTTCCCACCCCAAAACCACCAGAGTCTTGGCCCCTAGCAGGGGTATGGACTTAGGAACTGTGAGGGTCAGGATTGGGTGTGTGTCACTAGTGCTGACTGTGGAGTCTAGATATCTGTAAGATTCTGTAGTCACTATGGGAATGGCCTCACACCTAAGGTAGTGCAGCATTAAATAGATCGACCCTATCTAATCTATTAGGGAATGCAAAACCCCTTGACAGGCCCAGCAAGAGAGAGAAAGACCACAGAAGAAAGAAAAAAGTTTTGTTTTACCCTGTGGTGTGATCAAAGGATGAAGCCATTTTCATTTTTATTTTGCATTGGGTCCTAAAAAATCATGTAGCCAGTCCTGTGAAGAGGAACAAAATCAGGTCTTCCAACAGCAAGGTCAACATTTTCTCTAATATCTCATGCTGTAAAATTGCCCAACAAAGAGATATAGATATACCGTGCCCTAATGTCCTATCACCTCAGAGCAGGTTGCAAGGTTAATGCTGAAGTAGAACATCTAGGCAAGAGAATGAGCTATAATACAGAACAAGAGGAATGCTTGGTTGTTGTTAACAGAATTAATGCACTTCGAAAGGTTTCAAAATGTTATGAAACCATAAAAATATTTTGAAATTAAGCCCAAGGCCAAGGCCAGAGCCAGAATAAGCTTTTGTTAGAAATGAACTCAATTAAATTGGGAAAGAAAGAGGATCAGTGTTTTATGGCCATTTTTGTTCATTAATTTAATATGAAATCATGGAACGTCTAAGATATAGTTATAAAAAGACCCACTTGAGTCTTACTTGGATTTTGAAAGATTCAATGAGAAAAGAGCAGGACTAGAATTAAGGTATCATCTGTATCTATAGTAAGTCCTCCTCTGGAAGAGGCCTGAATGACAGATCCATTCATTACATGAACACTAATTATTTTGTGCCAGTCCTTTTCTAACTAATCACACTGCTGAAGGGGAAAAGACATACATTTTGCTCTGTGACTTTGCATGGAGGGCAGTCTTAGAAATAACGAATTAAAATTCAAGTGTTGAGATGGAGATGTACTTGCCTGCTGGAGAAATAAAGGAAAGAATGGTAACGGTGCTTGAGGATGATGAGCTGGCAGGTTAAGGAGAGAGCAGATCTGTAAGGGGCCAGAAGCTGCAGGTGTCTGAGGGGGAAAAATGGACACAAGATGGAGAAGTAAATGAAGGCTTTGCTAGGGTTGTCTGGTGCCCAGTGATTAGTTCCTAATATGTGGGCATGTCATGTACTATTGGTTGATAAAGAGTTCATGTTCTCTATGACTATTGTTCTAAGCTAAGCAACTAGATCTGGCAATGGGGAGTCTTCAAAAGTGAGTTAAGAAAAGGAGTGATGAGATCATAATTACCACTGGGTGGAGCTTAGAAGGACTTAAAATATTAGAAAAGAGAGAAAGAACCCAGGGGGAACTACTGCAAGAGTCAGCACAAAGGATGATGGGGCAAACACTGGCAGTGGCTGTCTACTCAAAGAAGAACTTTATTTGAGAGACATTTAACCATCATGACAGATTGCCTTCTCAATAAAATATCAATATGAACTTCATCATTAATGACACTACTCCATAATTGTATAGCACATTGTTATTTCCCAAATTATAGTCTGTATTATTCCATTTGGTTCTTACAAACTTTGTGATAACTCATGGATACGATAACTATTATCATGGTCATTGAATCCAGAGGATGAGTTCTGTTGTGTGTCAGAACTGTAGACTTCCTGATCATAATGAGGCTTTACAACCTAACATTTCACATTTTGTGTGTGTTCTAACAATATGTGCATTGTGTACTATTACACATCCTGTGTACCGTTAAAAGCCTTAATGCCGTATTCCTGTATAGCTTTCCCCCAATTCTCCAAGGCACATATCTAAGAAGTCTTTGGCAATTCCAGCTTTTAGTTTCAGTAGTACAAGTTCAGAGATAACGAAGATTTCAGAGGTCATGGACTGGACACTTAACTCAATTTTAAATCAAGGTTTGAATTTGTCCTTAATGCAGCTGTGGTAACTTCTCCATAAGTGAAACTTTTGTTTAATTTTCCTTTTGGCTGGATGGAGCTTTAAGACCCAATTTTAACTTAATCAGTATTTTAAGCACTCCCAGTCTGTATTAACTCAGAAATAGTGCAAGCCTACAAAGGGAAAAATAATGTTGCCCAAAGTAGTTCTGTTTGTGAGCAAAACCCAGAGCTGTGTGGAAAGAAGATTGAGATTGAGTCACAAATACTTGTTCAGAATCCAAATTGTCTTCCGTAAAACATCAGTCTAAATGCATTTGGACAAGTTAAATGGTTCTCCATTTTTTCTTCCTTAAGGAAGTTCATTTCTTTGTGTAGTTATCATAAGGCAACACACACTGAATTATGACACTCCCCACTCTGCCAATGGTTGGTGCCTATAATGATGCACCTGTTAGTCAAGAAATCCCTGAGAAAGACACTGTTCAGCAAGGCAGGCATCATCAGGCAGACGGAGGGCCTTCGGAATACTCTCACTGAATTATGCAAGATTTTCTGGTTTATGGTCATTAAAGGCAGTGATAAAGCAGCTGTCGCTGAGAAGGATGTTGTCAAATATCAGTGCAAAGAATGGAGATGATTACTCAGCGCCGTTCATCCCTTACAGGGAGCTTTGTGCTAGTATTTCTCTTATAAATCCTTCTTTTGATAAGATTACCATTTGCCTGGCTAAATATTTGCTCCAGGCATCACCTTGACGTTAAAGGTCTAAAACAAGATAAATGTGGAATATGTGTCTATGCATTCTGGTTTTTTTTTTTTTTTTTCATGGTGTTTCAGAATCAAAGGCTGGAAAGAAATGCTACAATCACAGGGTTGGCTTTTCAATTAGAAAAAAAAATGGAATTGAGCTGCTTCTCATATATGACTCTATTACGTTTCTATTTACTCTACTTAAGAAACTTAACTGGTTTTGAACTGGTTCACATGAGGTGGAGAAGAAACTGAAAAAAAAAAAAAGAATATTGAAAAGATGTCCATCTTTTCTATTTCAATAATGACACTAGCCTGGGATTTCAAAGATTATTTGTGTCGTCTGATGTATGAGTACTGAAAGAGGGAAACAGAGAGGGTCGCATTGAGAGATGTGTTGCCCAGCTGTGAGGCATGCCTGGCACTGGGGGACCCTGCGGGAACAGGGTGGTATGCTCAATAAATAATGACTAAGGGCAACAATGATGGAACAAATATTTGAACACCTTCGAGGTGAGAGCCACACACAGAGGTAAATGTTTATTGATGCCAAAAAAAAAAAAATCAAATTCAAAGGACAGATTTTAGCACCACAGAAAACTGAGTGGAGAGCTAGAGACTGAAATTATAACCTCACAGAGTGGTCATCACCTCTTAACAGATGCCAAATAATGGATTGGACTAATCTTTTTTTGAGTTAAATTGAGTTTTGGGTTTGTCATTAAGAACATTCATGAAATATATCATATAATGAGATAATGAAAAAATATCCTAGAGAGAAATTTGACTATGAATAGGTCCAAATGATAAGGACAACTTGTCCTTTTAGAGGGGACAAAAATATAAAAGGTTTTCCATTGTCAACAAAATCTAACTTCAGATTCATGCTTAGAGAAACATTAGATTTCCATGTCAATTGAAATGTACGTTTTAGCAAGTAATTTAATAGGCAATATTTTTTATTTGTTAAAATGTAGAACCCTAGAGACATCTTAAAAGGAACCTTGCTTGAATATTTATAGCTTTTTAAAAGAAGGAATGGTCTGCAGGTTTGTGACATTTATTTAGTGCCTATTTATGAGTAAGGCCATCCCATTTCTCAAATGGCTTAGTCTAAGTATATAATGGGGAGAGGAAGACATGTAAAACACCCACCTATTTCTTGCAGAGGATCCCTATAGAATATTTTAACTCTTCCAACATTTTCATTTGTTTATGTTTCCTAGATAGTAAATTATGTCTTATGAGATTATGTTCTTCTTTTGGTTAGCATCTACCTGGTATAGGTACTTCATAAATGCTTATATACGGACTAGATGAAGAAATGAGTAAAGAATGGGGGAATTTCCTGGCAGAGCAGTCATAAGTGCAAATGCAGGGCCAGGACCCTGCCTCATGAACATCATGGGAAATACAGGGAAAAAAGAAGGGTCTTTGGAAGAAAATCATGTCCTTCAAGGTCAGGCATGTCGCAGTAAGGGGCTTGTGTCTTGGAGGTCATTGGAAATTCAATTTCACAGTTCATTTTTCTGCAATTCAAAAAAAAAAAACCAGATTGTAAACATAAGGAAAGCTTGTTTGGTGATAAAACCTTACCTGATTCCACTGTTTCTTTAGACTTCTAGGTTTATTTCATTTTCTATAAGTTTTTCTAAGTTGTTCAGTAAAAATGTTAATGTGTTTGATTACTAGTGCTGTATCAATCCCCAGCTAGGGGTGTTATTAAAATACACTGTGGGTGCCTTATTGCATTTCTAAAGTATGACAAATTTTAGGTTTCTAAATATATCCTAACTCCATGGGTTTCAGATAAGGGGTAAGGACATAAGGAAGTTCACAAAGGGACCACAACATTAAGTAGACTTGCAGTGTTAGTTAAGTGACTTGCTGAGGTCAAGCAACTCTTCAATTGTGAACTCAAGGTTTAATTTTTTTTTAACATTATTTTTGAGAGAGAGAGAGAGAGAGAGAGAGAGAGAGAGAGTGAGCAGGGGAGGGGCAGAGAGAGAGGGAGACACAGAATCCGAAACAGGTTTCAGGCTCTGAGCTGTCAGCACAGAGCCTGACACAGGGCTCAAATTCACAAACCATGAGGTCATGACCTGTGTCCAATTCAGACACCCAACCGACTGAGCCCCACCAACCAGGTGCCCCTCAAGTCCTTCTGATTTCAACTTTGTGATTCGTCCTTCTCTCCAATAGTAGCAAAAGAGAAAGAAGTCAACAAATCTATTGTTATATGTTTAATATTTGTCAGGAATATGATTGCTGTAATTAAATTTATTTAGTCCTTTACATAATCTTATGATGTTAGTATTATTTTTATTCTAATTTTACAGATGAGCAAAATTCCAGGGATATTAAGTAACTTGCACAGGACCACAAGGTTCAAAAGCCACAAAGCTGGAATTATGAACCCAGGTAGTCTGTCTTCACACCTGTGGCCATAAACACCGTATATACTGTTAAGAACAAATCTAAGATACTGCATATAAAACAAGGTAATGTCAGGCTCCATGAAACAAGTGCATGAAAAGGGGTAAACGGTGAAGAGAACATATGAGAACTTCGGGATGGGAAATGGGCAGAAATTCTTGTTTAATTACAAGTATGGTGAAATCTCAACTAAATCTCTAAAAAAGAAAGGTTTAGTGGTTAAATACCAGTGAAAGCTATCTGGATTAGAGACATATAGCTTTGGAAAGTTTGAAGCTATCTGTTTGGCATAATTGGTTTATATTTAATTGAGAGAATGAATTAGTATCTCATTTTCCTTGTTTCCGAAAGCTCATATTAAAAGTTTCAGTGAGGGGCACCTGGGTCCTCAGTTGGTTAAACACCCAACTATTGATTTTGACTCAGGTCATGATCTCACGGTGGTTTGTGAGATCAAGCCCAACATTGGGCTTGTGCTGACAGTGTGGAGCCTGCTTGGGATGCTCTTTCTGTCTCTGTCTCTCTCTCTTTCTCAAAATAAATAAGTAAAAATTTTTTTAATTAAAAAATAAAAGTTTCAATGAAATATTAATCTGAAAGTACTTTGTTGAATTCTAGAATACTGTAGAACTAGAGATAACTCTACTAAGGTATTCATGGAAATGTCTGTTTTAATCTAGATTCTCCAGAAAGCAGAGCCTTAGGCAAGTGTTATGTTCTACTGCTTGACTAGGGAGCATAGCCTTAGGGAGCAAGAGTGAGAGACAAAGGGAGTAAGGCAAGAGAGGAGTAAGGGGCTGATGGCTGGGTCTTGAGGACCATTGTCTAAAAAGTTGCTTCTCAGTTTAGTGGAATAGATAAGGGAAGAAATCATCTCCTGTTCCTGTCTTCTACTGGTCGAAGTTTCATCCCACTGGACAGAGTCCCTAACACTTCCAGGTTGAGGCAGTGCAAGTCTCAACAGGGTCTTGCTTGTTGATACTCACCCTTTGGCCCCACTGGGGAAGTTAGGAGGGTGTGGGCTATTCATGCAGCCTGAGCAAGAGGTGATGTGAGGTTGAGTCGTACCTCCCTGACAACAGTTGGACCTCATGTAGAACAGGGCACCCAACAGAAGCTGGAACCACAAATGGATAGGAGGGACAAAATCTGTAGTGGTTGGAGTCTAAGAAGGGTCTGACACATGGCCTAATTGATTACCATTACATTTTAGGTGATGCATTCCAGACTATGACCTACAGAATTACACAGTGTAAACTGTTAGGTCATGTATCGGTATAGTAGAGAAGGTATTTTGAGACAGTAGAATATTACCTGTTCCTGTTCAAATAAATATATGTATTTTAATATTTTTGATCATTAACTTTAAGTAAAATTATTTTTTTTCTCCTGAAGTAGCGTGAACGAATAAAGCTGTATTTTATAAACTCTATAAATGTTATTTTGAAAAATGTGTTCTCATTAGATAATCTTTGAGTCTTTCTATTCTTTTTTTCTTATAATTTGTCCATTTCCTTATAATTTATGAAGTGACTGTACAATAAGCAAAGAAAAATGTAACTTGAAAGGTACAAAACATGAATGGCTACTAATTGGTACCTTTATATTTTAGTGCTCTGGCATATCAGACGACATCTTCTAACAGGGATTATATATTTCCCCGGGATTTTAATTTCTTTTACTATGATTTGGCTATTTGTCACCCCACCAAGGGCATTGGAATTGAAGAATGAGGGTCATTTGAGTGCCTGAAAATAAATCTTTAAAATATACTTCCTTCCTCCCCAACAGAAATCAAGAAGTGTGATGAGCCCTAAGGTGTCACATAGAGCATTTACCATGTTGGGAAGCCTTCATTGGCTCACATTGCTTAGCCTTCCCTGGCAGTACTAGTAAATAGAGCCTATTCATCTAGATAGAATAGACAGAAGCTCATATGGGAAACCAAATTATGCTTGCAAAGGCCCAAATGGCATGCTTGCTACTGGAAAGAAGCAAAGAAATTGAATGTTATAAGGGTGGTAAATTCAGGACTTGTGCTGTGACCTAACAAATGCCCTCAGTGGGTGTTGTGAATTGTGCTGGAAGATCCCAGATGTGAGGTTTTTTTCCTTAACTATGGACAATGTGATATACAGAGCCACACACTGGGGCGGCCCAGTTGGGGAAGTGTGATTCTATGACATGGTGATTAAGAACCTGGGATTTGGTGTCCGGCTGAGCTGGGTTTGAAATCCAACTTCCCCTACTTAGTAGCTCTTCATCTTGGACAGGCTACATAATTCTCCTGAACCTCTTTTACTGATTTATTTTTATCATGTATCTACTCTGTAGAGTTGCAGAAGGAAGGAGCGTGGCAATACATTTAAAGTTCTTCATGGCCCTCAACAAATGGTTGTTACCACAAAGTTGTTATGACCACAGATTTATTTAGACACTTCAAAAGCAAACCCCACAACTCATGTTTTTAGCAGTTTTTATGCTTTTGATGTAACACCCTCCTTCTTACAAAAAAGGAAGAAAAACAACACTATTGCAAAACAGGCAATGATCAGCTCACAACCTTGAAAGAAGCTTTTTGTTTAACATTTCCCACTTGAACATGATGAAAAAGCAAGTCAAACATTTCATGTCCCACTTGGACAATAGTGGTTACAATGATGTCCTTTGTCTCAGCTTCGACTCTCCTTAAAAATACTCTGAAACATAGAACTAAGAGTCTGAAGGTTCTAGAACATACATGTGAAATTGAGAAATCCAAAACTCCTCAAAGTCAACCTTTGCCCCAATCCCAGCTGTTAATCTTTTTCTTCTTCCTCAATGAGCCTCTCAGCATTCACTCTGGATGAGAGTTACATGAGAATATCAAACTACTATTTTGCAAAACAGGCCTCCCCTCTTTCTCTCTCTTCTTCAGTCATATTCTGAAAATCACTCAATAGATTCCTATTACACCTAACATGAAATCTGAACCTCTTTACCTGGACTCCAGGGCTGTCAACCTTGTCCACTTGTTACCTTCTCATTAATAGCAGAAGGCCTGCAACCTAGGAGGTGTTTGTTCCGTAAATATTTTGTGTCTTTCTCTTGTTAATACCCACTTGCTGTATGCTCCAGCCATATCAAACTCTCTGTAACACTACATTTCCAAAATGTGCTCATGAGTCCAGCACATAGTGCATGCTGTGAACTCCACCTCCTCCTCCCTCCACTCCCCACCTCTCAGGACTTACTTCAGACATGATTTCAAGGGCGTGTTCTTTGATTCCTAGCCTCGATTAGGTGTTCCTTCTATGCATTCCATATAGAATCCCTGCTCCATTCCCACTAGTGTATTTTATGTCAATCACTGGTTTGTTTATCCTCTGACTTTCTGCTAGGCAGCAAAACCCTTGCATAGAGATAGATAAACTGTGTCCTTTTATTTTCTGTATTTTGATGCTTTGACATCTGGGCCTTGAGGATACTGGTAATTTCTGAAGATAGGAAATAACTGCCTGTGAGCGAGTCTTTCATATGCAGACTCACCAGTGCAGAGCCAACACCCCCGCCACCTCCTCTGTCAGTCCCTCATAGTTAGGGCTACTATTTACTTGCCTTCATCACCCCAGAGCCAGGGACCAAACAACTGGGGACAACTTTTACACCTCAGAGCCCACTGAAAGTTTTGAAACTAACCAATCCAAAATCTTTTTACCTTGCCTCACCTATTTCGGTTCCTTCCCACAGAAACCACAGTAAAGGCTCTTTTGCACATTTTTCCCCACTCTTTCTGCCTCCCAACTGACCCCGATGCCCCCCGTGTGGCCCTGTGTGGGGTCTGATGCAGGGCTCGAACCTACGGACCACGAGATCATGACCTAAGCCAAAGGTGGATGCTTAACCAACTGAGCCACCCAGGCACCCTGAGACTGAACCTCTTAGTTAGTTTGAATTTCCAGCCCCTACTCTGGTACCTGGAATGTAGCAAATTTCAGATACATATTTCATATATCTAAGAAATGTGAATCTTGATGCTAATTGAGTACTATTTGTTATCCGAATCTATTTCCCTCTGGTTCGTTTACTTTTTTAACATTTATTTATCTTCCCAAGAAAGAGTGAGACAGAACACGAATGGGAGAGGGACAGAGAGAGAGGGGGGACGCAGAATCCAAAGCAGGCTCCAGGCTCTGAGCTGTCAGCACAGAGCCCAACGCGGGGCTCGAAATCATGGACCTTGAAATCATGACCTGAGCCAAGTTGGACGCTTAACCCACTGCACCACCCAGGTGCCCCAGCCCTCTACTTCATTTCTGTTAGTTATTAAAGAACACTGCATAGGGTATCTTATTTGACAGTAAAGTTAAGTTTTTGCATTTTCTTCTGAACTATAGTTTTCCAACATTGTATTTTGCTTGTAATAGAATTTAGTTCCTAGTCAAAAACTTATTCTCTAGTAAAAAAAAGCCCCTATTTTTCTACTTACTTTGATTGCTCTTAAGAGCTCTGTCCTTTTAACAAGACATGTGGTTGTGAATAAAATGTATTTCATGCTGACACATCTTTCTAAATACTGTTCATAATGATTATACCTAAATATAATTAAATATAATTTTACCGGTCTTGGGATCTGACATAGTCATGGGTGATTTACATGTAAAAATATTTTAAGAGATGAAAAGAAGCAAGGACACTCTATTTTGGACTTTTGGGTTGGCAACACTCACATCGCTGCTGGTCACACCTGCCATGTGTTGGCTTCTTTTTTCTTCCAACTGTTTTCCTTCTGAGGAGTGACTTTGAGGCAGGAGACATCACTTCCCACTTCTGGATCTGAGAAGTGCTTGTGTTTGCATATCAAGTGGTTGACTTTTTTTCTTGAAGGATCTCAATGCTGTGTTTTGACCTCACTGTGTTTTCTTGAGGTAGTCGAACTATTCATCATCTGACCTGTTGTCCCAAGTACCAAAAAGCAGGTCTCTGTTCCTGAGAAAGGTTGACATGGCTGAGGAGGATTTTGGTTGCTTTGGAAAGCAAAATGAAACTCCTAACACCATACTGTAGGCAAAATGTGAACTCTGTAGCTTGTGCCCACCAAAATGAACTTTCTTTCTACAAAACCAGAAGTAGAACAGTGGTAAGGGTTGGGTAAGCCAATTAGAAGTAAGAATAAGACAGTCGTAGTGGAGCTGCTTTTCTCTGACTTATTTTTTGAGCCCAAACATTGTCAATGACCTTATATTTCCCAAAGTTAAAGATTAAACTTTAGTTACAGACTAAGATACTCTTTTCTGAATTCCTCAGAAGGATTCCCATTGACCTCCATTTTCAATATACCTCTCATTTTTACTATCTTTTGGCTTCTTTTTAGATTCTTTCTGCTTGATACTTGTCAACAAGTTATAAAGTAATTCCACCAAAGTTTTAGCTACTCTAAGTAAAGATGAAACTTTGGGGGCCAGAAGCAGTAATAAAAATGCAAGCCAGGGGCGCCTGGGTGCCTCAGTTGGTTAAGCGTCTGACTTCAGCTCAGGTCATGATCTCATGGTTCGTGAGTTCGAGCCCCACGTTGGGTTCTGTGCTGACAGCTCAGAGCCTGGATCCTGCTTCAGATTCTGTGTCTCCCTCTCTCTCTGCCCCTCTCCTAGTCTCCCCACCTTCTCTTTCTCAAAAATAAATTTAAAAAAGCATTTAACCATGCAAGTTATAATTTTCACATATAGTGTCAAGATTATGAAACAATGATTCATTGGTATAAAAGTGTTAAGAAATGGAGCAAAAGAATGTGAACATTTTCTTACAAACATACCCATTGGTAAGTTAGAGAAGTAGAAGTTCAAGCTCAAGTTAGAAACTAAGAATCATTCACATTTCTCCATTTGGTTTTTCCTGCATGTACCTTTTCAGAGTGATTTATATAAGGTTGGAAGAGAAATGGTTTTGAAAAACTTTTAAAAGGCAGCAAATAGAATAGATCAATAGACTTAGAGAGATCGAGGATGATTAAAAGGGTATAGAAATGTATTTGAAAATGATAGGAACCTGAATTATTGAGGAGAAAAGAGAACATTATGGTTTTGTTTGACCTATTACAATGACATGAAGTTGGAGGAAGGGACTCATGACCGCAACCTCCAGTGGATGTAACAAAAATCTTGACTCTGTCAAAAAGGATACGTAAATCAAAGAGATCTAGGTGGTCTAAGAGGACTTTAAAGTCAAATAGTCAACACTCCAAAGGAAAGATATAGACAAGACCTCAAAATTCCTTCTAAATACCTGCTGAGTGGGGAGCCTGGGTGGCTCAGTTGGTTGAGTGTCCGACTTCGGCTCAGGTCATGATCTCACGGTTTGTGGGTTCGAACCCTGCATAAGGCTCTGTGCTGACTGCTAGCTCAGAGCCTGGAGACTGCTTCAGATTCTGTGTCTCTTTCCCTCTCTGCCCCTCCCCTGTTCACGCTCTGTCTCTCTCTGTCTCTCAAAAATAAATAAATGTAAAAAAAAATTTTTAAAAAATACTTGCTGAAGATGCAGAATGCCCTGAGATATTGAAATTTGGAGACAGAGATTGTAACAGAGTGAATCCAACCTCAGTCAAGGGCCAGTGTTGAGTTATTTGGGACATTTGCTTATCTTTCATTGAGTTATTTGTTGTTAGTAATAGGAAGAGGGAACGAATTAATCCATAAGAGCAAATATAACTTATATACCAAAGCTTGAAAACAACCAAATTTAAAAGATACGTGGTTAAGAAGGCGTCCTGCACCCAAGACAGACTTGCTAATCTGGACTGTCCTGCTTCCTCCCTACAGGAGTACGTCCTCTTCCGTGACACTCACATTGTCTGGACTTTGCCGTGATGGCTGAAAAGTGTTTTTTTCAGTCCTGGCCTATGATAGAGATTGCTTACATGCTAATAATATTCACTCTCCTCCTGGAGTGCTTGGGCGGCTCAGTCGGTTAAGCATCTGACTCTTGGTTTCAGCTCAGGTCATGATCTCGTGAGTTCAAGCCCCATGTCAGGCTCTGTGCTCTGTGAGAGATTCTTTCTTTCTCCCTTTCTCTCTTCCCCTACCCCACTCACACTGTCTCTGTCTCTCTCAAACTAAGTAAATAAACTTTAGAAAATACATATTCGTTTTCTTCCTTTTTACTTTTTTTTTTCCCTTGCAGGTAACCTCAGTTTTCTTTAAAGAGACAATAAACCAATTAAAAGAATACATTTCTTAGTTTTGTCCATGTGACTAAGCTCCGGCCAATGAGATTTAAGTGGAAGCCTCTTGGTCCTTCCTGGAAGGCCACCAAGTATCAGGTAAGAAGGGTACTCTTTTATACTCTCTACCTTCCTTTTAGCTGCTGCTTGTTCTGCAGATGTAATGGCTGGAGTCTCTGCAGCCATTGTGGAGTATGAAGTAATCTGGAAAGCATGCATGCAGAAGTGGAAAATTATAGGAAGCTAAGCTCTTGATTATGTGGAGCCACCAAAACAGCCTTAGACTGGATGGTGGAGATGTGAGAGCTGCTGGCCAGGGAGATGTGGTCTCTGTTCAAGTCATTGCAGGTCCTCCCACACCAGCATCAGGTGCAGCTAAGACTGGCAAACATCTTGGCAGAGTTTGGCAGAGGGGCTTTTGTTTGTTTGTTTTTGTTTTGGCAAGAACGTTTCATGGTAGCACTGTGTACTTCTGTCTGGAGACATATGGTGTCCGGTTGTTTCTTTTTCTGTTATGTTAATTTTCCCTGATGTTAGGTGCCTAGATTCATTGGGGGTATAAAATATCAATATTCTGATTCTTTCTTTTCTTCTTTATTTATTAATTGGAACCTTTCTATAAGAGACACTTCTTCTCACCAACTATAAAGTACACTGAGGTTCTTTTCCCAAATAGGATAGGTGAGATAAATGTTTGATACTTTTAAATTTACTACTTTTCAAAATAAGGGGTTTTTCCCCTATCATTATATCTTTGGCCCATTTTTCTATTGGTTTACTATCTTTTCCTTCTTTATTTTTAGAAACTTTTTATATATTAAGATATCAGTCCTTTGATGTAATGTGAGTTACACATAATTTTCACTTACTTTGTCACTTCTCTTACATCATGCATTTTAAAAAATATAGTTAAAAAGCATCAATTTTTTAATTTCTTCTGCAACTGGAGTCATAGGAAACCTTACCTCATCCTAGGGTATACAGAAAATTACTCACATTTTATTTTAATGTTTGCATGGATTTTTTTCTTCTTTCTCAATTTAAATCCCTGAGCCATTTGGAATTTATTTGGATATACTGTGTGAGGGTGTATCAAATTTTTGCCAATTTAAATAACAATGTCTCGAGCACATTTATTTTAAAAGTCTATGTGGTGGCATTTTAGAAAGTCTCAGCAATATTTTGTTAATTATATAAATTGATGAGCTGAATCATCCCTATATTTGCTACCTCCAATTCTCCTTTTATCCTGGTTAAATTGAATTCATATAAATAAAAGATAAATTGCACAAATTAGTTGGAAGAACATTGTCTCGAATCGTTAAACAGGCTTTCTCTAAAAAGATTTTCAAAAATTATTTAAATGCTAGGAAACTTCTAATTACACAATCTTATTTCTTTCTCATATCATCTCTGTAATTGTTGTTCTTATTTGCCTAACTTTACATATATGAAGAAGCTGAGTCTTATTGAAACTTTCCCAGCATCACCTTGCTTTAGAGCTGGGCCGTTTGAACTTCAATAATGGTACCTTGGCAGTGGTGGAGGCAGCATTTATGTATTCACCAACTTTTGATCTGGCATTAAAATGAAACACTGTTCTGAGGATTCCACCTTGATTTTGAGTGTCAATATCATCAGAAATAAAATAAAGAAGGGATAGAAATAAATTTAGCATAGGACATTTTGAGTGTCAGGTGCCTGTGGAACATCCGTGCAAAGAAGACCCACCAGGATCTAACACAAAGCTTGTAGAACATGCTTGCATGGTGTACTCCTCTGAATTGCTATCATGCTACATTTATGGTTTTAAAATTTGTCCTTAGATATCGAATATTATATGAATAGTGGTATCTAAATGTACACAATACTCCAAAAAAGTAATTTTCAGTATTGTGTGTATTATCTGCTTCTACAACCCAGATTCCCACCAAGTGGCAAAGATTGCCAGTGCTTATGGGAAAGGAGGAGGGAATCAGTCACCAGTTAAGGGCAATAGTAACATTTCCGGTTTCAGTTACTTTTGAGCTAATAGAATAATTTGGTTGAATATACAACCTGTTTAAAGATCACATTTCTTATTAAGGTTTCTTTAGACTTATATTTGTGTTCAGAAAGAAGTTTCCATTCCTCATTCCATGGACAGTGAGGAGGAGGCATCCCTACTTTATATGCATTCTTTAGGGCTCCTTCTGGTCTCTAGTGTCACGGAGTTGTTCACACTTGATTTCTAGTTGTTCTGTACTTTGCCCACTCAGGTGCTATTGGTAAAATATTATCATTTGGAGTATCTCTTTGGTCACTGATGAAATTTTGGCTGCCACCTTATTTTTCATTTTGCAAGTTCCCGGATATTGCAGTCATGACTCCCCATCTGCTCAGGTTACTGGTTCTTTTAGGATCTTTGTTCAGGTGTGAGGAATCTTAGCTGCTTTCTCTGAATCAAGACTCTGGGAAGCTTCTCTCTGGACTACCCATGGGTTCTTCTTCAACCAGTTCTTACAAAACCATGTTGTGAACTTCCCAAGGATATAACTGGGAAACGCTCATCATCATTTGCATTTCCTCTCAATTTACCTGAGGTTTTTAATCTTCCTGAAGGTCTCCCCACTTCCTCACCCACATATATACACACCATCTTCCAACCACATCCTTTCTAGAGCAAGGTCCAAAGAGATGAGGGAATTGGAGCTCAGAAAAACTCTTACATCTTGAAACTATTATCTTTCCTCAAGACTCTGGCCCCCACCCCCACCTGAAAGTCTTCCACTTTCTCTTCCTGAAGAGTGAGTACCATTGCATTGCAGTTTACTTCCTCCTTCACAAGCCTGGCTTTGTTCTGGGTGATGCAACCCTCCCCTTCCTTGTGTTACAAAAACACATAGTTTCATAATAATGACACTAATGCCTGCATGAAATAAAACAAAGCCAAAAGAAAATGATAGACAGGTAGATAATACATACCTGTGAGATATGGACTAGATGGTAGATAGATAAATAAAGATAGATAATAGATGATAAATAGATCATAAGACAGAAAATAGATCACCAAGTATTTAAAAAAATATTATTCCCATTACATATAGTTGAAGTCCTCAAATCTTTTAGAATACGATCAGGAAAACATCCCAAGACAAACCTAAAGTTCAGGAGGAAAAAGAGAGAGTAACAAAACAGACAAATAACTTTGTGACCAGAGAAATGAGAGGGAAACCAGAAAACAATTGTGCCCTAGAATGTGATAGAATGAAGTGTCTGGAGAAGAGAGGATGACAAATACCATTAAATGCTTCAGAAGGATTCGCTCAGCTGAGACCTTCTACTTGCACAGGGGAGTGAAGTGCACATTGTTCCTGTTTGCTCATCTGTTTCTTCCTTATTTCCTAAATTAAGGACACTTCTATTGCTAGTAAAAGTGAAATGACGAAAGTATTTATAGAATGCCAACTATGTGCTTGGAAGCAGGCTAGTTGTGTTATCAAGTTAGATTCGTTTGCAGGCCTGTGAGTCCTGATATTTTTGAACACACGCTTAATTTAAGAACAAGAAAATAAATTAGAAAACTCATTGTAACAAAGTTATCATATGTATTCTCAGGCATACATCAGGTCCAAGCACACTAAGGTAACATTTCCTAACCTTTTCTCATCTTTGGATTTTTTTTTTCTTATCTGTATATCATCATCAATATGACGGTTTTGGATTTTTTTTCTTTAACCTGGTAGTTTTTTTATTCAAACAAATTCATTTTGAAAGGAAACCTTTCTTCATGATACTAAATATATACCACTGCCACTTTCCATAAGTGCAAAGAGCTGCAATAGGTAACACACATACATTAACATGTATGTAACAACATATACTAGAAATATTATGAAAATAAAGCCATGTAATTAAATTCTACCTAGATTGTATTCACCTGCTCTCCTTTTGTTTACAAAAGATGAGTGCTGAGCCCAGTTTTAGCAAGAATCCTGCTAAGCCAGTTTAGAGACAATCCCTCTGACCTTGATAGCCCGTGAGGTTTCTCTTTCCTCACAATAACCAAGTTCCTCTTAGTAATTTTCTACCCTGTCCTTCACCCTGCCGATGGCTATAAATCCCCAGCTATCTCAGCTATGTTCTAATGTGAGTTCAATCTCTTTCCCTTATTGAAATAATCTTGAATGTAAGTGTTCCTGCCTGTTTAAAAAGAATAAGTGTTGGAGAAGTGTTTTAGAATAGCACCAGCTGAGACTATCTTCCTAATGTAGTGAGAAGGGATGATGAAGGGAAAACGTGCCCTGTTCCATGTTATCTAATTACTTGTCCATGTACCACAAAGTACCACCTTTTTAGCAGTGGTTAATATCAACACATTTAATGTCTCACGTGTGATGGGCTCAGTTTATGCTCCACCCATAGTGGACACAGTTTATGCATCCAGTGTCTACTCCTGTGATGGCGAATCCCCGGCCCCTCCTGACTGATTTTCAGAGACCATCAATGGCAGAAACCTCACCTAAAGGCTGTGCTAGCTGGAGCTGGAGTGGCTCCGGAATCCCGATGCCTACCAGGAGGGTGTGGGCCACACCACTAAGGGCTCTGAGAGCTAACATCCCATGGGGAAGACTTTGAACATTGAGAGGCAGTTGACAAGAAAGAAAGAGGGAGGGGAAGAGAGAGAGAGAGAGAGAGAGGGAGAGAGATGGGGGAGAGAGGGAGAGTGAGGAAGGAAGAGATGAAAGAAAGAGAAAAGAAAAGGAAAGTCATCAGGTACTCAGAGGAAGTTCTGAGCGGCCCCTCAGTTCTGGCTTACAGACCCAATACCCAGTCATATTCATTTTGTATTGGAAGGGCTGCGGGGGGCAGGGGGGGGACATGCAGTTTGATAATGTACCACCTGTCCTTCCCTTTCTTCTCTCCTGACCTCACCTTACTCTCCTTTCCCTCAACCCTAGCCACCTTGAGTTTGCACTTCTTAATTAAGTATTTACCCACTAGCTTTGACTCAGGCCTCTTTTTCTAGATTATTTCCCACACGTAGGGACCCAAAGAGACATTGCATAGTTATGGGAAAACTAATGTTGTAAGGCTTTCGTAAGTCAGTATTACCTGGTCAATATGGTGAAGAGGAAAATAGTACAATTTCTACCAAAGGTCATTTGTGATCAGTACTTGCTCCCCATTCTCTGCATTCCACAGTGAGTTTTATAAGAGAGAGGGATCTCTTTGACTTCACACCCATATGCCTAAAGGTTGGCACAGTGCCTGATACACAGTGACCAAAAATGTTCTGAATACAAAGCTATTTGTTGAATGAATGAAATCTCAGAGCATCATCAACTTGCGGAACACTCCATTCTACTCCTGCTACATGTGGATGTGTTCTCTTGGCCACTCTGTGGTTACTGCATCCAGGAGCCCATCCCTAGACCTATCCACACTTCAAAGCAAGTTTTGTCCTACTCAACTTTTCTTTTTTCAGTTGAGTTGTTCTTGGAGCTGGAGGGTGGGGTCAGAGAGATCTACCCATCTATGTTTCTCTCTAAGAGACATTGGTCTTTTCCTCTTAATCCAAATGCTGGTCAGCTATCTCCCTTTAAATTTCTGCGAGCAGGTTTGGTTCAAGAATCATGTTCCTCTTCCATACACCTCTAACTTCAGGTTGAAACTGTGGTGGGACTCCAGCTTTACCCAGCAGTTTTACAATATTTCAAATGCAAACCCAAGTTTTCAGATGATTTATAATGCTATTTGTTTGACAAGGTAATAGAATTTCACATGCTTAGATAATTTTAATTATTTAGCAATTTGCAGACACTGTGGCCAAAATTTATATCGTTGTATAGAAATAAAAATTGCAGGCATTATAAACCATTATGAAGCTCTGCTGGGTTATTTTTTTCTAAAAATATCGTTTGTCCAGTGCATGGGCCCGAATGATTTTCCTCCTTGTAAAAGATAACATTCATTTCAAAAATATGGTGTTGACATCTCATAATATGCCAGGCATTTTGTTAGAAGCTAGAATACCAAGATAGATGAGTCAATCCTTGCCCTCATTTAGCTTTTGTTCTAATAATGGAAAGAGACTTTGAAGGGTATGCTTGATATAATGAAGCAAGTTTTTTCTCATCAGGTGGGAATGGAGGTTGCGGAGAGGCAGAGAGAGGGGGAAACACAGAATCTGAAGGAGTCTCCAGGCTCTGAGCTGTCAGCACAGAGCCTGATGTGGGGCTGGAACCCACAAAATGAGAGGTCATAACCTGAGCCGAAGTTGGATGCTTAACTGACTGAGCCCCCAGGCACCCTGTATGCCGAAAGTTTTTGAACTTTGTCCTCTGAGAAGCAGTCATGCACTGAAGGTTTTGAAGTACACAAGCATGGCAAGCTTTGGTTTTTGAACAGATGACTCTAGCCGCACCAAAGAGGATAGGCTGGAGGGAAAGAAAAGTCAAATCAGGAATACCAGTTAGAAGGCTAGTTTTTAAAAGTCATGTGAATTATAATTTGATCATGGTAGGGATTTTAAAAATGTAACATTGCTACATGAAAGTCTTCCTCCTGATGGGGCTCCTGGGTGGCTCAGTGGGTTGAGCATCTGGCTCTTGATTTCGGCTCAGGTCAAGATCCCAGGGTTGTGGGATGGAGGCCCACATCAGAGGTCTGCACTGAGCATGGGTCTGCTTAAGATTCTCTCTTTCCCTTTACCCCTGTCCCCGGCTCACACTCTCTCTCAAAAAAAGAAAGAAAGAAAGAAAGAAAGAAAGAAAGAAAGAAAGAAAGAAAAGAAAAAAGAAAATCTTCCACTGTTTATTCTTTACGTGGGAGGTAGAAACATACACTAGTTGTAAATAATTCACATTATTTTGTCCCCTGACTATAAAATAGATCATAATTCCCTATGCATTTGTTCCAATATGCCTCATCCCCAATTCTTCCAAAAAATTCTGCAATTAACGACTTGTTTTTTACTTAATAAAATTTAAGATTAGGATTCTTTTGCATGAGACTAATCCCTGTGTATTTGGGTAACGTTTTTGGATACAGCATTATTTATATTGTCACGGTTTATGTTGATTGTTTTAAACCATATCTCCAATCTGTGATTTAATATAGGACCTGTTGGAATCCAACCAGTTTTCTGGCATTATAGAGTTTGCAATGTAATTTATTATTCAAATTTAAAATGTTTTCTCTCTCTTTTAAAGGCTTTTTAATTAAGAACATTTCAGATAAGGTAAAAAATGCACATCCTTTTTTGATATAAATCAACCAAAACATTTCAAATTTTAAATTGTTAAATTTATTTCTGTTTCTACAAATTCTGACACATGGAAACAGATACAAGTAAAAGAAAAGGGTTCACCATTTGAGTTTTGTCCTTGAGATAATTACTTCAATCCCTCATACTGCTTGTTGGACAAAATCTAACTTTCCTGAAATAGCATTGTTTTCAAGTATTACCTTGTCTTCCTGTACAGTTTATGACCTCAGCATTTGGGGATGGTGTGGCCTCATTCCAGAGACTAACTTACTGCCCAGATCAAAACCGTGTACAGCAATAGAGCACCATGCTTGCCAGTCACCAATACTTAGGCATCAATGCTGTTTGTTAAGAAAAGAACAATCATCTTGTGAACATGTCATTGGCATTTTCTGGGAAAATCTCTCACAATTTATAGTAAGCCACAGAAGAAAAGTTTTCTGCAAATAGCTTATTGACCTACTTTGAGTAAAGGTATCTAAAAATATGACCAAATCTTTGTCAGCCAGATGTATGTTCATAGTTGAAACCATGGAGCTCTTATAAACAACCTAAACGTTGAAGAATAGATTTTCTCAAGATTTTCCAAGGCATAATCATTGCAATTATAACCGGGGGGAAAAATGGTAAAATTTCTGTATTTAAAAGTTGGCCTTCATTTTTAATTCTGTTGCCTTGGCCAAAATTCTTTTTAGGATGAAGGGCACTAATTATTGTTTACTTCTTGTAGGAATGTTCCAATTCTCTCAAAAGATGGCACATTTTTTTTAAATTAAATTAATTTATTTTGAGAGAGAGAGAGAGAGAAAGCAGGGGAGAGGCAGAGAGAGAGAGAGGCAATCCCAAGTAGGTTCCTCACTGCCAGCACAGAGTGTGGTGGGGGTCTCGAACTCACGAACCGCATGATCATGATCTGAGCTGAAACCAAGAGTTGGATGCTTAACCGAATGAGCCAGCCAGGCACCCCTAGATGGTATATGTTTTTATTATGATGGAGTAACTAGGGGCCATACATTTAAAGTGAAAGGAAATATATGATTGTAGAGGAACAGCTACTAAAATTTGTACATTAAGGGAAGGAAAATAAATTCCGTGTTTAAATTTTCCTTGTTCATAATGGGAATCTCTATGTCAAAAGGTATTGCTAAAACAAAACAAAACAAAACAAAAAGCAACTTCCCAAGGGAATTTTTTTTTTAAGTTTATTCATTTTGAGAGAAAGAGAGAGAGCGCTAATGAGCACAAGCAGGGGAGGGGCAGAGAGAGAGAGGGAGGGAGAGGATCCCAAGCTGGCTCCACTGTAAGCACTCAGAGTCTGATGTGGGGCTTGAACTCACACCATGAGATCACTACCTGAGCTGAGATCAAGAGTCAGACCCTTAAAGGACTGAGACACCCAGGCACCCCTCCCAAGGGAAATGTTTGCATTAAGTCACAAATCAAGGTCTATGGTGTTTAATTTTGAATATCTGCTTTGCTCAGCCAGTTCGGTTCACCAATGAAGCATAAGCATGAGACGGATGCCTCATTTGACTTGTGATTCCCACGGCACACTAGGGGATACTGGTTATGCCATTCTCCTTCCGATGTGGGAATGAATGTCATGTCATGGATACTTCTACAGGTCTCCACAGCTTCATTCTAAGTTTGGAGAAGACCATTCAAAATCATGAATAACAATCAAGTGAATAAAAAAAAATAAATGGGCATTTGTTATATTTACAAGTGGAGAAACCACTTGTAAATGTTTCAACATTTTTCTCAACCATGGCACATACTAAAATTATTTCATGTGACATATTCCTAAATTTTCATAACTATGAATCTGATTCATGAACTCTGAGAGATCTAGAACATTTCTGACAGTTATCAGTGTTCCCCCAAGTACTACTAAAGTCACCATTTGCTGACTCATCCCAGCTCTATGTTTGTGCATAATACATAGAAAAAGAAGACCATCAAAACAGATACTGAGTCTCTGTCAAGATTCTCCAAAGTCAGGTGGTAAGTTAGAAAAACACAAGGTTTACTCCTAGGAACTTCTCACTGATAATAGTTGCAACACCAAATCACATGATTAGTAAATAATTTATCTCTAATTAAACTATTTTGTTTTTCCATAATGGAGAGAGAGGGGATTGCATATGACCAGGGAAGGAGGGAGGGAGGTTGGGGAATGATTATGAAACAGAAAGCATGAATGTATCTTTTGTGTAGAGATGCCAGAACGCACACCATTTCAAGAGAGAAAATAAGACCCTACCATTACCTCATATAGGTCACTAATGTGTCACTTCCACCCATGATCATGTGGACATAACTGCAGAGTCCATTTGATTAAGATTTCCTTTCAATCCACTCATAATTTGAATACCTTGTATGACACTGGGTACTGTAGGAGGTGAATAGCATCTTGAAAAGGCACCGTTGCAGCATTAAGAAGTAAAAACTAATAAATGCAGTAAAATTAGAGAAAATATAGTATGTTTAAAGTATGAAGTGCATAGTACTACCAGTACATGAAAATGCAATCGGAAGTGTGGAAAGAATAATGTAGTTCCTCCAATTGTAGATCTCTTTACTAAGATTTAGAAGGATGAGTAGAATTTGGTGGGTCAAGAGGGTGTGATGGAGGCCATCACAAGAAAAGCTATAAATAGCTTTCACAAAACCACAGAGAATGGAATGACACTGAGAATTTGGAGAATAATAAGGTCATGGATTACGTGAAGCAATGGCTTTGGGGGAAAATGGGCCCCAAAACCACTGCAGCGGGTTTCCAAAAATATTCCTATTTTGGAAAAAATTATCCTAGAAATGTTCTTTCTCTGTGTCTCTCTCTTGCTCTCTGTTTATCTATCTATCTATCTGTCTGTCTGTCTGTCTGTCTACCTGTCTATCATATATCATCTATTGTCTATTTATCATCTATTATCCATCTGTATATCTATCATCTATCTGTCTGAGTTTACTAATATTCTAATTTTAATGATTGAAAGAAAAATTTCAAGAAAGAAACAAGGTTCAAAGGTTATGCTTATGAAGTGTCCCCAAGAACAGATATTTGTAATTTTTTCATTTATAAATGCAGAGCCACTCACTTCTGAGATTCTGTGCCCAGCCATTCCTAGCCCAGGAGGAAGTTGGGTGAAAATAAAAGCCTCAATGACATACATGAGTTCCTATGAGAGCTACATGGTAAAATCAGCAGAAAAAAAGCCCAAATACGAATCCCATGAGGTTGAAAGGCATGTGTTCTAGACTTTGCTCTAAAAAGGATTCCATGAGAATATTCTGGGTAAAATTATATCCCATGAAATAATCACCAGACATGAAAATTCCTGTAGATTAGTTGGGCAAAATTATGACAATGAATGACGTTATTGCCTTTGCCAACTTAGAAAGAAATTATTAACGAGGAATTTCATGTATATACTTTAAAAGTTCCCATTTTACCATTAACAAGTAAAGGAAAACCAATCTGAGGTCTTTAAGTAAAAGTCCAATAAGAAGAATTTCCTGTACTGAAGTATGTAGAATCTTAACATTGCTTACTTCAGTCCATCAAATCAATATCAGAATAAAAGTTCCGAAGAAATGTGGATTTTGTAGCCTTCATGAGCAAAAAGAGGCATTTCAGGGAGGTTGAGTTTTCAAATGATGCTCTCTGGCAGATCTGTTGGCACAACAAAATGGTAACTTGAGGGCCCAGGGGAGGAGGGGCTGAATCTCTCCTTCAGTGGATCAGAGAAATGAGCTCCTTGGCTCAAACATCAGGAGGGAAACATTTACCTGGAATATTTCTGCTTCTCAAGGAATTCCAACCTGTCAGTAACTTGGACTGAATCAGGGCCAGGAGGGGAAGAAACCTCACTCTGTGGTCAAATGAGCCGTGGGATAACTTCAGCTCCTCCTGAGTTCAGCATTGACCAGACAACTAGGTTACCCCTCATTGCTGCCTATGTTTCTTTTTTCCCATCCTTTTTTGGTTGGGGATAAAAAAAAGATTTCAAACATTGAGTGTAGTGACTTGAATTTTAAATATCCAAACCTCTGTGTGTGTGTGTGTGTGTGTGTGTGTGTGTGTAATATTAAAAACCATCATAAAAGTCACCATTGGGTTTTTTTCTTTAGTTTCATCTTGTTGTTTTCCAATGGAGATAAATGAAGCTGTACAAAGCCTTGTGCTTGAAGGGCCACTATAAAACTGTGAGTGTGTGAGCTCTCTGTCCAGAATCATTTATTCTCTGTGGGCCCTAGTGACAAATACAATCCAATGAGCATTTTCATATGTTATTGCTCTGAGTGATGATTAATTTTATGCATCAGCTTGGTGAAACCACAGTGCTTAGATATTTGGTCATAGTCTAAACGTCACTCTGAAGGTATTTTTTTGGATGAGATAATGTTTACATCAGTAGACTTTGAGTAAAGCAAATTCTCTTCCATAATGTGGGTGGACCTCATCTAATCAAGCCCTAAGGAAAAACACTGACTTTCCCTGAGAAAAAAGGAATTCTGTCTATAGATGGCCTTTGGATTCAAGCTGCAATGTCGGCTCTTTCCTGGCTCTCTAGCCTGATGGCCTTCCCTGCAGATATCAGACTTGCCAGATTTCACAATTGCATGAGCCAGTTTTTTTTTTTTTTTTTAATAAATCTCTCTCTGTTTCTATCTTTTTCTTTCTATGTACACACATCCTATTGGTTCTGTTTCTCTGGAGAATCCTGACTTGTACACCGGGGTAGGATCAACAGTAGTAGATGCTTGTGTGGAGGAGTGAAAGCTGGGGCAAGTATGTGGCCTAAGGTTTTATTCTTAATTTCTTGATAGTCTAAATACAGCAATTTTCAGACTATAGTGTAATCATTCCAACCACATGGGAACAGAATAAGAAGTGATTTCCTGGGCCCAAAATCAGAGATTCTGTTCTCTGAGACCCAGTAGGTCTGAGATGGGGTCTTCTCTACCAAACACATTGAGATTTTTCCAATGCACTTGTTCTATGACATTTAGTTAGAAACCTTGGCCACGGGAGTTTCACTTCCTAAGACAGGTGCTATGGTCTGAATGTTTGTATCCTCCCAAAATTCATATGTTGAAATCTTAATCCCCAAAGTGATGTATTAGGAGATAGAAACTTTGGAGGTCATTTGGGCTTGAGGATGGGGTCTTCATGAATGGGATTAGTGTCTTGTAAAAGAGGTCCCACCATTCTCCCTATCACTTTCCACAAGGTGTGAACACAGTGAGAAGTCAGGAATCTGCAGTCGAGAATCTGACCTTCCTGGCGTTCTGATTTTGGACTTCTGGTCTCTGGAATTGTAAGAAATAAGCTTCTGTTGTTTATAAGCCACCCAGTCTTCCCATGGCATTTTGTTACAGCAGCTCAAATGGACCAAGAGAGCAGGGTAAGGAATCATGCATTTTTGGAGCAAGGCTTTTGGAACAATAAAGGATTTTCTGAAGTTTGAGGGGAGTGATGGCAGAATAGAATGGATCTTTTTTTCTTTTTCCTCTCCTAGATTCTAATTCATACATTTTAAGGCAAGAAAAATATACTTTAAGGGTAACATAAATAAGATTCTGGACTCCTTGACACTTGAAGAAACACATTGAAAATCATTTAATTTGCACGGATTGTTTACATCATCACCCAGGACAATTTCTCCCACAATTTACTAATTCTTTCTAAATCATCCATGATAGTTTCAGCCTGAGCACTTCTAATAGGAAGATACTGAGCACCCCACAAGCAGTGTTCGTGTTACGTATTCTTTCTGGAATCATTTACTCACTAACCTACCAAATATCTATCAAGCATGCACTGTATCTCAGGCATTGTGGAAGACATGAGGAAATAAGAATAAAACAGTTCTCATTCTTATGGAGTTCATCACTAATTAAAAATATAAAACAGGGCACCTGGGGGGCTCAGTTAAGCATCTGACTCTTGATCTCAGCTCAGGTGTTGATCTCAGGGTCGTGAGTTCAAGCCCTGCTTTGGGCTTCTTGCTGGGCTTGGAGTCTACTTAATATAGATTCATATAATATTATTAATATGATATTTTATTATCATATATTATAATATATCTTATATATAATATTATAATGTTATTAACACATATTAATAAGTCTATATATAAAGCATTTTACACAAACACATATAAATCACAATAGAGTTCTTCTAAGTAAGGCTTTAAATATGCCAGTTCATTTTAAGAGGTAAACATATTTAATTAAGCGGTAAACTATCTACTAGCATGGATTTTGAGATAAGACAGACCTGAATTGCTAGATGTTATTGACTTGGTTGAGTGACTTACCTCTCTAACCTGGAAAATGGGGATGATCATAACCTCTTCCTCACAGTAGAGAGAATCAGGATTAACCAAGATAATGTCTGCAAAGCACTCACACAATGTCTGCAATACATTGAGTGCTTCATAAATAACTATTAAAAATTCATGAGCAAATGGCAATTTTCAAGTGTTATGGAAAGGAAAGAAATTAACATTTATTGAGAGTTTATTATATTCCACGCATCGTATACAAGGTGTTTTACATGCATAATACAATCAAAATAGAGGTACAATTTATGCTGTCCTTTAAAAACTTTAGAAATAACTGACATTTTTTTCTAGACTGAGAAGGAACTAAAAGACATTAGGTTTATTAATAGAGTTTCATGAATTCACTGAAACATACTGAAGCTTTTTTAACCTATCACAATTATTTTATTATACAGAATAAAATGGTGATGCCCTTACATTCATTTTTATAGCATTGATTTCCCACATGTCAGTGTAGCAACAGAGATCTGTCCCCAGGCTGTGAGGAAGCCTTGTGAGTTGTCTTTCCCAGAAACAGCCTAACTTTGTCCTGAACCATCTGCCTCTCCAAGTACTACTTATAGCCAAAATATCACAATTTCTTGTGCACAACGCAAGTAGAGTATGGAGCCATGGAACTGAGTGATGGGTTTCTAACTGGGCTAAAAAATTCCAACCTACACTTGCAACATTAGAGAAACCATCTGCTTCTTAATTTAAATTCCCAGCCGGAGACACTACTCCTTACCTAATAAATATTAATTGGAGCCTGCCAGATTCAAAGCAAGGATCATCTCTGTGTTTGTATTTTGGTTATTTGATTCATAGCCCAAGGAAAATCTCTTGATTCTGTGCATTATTATATCACTGTTAATTCTACATTCATTCATGTAATCGTCCAATCATTCAAATATCTATGCAATAAATAATGCCCATCACTCACTATGTCTAAAGCAGTCTGCGGTGCACTACTGAAATACGGTGCTGTTCCTCGAACAGCAGCACTCACTATTACATAAACAGCAATAAACTTTTGATATTTGTTTGCATGTGTATTGTGATTCTATTTTCTCCAAAAGCAGAACAAAACCAGATTAAATAGCTCAAAGTCTACTTTGGATCTACTTTTCCTTCTTTTCCTTGCATGCAGGAGATCTGCTAACATCTGTTTGATGGCTAGATAGTGATTAAGAAGAAAACTTCAGGAAATGTTTTGATTCCTCCATTCATTTGTTTATTCACCAAATAGCTACTGAGTGTTTTCTAAGGGCCAGGCACTCTCCTGGACACTGAATATGCAGCAGTGAATAAAGGATCTGATCACTAAACTTTTGAAGTTAACAGCCTTGGGGCAACCTGGGTGGCTCAGTGGGTTAAGTGTCTCACTCTCGATTTCGGCTTAGGTCATGATCTCACTGTTTCTGGTTTCAAGCGCACTGGCAGCACAGAGCCTGCTTGGGATTCTTTCTCTCCTCTCTGCCCCTCCCCAGCTCACGCTCTCACTCTCTCAAAATAAATAAACATTAAAAAAATTTTAATAAAGTTAACAACCTAGAAGGACAGATGGAACATAAGCAAGGAGAGAAGTAAATAAATATAAGTATCTAATGAGTATTCTGGGGAAATAAGATGCTATGATAGAGAAGAGATAACCTCCCATTAGCTAGACAGGTCAGGAAAGGCCTCTCTCAGGAGGTGACATTTAAACTTAACCTTTAAAAATAGGAAGACGCTGAAACTGTGAAGATGTGCTGAGGGAGCATGTGTAAGGGGAGGGATGAAAGGTGTGAGCATGTTTGGATGCAAGGCAGGGGCCGGGCGTGGATGCAAGATACAGTAAGAGTGAAGAGCAGGTGTGAAGGCTGAATGGAAAATTAATGAGCTCTGAAATTTATTGCTATTTATCCCTCTTCTAACATGCTCACATTTGTCTGTGATTGTACAACTTCAATAAGTAAGGATATTTCTGTTAATTACAAAGGGGTGAAAGCTTTTCAGGCAATGGTATCCTGGCTTCCATACTCCTGTTAGTACCATTGGTCTAGGTAGAGACTTCCTTTTCCAGGGCACCTGCTGTATGTAGGACTGAGTGATACATCTGTAGGATGCAGCCTTGGTTTAGAGCTTGCTCTATAATTCTTTATTGAAGCAGTATTCTTGGCTTCGCTTCAGAAGGAAGCTTTACTCTTTTTGCTCCAAGGCCACTGACAACATTCTCATAAGGTCAGAGCCGCTGTAATGGAACTCCATCCTGAAGCAACAAAACACAAAGTTTACATTTGTTTGTATTCCAGGCTTCTCACAACAGACTCTTGTCCAAAACTGTCCATGCTCTGTATTAGCCAGCAATTGGCTCTCTAGGTCTATAACCTCCTGGTGAGTGGATCTTAGCTGGATGGACTGCTCTCTCTTCCCATTTGTTCCATGCCTGTACTCCCTAATCACTGCAGTCTCGGTGTTCAGTCCTTGCCCTTTTCTACAGAAAATGGATTCCTTCAAACTGAGAGAATTGGCAGTTACTGCCTGACATCCCACAATCCTGCCCATTATTCTGAAGACTAGAATTTGGCTTATAGTTTCGCTCCACTGGCAATATGATCAACTCTTTTGTTTCCTTAATGACATCATGAACTTAATCCAGAAAGTTCTGCTTTATAAATCTATTACAGTTTAATAGATTTTTGCCTATTTAGTTGGTTGCATAAGCAAATCCTCCCTTTTGCCTGAAACATCATCCCCTGCATATAGAAATTCTAGCCACCTCTCCTGTAAAGTTTTCTGGAACGTCACAGTGCAGTGTTATCTCCCAAACTTGAATGCCCATAGCTCTTTTCAGAACTGACATTCACCTGGTAGCGAATAGACATTTTAAAACATGATCCCCAATCAGACCATAAATGCTAAAAATATAAGACTATAGAGCCCCTTCTCTGTTTTGCTTAGCATGCTCTTATATAGATTAGATGCTCAATGGGAGACCTAGCTTCACCGTACTGATGTAAACATCATGTGCTTTTTCAAACCAAAATTTTCTGCAGAATTTTTGCCAGTGAGTCAGTTCCATGTAGAGTAAAGACCGTGGGGTTTTGGTTCAGACAGACCTGACTGAAAAACACCCTCTCTGCTCATTAGCTAGGTCATTTTGAGAGAGGCATCTGTTTGCATGCCCGTGGGCATTTGCAATCCTTTTTAAACTGGGGAGACTATCCAGTCCTGAGAGTCTATGTAAGAGTTATGAAACTTCTTTCTACTGGAGAGCTGAAGAAGAGCAAATACTTTTTTCCTGCTTCCTCCTGTCCAGCAGCCAGTGCATGGGTTATTGGACACTCTCATCTACAACTTTGAGTCTTCAGTGAGTGCCACCAAGATGAAGGAACAGTTAATGATTAATTCATTGCATAATGTCCAATAACAGGTGGGGTGGTTGTCCAGAACCGAGGGGCACAAGTGTTGAGAAAGTGTCGAGCAGAGGAATACCCCCTGTTTTGTGGGGGAGCCTTTGCTATGGGCCCTCTGTCTAGACTCTGTTGACTTCTGTCTATTTTCTGGGGAACTTTCTCCAGCTTTCTTGCCAATTACTTTGCTGGTTAAGTTAACCAGAGTTGGCCTCCTGTGCTGGCAACTGACAACCTTGATTGAGATATCTGCATAGAAAAAAGAATATCTTCCTCCTTTCTATATAAATAAAATGCTATTTCTAAAATATATAGCAGACACCTGTAACATAGCAACAAATCAATAGTTAAATATTTTTCAAAAATATCTTCAGTTGTGTTATTATTTGTCAGTTTCTATGCCCTTACTCAAAATAACTGCTCTGTAAGCATCAAATTGATATCTTAGGTAATTTTTTTTTAATCCTTGAGTTATTTCTTTAAGATGATTCGATCACCTCTTCCCACCTTTGGCTGGAGCTGGCTTGTTTTATGGAAGCTGCTTGGCTGCACCTGCTGCTGGACCACCTCCACACACACACACACACCCCTCCCCACCCCAGCCGACCAGGGCCAGGGAGCTGGACTTCTATGGCATCATTGTCACTGCCCTGTCCTTGAATATTAATCATTGCCTGGAAGTGATACTAATGAAACCGTTAAACCTGGGCTGCGTGACTAGGGCAGGGAATCCATATCCAAGGATTTCTTGATGTCTTCTCAACTCCCTCATCTGACAGCAAACCATCTTTCCTCTCATTGCCCACATTGCTATCTCTATGCCACTCAGGGATCATGGAGGACCTCCTCTTGGATTTTAGTTATTTTAGTTTTAGTTCTTATCTTTTTTTGACTGAACTGTAATCTCTTTAATGTTGGGTGTCTGGCTGTATCTGTGATACATACAAATGCATATGTACAGTGACTAGTGTACATTGTTGGCTGAATACATTAATGACTGCTTATGAATTAATAGGATTAGAAATTACAGAGGAAGGGCACCTGGGTGGCATAGTTAATTAAGTGTCTGATTCTTGATCTCAGCCCAGGTCATGATATCACAGTTCATGAATTTAAATCCTGCGTTGGGCTCTGTGTTGATGGCTCAGAGCCTGCTTGGGATTCGGTCTCTCTGCCCCTACCCTGCTTGTGCTCTTTTAAAGTTTAAATAAACTTTAAAAAATAAAAATACAAACAATAAATTACAGAGGATTATGCTGAAGGGTTGCTGGAATGCTCAGCATATTTTCTAAGTTTTTTCCCCTTAACATGAGATTGTCTAGAAATCTGGATATGTCTCTGCATAAGCCAATAAATTAGAAAATTCAAATTAAACTTTCAAATCTTTAGAAAAATGTAACATGAACTTTGAATTATGAAAAAATTAGTGTCTGAATGTTTTTTGTAATTCAAAAAAAAATACTGATCAATATAGTCAAATCCTGTCCCTGAAAAAAAAAAACACCATGCCCAGATGAGATTTGGCAATGAATTTTGATGCCATTGTTTATAGAAGATAATATTATCTACATAGAAAAATGCTCTAAAATATGAGAAATAAAAACATAGTTTGGAATGTTGGCTGAATACTAGGTCAATCTGCAAAACTAAAATGCATTTCTAGACACCAGCAACAAATATGTAGAAGCTCCATGAAGAATACTGCATGCAATAACAAAAGAAATTAAAGTGTCTAAGGAAACTGCTAACGAAAGATGTTTCTTTGCAGGAAATTAACAGAAAAAGCTTAAAGGCGACCTGCACAAACGGGAGGTATTTCATGGTCATTCATAAACACGGTTGACGAGATTGCAATTGCCATGTCTCCCTTGGATGGCTTCATAAATTTCATGCAACGCCAATGTCAATCCAACCATAGGTTTTGAGGACAAGCTGACTGTAAAAGTTATATAAAACAGCAAACTCCAGCAATAGGCAGGGCATCGAAAGAAGAATAAGATCACCCATTGCTTAGCCTGAGTTCTCTAGATAAACTGATGTGCTAATGCTATATTCATGGATCTAATCCCAGAGAAGCAAGCCTGAGGGGAAAATAACAGAGTGGGCAGGCAAGAAGTGAGGCCCATACAAGAAAATAAAATAGTAATAATAATAATATAATAATAACAAAACGCACAATAATATTTGGTAATGGAGTGAATCCACAGAGGCTGAATGAATGCAGTGGGCTGACTAAGAACAGTGAATTCTAGAACAATTCTTGGGGTTCAGAGGAAAGAAGATTTTTTTTCTGCAGGCCCTTTCACATGTTCTATCTCACAGCGGTCAAAGATATCTCCACGCAATATTAACTCCCTACGCATATTGGTTGTGTTACCTGGTTCTTCTGGGCACTCCAGATCCCACAACTGGGGACAGCAATCACAGCATGAGTCACAGTTTGGGGTGAAGCAAGCAGGTGCAAGCCAACAGTCATCCCAGCCTGCCTGATGCAGAGGCCACCACCTCTTACTTTGGAAAATGATTTTTCACTATCTTGCAAAGTGGAGCATTTGTATATCCATTTGTATGGCCCTTGACCCTGCGTGTAAGTGTAAGAACACTTGTTCTTGAGAATCGAGAATCATGTCAAAGATTGTACATAAAAGGAATTTTCATGAAAGCAAACAATGGAGACAATTCCTAAGGAATGGGGAAATAAAGTTCAATATATTAACACAATAGAAAGAGAAAATGAACGAATGATAGGTATATACAACTTCATAGATAAAAATTATAATTATAATGAAGAATATAAGCAGTTTTTAGAAGACTGCATATAACATGATACCAGTTTTACAAGTCTCAAAACAAGCTTGTCATAGGAAGTACATGGAAACACTATGGCTATAAAACAAGTGAATGATAGATTCTGGATAGTCTTCACCTCCCAGGAAGATAAAAGAGCGATGGGGTATGGAGGTAGCAGGTAGGCAGCTACACATGAAGGTGTTTGGTAACATTGTAGTCCTACAGATGAGGGTTGCTTCTATGGTGTTCAGTTTGTCACTGTACCTTAATACTGACAAATAAATGTGTATATTTTATTTTCTGGAGGACACTGAAGAGGACACCTTATGAGGCATGCAATGGACTCCTGGTTGTGTCTTTCCATTCTTTTCTGCCCTCTTCCCAGTATAGTTTGCTACGGCAGTTCTATTAGTCTGGGCATCACACTTTGGAAAGCACTGCTTCGATGATAGTTGTCACACTGGTAATACAGGCAGTCTATATAATAATGCAATTCCATGCCTTCTGCATTTCTTATCCCAGGGGAGGGTGCAAACATCTTCCAAATTGTGTGAGTGAGAAACATGGGTACCATTCATGACTCCAGTCCTACCCTCCCCATCTTACTCTATTAAATCATCAACTCCTCTCAATTAGAGCTACTTAGTATCCATTGAATCTCTCCATGTTTCTCCATCCTCAGTGTTACTCCTCTAGACAGGATAACCATCATTATCACACTTAGCTCCCCCAGATCATTGCAACATAACAGCTCTCCATCATCTTCTGTCCCCCAAATATTTTCCCCCAAACACAAACCTCATCGTGTTGCTCTTACTGAAAAGTTTCCTCATTAGCCTGAGGATAAAATTCAAATTCCTCAAAGTGTACCCTCCATCTCTGCTCATTTATCTGGCCCTCGTACATTCTCAGGACTCCCTTGTCAATATTACTGTTTTATTACTGCCAGGTATTATAAGCTTCGGACATCTATGTTTCTTGCTTGCTGTGGCGGCACTTCCTAGAACGCCCTTCCTGACTAGGTTCCTCCCTGCTTCTTAGGACAACACAAATTTTGTTCACCTCATAATGGTGGCCTGTACATGGTCCCATGCAATTCACACTTATTCTTATCATGTATTTATTGCTGGATTTAGATCTTAAGAGCCCCAGGCACTATAAAGTCTACATCCACCCACAGCTATCGTGTAATTCACAAGATGAAAATGATACCGAATCATAAGATAGGTGTATGCAAATCTAACAGAATGTTGATTTTTCCCAGGATGACTATGAGCTGGTTATTTTGAAACATCAACTACACAATTAGGAAAAAACCATGTGCCTATATTGCTATGACTTTATAAAAACTGGTCTTTTAATTAATTCATTGTTGCATGTGTTTATTGTGTTTTGAAACTGTCTGTCTTTCTATATCGCTCTACCTTGAGGGTATGGATTATGCTTTGTTAACTACTAGACCCTCAGGGTCTGTCCCTGCAAAGCTGCACCACGCACATTTGTTAATGGAAGGGAGGAATAAATGAGGAAATGAATGGCCACAGAATGTCATTCTTCTTGCCCAGCTGCTAATTACCAAGTGGCCTGTCCCATTTTTCTATTTGGCCTTACCCTTCTCAACATATACTTTGTGTATCAGAATCCAGCCATTAAACTAAATGAGTAGACAATTCTTCCATGACTACTTTTTAAATAGTCTTGAGAGAAGTCTCCTAAATGTAGTTTATTTCAGTCATTAATTCAAAAGTGACTTCTAGTTCTCCAAAATTAACAAAAAGCCATCAGAGATTAAACACCAGATGACATGTACACCTAATCTTTAATTTTATTTTCTAAATAGACAATATAAAGGTATTATTTTTCAATTTACTATAGAAGTTAGTTATCTACTGATGCGTAACATATCGTTGCAAATGTAGCAGCTTAAAAAGCTTAAAATAACAAACTGAAAAAAAAATGTCACTTTCTGTGAGTCAGGAAAGAGGGCACCTAGTGAAGTAGTTTTGGCTCAGGATCTCTCATGGGGCAGCAAGGTGTCAGCAAAGGTGTCGGTCATCTGAGACTTAACTGGATTTGGAGGACCCATTTCTGAGCTCACTTACGTAGCTATTAATAGAAAGCTTTGGTTCTTTGACATGTGGGCCTCTCCATAGGACTTCTTATGAAATGGCTTCCCCCAGATGATTAATGTGAGTGCAAAGAGGAGGGAAAGGTGAAAGAGAGATAGAAAGGAAGAGAGAGAAAAAGACAGAAGCCATAGTCTTCTATAACCTTATTTTAGAAGCAGCATACCATCAACTATATTCTACTGGTCACACAGACCAAACACTGATGCAAAGTGGGAAGGAACCACACAAAGGTGTGAAGACCAGTGTGTGAAGTTGTTGAGGAGCACTGTGGGGACTGCACAGGAAGGAGTTTAAGCAGGAATTTGGCATGTTGTGACTTATTTCTAAAACGATCATTCTGGTTGTGTTTTGAAAAGTAAAATGGAGATCGAGATTGGAAACATGTAGATCAGGTACTAGGCTATCAATATTGAGGAAATAGATAATAGTTGGAAGCCATTTTCTGAACTTACTAAGTTGAAAAAAAAAAACCTTCTTGTGAGGTAAGGCGGGTTTGCAAGGCAGGGGTCTCCCGCTGTCAGATGGTGATGGATGTCTACCCCCCACTCATATCAGGAGTGACTTGTCTCCTTATGCTGATTGTACCTTGTGAAGGCAATTATAGGAATTTCTTCTTTTGTGTTTATGGAAACAAATATTACATTTCCTGAGAAACCTGTTTTACTTCCCCTCAAGAAAACAGGCTATTGAAACTTGCTCACAAAGAACTAACCCTTGCCTTTGCTATGCTAAAAACATTGCCTTGTATTTGAATGCTGAAGATACCTTTCTTCCCCATATGATAAGCATCTAAGTCACCTACATCAATCACTATTGATAAAGATTATGCATGAGTCTTCTACCAATCTATGTTCTGGGAAATTTTTCCATACCAAAGAATTTGTCATCAGAAATCATTGTCTAAGGCAATTGCCACTTCTGTTTTGTACCCCATACATTTTTTTTCAATAAATAAAGCTGACTTTCTGGTCAGTGCAGAGATGCCTGCCTGGTGATCAGAAGGAAGCTGAGGCTCTCTCACTCCCTTTCACTGACACTGTCCATCCTTCAGGGAGCCCTGGACCTGCTGGAGCTGGACTCCAGCAGATAATAAGTTGTTGCTTGAACAAAGGTTATAGAAGTGATGGTATTAATAACTCACCAAGCTTTATGCATATTTTGAAGGTTTAACCTGAAGGATTTGCTGATGAATTGGATGTGGAGTGTAAGGGAAGTGGAGGAATTAAAGGCAATGCCGGAATTTGGCCTAAGAAATTGAATAGATGGTGGCAACATTTATTAAGAAGGAAAAGATTGGTAGAGGGACCAATTTGGAACAGGAGGAGGAATTGAGAATTCTGGTTGAAATACATTAAGTTTAACACGCCCATTAAATATTTAAGTAAGCAGGACAGTTTGTTGAATTTACAAGTTCGATTTTCAGGGAAGAGGTTGGGGCTATAAATATAAAAATGGGAGTCCTAAGGACAAAAAAAAAAAGGGAATCCAAATAATATAAACATGATCATCTTAGTAAATATGGTATTTAAGAACATGAGATGGAGGAGATAATCTAGCAATGATTAGAGAGAGAGAAAAGACAAAGGTTAAATAACAGAACTCTTAGAAATACATATATTTGGAGATAAGAAAGGAGAGAAGGATGTGATGATGTAGAAGACTATCAGGGGACTGCAGTGTGCTGGAAGTCAAGAGAAGATATATTCCCTGGAAGCAGACTGGTCAGATAAGTCATTTGCAGCTGATGGGTCATATAAGATGGGAATGAAAATTGACCATGAGATTTGGCAACGTAGAGGTTATTGCTGACCTTGCAGAGCAGTTACAGTGAAGACAAAATCCAAACTGGTGTGTCTTTCAGAGAGATTTGCAAGAAAGGAAGGGGGGAAAGAAATTTTGTGAAAACAATAAGGAAGCAAAGCACTGGGCCAGTAGCTGAAGGATGATGGATAGACAACATGGAAGAATATCTAAAGATTAGAGATTATTGTAGCATATTTAAATCCCAATCATAACAAACCAGTTAAGATTGGAACAGATGAGGATAAAGTACAGCAAAGTGTACCTGCAGGAGAAAAATCCAACCACAAATAAAAAATGAGATCAGTTTGCAATGTTATGTGTTTTTCCTCAATCAAATTGAACTGTTACTTTCTGATTCCACATACTATATACAGGTTTCTCTCTCTATTCTTTCTTTGACAGCATTTCTTGTACTTGGAATGAACTTCCTCTCTTTTTAACCTGAAAAAACATCTGTTCTCCAAGATCTCAAAATTCATCTCTTCTGGAAAAAAAAAAAAAAAAAAACCTTACACGAGGCTGAATATATCTACCCAAATAGGTTTACATCTTATTCTCCAGAACTTAATCTCCAGAAATGTCTCCTTATATGGCAAAAGGAATTTGATAGAAGCGATTGAATTAGGATCATACCGTGATCCTTAAATTAAGAATCTTGAGATGGGTAAATTATTTAAGCCAGTCTGTTGTAATCAAAATGCTTCTGGTAAGAGAGACGCAGAGGTAATCATAGAGATATGATGGAAATGGGGATTGGAGTCATGTGATTTAAAGAGTGAGAAAGAGCCCCACACCAAAGAATATAGGCAGCCTCTAGAAGCTGAAAGGCAAGGAAACACAGTCTCCCTTCAGAGTTTCCAGAAGGAATCAGCCCTGCCAATATCTTGACATTAGGCGGTGAAATGGACTTCAGACTTCTGAGCCCCAGAACTGTAAAAGAATAAATTGTGTTGTTTTAAGATACCAGATATGTGGTAATCTGTCATAGGAGAAATAGGAAAATAATGAAGGCCTCCTCTCAAAAGCTCTTCCTTCATCTGGCTTCTTCATCTTCCTCTTATGTCATTTGGAATTTATTTTACAAAACCTTTACTGACTTGCAATTTATATACCATAAAATTAAGTATTTAAGTGTACAATCAAAGAGTTTTAGTAAATTTACCAAATTGTGCAGCTCTCACTGTAAACTAGTTTTACTTGTCACCCTAACATGATCCTTCACAGCTGTTTCCAATAATCCTAATTCCCAGCCTCAGCTCCACGTAACCATTAATCTACTTTCTGTCCCTGTGGGTTTGCGTTTTCTGGACATTTCATGTACATGCAATCGTAGAGCATCTAGTCCTTTCTGCCTGGCTTCTTTAACCAACTGCAATGTTTTTAGGGTTCATCCATGTAGTAGTACATATCAGTACCTTGTTCCTTTTTATCATTGAATATTATCCCACTGGGTGGCTATTCCACATTCTGTTTGTCTATTTAAAGGCTGAGAGGCATTTGGGTTGCTCACATAATACTTGAATATCCATATCTTCATATAGTATTTTGTACCTACTGCTTTGTGATATATTATGGTCGTGAACAGGGGAAGAAGTGTATCTGATTCACTTTTCTATGCCCACAGCCTATACCTGTATCTGGCAAATTGTAGGTGTTCAGTGAGCAGGAGGGAGTTGTCATTGTGTATTGTTTCCATGACCCGTCCTGCTAATTCTGCTAGAGCATCAGTAATTACAGTCCATGTGACCTCTAAACAGGCAGCCTTCCCATCTCCAGCATTGACTCTTTCTAGCCGCTTTCCAGTTTTTTTTAATGCTGTCCTTAACGACTGTCAGGCTGTAGCAGTCCTAGTTTTGCTCAAAACCTCCTTTTCCATTTCCTCAGGGCAAAGGGCAATGGACTTCGCAGAGTTAAGGTCTAGATATGGGCTTTGGAGCAAGAGCAGTTTCCTGAGCAGAAAAGTTACCTATCTTTTTCATGCCCTTTTGCTCAACTACATTATGGATCTATGTAAAGAATAATAACAGTAACAACATAAAAATAAATGGAAAACCCTCAGTCTCAAGAGTTCCAAGCATTTAAGGAAAGAAAAAGGAAAAAAAGATCTGTGAGGTAAAGTTAAATTCCTTTAGATGTTTCCAACATTCAGCTTTAAATCCCAATGATCAGCAAAAGAATATTGGCGTGTGATTCCTAGGAGCCTTCGATGAATACCCCTTTTTAAGGATTTAGTTTCTCTTTCACAGCATTTTAGTAATCACTCATGCTGCTATGAAAATCGGATAATGGCCCACAATACATCCTGAATTGAAAAAGAACGCAAGGGGAAATAAAGCGAGAAAACCCACAACACGCGGGTATTATCAATTCAGGCTGACTCAGGCTGCGCAGGTGGAATCAGTCTTAATTCAAAGGGCCCTCTCCTCAGAGATTGAGGCAAGTGATACTTTTCTTTGTGGCCTTTCAGAGCTTTTCATTCCACACAATCATAGCACACACCAAGTTTGAAAGCTGAGCTTTCGGAAATATGTAACAGGACATTGAAATGAGAAAAGGGAAAGAGGCAGAAAGACATTTTATTGAAAAGCATATTGTAGAGCTTAGCTTAAAATTGGACACTTGCCTTTGATGGGTCTGCTTTTAAAATAGGAAATTGATTTTCAGTTAACCAACTGAAAGAAAAATGCACTGCCCATACTCTCGCTCTTAATTCTGCAGGCAGTCCTTCCTTCCTCACTGACTTTCCTAGTAAAGGAATTTGAATACTTTGCAAATAGAAAGTGCACAGGGTTGAGGCATGCTGTGTCCTGAGCAGTTCAGTCTAAATTTATGTTGCTGTACCTTCTGTTTTCCCCAGGACTGGGAAAGAACACTTCCGTGGAGACGGGATGCAGTTCAGAAAAAAACTGCGTGTGCAGACAAGGCAGCTCTTTGAAATGTGACAATGTGTAATAAGTGAATTATGTTCTAGTATATAAAACGTGACACGTGTGAATTAATTACTGATACTAACTTGATTTACATTAAATTGCCAGTGATTTGTCATTTTAAATTATCTATGAAAAAATTATATTGGTTTATGATCCATTTCAAATGAGGAACTTTAAGTAGACAAGATAGTGTTGTGGAGTAGAAATACCCAAGGGAGATTTGGTTGTTTTCCACATTCTATCACTATCAGTCTATGATCACAGGGACAGTATCTTTCTTCTTAATTTTCTCAGTGTCTCGCATAGTGCCTGGTATGTATTAGACCCTCAAAGGATATTTGTTGAGTCAGTGGTTGGATGAAGAGTACATATTAGTGGATGTTTGATTTCACAAGGCTTTTGTTTCTGAATCAGAAAAAATGAAATAAAATGAAACAATGTTGATTCTATGTGTCTGACAGTGCCATCTAACTCCAGAAATCATAAAATGTAGAAATGGAGAGTCAACCCATTCAGGGAGCTTCTAATGCCATTCAAATAAATGGTCATCTTGTCTCTACTTAAACGTCACAAGTTACAGGAGACTAACCACCTCATGAGGAAGCCCACACCATATCTGGTTGGATTTCATTCTTAAAAATCCTTCACCTTATATTGACCTCAAATATAGCTGCCTATCATACAGCCATTCTTTCCTCAAGGGCAATATATGTGATAAGATGTTAAATGCAACTTTTCCCACTGTGTTAGAATTTTAGCAAAGACTCTAATAGTCAAGAACAAAAATAGCTGGTGCAAGATAAACCTATATCTTAACATAAGGTTACTTGGATCATGTATTCAGGACTTGCAATGGAATTGGCCCCAAACTAGTTCCTTCCACTTTGGCCCAACACCCACAACCTGGTAATATAAGCAAATCTAGGAATACAAGAGATGAAAAGATGGATAATTTTGCAATGCCAGTTAAATGATACATCTCAAGAGTGATTTAAGTAACTTCCTTTAACAACCTATTGTCTCAACTAGGTACATGCTTTAATCAGCTGGGGGTTACTATGACCCATGTATGTGTTTAGACTAGAATTTCTTGAAATGGAGCTCAACCTCTAGGCAGGGAGTGCTGCTTATCTCCAAATGGCATTTCAGGAGCTACAAAGCATGTGATCAGGTGTTGAGGGGCAAGAGGAACACTATCTGGCTCTTGTGACTGAGAGACACAATGAGGCTGGTTATGGCAGCACCAAAGGAAACTGGTGGTTAGAGCCAACAGCCACCGAAGACACATCAATGATAGAAACAGTAAACAAGCAAACAAATAAACGAAAAAAAAGAATCCCATGTTTTCCTCTTTCTCCTATTTTTCATCTTCCCTCTAATGATTCCTATTGGCAGAATGTAAAATTCTCCAGTTAGCAAGGATGTCTGGTATAAACAGTTTAAGGAAATCTAGTCTTAGTTTTACAAAGGAGAGTCAAGAAAGGTGAATTTGGACATGAAAGAAAGTGATAGGTAAGTAAACCAGCACCATCTACTCCTTTGGCTGTTCAACAAACTTCCATATCCTCTTACACATAATTGACTCTAATTATGACAAAATAAAAATTATTTCTTCTGCCTAATAAGCTGCAACCTCTTTGGACAAATGAAGATGCTCTTGCCTTCTCTCTCAATAAGGCATGAACAAAATCACAAAGTGAGGTATATTTCTCTACCTTTAAAAAAATTTTTTTTAATGTTTATTCATTTTTGAGAGATGGACACAGAGCGCAGGAGGGGAGGGGCAGAGAGAGAAGGAGGCACAGAATCTGAAGCAGGCTCCAGGCTCTGAGCTGTCAGCACAGAGTCCAATGCGGGGCTCAAACCCACAAACTGTGAGATCATGACCTGAGCCAAAGTCAGACGCTTAACTGACTGAGCCACCCAGGTGTCCCTCACTATCTTTTTTTAAATGTTTATTTATTTTGAGACAGGGAGAGTTCACATGCAAGTGGGGGAGGAGCAAAGAGAGAGGAAGAGAGAAAGAATCCCAAGCAGACTCAGCGCCATTAGTACAGAGCCCGAAGTAGGGTTTGAACCCACGAACCGTGAGATCATGACCTGAGCTTAAATCAAGAGTTGGACGCTCAACCAACTGAACCACCCAGGTGCCCCACATTTCTCTTTTAATTCAGTTACAAAATTACTCAAATGTTCTTTAACCCGCATATTAAATTATGTAGATAACTATCACCAACCAATTGTATATGCAGTGATAGGTAAAAAAGCTAAAAAAAGGGAAAATTAGTATATTATTTATGTTAATCGATAAGAGGTATTCTCTACAATTACAATTGTGGCAATTACAGTGAGTATATGTATATATTTAATATAATCTTAATATTTGTATCATTTCTGCATCTAATCATGAGACTATAATTTCCTTTTTGTTAAAGAAAGTTCTACAAGATGCCCACTTTCCAACTTGAACAAATTTCAAGTCCAAGTTGTTGAGTTTGAATTAATCTGGTAAAGTGGCTCACAGAACTCAGAGAAACAGTTTATTTGCTCAATTACTGGTTATTAATGATTTTTATAAAAAGACATAATTTAGGAACAGCCAGATGGAAGAGATCCAGAGGACAAAGATGCATATGGGAAGGGCAAGAAGTTTCCATGTTCTCTCTGAGTGGGCCATTCTCACTACATTTCTACATGTTCAACTATGATAGGAAAAGATAGGATTCAGTAGGCAGTGAAGGAAAGATTAGGACCTGTGGTTCCTGGGTAGGGAAAAACACTGGTTTTGGAACAATGCTAGGAGTGTCTGATCACAGTAAACTCCCTCAGGCATAAAGTTCCTCTTAAGAATGTAACGGACACCACCTATTTCCGCTGAGGTTCCCCTCAGGAATTTGACCAAGACCTTACTGAAAAAAGTAGTAGACCATAAAATGTACAACCCACAAGGAATTATATGACTATAGACCATCTTCATACATTAAAAATGAGCCAATCATGAATGGACAACCCAGCATCTAGAGTTATCAAGCCTCTAAGGGTAGAACCTGAGAAGGAATGAAGGTGAAGAGAAAGGGGAGCAACCACAACCTTATAAAACAAGGACCCTTCCCTATAGTCGAGAGGATTCACTTTCGAATGTCCCCTCTCTGTAAAGAAAGCTTTCATACTAGTCTTCCTTTCTGATCTCATACTCTAATAAACTTTTGCCTGCTGCTCATTTTATTCTGTGTCCACCTCTTCATTCTTCAGAGGTGAGACAACAAACCCCAGATATTGAGGTAAAAAATTTTGCAACACAACTACCCAGAAGTCCTCCAAATCTTGTCTTTTGGGTTTTTAAGGAAGCTTCATTACATACACATGACTGATTAAACCATTTGGTCCTTTGCAAATGATACAGCCTCCAGCACCTCTCCCATTCCTGGAGGTCAAGGTGGGGGGGAGGGGTCTGAAAATCACTTCTAATCACATGGTTGGTTCCCCTGGCAATTAGCCCCATCCTTAAACATTTCCCGAAGTCACTTCATTTACATAAACTCAGGTGTGGTTGAAAGAGGGTTTTAATGCATATCAAGACATCTTTATAACTTTTATCATTTTATCATTTAAGAAATTCCAATGCCTCTAGGAGTTCTGTGCCGGGAATAGGGACAAAGACCAAATACATATTTCTTATTATAAATTGCAATATCAGGGCTGGGCAAGATGGCAGAGAAGTAGGGAGTTCTGTAATCTTCGCCCACCTGCATCTATTGAACTGAGAAGGACTGAAGGGACAATACTCTGATCTGCAAGCAGGGGAAGAGAAGAAACAGACTCCAGAAAGAAGACAACCTCAAAGATGCCTGAGTGAGTGACTGTGAACTGGGAAATTGGAGGACAGGCTGGGCCCTGGAGGTGCAGGGGGTGGGAGCCCCAATCCAACAAACGGAGAGCGCGCTGTGCCCGGGAGAGACAAGGGGAAAAGAAAGAGAGACTGAAAACGCTCATAGAACTGTCTCTAAAGAAGAGATATAAAACTCGCCCCAGGATGGAGAGAGATATTGTCACCCCTTATATAACTGCTGGGCGCGGGGAGAGAAATCCGTCCCATCTGGCTGGCGAATTCTTCCCTGGGTGCAGCGGCAGTGGCGCCCATTCCAGGTGGCACTGGGAAAAATGGCCCCCACCACCTGTGCGACCCGGGCTGGGAGGCTGGCTACTAGCGGGAGGGCATCTCAT
>CM053560.1:15321890-15338999 GCA_028646485.1 Cryptoprocta ferox
AGAGTGTCTAAAATGAACAACTCAAGAGACTATAGATGCTGGCGAGGATGTGGAGAAATGGGCACTCTCCTACACTGTTGGTGGGAATGTAACCTGGTACAGCCGCTCTGGAAAACAGTGTGGAGGTTCCTCAGAAATCTATCAGTAGAACTCCCCTATGACCCAGCAATAGCACTGCTGGGGATCTACCCAAGGGATACAGAAATGCTGATGCATAGGGGCACATGTACCCCAATGTTCGTAGCAGCACTTTCAACAATAGCCAAATCATGTAAAGAGCCTAAATGTCCATCAACTGATGAATGGATCAAGAAGATGTGGTTTATCTATACAATGGAATACTACATGGCAATGAGAAAGAATGAAATCTAGCCATTCGTAGCAAAGCGGACGGACCTCGAGGGTGTCATGCTAAGCGAAATAAGTCAGGCGGAGAAGGACAGATATCATATGTTTTCACTCATAAGTCTAACAGGAGAAACCTAGCAGAGGACCATGGAGAGGGGAAGGAGGAAAAAGAGTTAGTGAGAGGGAGGGAGACAAAGCAGGAGAGACTCTTTAATACTGAAAACAAACTGAGGGCTGAAGTGGGAGGGGGAAAGGGGAATGGGAGTGATGGTCCTGGTGGAGGACACTTGGGAAGAGCACTGGGTGTTATATGGAAACAAACTTGACAATAAACTATACATTTAAAAAAATAAAAAAGAATAAATCCACTTCTAGAAGGGAGGATGTCAAAGGGTTTAGGTACACATTAAAACCAAAATTAATATTAAATATTGTTTTTGGACCTTGTAAGTCAAATGCTTCTTTCACCCATTATTTTTCTTGAATTGTTCAAATTTCTCTTTAGAAAGTAATCATGAGAAGTTTATATAAATCGAACATCTATAATAAATTTAACATATCTCAAAAAAAATAAATTGCAATATCATGGGGCACTTGGGTGACTCAGTTCGTTAAGTGTTCGACTGCAGCTCAGGTCATGATCACATGGTTTGTGAGTTCAAGCCCCTCTGAGCTGTCAGCACAGGACCTGGAGGCTGCTTCTGATTCTGTATCTCTATCTTTCTCGGTTCCTCCCCTGCTTGCACTCTGTCTCTCTCTCTCTCTGTCTCTCAAAAATGAATAAAGATTAAATAAATAAATAAATAAATAAATACATTGTAATATCACAATTATTGAGTATAAGAGAGAGAAGCAGCTCCAACTTCTACCACTTGGTTCCCGTACTTGCATATTCTGGCTATGAACAAAATAGCACCATTATATTGATAGCTTATTTAGACCATAACTCATCCTCTAAAATATAGTGCAAACATTTCAAGATCTATTATTTGAGTCGATTTGTATTGTATTTGACTCTTCAGTAGGCCATTTCACCATTGTGTCAGGTTGGCTGCTTCTGGGTGATGGGGCACATTCATGGTAATGCCAGTAAATTCTGTGGGTGTGAGCCAGCTTCTTTATTGATTGGCATTGGCATGCTTCTTTATTGATTTGAGTTCCTTTATCAAAAGTAATATGGTAGGAGGTTTCATGATGATAAGTGAAATGTCCTAGGAGTCTACAGGTTGGCAGAAGGATTGTGGGCAAGGAAGGTAACGCATACCTGGAATTCATGTCTATTTTTGTAAAGAAGAGAATTTGTGGCTGTCTCCATGATGAAAGGATCCAGCAATCAGTTTATTATTAGGGGGCTGGTTTATGACACGTGAGGAATGGTGTCATCATGGAGACTTCAGTATTGGTGTCTGTTGTGGTCAAGATAGGCATTCACTACAGTCAGAAGACAAATTAACCTTGCTAAGGAAAAGTCAGTGTTTCCTCTTCCTTATTTTTCACTTCCTAGAATGCTGTTGGTATTTTTTCTATGTCTTCCTATGAAAACAAATTCATTGAAAACGTGTGTTTTTTAATTTCTTGTAATGTTTTTTATTTATTTTTGAGAGAGAGAGAGAGAGAGAGACCATGTGAGTTGGCAAGGGGCACAATGAGAGGGAGACACAGAATCTGAAGCAGTCTCCAGGCTCTGAGCTGTCATCAAAGAGCCTGATGTGAGGTTCAAACTCACTAACTGTGAGACCAAGACCTGAGCCAAAGTCAGACACTCAACCAACTGAGTCACCCAGGTGCCCCTAAAATATGTTTTAATGGACATTTGTTTTCTATGACATGTTTTCTTTGTGAGTAGAGTGACAGCAATTTGATTAAGCTGTAAGCTTGAGTCCCAGTCAGATGAGTTTTATTTTTGAATCAAATATAAAAAGTCTTTTAGAATCTGGGCTTGTAAAGAAACAATAGCGTTAGTATTCTTAATTATTGGCTGCTGTGTGCCTTTACTTCTTACAATATTATTCACTTAAACTGAGTTGGGTTTGCAATTTTTATTCTGTTTTGCCCTTTTCATCAGAAACAACATGACTGAGGTTTAACTAAAGTAGCTTCAGGGTATACTAGGCAAAGTTGAATTGACTTTGCACAGTTTGGGGTATTCAAGTCTTTGGATAATTAGCTATGAACAGCTAGTCCCTGGGGCTCTGGTCCATCAGGCTAGTTTTAAAGGTGTTCCTGTGTCAAAGGAAAACACCATGGGGCATAGCCCGTGTATTGCCTTCCACCATTTTGTGTTTCCCCAGGCTTTTAAAATAAACTCTAAATCCATATTCTATAGAAATACTTCCTAAAGAAACTTCCAGTATCTATGCCATTGTGTGCTCCTTACATGTAAGTATTTAGGATCTTTGTATATATTTACTGGGTATGTTTTTTTCTTCACCCATTGTTGTTGTTGCTATATTTATTTTCCCTATGCTGCCACTCCTAATTCTGGATTCTTTATTTATCCATTTGGCTTTTACTATTATGTGAGCTCTCAAGAATAGGGTTTTGGATAGCTAAAAATTGAAGCAAAGACTACTGGCTTCAAAATCAGTCACTTCACAATATCGGTCCTCATTTATGTTATACCAGATGACTAAATATTTGTTAAAAGGACTAATCTTTTAATGATAAACTGTCATATGTTAGCCTTTTTCATATGGGAGGATATAATTTTTGAAAAGGGGTCCATCAGGAATTTATGACAATGGATTTATAATTATTCATACAACTAATAGATTTCACTGTTGTCACTCTTCTTTGACTTTATTTATTTATTTATTTTTTAAATTTTTTAATGTTTATTTTTTTTTGAGAGACAGAGAGACAGAGTGTGAGGAGGGGAGGGGCAGAGGGAGAGGGAGACACAGAATCCGAAGACAGGCTCCAGGCTCTGAGCTGTCAGCACAGAGCCTGATGTGGGGCTCGAACCCACAAACTGTGAGATCATGACCCGAGCCGAAGTCGGCCACTTAACCGACTGAGCCACCCAGGCACCCCTCTTCTTTGACTTTTATACTTCTCTTGTTATCTTGATTTGATAGCACAAAAGAAAATTCAAGTGGAAGAGAAGGATCTGGCCAGAGTTTGAACTCGTATCTTTGGAGTATTTGCCTACAAAATATTGATATGATTTGGTGGGATGATCTCACCTAGGCAGGCTTTCAGGAGGCTTGTCTGGCTGACATAACATGGAATATCGATACCTTGTCAACCTGGTCTAAAGTTGTCAAGCAGAGAACTTAGAAGACCAAGTGACACAAGTTTCCATCTTAGAGCTTATGAGAGTCATTGAAGCTACTCTTGCAATCTCATCCCCTCTCCCACTGTCCACAACTATTTCAGGTGGACTGGAAATCAGATAAAAGGTTTTCTGATAACAGAAAAATATGTCTATACTATGCATTTTCATATTGATTTTATTTAATTGGGTATTTTATCATACACTGCTGTATTTTCTTTTGCTGTCTTATTTTATCAATAAAGCTACTAGCTGACCTAATGCATTGAATTTGGTTTATGTATATTTTGATTGCTTCTTCTCTCTCCACCTCTAACTTCTAAGTTATTATGAACTAGTCTGAATTGCTAATAAAGGGGAAAAATGCACTTCAGTTTATTTTCTCCCATCTAAGAACTCCTTAAGGGGAGATGTTATGTTTTATTCATCTTTGTATGTCTTAGGTTTATCATGAGCATAGTGCATATTAGGTACTCAACACCTACTCTTTGAATGGAAGGGAAAATTAAAACAAAAAACATGGATGGATATACATATGGATACACAAATATGCCTAAAATATGTCTATTTTAAATTATCAAAGACAGTCATGAAAATACAATTATGATAGAGGGCCTAGCCTTCCGGGACCTTGCAATGCCAAATTTGAATCTTGGTCCTCTCTGCTATCTGCCTTGAATAAAGACAATTGATGATGAACTGTGTCTATAAATAGGTGGTTATAATGTTGGCCTTGGTATGTTGGAATTAGAGAAGAGTAGGAAGGACTTGGGCTTTTGCCTTAAACAAAAGAAAGATAGGCTAGTTGTAATATGAATAGAGAAAGACATGTCTATGCATAAATTTAAATTGTGGGATAAGCTAAGAGCTGCTTTTTCTATGCAGAGAGACATGATCCTGTGCAGCTGAGAGTGAATTATAGGAAGCAGTTGGGGGCTTTAAAATCAGTATTTGCTGCCATACCGTGGAACTAGTAGCTTTGTTGCTGTAATTTGGAATTTTTGTCCTAAATCACAAAGATTCCTTTAACGTGTAAGAGTGTCTGTATTACAGGGGAATGGCTACCAAGGAATGTCCTGGTCACACCAATGACAGTGACCATATTTACTGATTTTATGCCATGTTTTAAGACATGCTCATCTTTTCAAAGGCTTACCACATTCTGATAGTTTGTTACTCCTGGCCAAGTGGCCATGTTAATAAGACCAAAATATTAACAATAATTTTGGGTGCTTAATCATACTAGGTGGAATGCCCAGAGTCACCCTAGAATTTGGAAAATCTACAATTTCCATTCTAACTTTGGTATGTCTAAGTATTCAATGGATGTACATAGAAAAAATTATGCCAATGGGCAGTGCTATAAAATGCCTGTGACAATAATTTTAGTGCATACCACCTATTTTCAGTTTTTCCTCATTCTTTTTCCTTCTATTTATATAGAGTTGTAATCTCCAACCTGCAGCACTGGCCTCCCACATTATTTATTGTTTCAATATAGGGGACAATTACATATAATTAGCTGGATGACACTACTCGTTTGCTGGTGGAATTTGCTATGAATGCATTTGCTTCTTCGGGGAGTTGCTTTCTATTTCCTGCACTACTGCTCTGGTGCTGTTTAGAGAGACCTATCTTTTTTTCCCTCCTTATTTATTGCTTCATTGGTCCGAGGCAGGAAGAAAGCATATGAAAATCAGTGCGCAACAGCCTGTGAATAACTATCACAGGAGGCAGAGAAAGAGTTGCATACCAACTAGAAAACACACAAATAGGCACAAGGTAAACTTTCAGTAACATTCTTTTGTGGGCGAAGAAATCCAGGTAAACTTGTCAGCTCCTGGTGATATTTTATGGAAACCATCATTTGATGCCATGGAAGATGTCATTTGTGTAGTATCTTATTTCTCCACAATGATGTGTTCTGCACAATTTGATTTTCCAGATGGCTAAAGGTCACCACTTTGTTATGAAACGTTAAAATAATTAGCATTTTCAAAAAAGTTGATTTTCTAAATTTTATTAGCCTTTCTTCCCCCTTTTAAAATAGTTCACAAGACATAACTGAACCTACCATGAGATTTTCCAAAACATGATCTTAAGCCTGGCTGTACCCATAGGATAGATTCTTGGACCCACTGGAGCTTGACTAATGGGGATAAATGATCCAGTATAACTGAAGTCTTGTCCATGTGTCAGTCTCTGTGTATAAGGAAATCTCTTTTTTAAAAGTTGGATAGAGCATGCCTTGGAGATCTGCTGTTTAAGCCAACAGTTTGTGTTAGGTTACAGCTGTCCATCTTGCAATGCTACCTGTACAAGCCTGCAATCTCATTTATGCTAATCTCTCCCAAGTCCTTATATTTGTTCCCTTCCTGATTTTCTTCCATCTCAGATTTCTACCTCTTTGGCCTCTTTTATCCACATCTTTAGATTGTGGCCATAGTTATCCTTGGCCTCCTGGACTGTCTTCCTGACTTAGCCAGAGTAATCTCACCCTATCCTCTCTATAGTGTTCTTTATATGAGTTTACCCCAATTGTTTATAATTAGGATAGAATGACTTACTACTCATTTCATTTTAACATTGGCAACCACATAGGTTTTTTTTAAGTTTATTTATTTATTTTTGAAAGACAGAAAGAGAAAGAGAGTGAGCACAAGTGGGGGAGGGGCAGAGGAAGAGGGAGACACAGAATCTGAAGTGGGCTACAGGCTCTGAGCTGTCAGTACAGAGCCCAATGCAGGGCTTGAACCCATGAACCATGAAATCATGACCTGAGACGAAGTCAGAGGCTTAGCCAACTGAGCCACCCAGGTGCCCCAGCAACCATAGTTTTTAAAAAGATCACAAAGGTTTTCTTTCTAATTAAATTGAGTATGCTACATTCTTCTTTCCTCCTTTAGTGCACATTGAATGCTATTGACCACTCCCACCTTTAGGATCACAGAATATCATATACAGAAGAGTTGGAGAAAGTTAAAGAAATAATATAATCAAATGTTTCCATTTCACTCATATAAAATGGAGCTCAGGAAAGCAAGGTGGTTGGTCCAGACATACAACTAGCACCTGGGATAAGATCCCATAGTTCCTAATTCAAGTTAGTATTCTTTCCACATTCTGTTACTTTTAAAAGCTAAATTGTCCCCTAATTTCCATATCCTAGTTCTTACTTTTATACCTTTCCTCTGTTTCCTTTGCAACTTCTCTTCTGAGGCCCACCATTCTTAGCCATTGTTGCCCTCCAAGGATAGAAATACATAGTTGTTATATACTCGGTGTGTCTGAGAACCACTTACGAGCAGAGACTCTACTGTGTCGGCTTTGGTGTTAACAAATCCCAAATCAGATTTTCCACTTAGCATCATCACAAAATCTCTTCTCATAGACGTCTTTTAATTTCATTTTATTTTGTGATCACAGATGGTGCACCTTTCCCTTGGCCAGAAGTCTTAACTTTATGTCTTCCCTGGGAAGTGGAAGGAACATGGGTGGCAGAGGACATGTCTTCAGTTCTCCTGAGAAAACAACTCTAATTTCCTATACTATTAATGGGAACCCAAACAGTTTATTAGTACTAGTTATTAAGAACAGTCCTTTACCCAAAGCTCGGACACAGTGCAATATTCAATAATGCATTTCCTGTGCCTTTGAATATCAGCCTGAAAACAGAAAGAAGTTAAACACTTTGTTCAATCATTTATTAAAATGAAAGTAGCATCCTGGGGCTACAGAAACATAGGGAGCCATTGCCATGTTCGATTTATTTTTAGCTGTTGTCAATTGTACATGAAAAAGATCCTAGTGTGCAGTCCCTTCCTGCTGACATTTCCACTAGGTAATTTACCTTTTGCTCCACTCTTTCTGGAAAACCCTCCAGTTATTTTGTGAGATAAACAATAGATGCCTTTGCTTCAGTGAACTTTTGCTTGAGCTTAATGACCTGCTCTGACTAGATGCAGTCTCCTCACTCTTGTAAAAAAGAAGATGTTATTACAAACACCCCTTTGCTTAGCAATTGCTTCTCAGTGCTCAGTTTATTTTAGCTTTGGGGTAAAACTGTGCATTGGCTTCTCCAATTTTTCCCTTTCAGTGGATCACAGATATGAACATCTGAAAGGTTTTAGTAGAAGTCAGTATAGTATCATGGATGAGCTCAAGGGGTATAGAGTAAAACAGTCTATGTTTCAGTTGTAGCTACACCTTCTGTTAGACTGATGATCATGAACTAGTAACTTATCTGACCTAGGACTCATTTTCTCTACCTGAAAATGAGGACAATCATTATTATACTTACATTATATAATTAGAATGGGGGGATCAATTGAGATAATCCAAGCAAAAGAGTTGGTATAGTACTACTATACAGTAAATACTAAATATTGGTTCTTTACAAGATATTAATAACATATTAATGATTTTAATCATTATTATAAACATTATAGTACTCTGGTTTTAGGATTCTTCCAGAAATAAGGCTGGAAAACTCAGTCATTTTTTTTAAGCATTTATTGTTTGAAATTGAAGGAGAAGAGAGATGGAATTTGGGCTGGCATGCAGACGTGTATATGTAGTATGTATTTAATTTTTTCACTTAAGTATAATACACAACTAGGATATCAAACAAGTCATGAGTATGCAGATCAATGGATTATCACAAGGTAAACATATCTGTATAACCACCATCCCCATCAAGGGCTAAAATGCTATCAGCATCTAAGAGGCCCTTCATGTCTCTACCTAACCATTCACTCCTCCACTTCTCTGTCTTCCCTAAAGCTCATCATTATCCCAAATTCTAACACCATATATTATAGTTACCTGTTTTTGAACTATATATAAACTGGAATTGTACATAATACACGTTACATTGCTCTCTCTTTATTCATAATTGTGAGATTCATCAATGCTCTTGTATGAGACAATAGCTTCATTTCATTGCTTTAGAGAATTCCTTTGTATCATTTATTAAGTATAGTGCTGATGGATATTTGGACTCTTTACAGGTTTTAGCTCTTTAATACAATGTCCTTTAACCTATAAGCTAACAAGCTAATGCCACAGTTTCATTGGTGCAGAGCAAAGACACAAGATTTCTGAGTCAGAGACAACTGACTTTATGACTTACAGCACAGCAAGCAGCATGAGCTTCATGTTTGTGTCCCCAGTCTGATGGGACAACATAGAGGAACACTGATGAATGGTGGTGAGCAATGGGTTTGTGTGACAATGGAGGAATCTCAAGCTTAGGAAACCCAATTCTTTTTAAATGGACTACAAGCAAATCTATTTATTATATTGGACAATAAATGAATATTCTCCCTTAATCTTGAGTGAGACTCTATTTTCCAAGGTTGTTATCAATATAAACATCCTTAAAAACATCATCCTCAACAAAGGCCTGTTTGGGCTTTGTCTGAAAAAATGTACAGAACTGCAAGAGACACATGGAAATTTGTCTCCCCAAAGTATCCATGCCTCTTTTCTTGACTGTTTTTCATCCAGCAAACTCTTTTGTGAGTATACTACTGTCAAGTACTCTAATTATAACCTTGCCAGAAGAGGTTGGCGACAAATCCATTCAATTTGTCTCATACAGTGTTTAATTAAGGCCACCATCAACAGGGTTCCAAGCAGGAGGATGAGGCCAATCTGCAGTATTCACTTCAACCATGCCACCTGGGACCAGGGACTGACCCAGGCAGCCAAACTCATCAGTCTACATTATAGAATCAGATGACATTTTCCTTAAATTTTTGTATTGACTTTTCCACTTGGTGCAAGGCATTAATCAAGATAGAGCAGAATGTATTAACAATGACAAAGACTACACCGTGAGCAAAGAGGAAGTCTAGGCCCATTCTGTCCTCCATAGCAACCTTGTCCTGTGAATTGAAGCTGGTCTGAATGACTTTCAGGCCTGGAGTGGTTTCATTAATGACTTCATATAAAATTAAGAACAGATTCTGTACCATCTTTTCTAACTGGATGACTCCCATTGTAGGAAAAAATTGCAGAAGAATCCTCATAAATAAAAAATGTATTTAAACGTAGATATAAAACATATTTAAAAATCAATTTGTTGAAAGTTACTCCACCAGCCTTTGTGCACGAACATGATTTTGTTTCTGTCCAACATGAAAAGTACACATTTGTGTAAATGCATTCATACTGATATCATTTTACTTGTGTATAATTAACCTGTATGGGTTCAGCTTCTCTTTTGATTTTTCTAGGTCTTCTCACATTGTGGGTTTGATGAATAGGACAGCTCTTGCAATAATGTGAAGTAAATTAAAAACATGAAAAATGCCAAACATACCTCCTTATTTCTAGCCTCCTCATTTTGCAAAGCGAGCAAGCTAATGTTGGCATTGCCTAGAGGCAGCTTGGGAAGCCCCAAGATAGGCTAGTGTAAAGGATATTTTATTACTGTGATTTGGGAACTTGAATCTGAAAAAAGGCAATATTAAAAATAATTGGCAAAGCAGAAAAGACATGAACATAAGTCATAGGTGTATAAAGACAAAGTTTGAGGTAATATTTAAGGTAAACACACTTTACTTAAGATAAACACTTTGTTACTTTGTGCCAAATAACAAAGAATTTTAGGGGCCGTAGCTTTTTCAGAAGTGACTTATTAAAAAATTATTCAAAAACATGCAAAAAAATCACTAAAATTTAACAGGCTCTCATGATATAAGGAATGTCTGTTATTCAGGAAAACTATACAGAAGACACAGATTTTTTTTAAAAACAACTATTTTAACAGAAAGTAAACCAAATTCCAGTTTTATCCCTTTGTATACACCAGATATAAAACTTTTTTTCTCTTTCAGCAAGCAAGGTCTTCATTTCCTGAGTAAAGCCAGAAACGCTGAACCAACTTTGTAAAATTTTACACATTTTAATGCTTTTTTCAAACTCATTATTTGCAAGTATTTTAAATCCAGGTGAATAAACATCACTACTCTTCGAATCTTCTATGATTTAACTATGCTGTTTACTATCTTTTTTTTCACCTACTGCCCCAACGAAGAGATTTTAGTTTAAGACACAATTAGAGTCTTTTCCTCAATGAGATATCCACTTTATTTTCATTGATATATTTTTGGCAGCTGCTGTACAGAGCACAGTTCTCTCCAGACATAACGGCTGCAACTTCTAACCCAAAGAATTAGCTCCTGTTCCCCCCACAGCACAGAAAAGGCTGGGAGGCAGGTAAATGACCACCCTCAGTCATATGGGAGCACTGATTGGAGACACAGAGCTCCAGGAAGGACCATTTGGGATTCATGCGCATACATGACATATTTCTATTCAGTTGCGCACATTTGCTTTACATTTCTTAAAATGACAAATACGAACATGCATACCATTATGACCCAATGTTGTCCATCCATTCTTACCAACCTTACCTGACAGCCACTTCATAATGTATAAAAACAGGAGGCAAACTGCATCTGAATTAAAACTATGCTAGCAACTCAACTCAGTACTCCTGTCAGAGATATAACTGGAATTTTTACTGAGGTAATGCAAAGGGATTGTGTCAATCATTATGATCTATAGCATTAGAAGAATGAATCCACTTTTATAAACTATCACTTGTAATTTAATTATTTGAAAATATAATCATTACACATAATTTTAAAGTATTTATTGGAAGCTATGCAATTTAATTTGAACGGCAGAATAACTTATAGTGCATTTAACTAGTGAGCATTAATTTTCAATTAGAAAATAAACCCAAATCTTGAAAAATAGTATGTTATTATGCTTTTTACTATTATGACATATATATGTTTTATTTATTTATTTATTTATATAATTATTTATTTATTGTGGTTGAAAGTACCCCAAGCGGTATTTTATTTTTTAGCATTCAATGATGAGGAGAGTTCTTACATGCATGTCTGTCTCTATCAGAGACTTTCAATCTTGTGTCCCCACGTCCCCTATTTTTTTCCCCATCCTCTGACCTAGAATTTCTCATTTGTTCATAAATGAATTTGATGTCCTCAAGCGCAGAGCAGAGCAGAAAAAGGGAAAGTAGGAAACCTGAGAAGCAACATGGAAAGGGTTCAGAGCACACCCTCTACAGCCAGATGGCCGGAGTAGTGTCAGACTCTGCCATTAATAGGCAGGTATCTTGGGAAAGCTATTTTGCCTTATTGTGTTTTGGTGTCTCCATCTGTAAAAGGGGGATTAAAACAGAATTTATCATATAGAGGTGTTCTAAAGAGAAGACAAATTGGCGTTTGTAAAGCACTTAACATGAAGCCTAGCACAGAGAGTGGTGTATAAATAGGGCAACAACAGGTGTTCTGGGTGATTGAAACGGATGATGGAAAAATAACTGATCACAGTTGTAGGATTTTATACCACCTTAAGAATTTGGATCACTTTAATATCAAAATATATATAGAAAGATCAGGGCTCCTATATTATATCTACTTCTTTCCTTTGTTGCTGTAGGCCATTGATTGGACAGTGGCAAAGAGATCACAATGGTTAAGTTTGACATGTTGGAATGGTTGGAATGGTTGCTGTAAGAGACAAATACTCTTCTTGCCTGGAGATAAATAAGTCCATCTCATAAATAAATATGAAAAGGATACTTACTACTTGCTCTAGGAATCTTCTGGGCAATCCCCTTTTTTAATTTTCTTAATTTACATCCAAGCTAGCATGTAGTGAAATAATGATTTCAGGAGTAGAATCCAGTGCTTCATCCCCTACATATAACACCCAGTGCCCATCCCAACAAGTGTCCTCTCTACTGCCCCTTGCCCGTTTAGCCCATTCCCCCACCCAACACTCCTCTAGCAACCTTCAGTTTGTTCTCTGTATTTAAGAGTCTCTTATGGTTTGTCTGCCTCCCTGCTTTTATATTATTTTTGTTTCCCTTCACCTATGTTCATCTGTTTTGTATCTTAAATTCCACCTATAAGTAAAGTCATATGATCTTTCTCTGACTAATTTCGCTTAGCATAATATACTCTAGTTCCATCCATGTTGTTGCAAATGGCAAGATTTAATTCTTTTTGACTGCCAAGTATTACAGTTGATGGACAATGGGATTTTCCATACTTTGACTATTGTCGGTAGCACTGCTATAAACATCGGGGTACAGACATCTATGTTTTAAAACTAGTTTTAAAAACAATATTTGTTCAAATATTTACATCAGCAGAAATTTTACATGAATCCTCCCTGAAAAACTAAGGGGTGAGGGATACAAAATATGCCAAATAAAAAAACCAATTCTAATTTTTCTTAACATACTGAAATTTTTTCCACTGTCATTCCTGTTTTGCTAATCTGATATACCAACCAAATTAGATATGCTTCTTAACTTGAGTCAAAGGAAATTTATGCTAGAATTACAAGAAAATGATAGAACTAACAAACAGATCCAATGGTTAGTTTTTAAAACTAAATAAACTAATAAACCATTTACTAATGTATTCAAGAAACTAATTACTCCTATTTAAAAAAACTACTATGACAGGTGATTTCATAAGTGGATTCCACTAAACCTTGAGGATGAGAGAATTCCAATACCCTTTGCCCTTTTTAACAAAACAGCTTTATTAAAATATAATGGACATAAAACAAACTGCATGTGTTTTAAGTATGCAGTTTGGTAGTTTTTATATGTATATATCATGCACATGTATCAACATCTGATGCGTATGCATGTATGTGGCATGAAACCATCACCACAATCAAGTTAATCTACACCCCCCAAAAGCGTTCTTGTTCTCCTCTATAATCCAGCTTCCCTTCTGCCCCTCCCATGTCTATGTAACCACTGATCTGATGTCAGGCACTTAAGATTAGTTTGCATCTTTTAAAGTTTTACATATAATGGAAAATGGAATCATATAATGCATACTCATTTTTTTGTTGGGTGTTTTTTCCCCAGCATAATTATTTTCAGAGGTCTTCATGTTGTTGTATCAATAGTTCATTTATTTATTTTTCTGAATAGTGTTTCATTGAATGAATATACCATAATTCATTTTTCCATCTTGTGGATGAATATCAGGGTTGCTTCCAGTTTTAGGCTGTTACAGATAAAGCTGCTAGGAAAAGACAGCTTTCATGAGCTTTTGCTTTCATATTTCTCTTGGGTAAATATTTAAGATTGAATGGGTGAGGAATATGCTTGTTTAACATGTTAGGAACTCTCGAACTGTTTTCCAGGTTCTAGTTTCTCTTCATCCTTATCAACATCCTTGGTCAACAGCCAAGTCAACAGTTGGTGTGGTCAGACTTCTCAATTTTAGTCATTCTAACAGGTCCATTGTGGTTTTTCCCCAGATGTTTGTACAATATTTTATTTTTTATGCCCATGACACACTTCTTTCCTTTAAGGTGTAAAATGTGATGATTTAATATATGTATATATTGTGACATGATTACCACAATCAAGTTAATGAACACATCACCTCATGTAGTTACCATTTTTTTTTATGTTGTGAGAACATTAGAATCTACTCTCTTGGCAAATTTCAAGTATACAATACAGTATTAATAATAACTATAGTCACTATGCTGTAACTCATTGGGGTTTTAAATTGCATTTCCCATAGTGCTGAGAACATTTTCGTGTGCTTATTTGCCATTCATATATTTTCTCCGAAGAAATGTCTGTTCAATTCTTTTGCTCATTATTTTTAAAATTTTGCCCACTTTTAAAGTTGGGTTGGTTGGTTCCTTATTACTGAGTTTTGAGGGTTACTTTTTTAAAATATATATTTTTTTATTTTTCAAAAAGATTTTTAACTTTTTTATTTATTATTGAGAGACAGAGCGAGACAGAATATGAGTATGGGAGGGGCAGAGAGAGGGGGAGACACAGAATCTGAAGGAGGCTCCAGGCTCTGAGCTGTCAGCACAGAGCCCAATGCGGGGCTCGAACTCACAAACATGAGATCATGACATGAGCCAAAGTCATACGCTTAACCGACTGTACCACCCAGGCACCCCTAAAATATATTTGAATGCTAGTCTTTAATCAGGTATATGATCTGCAAACACTTTCTTCTGGTTTGTGTCTTGTCTTTTCATTCTCCAATCAGCATCTTTCAAAGACAGAAATTCTTAGTTTTGAGGGATTACAATTTATCTTTTTTTCTTTTATGGACTGTGTTTTTGGTGTTGTATTTAAGAAATCTTCTCCCTCCCTCCCTCAAATAAAAAGAAAAAAGAAATCTTTCTCAAAATAACATTAAAAAATATTTTCCCTCTTATTCTTCATAGAACTTCTATGTATTTAGTATTTAAATGTAGGTCTATGATAAATTTAAAGTTAATTTTCATATATGGCGTGATTTACAAATTTTTTCCTTTTTCTTTTTTTTCCTCTTTCTCCTCTTTTTTCTTCTCCTTTTTTGCATGAGGCTCTCTGTTTCGAGCACCATTTTTCTTAAATCATTCTTTTCTACTGAATTATCTTCAAACATTTGTCAAAAGCGATTGACTACATGTGTGTTAAATTGATTTCGGAACTCCTTCTGCTACATTGTTCTACTTCTCTATGTTCTCTATGTCGGTACCACAATGTCTTTGTCACTGCAGCTTGAGAATGAGACTCAGCGGCATGTGGAGTAAGGTCTCAACTTAGTTCTTCTTTTTCTAGGTTGGCTATTTTCAGTGTGTGCTTTAGGCCTCTAGGATGTGCAAGAGGGGGTCTGTGTGGGCACAGACATGTTTTCTGAAGTGGGATCTGAAAATCATCGGTCCTAAAGGGCGACAAATAGTTTTATACTTTTGAAATTTTTAATTATAGAAGAAGAGAAAAGATATTATTTATTACAGATCAGAATCATCATGGATAATTTCATATTGGAAAGAATATATATATATCTCATTAGATTTTGGAAGCTATAAATATAGATAGCAGAATTGAAGATTCCACACAAGCTGAAAATCTTTTAATGTACCATCGCAAAGCCTGCCTCATCAGTTTATAGGTGAGAAAAATAACATTCAAAGAACCTAAATAATTTATCCCAGTCCCCCCAGAATATTAGCATAATCGGTGACATTTGGGTTTAAACAGGTATGGTTCTAAATTTCAGGCTGACATTTACTAGCAGTATGATTTTAGACATTTTTTTTTAAATTTGAAACTCTTGGGGGCTAAGTTCCCTTATTTTTAAATTGAAATAATAGTTTTCTTTCAGGACTGATTTGTAGTTCCTGGCACGATTTAATAGTTCAATGTATTGTGGCTATTAACACAAAATGGAGAAAGTAGACTTTGTAACCTAAGTTTTCTGCCTCAAAGTTCAGGCCTCTCTCTGGAACAAGAAAAGGGCTCTTTGTAGCTTTTTAATAACATTGTTGATGAAAGCAAAGGGAAGGAGAAAGAGAGAGAGGAGAGAGAAATAGAGAGACCTTATTTTAAGTTGATTGATTCTAGCAATGCTCCATAATTAAACAAGCAAATGATGTGCAATATAATGTAAGTCAAGGACAAAACGCCTACAGTGACAGGCGAAAGAATGGTAAAAACCAGCAGCTTCTTAATCTCAGGGCTTCTAGGCTTAAACCCCAATAGAGAGTGTGATGTTCATCAACCTGAACCCAGTAAAATCAAACTAGCACTGCGTCCAACAGTCCCTTCTGGGATCAGGGTCCATCTCAGGGAAAATGATTGCTCCTAAAATATATCGCTCCCCTGGAGGCCACTGCAAGCTCTCTTTCTTTTCTTCTCCATCATGCCATAAGTTAATCTTTTCCTCAACTCTTGCTTCTTTTTCGGCCTGCAATAAAATTCTCACCTGGGCATTGTTGACCTAGTTCAAGGAATTTGTGGAGTATAGTAGCTCAGTTCTTTTCAAATTTTAATGTACACAAAAATCAGCTGAACCTTTTTTTTTTTTTTTTTTAGAATGTGATTCTGATTTGGCCATTCTTAGGCTAAGCCTGAGATTTTGCAATTTTAACAAGCTCCCAGATGGATGCTGATGACGCTGGTTCACAGACTAAACACACAAGGGGTCAGAGAAGCTGTTATTTACTATTTACTGACATTATTATTGATGTATGTCAATATTTTATTTACTAGTTTAACCAACTTTGTTCTTCCTGGCATATTATCAAAATAAGGGTTGGGACGTTTCAAAAGGAAGCAAATCCAAACTTTAGGAGCATCCCATTGTCCTAAGAATTTGTTTAAAAGGCAGATATTCATAGTCCAACCCTGAAGATTCCAGTTCAGTTGATGTGAGGTAGGGTGCAGGAATCTGGACTTTCAATAATCCCCTTAAATGATTTTAATGCATATTGTCCATGACTTAAAACCTGAGGATCCCAAAGATGAATAAGATAGCAGTTTTGTTGGGGAAAAATATATTACACTTGAGTATCTCTTGACTTGCTTTAATTTGGTTTAATTGGTAAATGTAAAATAATTGAAATCAGCTGAAAAATAATTTCATGCTCTTTCCTTATATAATTCATCACCA
>CM053560.1:15339499-15410536 GCA_028646485.1 Cryptoprocta ferox
TTTTGCCAGTTTCACTATGATATGTCGTGCCGAAGGTCGATTCAAGTTACGTCTTAAGGGGGTTCTTTGGGCCTCTTGGATTTCAATGTCCATTTCTTTCCCCATATTCGGGAAGTTTTCAGCTATAATTTGATCGAGTACCCCTTCAGGACCTTTTTCTCTTTCCTCATCTTCAGGAATTCCTATGATACGGATATTGTCCCGTTTGATTGTATCACTCAGTCCTCGAATTCTCTTTTCGTGTTCCTGTAACAATTTCTCTCTCTTTTTCTCGGCTTCCTCTTTTCATAGGTCTAACAGGAGAAACCCAACAGAGGACCATGGGGAGGGGAAGGAGGAAAAAGAGTTAGGGAGAGGGAAGGAGACAAAACACGAGAGACTCTTGAATACTGAAAACAAACTGACAGGGGAAGGGGAAGGGGGAAAGGTAATGGGGGGTGGTGGTCTTGGTGGAGGTCACTTGTGGGGAAGAGCACTGGGTGTTATATGGAAACCAACCTGACAATAAACTATAAAGTTAAAAAATAAAAATAAAAAAATAAAATGTGAATCTAACTATCTTGAGCGTTTCAGTAAATTATTGCTCTTTAAATGAGTCTCCCCACTCACCCTCTACAACATTCTGGGATTTTGTTATAACCCCACAGTTTGCATTTAGAAATTGACTCTGAATGCTTTCTTATTTCCAAAGGATTCTGTGGAATCCTTTCCACTGCTTCGCCTCTCAGTTACGTTTCCAAGAATTTTTCAAAATTGGACTGGGGAAATAACCACATCAACCAAAAAGTGGGTACTTAGAAAAACAGCAGATTCAAGCCAGTCTTACCCCTTTCTCTTGAACAAGCTTTTCAGGAGGTGGATCTTGTGAATCTGCACCAGAGCAAACATGTCAGGTGGCGCTCATGTACAAGGATGTTGGAAGACCCTCAACTTAGCCTATGCAATATTACTTCAAGCCATCTTACTTTGCTGAGTGTCTCTTGGAATCCCTCTGGCCAGTGTCAACCGGGTCAGATGGTGTCATTCTTGCTCTTCAACATCCTACTCACAAACCACTCACTCTCTTTCCTGACCACAGTGAAAACAATAGTTTTGCTTTTCAAATTTGTATCTCATAAACTTGAAATGGGTGAGGACGCTGGTAAAATAAGTCTTTATGAAGCAAGTATAACATGAATGGTAGGTCTTCATGATTGTTGAAAAAGACTCCCTTATTATTTTCTTTAGATTTAACTTCTCACTCCTACAGCTTTGTCACTAAACCGGTTCTCTTACCTCAGACCCGTTTGGAGTCCCGTTTCCTCTGATGTTTGGAACTTACAACCTTCTTCCACATCTCGTCAAATAATCACATTCCTTATGATGGTGCCCTGCCTTCAGAGCTCAGGAAGTGGAGAACATATTATTTTTCTATGTACTTCCTCTTGTCATCATTTCCTTTCTCTCTTGAGGTACCAAACTCAAATTTGACATTAGGAATGAAATTCTTATTCCCTCGAAGGAAAGTATCCCTAACTCTCTCACCATCACTGGGCCCACGTGACTTGGTCTTGACCTCTTGAAGCTTTGGCTTGATGGATTGTATGTGTCACCATTCTGCAGCCTCTTATTTTTCTTATTAGTTGTCACATCCTGTAGACAGTGTATATTCTGTGAAATCCACATTCCCACAAATTTTAATAATTTTAAGTTTCTTTAATATGAGGTTCTCTGAAATAATATTTTAAAAATATATTTGGGCCACATATGAATCTTGTGTTTTTCAGCTTTGCTTTTGTTCCATTGTATCTGGCTTTCCAGTATCTTGCTTGCCCTGAGCACATTCTTCAAAAGAATCAATGGCTTTATGATTAAAGTCAAATTGGTTGCAGAGCTCCCCAGAATATTCTAAATGTATGCATTTCATCTCACTGTAAGATCTGAGATTATCTCAAATGCTCAGTTACTTATTTCAAGGTCTTTGTGATTTCTTTATGTAGGATGATGTTATTTTCCCTCCCTATGTTTCCCATTTGCATTACCTGAAAACTGTATTCATTGCCCAGAACAAAGAGACATAGTTATTCCCTACTTATTTCCCTCATCAGGCTGATAATTAATTACTCCTGAGTATGATCTGTGCCTACCAAAAGATTCAGAAGTAAATGGCTGTCATAAATTGTTATAATTAAATTGGTGTTTCCACAAGTTGTTCTGAGACATGTGACTATAACAACTGAATACTAAACCTTTATAAAATCTATATGAAGCCTGGAATAGCAGTTTTTACTAGAAGAGATTTCTGCCTGCAGGTCTGTGGATAAACTTAATTTCCCAGAAAATCATTCCTAAACACCTCTTTGACATATGGCAAGAAAAAAAAGTCTACTGTATCCTTGTCCATGAAAAGCAAGAGAAATCTGAAGACTAATGCTTTGAAGCTACCCGTAAACAACAAAATGATCACACTTTGATCTGATGAATGAACAAAAATGATCTATGATATGGAATGAACAAAATTGATCTATGATACGGTTTTCCTGTCCTTCTAACTATTTAATCAAAAATCTAAATATTGTTGAGGTAAACTGATCAGTTCTAAAATAGATTTTCCCCCAGTGGCCCAGAGTAGGAGTAGAGGTAGAGGGGCAGAGAATACTAACTTGCTTGGTTTTCTATTCACATTAAGGATATTTTTAATACACAGTGTAAGGTTTATAACATAATATCTTTTCACTTTTTCTTATCTGAAACCTACCAAACTGTACTCTGAAAGGGCAATGTAAGAAATCTTGGAAACATTTAAATTCCCAGACTGCATTGCCTTTTACTTTTATTTTGAAGGATGAAGAGATATCAGCTAGGAGGTACCTGGAGACTTTTGGAAGATCCCTCAAGCAGAACAGTGTTTAATATATTACTCCTTTTACACACGAGGTCTGCTTTAGTGGCATAAGAAAATATTGCCTTTGAGAGGTCACCTGAGCAGACTGCTCACCCACAGAACTTTTCAACTGAGCAGCAGCATTTCATGATGTTTGGAACTTACAACCTCCTTCCACGCGGTAAAGAACAGGTTTTGAATATTTAGTGCCAAGCCCAAAGAATGGAGTGAAGAACAAAAATTGTGTACAGAATGGCACCTGGGTGGCTCAGTTGGTTGAGCTTCTGACTTTGGTTCACTTCATGATCTCACCGTTTGTGAGTTTGAGCCCCACATTGGGCTCTCTGCTGTCAGAGACTGGCCTGCTTTGGATCCTCTGTCTCTCCTCTCTCTCTTCCCCTTCCCTGCTCATGCTTTCTCTCTCTCTCAAAAATAAATAAAAATTAAAAGATTTTTAAGTTAAAAACAGAAAAAAGAATGTGTAAGGAGAGAATAGTGGCCCTTAGTGTTATGCTTCCTGCCTGTGCTCTGTCACCTCTACCTGCATATCTTCCTAACTTCTCTTTCCACAGCTACTATTTTTATTAAATTCTGCCCATACAGTCCACTCACACAGCTTCCCCATTAGTCATGAGGAAGCCCAGTTCCGATCATGGCACTCCTGCCTCCAAAAGTTTTGCATGGCTTCCACTGACTTTCAATCTGAGTCTAAACCTCAGCTGATTTCTTTCCATGTAAAGAAATCCTCCCTGCCTTGTTATTCTTTCACTCACTGTTCTTCAATAAGACTACATGAATCCGTGCAACTGGTCGACCCATGCCAGGAGCCAGCTGCCTTTGGGCTTCACCAAATCTGCAATAACTAGTAGAGCCACTCTAAATTCTAAAAGGGACTGACTTGGAAAATAAATCATATAGTCGCTGTATGCATCATCTATATATTATACTGTGTTTGCCATGGACTACTTTTTAGAAGTCCATAGTAATTTATTAGTTTTTCCTCATACACTTTTTTGTATTCTTTTATTTTTCTTCTTTTCTTCTTAACTTTTTTTTTCTGATTGTTATAGGGAAAAATACTATAGTTTTTGTGAACTGAATGTTTGTGTTCTCCCCAAATTCTTATGTTGAAACTCCAACACCCAACATGACTATATTTGTAATTAGGGCATTATAGAATTAGTTAAGGTTAAATGAAATCGTAAGGGTAGGGCCCTGATACTATAGGATTAATGTCTTTTTAAGAAGAAATACCAGAGAGTACACTGTCTCCATAACATGGAGAGACAAGATGTCTAACTGCAAGCCAGGAAGAGGGCTCTTACCTGAACCTGACCATACTGGCATCATGATCTAGACTCCAAAACAATGAGAAAATAAATGTCTTTTAAGTTACTTATGTGATGGGTACTTTGTTATGGTAGCCCAAGTTGACTAACATTGTGGTCTAGATTAAGATCTTTCTGGGCAATGATTTTTTTTTATAAACATGTCTACATACTTCAAATATCAAGGACAATGGCTTGTGCATAGTAGGTCTACTACTACTACTGCTACTACACACACTTATGTTGATCAAATTACAAATCTTCAGTTAGCTTTAGTAAAATTTGTATTTTAATGATCCACATGGATTAATTGGCTTTGTCCTCTTTATTTCTATCCTGATAAAGAGTTTTCCTTTCAAGGAAGTACCTGCTGAAATGTATATCTTCATGTAGAAGTGTGGCCCAAGAGACTGAAAAATTACAGTTTCTTAAGCAATAAATGGAAACAATTTGTATTTGGCAGAATTAATTACATGTATATAAAAGGGAAAAAATTTTTCTTCCAACAATTATCATTTTTTATCTTAAAATTGTGAGCCTCTGATGGAGGATACCACTAAAAGATGAGGTATGCCCCCACCTCTTCATTAAATTCCTAATAATTTCTCTTTGTCATAGATAAATTTCAAAGTAATTTAGCCTGGGAAATTCAAGTTGGAGTCACAGCTTTTGCTGTATTGAAGTTGTTTATGCTTTGTCTGCTGCTATTTCATAGGAACATTCCATCAAGATCTTACTGCCCCGGTAACCACAAGAGAGGTAGTCAAGCCACCTTAGACATCATTGAACATTTCTGGCACATCCTAGAGACGTTAACACCTGGTTAAAAAAAACTTAAAGACACTCAGATGTTCTAGAAACCTAATATTAATTCACTAGACCTTCCATCAAGTTCTGTCCTCATAGTGATTTTCTCCATTCATGGTTTCTGATTCCACAAGAGGAAAGTCCAGGATGTCAAATACAACCTTTCAGTTGGTTTATGTTATACCCCAACTTCTGAACTTATAGTACGATATAATGGCTGGTCTGTTAATAGAAAATAAAAGATACAGTTCCAATAATGTTTTAATATAGGCCATCCATAAATTACTAATTAGCAATAGACTAATGCACTTACTGGTAAAACTACAGATTACAATTCTTAAACATTCCTTGATGATTTAGAAGGCACTGGGTGGCATCACTGAGAGTCTCCAGGTCAGTGTTTTAAGCGTATTTCTTCCTGTGCTATTCACATGAAGCTAAGTTTTTCCCTTAATATGGAGTTTTCCCTAATGCAGCCTGTAGAACTTTATAGACATTAATCAGGATAATATTAAAATGGCAGTGCTTTCAAATGTCTTTCTATCACTAGTGGTTAATATGTTATCTAATTGATGAGGAGAGGAAAGCTAGTTTCAGTAGAATAAGAACGTTTTCCCCCAAAGTAATTTTATCTAAATCTGGCACAATATGAACTATATATCTTTAGGATTACTGCAAAAGACTATAGTAACCTTTTCTTTAAACTGTTCTTTGCTTTTTCATGTGTTTTCACATTGCCTGTTCCTTGAACCAGATTCAAAATGTCAAAACTCTCCCGTGTTTCCATCCTCAGATGGAATGGTTAAGATAAATGGTTTCTTAGAAAAAACTTTTCTTATAGATTTTAAAATTTTTGTCTAAGCTTCTGGGAAAAAAAAACAATAAAGTGTGATTTTAAGTGAAATATAAACACCATAAGTTTATTGACAGAAATTATCTTTTTTTATTGACTCAGAAGGTCAAGGCTGTGGTTAGGATGGGGTTAAATTAAATTATTTAAGTTGTAACATACTATGTTTACCCCAGAAATTATTCTAGTTATTAAAATTGTATTATTACAAAAGAAATTACTGTATGAGTTTTTTGGTACACTCTGTTGTTTTGGGTAAAATTTTATAATTCCCCAAGAATTCTTAAAATACTCATGTGACTATGAACAAAGGAAAGGTCAGTGATATTTTAAATTATTCTCCTCAGGGAAACTGATGAAACCTCTCTAGAAGAATGGATTAGCTATTCATGCATGCACAGTATGAATGTGGCTTCAAGCCATTAGAAACAGTCAAGAAGAAAAGCAAATTTCTTGTATTTAAGGACATTACCATGGAGCCTCTGAATTGACAAGACCAGACACTTCTAAGGTTGCTAGAAGAATCCCTTCTCCACAGATGGATACTAGAACATGTTATCACACTTCAAGGACTCTCTTCATCCTCATATTTTTAAGGTGAAAAATACATTTATTGCATCTAAGATTTAAAGAAAGTGCTAGAGTTTTCTTGGGTCATTATGGTATGGCATCAAAAGAAATTAGTTTTTAAAATGTCTTAAAGGCAATGTGTAAAGCATTGATTTCAGTATTTTTTCTCAATTTATGACAAGTAATTTTTCTCCACAATAAAATTGATATTTATGAATATTTCATCAAGATATTTAGACCAGTCCATTCCTCAGCCCCAGTAGCAGGAAAGAAGTTTCTAATATAATATGAACAATTTAATTTAATCTGTTTTGTCAAACTATGCTTAACATTGAAGTAATAGCCCCAGAGATTCTTTTCTCTCAATTCTGTAGACAGCTTTTTAAATTTTTCTGGGTAGTGGTGAGTCTGAAATAATGTTCTTCAGGTGGTCATTTAAAAAAATAAATAAATGTCTATTCTTATAAGCTAACTAAGGAAATGCACTTGCAGCAACATAAGCAACATAGATTATTTATTAACTACTGAGAAACTTCCAGAAAAAAAATGATGTATTGAATTAAAGTGCCAGAGACACTCCCTTCAAAGTTTTCTATTTACTCTGTCCATGAAATCAATTAAAATACGGGAGGGGGGCTCAGTATATACAAGTAGTGAAAATAATTTAGTATATGCCAGAAACCATTGCACTTTTCTGCCAGTTTCTAGAGCAATGGCCCAGGATTAAGAGACAAGACTCACAAGAACTATGAATACTACCTGAAGGAACACCATATGATCAGGACTCAGTTAAAACAAGAATACGCCAAATGTCATTTCCTGAACTTAACATTAAGAGAACTCTATGGTCAGCAATTAAGTCCAATTTCAAATGTATTTTCAGTATCTGTACTTTTTTGGAGAGAAACATGTGTTCAAGAGTTGAAATGACATATTCTGAGGAATCCTGCTATTGATGTTTTTACTAACCCAGGGTTTTTGTCAAAAATCCAGTAGATTTTTCTTCTTTCATCAGGAAGGAATAAAATACATATTTCTACACTGTGCATGTTCACTTTGCAGTTGAGAATTGTTGACGTAAAATTTTCTAGCTCCAGAGTCACTGAAGTGGGCAGAATCTACCTCTGTGGAAACTTGGCTTTGGCCAAGGCCTTTGTATTCTTGAAATATAAATGAAAGGGAGCAAATCCCTCTAAATTTCAGCCAGGCTATCCCTGATTAAGTTGAGCAGTGACTGATAACAAATGATGTTTAGCAGGGAGACACTGTGTTCTGATATCTCAAAGAGTTTCTATTTTGAAGTAAATGGCTCTCATTCAAACCCAACCTTTGCCACTTACAAGCTGTATGGGACTAGGACAACTTAATCTCTTAGAGCCTCAGGTTTAATACTGATAAAGTTACAAATCTCTTAAGATTATGGTCAAGAGCAAAATCAATACATTTATAAAGCACCTAGTACTCTGTCTGGCACATTGTTCTTCTTAACGTCTGTATAAATGTTTTCATATATCTAATGAGCATTCATTTAAACCATCTCATAAATGTGTTATGTACATGTTCAGTATAAATTGCATTTAGACTGGTTTTATAATTATCAAAAGCAGATATAAATCTTGAAGCATCATAAACCATGGGAGCTTTGGATGAAGAATGAGAAATGCAACTTTATTTGTCTATAATAAATAGATTTCCTCTCCATCTTAAATTCTTACCACCACCCCACCCTCCATCCAGGATGAAAACAGCCACCTGTATAAAAACAAGTCAGTGTTTTCTCTTGATTTAGAAAGAAAACTCAAGCAATGTAGGCTACTCTCCTCCATCATTTCTCATTGGAGGAACATTAAATTGGAAGTTGGAAGGGATTCATAGCTTCCTGTCCTTGGGGTTTGCATCTGATCATTGGCCTGAACTATTTTATGTCAGTATTTGCAGAAATATTTACTTTGTCATTTGGTCTCAGTTTATATAGCCTTTATCCACTAGGAAAGATCCCTCTGACACTGCTGGCTCTTTGCGTCCTGTCTGCAACACAAACTGACTGTATGAGATGACATAGGTGACAATTTATGCCTCTATGACATGTATGAGAACTTGACTTTAGGCCATCCCATGCCACACTCCTAGGATCACCATGCAGCCTTCTATATTCCACACATCAATGCCATAGTGGGCTGAAGAACTCTGAGACAACTGACAATTTCCAAGTCAATCAGACAGGAAAGGATCATAGTCTTACATTCTCAGTACCTAAATTTCTCTGGGGTTCTATTCCTCCTCCCAGGAAAGGGGACTGACTGTATCTTCACCAAAAGCTAATACTCTTGATTCCCGTCTAAATCTATACTTCTTTCTTTCTTTTTCTTTCTTTCTTTCTTTCTTTCTTTCTTTCTTTCTGCTAAAAAGATCTTTTCTAGTTTGGGTGATGGTGATAGAATTAGATTATGTATTCTTATATTATGCTTACACTTGAATGTGATCCAAGTAAACACAGGACTTTGATAGTTGTGATAATTTTTCTTGAATAAAATTTCCTTAGAGAAAAATCAAGACCTTGTGTCTCTTGGACTAAAATAGAACAGAAATTATGACAGAGTAAAAAGAAATTGATGACATAAAGTATGATATGCATAGACAAATAGTTCAAATTGTTAGCCTTTTCCATTTCTCTTATTAAAAAATACATGAAATATATCTTTAATTGAGGCAGTTTTATTTTATCCATCAGTACCTGGAAAGAGACCAGCCAACTGACATTCATACAAAGCCAGATATCATTCTTCTATTTTTCACTGAAGGACAGATAGATACCTTAACTAGGAACAATCAATTCCTAAAAGATTAATTTGGCAAACCAAAAGCTATAAGCAAGATAAACATCATGGAGCTATCCATGCAAGAACATAAGGCCCAAATAGCATGGATTCAGGTGAAAAAATTAATTGCATGGAATGATTATGACTTTGGGATATATGAATAGCCAAATATTTGTATATAGGAAATGATAGCAGCTTTCAATTCTTAAAAAAAGTCTTTTATATTGACATGAGGGTTATAATAGTAGTCATTTTTATCAAAAGCTAACATTAATTGAGCACTTTCTTTGTGTTGGACACAGTTCTAAGTGCTTAATATGTATTAATTCTTTTAATGTCAGCAACTCATTATTATCCAAATTTTGGTTGGCAGATTTAGCAAATAAAAATAAAAGGTGCCCAGATAAATTTGAATTTCAGATAAGTAAGGAACAAATTTTATTATAAGTATGTTCCAAATATTGAATGGGACATATGAATAAAATTCATTGTTTATCAGAAATTCAAATTTAACTGGGCATCCTCAATTTTATCTGGCAATCCAATCCTAAATTCACAGGTGAGAAATCTGAGGCACAAAGACATATATATATAGAGACATATATATGTGTATATATATATATATATATATATATATGTCTAAAAACTGGATTATTCCAGATATACTCATCAAATAAGAGCCCTGATCAATCCTTAATACATTTTATGTTCCTTCTACTGTCTTTGAAAAAAGTGATAAATATCAATTCATTATTCCTGAGGATCTCTTAATATCACTGCTCAACACTAGTTACTCTGCCTTAAGCACAATGAAGAGCATATTTTATTTTATTTTACTTTATTAAAGTTTATTTGTTTATTTTGAGAGAGAGAGAGAGAGAGAGAGAGAGAGCATGCATGCAAGCAGAGAAGGGGCAGAGAGAGAGGGTGAGAGAGAATCCTAAGCAGGCTCTGTGCTGACAGCAGTCTCTGCACTCACCAACCATGAGATCACTAATTGGGGTGTCTGGATGGTTCAGTTGGTTAAGCATGAGACTTTGGCTCAGGTCATGATCTCACTAGTTCAAGCCTGGCATTGGACTCTGTGCTGACAGCTCAGAGCCTGGAGCCCGCTTCAGACTCTGTGTCTTCCTCTCTCTGCCCCTCCCCTGCTAGTACCCTGTCTCTCTCTCAAAAATAAATAAAACATTAAAATAAAAAAGAGTTCATTGCTTAACTAACCGAGTCATCCATGTGCTCCAAGAACACATTTTAAAGAACTCTTCCCACTCTTGATTTGTCTTATGTTAGTTATAATTGATCAATTTGCAGTTTTCAGATATCTTTGTCACTTCATGATTAATTCATTCAAATGCCCCTTATTTGTGGTCTTTCAAATCTTCACCAAAACATTTCAGCAAAGGAACATCCAAACTCTAATGTACTCATACAAATGCTGAATATCACCCAGCTTTTTAAAAAATTTTTTAAATGTTTATTTATTTTTGAGAGAGAAACAGAGTGTGAATGGGGGAGGAGCAGAGACAGAGGGAGACACAGAATCGGAAACAGGCTCCAGGTTCTGAACTGTCAGCACAAAGCCCAATGCTAGGCTTGAACTCAGAAACGGTGAGATCATGACCTGACCTGAAGATGGACTCTTAACCGACTGAGCCACCCAGGTGCCTATTTCTTAATGGGGAAAGATATTACTGTGATGATAAAACCGACACTAGGATAATCTCCTGAAACCAACTTTGTCTGTCACTCACTAAAAGCTGGACCTCTTCAAAGTAATTCTCAGCCACTCTGTTTCCTAGTTTCTCTTGTACTGCAGGAGGTTCATTGAGCGGGACTGTGACCATGAACACCTCACTTGCAGGAAGTCATGATTGCGTTCATGTTTTTTTAAAGGCGCTATTTGGGTTCAAATGTCAGGGTCTTCCTAAATGTTACTTACTGTACATGGTTTAGGAATTTCCATTTCAAGAACTTTGCACCTTACATACTTTATATAAGACTTGGTGAGGACTCATGGGTTATAACCAGAAACCTTCCAGAATCAGACACATTTACAGCAGATAAATAATTGGACTCCCTCTTCAAATATCTTACCAAATTTTTATGATATATTTTAGATGAGAGTATTTCCTGCACATATATTATTAACAATCCTGATGCATGTAATAAACTTTATCAATAATAGTTTATTACTATATCAATATATAGTGAGTATTTATAATGTACCTGTCACTGCAGTAAGTAATTTCTATATATAATATCATTGAAGGCTTACAATAATCCACTTGGATTGATTGCAGATATTCTATTTTATATATAAGAAAACTGAGTCTCAGCCAAAATCATATAGCTAGTAAGTGGGGGATCAGGAATTCTAACTGAGCCAGGGATCTTAACTATGATGTAACACTATGTTCTTTAGTTATACAAAAGAGTCATTCCATTTGTGGGCGACATGTATGTCAGCACATAGGACCTCGTCACAAACCTTTCTTTAGAGGCCATGGGTGAGAAGGTGGGTATGGGTGGCTATCCATCACATTCTTCTGTGGGCTGGGGCTACTGCATGCCACACACCTGGCAATTAGGGCCAGTTTCCTCAAATTTCCTTTCAAGGTGGTATACTTCGCTGATTGAATCCACATGCAAATCCGCATACAGCACAGATCCCCTGAAGGTTGTGCCTTGAATGGAGAGGAAGAAGTCAATCATTCCCAATACTATTTTCAAAAAACTTCTTGTATTTTCCACTCATCTCTCCTGGAAAAAATACCTCTGGCTTTCTACTGGACATCTGAGGCCAAGGAGTTGACGTTCACCTTAGATAGTCCCAACTCATTCAGTCTTTTACTCCATAATAAATGTTTCTGCTTTTAAAAAAAGAATCAGCTATTACATATTGACCTATTTTGCTAGCACCCTGAAATGTGGATAATAACATTATCATTTTACAGATGGGAAAACTATATACAGAAGGCTGAGCAATGTGCCCAAGGTGTCATTTCAGGTAAGGGCAGAATCTGGGGCTTCAAGTTTCCTGCGCAGCTAGGCTGGTGTCTATGAGCTCTTATTCTCATAGCATAACCTCTTTGTTTCTTTTAACATACCAGTTACTTAAAACATAGAATATCACACCTATCTTTCTCTAGCAAGAACAGAATTCACTTTACTTTTGATTTACTGTGGAATCTTCCTAAGTGGATCCATTTCTAGAATGCACAGAAGGACTTGGTTATTGTATAGTTTCAGCTCTAACATTATACTTTTTTGTAAAAAGCTCATGAACAATGGAAAACAAGCATCACGTTGAAACAGCAGACTATTTAAGGAGACTTTAGCACTTACAAATCCTTCAATATTGAGAAAGGCCAGTGTTCTTATAGTTATCATAAGAGTCTGGATGTCAGTCAAATCCAGAATCCTATAAATTGCTATTTCTCTGAAGTTCCTTAAAATAAACTTTTCTTTATGATGTTAATATTATAGAAAGTCATTTTCTATAGCAGTAGAAACTACTTTATGAACCCTGATGAGTGTGTTTTAACATTAGTAACATTAGCAATTCTGAGAGCTTTACATCCACTTTGGACATGTGTTTACAAGAGAAGCAATAAAGTGTTTTATTTGTAAATAAAAAGCTCTTTGGCAAGTCAAACTGAAAGCTCATTTAACTGTACAAAATCTTTACTTCCTCCCTTTTCCCAACATTCATTGAAACCTGCTTAAATACTGAGTATTATGTTTAATGTACATCATTTTCGAAGAACATCCAATGGAAATTAGCATTTTAAATTTAATGAATGGGTATAGACAGTAGACAGAAGGATTTCTGGTTGTTGTTTTTTTTTTTTGCCTTAATGAATTCTAATTATTTAGATAATATGCATAAAATGAACAATTTGTATTTAAGAATTTATTTGATTTTAACCCCCTGGTTATGTAATTGTGCATGATTTTTCCCCTTTCAGGGTTTATCTATGGTTTATGACAATTACATCTGGAATGGAATGCACTTGTAATTTAAATAAAATCAATAAAGAGGGCTATCAAAAATCTGTTTAAGCTCATCTCATGAAAATTTTCTAAAGACATGCTCAGAGTGTCTTTCCCCTTCCCAGAGTATACATAGATTTATTATTTATTAAAAAAACTATTTAAGTTATATCATGTAAAATAGCTACTAGCCCAATCAATATGAATATGATACCCCTAAGTGAAAATCCTCAAACCACCAACACTAAAGTTCATTTAGAAAGAGAACCAGACCTAGAAGATTGCTATTACTCCTTCAAATAAGGAAGAAATCCTCCAAGTGATATAGTTGTCCATGTATCATCCATCTTAGAGAACATTGGGCAGAATCCCCACATATTCATTATTTGAAGATCAATAAAGAACATTAAATGATTTAATAAGGGACTATTAGCCCTGTATAAATATGTGGGAGTGAGGGAATGACAGAGTAAAATCCTCCAACAATCTACTACTCTAGCATAAAACCAGTGAGAATACTGACTGGCAAAATTGTCCAAATCAACTTTTTCACAGCTCTGGGAGTTAACCAAATGCCTGCAAAATTTCGAGAAATATTTATTCAAGAAAAATGGATGAATCTCAGTGAGAACAGATAGTTTAGTGGCATGTAAATATATTCCCATCCCATTCTCTCTAGCTTTGAAGTCATCTTGAAAACAAAAGTTTTCTAATCATGTAACCTTGTAAACCAGCAGCCTCATAGCTACTGGAGGAGCAGACCGGAGCTGCCATAATCCATCATAGCTAGCAGACCATGGAAACACCCACTTCATGTAACCTGACTCAGAGCTCATTTGCTATGAATGCCTTTTAATCCTGTATCTATCTTTGTAGAAAACAATCAGCAACAATTATTTGAAAACTGACGCTGCCTGAGGCAATGATAACTCTTGGGGCAATCAAGAAACTGATAAAAAAATATAAAAGGAAGAACTGGGGAAGGAGATGTTTAGAGGGGTCTTTGAAGAGCCCCAATATATATTCCTGGGAATCTAGAACGTATCACATATGTTCAAGGATGTGTACGTGCTCAGCGAAGATCTCAAAAGGCCCTAATCTCTCCCCGCCGGCTGACCCTATGGCTCTGTACATGCTGGAACAAAAAAACAAAGGCAAAGTTGTAAATTGCCTGCCTGAGCTTTGAAGGCATGCCCAAACATGCACACAGAGCCCTTTAGCCTACTGGGAAATTAATAGGTTCAAGACATTAAAGGAAATTCCTGACCAATAATTAACTGACCAATAGCTAACTAAGCAGAAATGTCAGTAATCACATATGACAAAGAATACAGACCTTACAGGACAGTCACTAAACAAATACCACCACCACCACCAACAAACAGTAACACAAAAAACTCCTGAGGGATGCCCTGATTTCCATATTTGCTACATTATATTACTAAAGTATTTATTTTTTTAAATAAAAACATGTGACATTAATAAACAAAGAATATGGCCCATACACAGAGAATATGTGATAAATAGAAACTGTACCTGAGGAAGTCCACATTAGACATATTTTAAATCAACTATTTTAAATATGTCCTATCAGTGAAAAACAAACAAACCAATCATGTCTAAGGATGAAAAGAAAGCATGAGAATGATGTCTCACCAAATACAGAGCATCAGTAAAAAAAAATTATAGAAAAATGAGCAAAATAGAAATTTTGGAGTTGAAAATTACAATAAAAGAATTATTATGTTATGATATTAGACTTGGCAATAACTTTTTGAGTAAGATACCAAAAGCACAAGCAACAAAAGTATAAATAGACCAATGGGGCTACCTAAAATTTAAATGCTTTTCTGCATCAAAGGACACAATCAATTGAGGGAAAATGAAGTCACAAGGGACATTAGAAAATATTTTGAGGTAAATGAGAAGGAAGAAATAAGCTCTCAGAACTTACAGAACGCAGCTAAAGAACTTAGAAACTTAGAGCTATAAAATGCCTATATAAAAAAGAAAAAAAAAACAAAGCCTCAAATCAAAACTTAACCCTCCACCTTAAGAAACTAGAAAACAATAAGCAAACTAAGCTCAAAGCAAGCAAACTAAGGAAATGATAAAGATTAGAGCAGAAATTAATGTAACAGAAAATAGAAAAAAATGGAGAAAATCAATAAAAGCAAAATTGGTTCTTTGAAGAAAATAAACATAATTGACAAACTTTTAGGTAGACTGACCATGGGAAAAATAGAAGACTGAAATCACTAAAATTAAGAATGAACTGAATTTTGATGAAGGTGCCAGAATAACTCAAAGGGGAAAGAATGAACTATTAGATAATGCCAGTGAACTGGATATTTGCATACAAAAGAGTGAATTTGAAATCCAATCTCATATCATATACAAAAAATTAATTTAAAAATGCTTCAAAGGCCTAAATGTGAAAGCTAAAATTGTAAAACTCTTAAAAGAAAACATAGGTGTACATATTCATAACATTGGATTAGGCAATGATTTCTTAGGAATTGACGTGAAAGCAAAAGCAAAAAAAAAAAAGAAGAAGAAGAAGAAGAAAGGAAGGGGGCGCATGGGTGGCTCAGTTGGTTAAGCATCTGACTTCTGCTCAGGTCATGACCTCTCAGTCTGTGGGTTCGAGCCCCACGTCAGGCTCTGTGCTGACAGCTTAGAACCTGAAGCCTGCTTTGGATTCTCTGTCTCCCTCTCTCTCTGCCCTTCCCTCAAGTGTGCTGTCTCTCTCTCTCTTTCTTTCTCTCTCACCCTCTCTCTCTCTCAAAAAAAAAAAAATAAACGTTAAAAATGTTTAAAAAGAAAGGAAAACAAGAGAAATACAAAATTGAGATTTATCAAAATTAAAAACTTTTGTGCTTCAAAGAATACCATTAGGAAAGTGAAAACACAACCCAGACTGAAAGAATCTACAAAGCATATATCTGGTAAGGTACTCGCACTCAATATATAAAGAATACAGTCTGCTTATTGACAAAAAGAAAAATACAGTCAAAATATGACTAAAGGATTTGAGTCAATATTTCTCCAGAGAAGCTATACAAATGATCAAAGAAACATACAAAAAGTGCTCACCATCATTAGTCATTATGAAATTCAAATTAAATCCGCAATGAGATATACTTTTGCATCCAGGTAATGACAAGTGTTAGAGAGGATGCAGATCGTCTAGATCCTTTATACACTGCTGGGAGGAATGTAAAATGATGCAGATGCTTTGCAAAATGGCTTGGTAATTTTTCAAAAAGTTATATAGAGTTAGCATATGATCCAGCAATCTCATTTCTAGGTATATTCCCACAGAGTATATGCCCAGACAAGAACTGGTGGACAGATGTTCACTGCATCATTATTCTTAAGAGCTGAAACGTGGAAACAAACTGAGTGTCCATCAATTGATGCCTGGACAAACAGAATGTAATATAGCCATGCAATAGAATATTATTTCAAACATAAAAGTGAATGAAGTACTGATCTATGACACAACAGAAGTGAATTTTAAAAACAGGATGCTAAATGAGCTGGACCAGAAAGTTACATACTGTAGGATTCCATTTGTGATTCCAGATCATTCTGAAATGCCCAGAAAAGGCAAATTAATAGAGCCAGAAAGTATATTAGTGTTTGCCAGAGGCTGGATGGAGGTGGAAGGAGTCAATGGAGAGTAACTCTTAATGGATATAGACTTCCTTTTGGGGGTGATGGAAATGTTCTGGAATTAGTAGTGATGGTTGTACAACTTTATGAATATACTAATGCCACTGATAAATCACAAATTAAGGCAATATAACTCATGTATTCAATAGAAAAAAGTGTTATAACTGCTATTACTTAATGGTTAATATCAGATATCAAGAAGTAATGCCTTTTTGTATAAATGCAACTTAGGCGCACCTGGGTTAAAAGTCCAACTTCAGATCAGGTCATGATCTCGTGGTTCGTGAGATCAAGCTCCATGTTGGGCTCTGTGCTGACAGCTCAAAGCCTGGAGCCTGCTTCAAATTCTGTGTCTCCCTCTCTCTCTGCCCCTCCCCTTCTCATGCTCTCTCTCTCTCTCTCTTTCTCTCTCTCTCTCAAAATTAAACAAACATTAAACAAATTAAAAAGAAAAGTAAATGCACCTTAAATTTCCTAGACTTCAGGTTCCAAATGCATGCCAGGATGGACATTCATTCCTAAAAAAGAACCTTGTATAAGGCACTTGCACCTCATTAACATAAATAATCATTAAAAAATATCAACCTCAAATACATATCTATGTGCAACTCAGGGTAGAAGGAAACATCTGGACTAGCAGAGCACAGAGGCAATACCACCACCTTATACACTATATATATAAAGGTAAAGGCTTCAGAATTTACACAAATGGAAAACAACATTAAAATTGGTATCATCAACTGGGTCAAAGAAAGTGAATTTATTCTGGTTTGAATGTTTTAAAGAGATTTTAGTTTTTTGTTTCCCTGGGAAATGGGGGGACAGGGTGAAATTGACTTATTTTCTCCTTTGAAATAATAATAAACAGTTTCATAAAATATAATTTATGATCTGCCTTTGGAAAACATATATAAAACATTCTTTTAGATTATTTTACTTGAGTTGATGGCTTTATCTCTTTTTATTCCTTGAGTCAGCCCCTTACTATCTTTCTCCTTCCAGACTGATTTGGATTGCAGCCCTGTCTGTCCCATTTCCTATAATTCTGAGTAATGGCCTGGAAAAAGTTTTAACAATCTGATTTATCTGTTAAATTACACCAGAGTTATTTTGTTAATTCAAAATGTTCATTATTCAATGCAAAGTTTTGATATTACTGTGAAAGACACTTCTAAAGGAGGATTTTTAAACTAGTAATAGAGAAATATAGAAGATTTATTCCATTTTATTCTGAACAATTAAGAATTTGCCATTAAAATGGTTTTTAGTGAAAGACATTGACACAGAGGGAGTATTAAATTAAAGACAAAATATAGTGAGGAAATAAATAAAACTATGGAAAGATGACTGTACTCCAACCTAGGCAAAGATGTTCATTGCAGTGGACCACAAAATTAAATTATGTCTTTAATTACTGTAAAAAATAATTTAATTATATTAATTTTTATTTTTTAATTGGAATATGTTATATTATTTAATTATGTTACCTTAGCTAAGGAAGAATAAGATCGACATGAGGGAAGAATCTCTTCCTGCCTGTGAATCCTTTAAATATGTTTTCTTATTAATTTTAAATGAGACAGTGGGTCACATAGCTGACCGTGTCTTCAGTCTATCAATTAGTGCAAGTGGCAAAAAATGGCTAAGGAACAAATAAAAATTCACTGCCTCCCTTAACTGCAAGTCAGAAGACAGATTGGTTTGACTCAGGACTTGAACTAGGTAAGCAAGATGAATGTTTTGATTCTTTTTCTTGTGTGAATGAATGAATGAATGAATTCTTTTGATTCATTTCCCTGTGGTCTCAAAATGGCTTCTGGGAGTTCCAAGAGTGAAATCCAGAAACAAAGAGTCTTTCCAGTCAAAATTTCCATTAGTTTTATGAAGCCTGATTAGATTCAGGTCTCTCCACCAGCGACTGCAACCAGGAGCATGAGATCCCACTACTCTGGGGAGGGTGAGCACCCCTGGGTAAGAGTGAAGGAGAGAGTCTTCCAGTGAGAAATTAGAAAATTAACATGAAGGTAACACATTTCTGTGTCTCTTCCTCTGTACATTTTTGAGAACATTTTCCATACTCACAAATATTCTACGTTTCGATATATGCATATTTATTGTTGTTTTTGCAATGAAATGACATTGAACTTCATATCTAGAGCAACATGCCACGGCACAGACAATGCATATATGTGAATACAGAGGCGATGGGAGTGACAGATGAGGGTTTCAAACCATAATTCCTTAAGCATTGGCATTGATCACTGGGGAGAGGTTTGGATTTCTGCTGACCAGGCAATGTTCTGGTTCTTGATAGACAGGGGATCCCCCAGCTGCAATGTGACGTTTCTTGCAAATGTGGCCATAGCAAGATTGACAATGGCATTAGGAATGGGACTTTGTAAACTAGAAAGACATTTTTTAAACAAGTGAAACCAGTTTGAGAAGCTCAGCATGTTTACCATACTTTTTTCTTCAGTTGATATTCGAAATCATAAAAGAATTAAATCTGGGTAAAACATAATAAGAAATTATAAAACATATCCATCAATACTTGAATCTTACTGTAGCACAATAGCTGTATGATCAAAGTGGGTTTAGTCAAATTGAATTTCGGTCAAGTGTAATTATTTATCGAAGTAATACAAGATCATTATTAAAAGCTGGTTTTGTCAATAGGACGCAAACATACTAGAAGCTCTGACCTCAATATATATGTAAATGTGCAAGTTAAATTCTTTTTTTTTTTAAGTTTCTTTATTTCTTTTGAGAGGGGGACAGGGCAGAGAGAGAGAATCCCAAGTGGGCTCCACACTGTCAGCGCTGAGACTGATGCAGGTCTTGAACTCACAAACCATGAGATTATGACCTGAGCAGAAACCAAGAGTCAGATGCTTAACTGACTGAACCACCCAGGCACCCCAATACCAGCTCTTTAAACTGATAATTTTACTTTAAATTGTGAGCTCCCAGAACGAGGCATCCATATTTGTGCCTCTAACCCATAACCAGTGCCTTGACCGTCACAAAGATACAATAAATGACTGATCTAAACAGAATTAAGATTGAACAGCCAGGCGTGGGTTACTGGTATTTCATACTTAATAATTGAATCACCCCCATATCTTATATATTTTGGTACCTGCTACTTCTCATATGTGTGTAAGAAAAAATCAATAAATGATTTGTAATGTTTTTAATGGATACTGAAATAATAAAAGAATTTTACTTTGTCAGACAAATCAGAACCTGGCACAAAATACTCTCTTAGTAAATGTTTATTGAATGAATTCATTTTCAAAGTCACCTTGAATCAGGAACAAAATCATTGGATTGTTGAATTCCTGGATACAAACAAGTCAGGCATAAAATAGAGATAAAAGATTTATTACCTTATCTTTGGTCAAAGTTTTGAAATGCCAAAGCAAACACAAACCAAGTCATCTTGCAAGGCCATAAATTAGAGGAATGGTAGAACTTGAATTAAAATGTAATTTTATTTAATTTAATTCTTCTTTATTGAGATGTGAGACATTCATTCACTAGGTATTGGGATCTAGTGCAAATGGGCTCTCTCTCTGTCTCTCTGTCTCTCTCTCTTTTATTTTTTTTCAATTAAAGCATAATTGACACACAATGTTAAGTTAGTTTCAGGTTTACAACATAGTGACTCAACAAGTCAATATGTTATGCTATCCTCATCACAAGTGTAGCTACCATCTGTCATCATACAATACTATTACAGTATCATTGACTATATTACCTATGCTGTGCCTTTTAACCCCATGACTTATTCTTTCTCTAACTGGGAACCTGTATTTCCTACTCCCCTTCACCATTTTGCCCATTTCCCCACCTGCCTCCCCTCTAGCAACCATCAGTTTGTTCTCTCTATTTATGGGTCTGTTTCTGGTTTGGTTCAAATAGAGTCTATTTTAAGAAAAGGTGTTATCCTATACACACCCCAAGCTTTATCAACCCAGTACGTTTCATGGGAGAATAAATTATTAAGTAATTTACCATTTTGTGCTGAGATTCCTTTGTGTGCTGACCGTCCATCAAATTTGAAATATTTTTGTTTCATGCAGTGAAAGCAAACAAACATAGATTTGAGTCTCAGCTGTCCTAAATTTTATTTTGGTTAAAGGTCAATCTCATCCAGACTAGTTGTCCCTAAGTCTGGTGGATCATCAAAAGCAGATGGAGAGATTTTTTAAAAATATAGATATTATAGAATTATCTACAGTGGGGCACCTGAGTAGCACAGTTGGTTAAATATCCAACTTCAACTCAGGTCATGGTCTCACAGTTGGTGAGTTTGAGTCCTGCATTGGGCTCTCTGGTGTCACCACAGAACCCACTCCAGATCCTCTATCCCCCTCTCTCTCTGCCCCTCCTCTGCTTGCTTTCTCTCTCTTTCTTTCTTTCAAAATAAATAAACATTAAAAAAAGAAATATTTACAGCTAAGGAAGAGGTTCTCTTCATTTCTTAGAAGTGATTTGAGTTTGTACCCTGTAGTACCGTCCGATACTATCATCATATTTTATAACAAAAAAGAGACCAGAATGGAATAATATTTCTGCTTTACCTGAGTCATTCTTAGATCTCTTCCCCAGAGATCCTTTTCTAGTATATCTGGGTGGACCCCAGGGTGTCTCATGATGAACCAAACTGAGGACTCCTGGTGTGAGTTCAGTGATGAGTCAAGAGTGCTTGCCTAAGATTGTAGTCGAAGGCCAGATTTGTACCTGGGTTAGTTACAAACTAACTGTCATAGTTTTCCTTTGGAAAGCTTAGCTTCTGAGTTGTTTTTGTGTAGATAGTGTTAACTCTTTGATCAGGCAATGGTGCATGTACCTTCATCTCAATCTCTGATAATATGTTTTATAGCCATACATAAAACGTTGACTTTGCAGCAAAGCCTGCATCCTAGTAAAGTCCTTCTACTTAATGCACCCAGGAAATTCAGAGTATATTATCAGGAAAAAAAAAAGAACCTCACTTAGAATTATTTACAATGTTCATTTCAGAGTAAAATAAAGCTTACATATTATTTATTTCTGCATAAACAACAAGTTGTATTTTTTTCTATACTGAAATGCATGAATTATTAGCAAGCTGGGAACTGGATCATTGTTAAGATATCACAGATGATTCAAATAATCTTGTTTCAAATGCCAAACACCATTATAAGCAGATGTACTGGAGCTATTTTCTAGTGTTTGGCTCATCTGTATAATGGCAAAGGGGGCCTCCCCTGATGATCATTGTAATCCAGTTTCATTTCAGTGAATTTCCTTTCAACCACATCAAACTCCCAACCCCTGAAAAATACTCAATAATTATTCAAGTTAGGATACCAGTGCCTAGGGCATTTGTAAATACATGCATACAGACAAAAATCCCATCATTTATGATTCATATTAATGTCAACTTGTAATTAAAATGCAAGCAATATTCTCAGATGCCCAATTCATCACATTCTTCATCACTACTTTGCCCCATGCATCAGTTGATTACGTGATCCCTTTATTGCCTTACTTTCCACATGTGAACCCTAAATCTCAAACTCATTTGGGAAAAAGAAAATCCATCCCTGAATTCAGTTGAGGTACTTGGAAAAAGAGAGTTAACCAAATTCCAATTTCTTTACATGAAATAACAAGAAATTTGAATAAGGTTATACTTAAGGCCCTTTCAGTTCTAAAGATATTTAATTCTTTGATTTTTCAAGTTGATTGAAGTCTTGCGATTGACATAAAATATGCAACAAAAAATTGTTAATTAAAAATAATACTCTTATAATTCAGATAACAAAATATAAATTGCTGTTTCATTCCTGGCATTATGACATTCCTCATCTTGCTTTTGTTTCTTTGATATATTATTCTATCTTTTAGTTTTATCTTTATCTTTTATCTTATTTCATTCATCTATTTTAACTTTTATGAGGAAATATGACCAATTTCTAATGTTTGCAGTGAGTTAAAACTTAATATGCATTTCAAGCACATGTGGTTGCTACTATATAAAATTACTTCCCGTATGCATTTCATTATTTTAATATTTTAAACACTAATAAAACTTTAGCAGAAATAAACACATGAAATTGTTTCATTTCACTTTCATTTGTTTACAGGATTTTACATTGCAAGGATTCAAGATAATCTGCTGATACCAGCATAAAATAGACTCCTTCATGCACCTTATTATCTTCCTTCCACTTTTGTCCTCCTTTTGAATTTCTTCTCTGCCAGTTGTTACAATCTCAAGCTAAGAAGAGTTCAAGAAGCTGCCAAAATCTGAATAGGTTAGGTAGAGGGTCTTGCATTTAAGCAGCACTCCATCCAAGATTTTAGTAAGCGAAGGAGGAAAATTTAAATGATGGCAATTCGAATATTAAGTTTTCAGAAGAAGTGGAGGCAAAGCACAGGTTTTAGTTAAGACATGTAATTTCAAAGAATCATCATTCATCTTAGAAATATCTACAGTTAAGTAAGAGCTTCTCTTCATTTGCTAGAAGTGGTTTGAAAGACCTTGTAGCATACAGTACTGTCCAATATTAGCATCATATTTTATAACCAAAAGGAGGTCAAAATGGAATGACATTTCTGTTTTACCTGATTCATTAAATGATGGAAATTATGTTTAGAGAAGTTTCAGGAATGAAATAGCATAACATGGTTCAAATAAAGTGCTTTTCAATTTGATCCCTCATGTTAATATTCTATTTCTTTCAAATACTTTTTATGTCTCTTTGCATTTTTATTAAGAATTTAAATTATATTCTCAGCAGAGAATGGGCTTACATATCATGGGGAACTCTTCCTCAGAACCAACCTAGATCATGCAAAACATGATATTAGAAAAAAAATGTTCAATGCCTCTAAAAAGGAACCATAGTATTTTTAATATAACATACTAACTCAGATCAGCTACCTAAGTCACCTCAGAGGAAAAAAAAATTAAATATTTATTCCAGTGGTAGTATATATAATATAGGCTCCCAGAATCTTTAAAATAAACCAAAAATGGTCTCTTCCAAATGGTAGCATATCTTATCCATTGACTTCCCCTCTCATCCATTAACTCTTGCGGTGCAAGTCTAGTCTTCCAGAAGGAGAATATCCATGAATATCCACACTACTAGTGATATTAGAGTAATTTGTTTCCTTAATTTGTTATACAGACAACTCCCTTTTGAGTAGCCTAGTCTGAGAACAAGAAAACTCTTTATATGTAATTTCTTGCTCAATAGAATGGGTCATTCTAATCTTGGAAGAAGCTAGTTGGTATTGTTCCATTTATCTCAGGGTGGCAGCTACTTAAACTTGGAAGTGGATTTGACCTCATAAAGCTCCAGACCACTGGGTACGTCTACGTGCTCCAATAATGTGGTGGATTTCACAGTGCACTGCTTGATTTTGGTCTTATAAAAAGGTCTCTGGGTGACAGCAATCTGCCAAAGCTGTGACCGAACGGTACTGTTCTGGAACTCTGCACAGAGGTGTCAGCCAATGTAAAATGGCACATTTACCAACTCTTTGAGCCATGTGCTGAAATCGTATTTTAGGTCTTAAAATGACTGCCATTTTGTTATTAGATTCCATAAAATAGTCTTTCCTCTATTCAGATAGAACCAATATACTTTAGAAACAAGCTGGAAATTACTTCCCGTTTTCCCGTATAATCACTATTACACTGCAGATAATGCTAGTTTAAAGCCGTGACGCCAATTCTAAATTGTGCTCTTTTTTTATTTTTCATTCTGTGTTCGAATTCATGAATTCATCTTCTCAGTACGTTAGGTAGATAAGAAGGAACCTCATTAAACATTTCTCCTGCTTCTCCCACATTACCTAAATGCTGAGTGGCTGTCCAGATGCTGAAATAGTGTATCAGCAGCCGATGGCATGAACATGGCTAGCAACCTCTTCAATAACATGGTTTCAATTGTAGAGATAACCAGAATCTAGAAAGAGAGCAGCACACTAGTTGAGGGGCAAAGAAAAATCCTCTGGCAGTTGGTGGGAGGGTGCACAGTCTGCCAGGCATTCTCAGGATTGCTAATGTTTCATGAAGAATAAAGGATTGGGCTGGATATAAGTGAAAAAGAAAAGCAACAATTTTCATTAGTTGAGTGTTTAAATTCTACTTTTGGGGTGCACTTGGTCGGCTCTCTACATTTTAGAGTAGATGGTTAACTGTTGCTGGGCTGCCATGTTCATGGCAGGATGTTTAGTGGCATCCCTGGCCTCTACCCACTAGATGTCAGTAGTACCCCCCCTCACCCCCCCCCCCCCCGTCAACTGTGACAAGCATAAATATCTCCAGACATTGCCAAAGAGTGTGATTGGGGAATTGGCCCCACTTAAGAAGAACGGCTCTCGGAAAAACAATATTGTTTGTTTCAGTTGCTATACTTTCTCCCTAAAAGTTATGTTCAACAAGTTTTAAGATATTAAAAAGAACAAAGAAGAAGTTAAGAGATCATTAGTGCCAATTCAACAACAACAAGATAATCCATTTGGATATTCTTCTTTCAGTATTCATAGTGTTTAAAGAGGTCATAATCCAATAAATGCTTATGCAACAAAGTGATGCAATGTGGCTGGAAGGCCATCTTTGAAGAGTCAGATACAAATCACTGGGTAAAGGTGCAAGACTCTTTAGGACCAATTACCACTCAGAAAGCAGCACTCCCTAAAATTGTAGGAGTGGTATTCTCTCGTTAACTGTGAGAAATCATTAACCACACAAAGTCAGTCTTTTTCTTTTCCTTTTTGACTAACCATTCATCATTTGAAGTCATTAGCTTCCTCATAAAATTGTTAGGAATGCAAAATTATTTTTCAAAAAATCATTAGTTACAGGGCATTGCATTATAGAAGCATGGGTCTATTACTCCGTCCTTTTCTGCATAAAAACGTGTCAGATATGCAAGATCATTTATGTTGATAAATAACTTTTTAACAGGGCCCATTGTCTCGTGGTCAGGCTGATATTAGCTGTTCATTTCAACAGTGATTTTTCTGGCAAGTCCATTCTATAGATATGAAAAATCCCGAAATGAAAGAGAGCAAACATCATTTTTCATCCAGCTGAAAACAACATTTTAAAAAGCAGCTTTGTTCCGTGTAATATGTGGCTCAGAGACTTAACTAGAGACAGCTGCTTTCCTCTGTTTACCAGCATTTTGTCACTGCCTGGGTTCTATTCACTGAAGATTTGACTTCCTTTCCTCCCTTCTCTGATTCTTTCTCAAGCTTAAAACAAGTGTCACAGCCACCAGGAGAGAACTTCAAGACTACTGCCTAATGATTTTTCACCCAAGATACCTTGTTATGGAAGATAAATATCACACCTATTGTTGGCTTCTGAAATGAGCTACAAAATGCCATTGCTTCTTTTACTCCCATTTCTACAAGTTCCTAAGGTTTTAGAATGATTTGAAATAAATATTGAAAAATGGATTATATTTTACATTCTGATTTTGTTGTTGCTGATATTTGGATATAGGAGCGTTGGTTAATTTTTAGACACTATGCCTTATAATGAGGTCATTGTTTCACTTATTCCTCTGAAGTCTACATAACCTGCATTTCCAAACAGGGATTTTGTGCTGGTGGAATAACTCCTCTGAGTTCTAGACTAGTATGCTATGTCCAAATGAGGTGGCAGTGAAGAAGTGACAGTCCATTAGCAGTCCCGGCAGGAGTGTGTCTCATTGGCTCTGACTGACCAGTGCTCATCTCTGGTTGTCCACGAATGAGTCACGGGCATACTCTAGATTCCTGAGTGGACTCAATTCTATGTGTAACATAGGGATAGAGTGATGGAAGGATTGGTCCTTCTGTGGAGTGGTGAATAGGGAATAAGCAATAGATGTCTACTACATCTGCTGTTTACATTGATACCAAAATGTTTATTGAATAAACAAATAAATCCAGTAAACCAGATACTATAGGGCAAACAGAGGCATCTTTACCTTTAGAAAAACAATCCTGTACATAATTAAAATGCAAGTTAGTAAGAGCCATCAGGCACCATGTTATAGGCATTAAAGGGATTCTTTACTAGGATGCTCAGGAGAAATTTTTAAAGGAATCAGCTTTTGGAGTACACTCTGAGTAGGACATGAACATGCAGACATAGAAGGAATAGCATGAACAAAGAGAGGGTACTCATGGAAGAGTCAGTTCAACTATGGCCTTTGGACAAATCTTGTTTTTTTAAACAGATTTTTATTGGAACATAGCCATGTTCACTCATTTACATAATGCCATGATTATTTTATTTTTAGATTTGAGTAGTTGTGACTGAACTTTTGAATGCCTGAAAATCCTAAAATACTTACTCTCTAGCCCTTTACAGATAAAGTTTGCCAACCACTGAACTATAGGGTAAATTTTGGAAATAGCCTGTGATTCACCTGGAAAAATTATGTGTGCATAAGAGTTGAGAAGATTGCCTTTAGTGTTTAAATCAATGGAAAACCATTGTAAGATATTGAGAAGCAGATGATATGATTAGAACTGAGCCTTACTGATGTTAATCTGGCAAAAGTGTATAGAATGCACGGGAGAGAGGAAGTGCCTTAGCACAAACTTCAACATGCAGAATTACTGAAGAGCTTGGACCCAAGCAAATTTCCAACTGCACCACAGAGTTGCTTCTTCAGAAGAAGGAATCTGTACGTATAACTTATTCTCAGGCCGTTCTTATTCTGCTAGTTCATAAAGTCCAGACTTTTTAAAAGATTGAACCAAATCTCTAGGAAATGGATTGCTACAGGAGTTCCTGTGAAAGATGGCAGCATCTCACTAGAGTGGTTGGCAGGCTTGGTCCTACTGTTTGTAGAGCCATGGTTAGAACTCCAGTGGAGACACCCAGCCTCTTGCACACCCTTCTTTTTTCCCAACCCTAGGATCTGCCCCTTCCACAAAGGGTCTCTTGAACATATGGACATCCAAGGTCATGTTCCACATATATCCCCTCTTCTAACAAGCCATGTCAAGTATGCAGTCTGTCCTTGGGAGGACAACCCAGGAAAATAGGCGTGGGGTCACTTGAGCAAGGTAGTCCAGGGTCCTTGATACCTTCGTCATGATCTGGAATGGGATGTGCGAGCTTCGTGTGGGAAGATTTTCTTGGTCTTTTTAACCTTCCATCTTTTGGCAAAGTTCGTGTCCAGAGGAAGGCCAAGTAGAACCTCCTGTAATGTGGGACCTGAGACTGAGGCCCTGATTACCTGGTTTAAAGGTAGGGCTAAGAAAGGGAATAGTGAAGAGATGATGCCGCTCTGGTAAAATTGAGAGGACTTGGTAACTATTTTAATAAAGGAGCTCATGAAAAGGAGAATGAGTCAAGGGTAACAATGTTCTCAGACCTTTGAAATGGAGGAAGTGTGTTGGCTTCTCAAAATAAAACAGAAAGTCAGGAAACATGTAGGGAGAAAACATGGGTTTGGTTTAGGTGTCTTGTAAATGAGGAATAAGAATGAAATCTAAATGGTAATGACCTGCAAGGATTGATAAATAAGGCAAAGAGATAGAACTAGAGTATACAATATAGTGTTAAGAGAATAATCCTCTTGACCCTTTTACTTATGAATAAATTCAAATAAGTTCTAATTGCACCAGTCCTTTATTTATGATCTGGACTATCTTAAATAGAGAAATTACCAGTTGTCAATTACTTGGCAACACAGGTAGATATTGCAAAGAAAGGCAACATAAATGCATCAATATTTATAAATGTTTGAATACTTCCTTTATTTTGTAGTTTTCAAATGATGAGTTTGTGGTCTATAATTTTCTAAAAGTTAACAATGAGGATTCATTTTTAAAGGTAAGCAGTTAGTTTTGTTTTGTTTTGTAAAATTATGGACTCAAAGATTTAACAGATGAGATTATCTGATGTGTTTCAATCCACAGCAATTATCTTTACTGATATTCAAGTTATTCCATGTGTGGCCAGAGGGAAATTCTTTGAGTTGGCCTCCAAGTCATTGGGTCATGACCTCTATCATCTGTAATAGCTTCCTTGCTATCAAAACAGTTTGCACTTTTTTAATTTCAGACCTGGATTTAGGAATTTCTCCAAAGACTCTGGAGTCATTTTAATGGGATGTGTTCTTTAGAGGTTATAATATAGATAAGAAAAGTACTTCTGACTTCTAGGCTGCTGATCTCCTTCCTGTGGCCAGTTCGAAAAAGTACATATTTTTAAAAAGGAAAATTTATAGTAATTTCCCATGCAAACATTTCCAATTCAATATGGTTTTTACTCAGTCTCGTCAGTCTTTCCATATGTTCCTTCTCTCAAGCCAAAAATCATAGTTGTCAAAGACACCAATATTCATTTACTTCTTCCCCTAACACACCCATCAAAGGCCAGAATGACATTATTTGTTCCACCACCAACACAATTAGATGATTATGTTAAAAAGTGTGAGGATTTTGTTTGGTTGGTTGGGTTGATTCAGCGCTTCTTTTAATCTTTGGGTAAATGTCATTAGGATGTCTAGTCAAATTATAGTTTTAAAGTCATTTGGGAATAATTCCATTTTGTGGGGTTATAACAACTACCATCATATATAGTTAGGTTTTTTATTTCATTTCTCTTCCAAATTTGATTTATTATTTACTGTTTGTTGTTAATTTATTAATCTGGGTTTTTTTAAATAAATAAAAGATATCACAAAGTTATAGAATCAGGTTTAAAAAAGTTATATGCAGAAGAGTCTAGCTTCTATTTCTGTCTCCTTCAAACTCTTCACCAGGTTATTACATTTTTTGTTGCTGTTTATCCTTTCATTTTTTTAAATAGAAGCAAATATAGATATATTTTCTATATTTTCTAAACTTGCTCATAGAATAAATGTAGCTCACGATATATTTTCTTTTCATTTTGCATTTCCCCCTGCTTATTTCTGTATCCTGCTGATCACTTCACAGTATTTTATAAAAGTATTTCTCATTCCATTTTTACATCTACATAGTGTTCCAGTATGTAAATGTTCCAGTTTGTTCAACTGGTCTTTTACTGACAGATATTTAGGTAGCACATAACAGGCACTCCAAAAGTATTTATTGAATAATGATTTAGATGCTGGTCTTTGGCCCTGTGATTGTGTAAATGTCACATGTATTTTTCTATTATTTTCCTGAAAATTCAAATCGAGGAAGATTCTTTTCCTTCACTGATATCCTATAGATAGCATAGGATATTTTTATAACCAAATCAGGCAATGCACACATGAAAATTAAGAGGTGTTTTTTTGTTTGTTTGTTTTGTTTTGTTTTGTTTGTTAAATAGAGCAATATTAAGTCTTTACATAAATGTTTTAAGAGTAGTGGTTATATGATGATTTTGGGTAACAGTTCCCTTTCAGTTAACTTGGACATTTAAATGCTTTTAGTATTTTCCTCAACTATATTACCAAATTATAGCTTATAAAATAATCAGCTTTATTGTTTTCAGTATGTTGTTTATATGCTGATAGAAAAATATACAGACAGCTGAAGAATTTATCATTTATGAACAACTGCAATTTCCTTAAATTTATTGATCTCTTTGCCTGAGCTTTTAAAGCTGATTTTGAATATACATGATACAGGAGCCTTATATTTTGTGCTTTGATTCTCTAGAATACAATGGAAAGTTGCTCTCTGGTCACGCCTAGTTAATCAGGAGCTAGAAGGACAGTGATAGCTCATCCAACACAATACTGCCATTTGCAGCCTCACACGTGAGACCCTGGAGACCCTGGCCTAGGGACATCCAGTTAGGCTTTTGCCAGTGAGCTGTCTAAGAGAGAAAATAAAGAGAGCAGAGTGAGGGAGCATTCCTAGGACAGCCTCAATTTCTCCACTAATAGGAGGATAGTCTTTGGATTATGCCAGGTTTTATATAGTATAAATGGAAGGAAGATATGTGTTCTAGGTTCTAGACTCATCAGTGAAATGTTTTATCTGTAAAACTAATGTCAGGAAGGCAGTTCACTTAGATGTTTCTCTGAACCCTTCTCTCAGAAGGTGGCCGTATTGAAATGAAAATGCCATGGGATTTGTTAACAGCCATTTCTGAGTTTACATGCGATATCTGTTATCACCAGCTATGGGTCCTTGGGCAATCTACTTGATATTGTTGAAGTTAAAAGGAAAGAAACACTTATTTTCATACTAGCTAATAGGCTAGAGTACATATCTAGAGAACACAGCACAGTGACTTGCTAATCAATGAAGTTACTTTCATCCTTCCTTGATTCATTCTTTACACTTCATCTATTTAGAGTACTTTTTTTTTCCGGCACAAGATAGGATAATTTTTTAATTTAGCTAATTTTTTTTCTCATATATCTTTTCAGCGCTTTGCAAGTCTACACATTTATTAGCACGACACAATAGCTACTGCCTAGCATCTTTCATTGAGTATCTTCCTTATGTTTTTCTCTGGAAGCCCTTTATGTCCCTTTGAATCTCTTCCCTAATTTTCCTATGCCCAGCAATCCCAGGAACCTGGCCAGTGTTAACTAATTAAAAGCAATCGTAGAATAGGGGCAAGAGTATTGTCCTCTGCAGCTGTGTGAACTTGAACTTGAATTGTTTCACATCTGTACTATCCATTTTGTTATTGTTCTTAGCTTGGACTCCCATCATTTTGGGCCTGGGTTTTCACAAATCTTTCTGTGCGTTGTCCAGATTCCAGCTAGCTTGCCTTCAAGCCCACTTTTCCTATAATTCAGACTAATACACTAATGCATCCATGTAGTCAACTGCCCAAGAAAGTGATTGGAAATTGTAAAACCTCTTCCTGTTCAACACTTGTTCCTGCATTGATTCTGCTTCTGCTTGGCTTTCAACAATTGGCCTGACCACTTAGATTTGGCAGCTCTAACTAGTTTTTTTCATTTATGACTCTCGGCCTTTGCCTTAAGGGTTCTGGCTTGAATATGACCTAGATCTTTCCAGAAATTTAACTTTTTTCCTGCATCTGTGAACAAGGTAATATAAAGTAGCTTGAATCCCAGTTCTATCACATATTTTCTATATGAACTGCACTGAATAGCCTTCATTCTATAGGCCATATGTGATTGTTAATTTTATGTGTCAACTTGGATACACCACTGTACCTAGATATTTGATCAAATGCTTTACAGATATTTTTGCGAAACTATTTTTTGGATGAGATTAATGTTTTGATCAGTAGAATTTGAGTAAAGCAGATTACCCTTCATAGATATGAGTGGGCCCCATCCAATCAGTTGAAGGCTTTAAGAGAAAAAATTGACCCTCTCCCCACAAAGAGGGAATTCTGCTAGCCAACTGCCATCAAACTCAAACTATTAACTCTTCCCTGGGTCTCCAGCTTACCTGCAAATTTTGTGCTTGCCATCCTTTACAATCATATAGATACAGAGCGAGAGAGAGAGAGAGAGAGAGAGAGAGAGAGAGAGAATCTTTTTAGTTCTGTTTTTCTAGAGAACTCTAATATACAGCAGTTTTTTTTTCTTCTTTGGTAAAATGGAAATAATAACCATACTTAACTCCTAAATTTATAATGGTAATTAAGGAGCTTAGCATAGTGCTTGGCACCTAATGCATACTTAATAAATGCCGATTTTTCTAATTATTACTTAGTTTCTTTCTTAACTTGGTCCCTGGATCATGCCTTTCCCTCTACGTGGTTACCATTCTCAATCATCTCACCTGGAAAACTCCTCTAGGATCAATCCAAATGCTACCTCTCATGTGAAGCCTGCTTAGATGTCCCTCAGGCATAGTTATTTATGTCTACAGCCCACGCTATAGCTTACCAAGCTGTAATTTATCTACTTAAATATAGTCTTCAAGTCAAGGCTGCAAATGTCTCAAAGCTCTCAAGGTCAAAGACTTTCATTTTTATATATCTAGCACCAAGCTCAAATCCTGGCAATACTTGCTTCTCAATAACTATTCCCTGAATGAATATGAGGAGATGCCTATACTTCCTGTATTAAGAATAGAAGCTTTCTGTCCAATCCATGTTTTTGTGTCTGAGGTGGGCAGATTTGTTGATTTATGAGACTGCCGTGTTTCAAGTGTGTGTCAAGGAGGGTGCCAGTTGCTTCAGTTTCAGTGCTCAGGAGGCAAATGGCTTATTGGTGGAAGTAGGAGAGACCCACAAATAAGTGAAGCTTAGCATAACACTTCCGTTTGGAAGGCATGAGAAAATGATACCAAAATCTGGAGGGGAAAGTTATTTTTTTTCTGCCTGGGTGAATCAGGGACAATCTTTCACAAGAAAAAACATAGAAGTTTAGTCTGAAAGAAAAGGCAAGTTTGGAGAAGAAAGTCATTCCAGGTAGAAGAAACAGAGATTAATGTGATCAGACATGTTTGAAGAATGATGAGTTGTCAGCATTGGGGGTAGCTTAAGGGAAGTGAATGGGGCAGCTGAAGATAAAGGATGGAGAAGGTAAGGGCCATTTTTACCAAGAGGATGGAACACTAGAACCGTAGCCTCAGGAGTTGAAACTTCATTCAGGGGACAATGAAATCTTGCTGCATTTTCTCAGCGGATGGCAAGTTTTAGGTCAATGCTGAGCGCCTACGTTTTTCACAGGAACTTGATTGCATTAAAAGCTGGGAAGGAAAGAGTTGGGAATTGGGAGACAGTGGCAATGGATGGGTGGAAAAGAAGAGTTCGATGTGGGGAGCCAGTTTGTCACATTGTGAACTGGGATGCAGTGATGAGGGAAACAAAGGCAGAAGGGACTGTAGATAAAATTAAATCTCCTTGTAACCTCTTGACAAATACTTGAGGCAGAAGGAGTCTGACATTCCTCCATGAACTCCCAACTGTCTCAGGGTTCATGCTTTGCCAGGGGGAAAAGCAACCTTAATAGACCATCCTCCAGGACCTGAGTCTTCTTTAGCATATGAAAATCCTTTTGGAAACTTCTCCTTGTCTTTACCTCCCTCACATCCCAAGTATATAATCAGTCATTCCTCACAATCCCTGGTCAGCTCTTTCTACCGATGGGTCCTGTCCCTGGGCTTTAATAAAACCACCTTTTCACACCAATGACATCTCAAGAATTTTTTCTTGGCCTTAGTCTCCAAATCCCAACATTTCCGCATCACAAAAGTAGCAAAAAAAGCAAACTTTGTCCAATGGTCCCCAAATAACCTTTCTGAGCTCCCTAATAGTATTTAACACATCACACTTATTAAGTGCCAGGTACTGTTCTAAGTGCTTTAAATGTGTTGACTCATTTATTCCTTAGAAATAAGTATTTTATTGTCCCCTGTTTTACAGATAAAAAGAAAAAAAAAAAACGGAGAAGACAGAGAAGTGAAGTCACTTACCCAAGGTTACACAGCAGGTGATTCATAGAGCTGCTACCGGATACAACTTTGCACGCCATCACCTAAGACGATACTATGCGAGGTGGGCAGCTGGGGCACACCTCTTTAAATACTGCTCCTTGAAAATAAGAAGTGGGATGAAACATACATCATTTTCCCTCTGACTTTCTTTGTACTTCTCAGTTGAAAACAACTTTTTTTCCCCTTCTTTAAAAAGCACACTTCAGAAAGTGTCTCGGAAGCCAAAGATATGAGCAATTGTTCCACCAAGGGGAAAGTGCCTGCCTGCAATTCTTTGCAATCCTCCAGCAAGCCATCCTGAACAGGTAAATGACTCCACAGTGCAAAGGAGCCCAACCACTCCCTCCGTGCGACGACTCGCATTCTAGAATACAGAAGAGCATTCAGTATGTCTTACCAGGTTATTACAAAAGAAACCTGCTGTTGCCTAGCTCATTATAGGGCAGCTGACAACGGATTTTAAACACAATGAAACAAAATAATGTATACCTTTACTTTAAGTGACAAGAAAACTTTTTCTTGCTTTAGTCTTTGATATGAAGCTGTAAGTATGTCTGCTACTGCTTGTCGTCTGATTTTGAGACCATATCTGCTCATGGAGGCTCCTCTTGGACACAAAGAAAATCAAGTCTTAAATTTGAAACACGTGGAACAAGAAATAGGTACTTCTGCAACAAAGGCAGTATTTATTTTATTTTTTGTTTTCCTTCTTTAAAAAGAATTTAAGTGTTTATTTATTTTTGAGAGAGAAAGAGAGCATGAGCAAGGGAGGGGCAGAGAGAGAGGGAGACAGAATCTGATGCAGGCTCCAGGCCCTGAGCTGTCAGCACAGAATGTGATGCAGGGGCTGGAACTCATGAGCCACGAGATCATGACCTGAGCTGAAGTCAGACCTCAACTGACTGAGCCACCCAGGCGCCCCTAAAATTTTTTTAAATGTCTATTCATTTTTGAGAGAGAGAGAGAGAGAGAGGGAGACAGAGAGAGAGAGAGAGACAGAGAGAGAGAGAGAGGCAGAGAGAATTCGAAAGAGGCTCCAGGTTCCAGGCTGTCAGCACAGAGCCCAATGAGGGGCTTGAACCCATGAACTATATCATGACCTGAGCCGAAGTCGGACAATCAACCGATGGAGCCACCTGGGCGCCCCTACTTTTCATTTTCTTAACAAGACCATGTCTTCTCTAAGTTTTCTATTTTCAAGAGTTCTTATTGATGGTGATGTGTCTCTGCTCATGAATGAAACAACACTATAAGCAGAGCGTTTTAATGATGCCATTCTGCATTCCAGATTTTCTTTCTTTATTCACTCATTCACCATTTTTTTCTTTAGGGCCTAATATATACCGTTTGCCACACTATCACAGATAGTGGGCATTATGGGATATGTGTACATTAATGAGATGGTTCCCGCCTTGAAAAAGTTTAAGCCACCTAGACGAAAAATTGATATACATGTGCTTCAACACAAAGGAAAGTCTGATGGCATCTCAGAAGAAAAATAACCTTTAGGGAGGCTATAGGAAGAGGGTGTTGAGTAAGGGGAGATGTTCTCTGCTTGCAGGTGAGCTAAATATTTAGTCAGGGCGGGGATGTATCACTCCATAGGAAAGTCTAGAATTTTCTCTGAGGACTTGGCAGATATGCAATCCATGTTTAGAAAGGCTTCATTTCCCATCATCTTTCTCCACATTGTCTTTGCCCCTGGCTCCCATTCTAACACAGCCCAACAAGTTGTGACACGTGCGTTCTGCTGAATAAGGACAAGGCTTAAATCAGATGCAAATTTCTTAATGCTTCCTTTCCACTTACTTACACTTGCCATTTATATGCAAATATCAGACTACTCTCAGGGCCCATTGTAACATTTCCCCCCCTCCAGCTTTTTGCCCTAAACGGGCTGTGGGTAATGGAGAATCGTGTTTGTTTAAATCTAAAGCCTTTCTTAACTCTTTGTCCACTCAGTAACTCAAAAACCAAATGTCTCAGATCATAATTCTTCAGGAAACAGCTCTCCATAAAAATGTGTATCAGAGTCTGGGTGATAATATAATCATAAACTATGGGTGTTAGTCAAAGTGCTTACAGGTAAATTTCCTGGCCGTATTCCCACACCCATGAAACATGATCATTTTTCAAAACCTGATGCCTTTGGCAGAAACGTGCTCTAGAGGATTACTAACAGGCTTGTTTAGCACGTACAAAACCCAATCAGGACATTTCACTAATATATGCATCTGCATTGATTTTTCTGTTTTTTCTTCAGTGTTTATTTCTGATGAAATCTGTCCTGTCTGCTCAGAGGATAGAAGCTGAGCTCTGCATTATTCGTAGCAGCTTAGGAGTGAGTGAAATAAACGCTTGTCTAATCCTGTACGGCTCAATGCCCCTGTGTCATATCTATGCATGCCATAAAAGCAGTGATAAACATGATATATTTTTATGACTCTGAATGCTCTATGTGTCAATAAAATATTTTTTAAACTGGATGAAGGATGCAGTGAACCTGCCTCCGTCCTGAAGCACGGAGTCCCAGTGTCCCGGTTCTGATTCAGCCGGATGGCAGAATCATCAATCGTCTGTGATGAAATTAGGTGCCTCCTGCCTGTGGCATATGTGATGTTTTAGTCTTAATGGTCTAAGAGTTTTTTTCCCTGATACACATTGAGAAACACTTCCCTTGCTTCTCGTTGGGGAAATGGATCACAGCTATAATCGACCAGATGAGTTAAATGACCTTTCCTTATTTGAAATGCCCTGGGATTTCACAAGAGGAAAAGATCCATATATGCGAGGGGAAACTGCAGGGTAAACTTTTCAAAGGCATTCTAATAGGCTGCTTTTAAAAAACAATTTAAATGTGGAGGAGCTCCTTTCCAGAAGGCTTACACTGACTGAAGATATCTTTCAAACTTTGGAGGCACGGCAGTCTTCATTCTGTGACAAAGGACAAGTACAAGATACTGTCAATAGTATTACTTACAGCCACACCTTGCTTTATTTTTTAAAATATTTGTTTATTTATTTATTTATTTTTATTTATGAGATAGAAGACAGAGAGAGAGAGAGTCAGAGAGAACGAGCAGGGGAGGGGCCGAGAGATAAAGACAGAATCCAAAGCAGGCTCCAAGCTCAGTGCAGAGGTTAACTCAGGCTTGACGCAAGCTCCATCTCACCACCGTGAGATAATGACCAGAGCCAACATCAAGAGTTGGACCCTTTAACCCTCTGAACTACCCAGGTGCCCCCCATCATAGTATTTTATATTTGCTAATGTATGTTACATTTAGTTCTTGCAATCGCCTTTAGAAGAATGAGTTACTTCTTATTTCCTTTATAGAGCTTAAGAAACTTTACATACAAAATAAGTAATAGTGTTGGGCTACAGCATGTTAGAATTGGTTAGACCAGGATGGATCTTTCTGTTATCCCACATTGTCTCCCCAATATTTTATTAGGAGTAGCTGTGAACCATTCTATAATGAAAGCAGGATAATGAATAAGAAAGCAAACTTTATTTTTTTCATTTAAATTTTTAAAAAAAATTTAAGTTTATTTATTTATTTTGAGAGAGAGAGAGAGAGAGAGAGAGAGAGAGAAAGTGCACATGTGAGCGAGAGCAGGGGGAGGGGCAGAGGGAGGAGAGAGAATTCCAAGCAGGCTCTGAAATGTCAGCGCAGAGCCTGACACGGGGCTTTAACTCATGACTGTGAGATCATGACCTGAGCCGAATTTCAAGAGTTGGACACTTAACTCTCTGACCCACTCAGGCCACCCCCCGCCCCAGTACTTTATGTTTGCTAAAGGACGCTACATTTCGTTCTTATAGTAACCTTTATAAGAATAAGTTATAACTTATCCCTTTTACAGTACACAGAGCTTAAGAAACTTTACATAGTAGGGGCACCTGGGTGACTCAGTCAATTAAGCCTCCGACTTTGGCTCAGGTCATGATCTCACTGTTTGTGGAGTTGAGCTCCACGTAGGGCCTGGTGCTGACAACTCAGAGCCTGGAGCCTACTTCGGATTCTTTGTCTCCCTCTCTGTGCCTCTCCCCTGCTGGTGCTTTGTCTCCCTCTGTCTCTCAAAAATATATAAATGTTAGAAACTTTACATAGTAAATAAATAATAGAGTTGGGGCTAGTGCATATTGGAATTGGTTAGACCAGGATGGACCTTGTTATCTCACATTGTCTCCCCAGTGTTTTATGAGGAGTAGCAGTGAGCCATTCTATAATGAAAGCTGGACAATGAATAAGAAAGCAAACATTATTTATTTTTATTTTTTTATTAAGTTAAAAAATGTTTAAAGATTATTTATTTTGAAAAAAAGAGAGAGAATGCATAAGTGAGTACGTGCAGAGGGTAGGGGCAGGGAGAGAAGAGAGGGAATTCCAAGCAGGTTCTGTGAGCTGTCAGAGCAAAGCCCCACCTGGGGGCTCGAACTCAGGAACCTGTGAGAAATCAGGAGCTTAACCGACTTAACCTACTGAGCCACCCAGGCGCCCCATTAAAGCAAACTTTAAATGGTACTGTAATCAGATACAGACATACCTCTCCCTCTTCACAAATACAGGTTAACAACAGGCATCCAGTCACGTTTTTGAAATACCTGATGAGACGGACTTCATCTCTAAACTTGCAAGTTTCCAAATAGGCTGAATAAGAACACTTTTTCTTCATTGAATGTAAAATGTGTGTATTTTAAATTTCTCTTAGTCACCTCTGTATCTGGGTTTTGTTATTGGGGATTTGATTTCTTTTAATTTTGATTTGTTATCATTGGATATAGGTAAGTGGCTGTAAAAGGAACAAATATTCATCTACTATTTATTATTACTGGTATACAATTCTAGGCTCTGGTCTAGGCACTTTATATCTATTAACAGCTTAGAGGGTCCAAACAACTTCATAAGTCAGTCTGCTTTCCAATAACGTTCTCCAGTCACATTTCAGAGGGAAAGGAAAACCTTCAGTCCCCTGGGATGGTGCTCATTAGCATAGGGCTCTACATTGCAAATCTCCCCGGAATTGCTGGTATTTACATACTGATTTGACATGCATTAGAATTTTAAGGATGGGCACTCTAAAATGTGAGCCCACTGAACACATGAACTTGAATCAAATGCATAATGTTAACATTGCTCTTCCGTTCAATTGCATAGCGTTTTGGTTAAAAGTTAAGTTGACACAAATCTGCCAATCCCCATTTTTTATGATAGCCAAATGTCAAGTACATCACAAGTGAACATTGACATATGACAAATCGATAAGAAATCAATGTCAATAGGCCTTTACGGAGGTACAGACTGCCCACTCACATGAGAACAAATGAAATTTTGGAAGAAATGAGATCAGGGTAGATTTTAGGTTCTGCCTCTCTCTGTTTCCTCTTAGATGATATCCCGCTTTCAGTCAACTGTGTGATGATATCCTTTTTGTAAGTAAGGCAGCTTAGCAGTAATAGCATCCATTGCACACGTGTGCCTAAACTTCTCTATTTAATGTCATTTATAGATATATTGAATTTATTTCTTTATTGACAACGCATTCAAAGATAAAGGAACCAAGGACTTGACTCGGCTCTCAAAGAGTCTCATAGTACGACAGATCGGCAGTAAGATCATGGCTTGTTAATTATAGAATTTAGATCTTTCTAGTTGTTGGACCCCGATCTTTCACAGTGGCTGCATTTTTGACAGCTCTCACATGAGTGAATATGCCAGGAATGTTCAAAATGTCCTCAAAATAAGAGACACCATTAAATCAAAGAACAGTTTTCTGGCATGACATATTCTGAAAAGTGCCTAACTACAGATCTGATCAAATATTGGATTTTCTGAAAGTATGTCCTCAGATAATGAAAGTAAAACATTTAGTACAGTGTTTAGGATATGTATGAAGATTTTTGGTATATGTTAAGCGTTCAGGATATGGTGGATATTATTCTTAATTTGCTTTTCTTTCTCATCAGCACCATGGAATATTGGCAAGGTCATGAACCTTTTTGTCAGAGATCAGGATTCATGTACCAGCTCTGCAATTATTGTGCGCGAGTCCAAAAAACTCACTTATCTTCCCAGAATCTCTGTGCTTTCATCTAAAAATTGAAGACAACAGTATATTATTTAGGGATAATAGTAGAACCAAGTGCATTATAGATCACATAAAAATATTCAATAATAATGCAGGTTATAATAATACTTGTTATATAACACTGTATACTTATAAATATACAATCTGTAGAGATATAAATTATACAACCTATGTATAAAATGTGCTATGATGTATAATTGAAATATATGTGTCATAAATATATTATTTATTACTGTTATTCTTTTCATGATTCATATTTATGAATGGACACATTTAACCATGTATTTCTGCCAACAAATTATTTCTGATCTTATTTTAAACTGTAGAGCAATTAGCAAGGTGGTCATAGTCACAAATCTTTACCAAAAAGAGGAGTAAAGACCAGAGTAGATTTAAAAACCCAGTGATTAATGAATATCAACCTCCGAATGAAAAAGAAAGAAAAGAAAAGGGCTCCCTGAGGAGGTTACCAGCACATCACCCTTTTTTAACTACATTCTATTCTCCATTCTGTCTCCTTAGTGGATTGAAAACCAATCTTAATGGTTCACTATTTAGTTATTGTTAAAAGGATAGAAACATAATATTTTTCCTTTTTTCTCAGTAGAAAACCCCCCACCCCTGCCCCTCCATGGAGACCATTGGGGGTGTTAGAGAGGGGACAATACTACTAACCATTACATTTTGCATTTCTATAGTTATTATTGTTTTCAAAATCAACATTCATTTATTTAGCAAGAGCCACACCAAGTTGCCCACTGTCTGCCCATCCTTCTGGTTTATACCAACAACTGGTAACAGTGATGCTCTGAGCTTTAGTCAGTAACATTTTGTTTCCTAACTATCTGTATTAGCAGCCTAGCTGACCTTAAACTCCGTTAACACTAAACCATTTTGGATTAGGCATATTTAACAGCGAAAACATTGTAAGGAGCTGTTTTTCACCTCATCCCAACGCTTTAGTAACAATAATAATAATAGGTAACACACTCTGTCAAAGAAAGAGCATTCTTTCTATGACAAAGACCTTAACGGATTAGGTATTTTATAGATGAGGGAACTGAAGTCCAGAAAGACTGAGAAACCCACTGAGAAGCACTCAGCTGGTGGAGATCATAAATTGGATTTGAACTCGGGCAATCTGAATTCAGAGTGTAAGCTAATCATTTTTATAATGCATGGTATTACATTGCTCACAGGTCCTGTATCCCAAAAACAGAGAGAAGATTAAGTAGATTGCATAAAAATATAGAGGAAATGCTCTGGAGAGCTGGGATTTAAACTCAGCAATCCTTAATCTTTACATTAAGGAGTCTTGATTTGGAGATGAGGACCCAATTAGTGAGAGATATGATTTCACATAATTCCATTTTTCTATTAGCTGTGTAAGAAAAACTTGAGGGATTTCTCACTACTGATATTTCTCGCCTCTGTTTGCCTTGCAAACACATGGAATTAGCAATTAGCAGTTTACAGTCCTGATGTTTTACTTTCACTGTCATCGGAGCTTTTTCTCAACTTAGTACTGTAAAAACCTGCCAAGCCTATAACAAGCTCCGAAAGATGGAGTGTAGCACTTGGGGAAACAGCTGATGTGATGAGCGGATCTGGTCTGTGCGTGTGTCAGCCTGGCTCCAGTCTGTTACACTGACTAGCCTGGGTCCACAAGCATAAGTTTGTTTGTGTAACTTGTCAACGCATCCTGGCCACCATTATGGGCCATCTTGTCTTCAGAAGGAGATGCTGAAGGCTTCATGGCAAATTCAGGTACTGGAGAGTAACGAATCTGGCTTTGCACAAAGACAGAGTTCTGGCTATTGCCCTCAGATTCTAGGAGGTAATGTATGTCATATCTGACAGGAGTGCATTTGTTTAAGACAGAGGCTCTCATCAGATCTTAGGGTGCAGCCAGTTATGCATGACAGTCTTGGGGTGGGAGCAGCTTGTAACAGAAAGTGCAATCATGTGATTTAGGTCACATAGTATCAATTGATCTTGAGACTGAGTTCAACCATGCAGGCAATTAATCAATACCTTCATAATGAAGACCCAAGAAAAACTCTGGACATTAAAGACTCAGTGAGATTCCGTGGCTAGCAATACTCCGAATACTGTCACACATCAATGCTGGTAGGATAATACCTCCTGAACACTTGTGTTTGGTACCCTCCCAGATGCTGCCCTGTGCATGCCTTCCTTTGGTTGATTTTAATCTATGTTCTTTCCCTGTAAAAAAAAAAAAGTCATAACTGTCTATAACAGCTTTTAGTGTATTCTGTGAATCCTTCTAGTAAATTATAAAAACTAGAGGTCATTTTGGGAACTCTCTGAACTTGAAGTTGGTATCAAAAGTGAAGGTGGTCTTAGTAGCTGTGACCTCAATTTTGCAGTTTTTGCTAATTGTGAGTGGAAACACAGTATCTTCACAGGAAAGAGAGGGAGAGAGAGACAAAGAGAGGAAGAAAGAAGGAGGGAGAAGAACAGAGAGGGAGAGGGAGAAAGAGACAGAGGAAAAGAGAGGAAGAGAGACAGGGAGAGAGAAGGAGGGAGAGAGATAAGGAGAAGGAGAGAGAGAGGGAAGGGAGAAGAGAGAGAGAGAGAGAGAGAGAGAGAGAGAGAGAGAGAATGAATATCTGGCTTTGAAGTGTTTGATTATGTTCAGACCTTGGGTCTGCTCCATGCTGGTTATGTCCCCTTGGACAACTTAGTTCAACTCCATGATTTTCCATCTACTAATATGGGAGTTGATACAACACACCTGGCAAGATTGCTGTGAGGATCAAAAGAGCCTATATCCAGGATATTCCCAGCGTGTCTGACCCCTGTTAGGTGCTTCATGAACATTAGTTTATTGTTCGAAATTTATGACAGGCTTGTGGAAGCAATCTGAGGGAACCATCTATTCCTCACTGAATATAGTCATTTCAGGCACGAGTCCTCAATGACTGTAGGAGCGTTAGAGGCCGTGGAAAGCTGTTGACTTTCAGGAGGGCATAGTTGAATGTCAAGCTCCTACCCCTTCAGGCCCCCCCACGAAGAGAAAGTTCAGGAGAGCATTTGGAGAACTGCTGTAGGAAAGGTGAAGCCTGAGAATCTGCTGATTACAATGATCTCACTGGGGAGTCCCAAGCTACTGAATGTGGGTGGCACCTAATTCAAATATTTATTTCTTCAAAAGATTAAGAATTTTTTATGTGCCAGACTCTGTTCTAGTAGCTGAAGGGTTATCACTTAACAGACAAATAAACAAATAAGTACATAGTAGAAATGTCTGGTAGTAATAATTGCTGTGAAGAAAAATACAGCAAGTCAAGAGGATGGAGTATGTGGGACGCGATGCTATTTGATAACAAGGTGGTCAGTAAAGGTTTTTTCTTTCGACAAGATGACATTTGATCATAAACCTTGCTTTGGGGGAGAAACTTTCTCAATATCTGGGGAAGCATGTTCAAGGCAGGGAGGAATCTAAGGAGGGAGATTCCTGAGGATATTAGAAGACCAGCATAGATATCATATTTAATTTTACAAAATTTTCTGGTCAATTTATATATTTTAATTTAACCCTATTCCAATGTGATGTTTTTAAATTGGACAAAATATTTCTACATACCTCTGAAGGAATATACTAAGAAGTAAAATTGAAAGGACAATGTAGTGGGGTGCCTGGGTGGCTCAGTTGATTGAGTATCTGACTTCGGCTCAGGTCATGATCTCACGGCTCATGAGTTCGAGCCCTGCATGCGGCTCTGTGCTGACAGCTCAGAGCCTGGAGTCTGCTTCAGATTCTGTGTCTCCCTCTGTCTCTGCCCCTCCCCAATTCACACTCTGTCTCTCTCTCAAAAATAAATAACCATTAAAAAAGTTTTTAAAAAAAGGACAATGTACTGAGGCTTCCCCCAATGAGCCTTTTAAAAGCATTATAAAATGATAGTGAATAGAAAATATAGTGAGGATCTAAGAACAACAGCCAGATTCATGTAGCACCAGCAGCCTGGAAATACTCCCTGAAACATATTAACTAACATCTAATATCATTATAGCACCACTGGAAACCTTTAGTAAAGGGATAAATTATTCATTTGATTATATGGGGAAATTTTACTAATCGGAAAAAGAATGAGTTAGGGTTTCCCCACACAGCATGTACCAAAGTCTTTTTTAGTTGAGTTATTTAAATATAAGATTGCAATCCATAAAAACGAAAACAAATCCTGGACTAGTAGTTAGGTAATCTTTGTAGAAAAAATGACGTGTACAGTATCTTTAGCTAAAATATAAATAAAAAATACTTGTATTAATATACACTAAATCTCTCCCAAATCATCTGAAATGATTTTTTTAAGAAATGAAAAAAATTTTCTAAAGGAAATGGCTAAACTGGGCATTTTCCTGATATCTCTGTATTTCCCTGTATTTTTCTTTTTTTTTTTAAAGATTTTTTAAAATGTTTTTTATTTATTTTTGAGAGACAGAGAGGGACAGTGCGAGCAGGGGAAGGTCAGAGAGAGAGGGAGATACAGAATCCGAAGACAGTCTCCAGGCTCTGAGCTGTCATCAGCACAGAGCCCGACGCAGGGCTGGAACCCACGAACTGTGAGATCATGACGGAGCCGAAGAAGTCGGGACGCTCAACCGAGTCGCTAAGGCGCCCCTCCCTGTATTTTTCAACTTATCTTGTGTCCTAAGTCTTAGCTTGTGAATATTATCTGAAATATGTGTTTTTACCTAATAATTAGAAGTTTTAGTCATCACAGGTTTTAAATTTAACATTAGATGCCATCAATCATGCCCAAATAATATTTAAAAAAATCATGCTTCCCCATATAAGAAACAGAAGAATTTAAATAGGCTTCAGAAAAAAAAAAATCATATTTCTCAGACACCTGTACAAATTCTTTAGGAATTGTATGCCCTGTCCCTCTCAATATTTCTGGAGACCATAATAGAAACCCCATCCATGGAAGGAGACATCTGAGAACATTTGGATCCCACTTTGAAACTAGGATGTTTTATTTTCCCCTCCATTTCACTCACAATCAGAAACATATGGAATGTTTTATTTGCAGGCTACAAAAACAAATCAAACAGGCAATCCTGTATTGGAAAAAAAATTATTCTTCCTGTGGCTCAGAGGTCTAGCTCTGTGTCCACACTTCCATACGGATCACTTTCTCTCCACAGTCATCAGGGTTAATGGCAGCTTCCGTACCCTCTGTTATTGCTTCCACTCTGGGGGGTGTTATCAGGAGCTGGCCTCATTTTTCCCTCCTGATGTTCATTATTCCATCGTCGTCTTCCGTTTTTTGAAAATGTGCTGTTTTACCTGATTATTGCCAATTGCTCTGTTAGGATTATGGCTTGTGTGGTTGTTTTGCTGATCTGCCCCCTCCTCTCTTTCCTGGAGTCTCTCGGTTCTCTATGCAAAGGTCTAGTCATGGGCACCTCATTCCCACAGGGTTTTGATTATAAACCTAGAAGTAGGCAAAGGAGGATGCATCCATAGCCAATCCCAATGGTATTTTCTGCCATAGGGAATTATGATTGAATGGATTAGGAAGACAGTGGCTTTTTTTAGGATTGGATGTAGAGTTGTTGTATGAGTCTCTGCCAGTGGGTTGGATCTAATTACTGATTTTTGACATGTTTTACAGCTTGAAATCTCTTTGATAGCAGCATTTCTTAGCTGTTTAACAGTATTCGGATTACTTAAACTTTGCTAATAGCCTTGCTTTTTTCCCCTCTTCTTCCTGGGACTTCTCTTTGGGTTTCATTTCTACCTGAAGAATGTTAAAGAACTCTTATCAAAGATCCTGTAACTCCTTTCTCTGACTTCAAGACCATTCATCTCCAAGAATATTATAGTAGCCACAAAACATGTTCTTCGAAGGTAGAAAATGGCGATTCTGAAACACATAAAGGTGAGCAAAGAAAACATTTGCGAGATGAATGAATTACAGTGTGAAATATAAGCAATTTGAGTGAATCAGGGACTATATCTTGCCCTAGACACTGGCACATTGGATGTGTGGACCAAAAAACTGTTTAATGGAACAATATCTTCTCAGTATTGTTCACGGGAAACAAGGTGTATAATTGACCTGATCTAAGCAAGAATCCATAGAAGTTTGGTTTTTAGATCACAGAATGAAAACTCAATTACTTGCAAAATATTCAGAGGTAGAAATAGTCACATATAGGCATAGGTATAAAGTTGCAGTATATTATTAAGCATTAGGGACTACGGATGCTTAAAGAAGGGTTTCTATATGCTACTAAGATTATATTCTTTAGGGGTACTTTCAGTTTTATGACCAAACCCATTCATGCAGGTATCAGAGGTAGTAGGTATTTGGATAGCGTATGTTTTAGAGCCCTTGGGAGCCCATTCTTAACAACGGGACCACTGGTCTTTTTCCTGCTGTATCCTTGCCTTATATGGTACTTATGGAGAATGCTGACTGATTTTTTTTTCAGCACGAAAAAAGTTTTAATTTTTCCAAACAAAATTTTCAAATGGTAAATGAGCAGAAATTCAAAAGTTGCAAATTTGCAGCTGCAGTCTGTGGGGATCGGAACACTGTACCCATCAAATCTGCAAAATATACCAGAATGTAGAAAAATCAATTGATTGGCAGCTGTGGATATTTACATCTCTCTTTAATTGCTTAAAATCAGCAAGCTGGGAGACTTCACTAGAGTTGGCAGTGATTCAAGTCGGGTACTGTTCCTTTCTGAGTAGGAGACTGAGAGAGTTGAAATGTGTATGATACCTTTCAAGAAAGAAGAAAAAGAAACTTAAGGAGATCATGGGGAAGTTACAAGCAGAGAAGCTGGAAGAAGTTCAGTGTCATGGCCTCGGGGAAATTAAAAGAGGAGCAAGTTCGAGGAAGCAATGCCATCATCAAATGTAGAGAAGTTAAATATCAGAGACTGATACAGGCTAGTACATTTGAAAAATTGCAGTTTAAAAAGAATCAACATTTATATAATTGAAAACAGAGGGTTTTTAAAATTTTGTTTATTTATTTTGAGAGAGAGAGAGAATCTGTGAGTATGGGAGAATCCCAAGCAGGCTCCATGCTGTCAGCGTAGAGCCCGATGTGGAGATTGATTCCATGACCCGTGAGATCATGTTCTGAGCCAAAATCAAGAGTCAGATGCTTAAACGACTGAGCCCCGCAGGCATCCCGAAGATAGAGTGTTAATAGAATGGAAGTTATACTGCCAGGAACTTACCTGAACAAAATACTACACTCACTAAGTAGGTTTTTAATTCATCAATAAGTAGGCCATGCTGGGTAATTAAATATGATGAGCCACTATTAATTTTCTTTTCTTTCTGAGATGTCCAGTTACTTACTTTCCTTTCCTTATATAATATTCCAAAATAACTAAGAACAGAAACACATTAGATAAGGTAATTAGGTGACTAATTATGGAATTTCTATAATTGTCTTTGTGTGTGTTCAGGTCAGGGAGGGTGTTTTGTGTGATGTGAGGGAGAGAATTCATCTATGTATTCACTCAATAAACATTTTATAGACAATTACTCTGAACCAGACCCTATGCTAAGGACACAAATAAATAAAAAGACTCAACTTGAAACTCCAGAATAGGGGCATCTGGGTGACTCAGTCGGTTAAGCTTCCAACTTCAGCTCAGGTCATGATCTCACAGCTCATGAGTTCGAGCCCCGCGTTGAGCTCTACACTGACAGCTCAGAGCCTGAAGCTGCTTCAGATTCTGCATCTCCCTCTCTCTGTCCCTCCTCTGCTCACACTCTGTGTGTGTGTGTGTGTGTGTGTCTCTCTCTCTCAAAAATAAATAGTTTTAAAAAATTGAAAAAAGAAACTCCAGAATATACATTATAATATAGGATACAGTATCAGTCAAGGTTCCATACAGAAATAGAAATTGCTCTTGGTATCATATTTCATCATTTCTGGAATGCACATATGTCCACCTTTATCATCCCTGAGATCTCAAAGTATCTTAAAATTGATGATATGTTATAGTTTAACTAGATGCTTTCAAACTCCAGGGAGGTGAAGGTTATAGAAAATTGCTTCTAGTTTTAACAAAATAGAAATTATTGGAACTACAGGAGGCTACTTCTATTTACTCTCAGCTGTCTGCAATGCTGCAGGTGTCTCAACCGGAAGTCATGGCAAACCTCATGTTTGTCCTTGTCCCCGTGTCTACCTAGTGGTGCAGAAAGGGAAATGGTTTCTTCTTCTTCATCTTTAAAAGTTCATGGGATTCCTCTCTTTGGTGGAATTTAAATAGAGCTGTTGGCAAGAGAATTGGCTATAGAATTTTGGGGTTTTTAGCCACCATAATGTAGGGAATAAAATAAAGGGCAGCAATAGTGCCCTGAGAATATCTGGCAAGAGGACATCAAATAATGAGTAAAGCACTTGAACCACTTTGAAAGGTAACATTTAGATGAGAAAATGCAAGAGCCTGCATTTCTCGAAGTGCAGGGTGAATCGAAGTTTGCAAATTTGCTAGTTTTTAAGTGAATGTTCGATCTTATAGACTCTGCACTAAGTATAATAGCAACATTCTATTAAGGAGAAAGTTGAAGGTAAAATGTTAATTTTTTCCAAGATTACATGTATACCAAATATTATAGTCAAGATATGAATTCAGGTTTTAAAAGGTAAAAACTCATCATCTTTTCCCTATGCCATGTTAATTCCCACTAGAAAGCCAGGGAATTCATGTTGTCACTGTTAAGAAAGAGACAAGAGGCCCCTGGGTAGCTCAGTCAGTTAAGCGTTTGACTCTTGGTTTCCGATCAGGTCATGATCTCATGGTTTCATGAGTTCCAGCCCCACATTGGGCTCTGTGCTCACAGCGTGGAACCTGCTTGGGATTCGCAGTCTCCCTCTCTCTCTGCCCTCCCCCCATTCAAGCTGTCTCTCTGGAAGTAGATAAATAAACTTAAAAAAAAAAAAAGAAAGAAAGAGACACATAGGTCTGAACTGGAGTCACTTATGCTATGCCTCAAGTCACCAACCAAGACTTAACTACCTAACTCCCTAACCTAATTACAGGAGTTACCTGGTCAGCAGGAATGAGGTCAGCTTCCTGATAGACCCCCTGCAGTCCCTTAAAGAAAGGTGTGACCTTGCCACAACCAATCCACTTTTCTTGCTAGTGTAACTTTCCTGGCCTCCTCTCTACTGACTGTAAAAGCATTTCCTTTTGTACAACTCCTTGGAACTCCCTTCTCCCTGCTACATGGGATGCTGTCCAATTCATGAATCACTGAATAGTGGCAATAAGATCTTTCAAATGTACTCATTTGAGTTTTGTTTTCTAACACCATTATATTCAATATACTGAGTGAAGCCTGGTGTAGGAGTGATTACAAAGAGAACTTACGAAATTATTTTTTCCTTATTGCTTCAGAATAAGAATGATTTTAGTGATCACAAAATGCCTCTGCATGCTTCTGAGGTCTGGTGTATATTTTTAAAATTCATTTTTCTTTTTTATAAAGATTGTTTTTTAAACAATTTATGAATTTCTTGTCCTCCAGTATTTTTTATAACATCAAAATTCTGAATTTAATATATTTTAATATTCCAAATTCTCACATATTCTTAAATGACAGGCTTTTTATCATGGTACATACATTTTTCCATTGTGATTGCCAGTACCACCTTTTAAAATTTATTTTGTATTGTTATGAGATTTAGCACTCTAAATTTTTCTCCTTAGTTTTGTTTTTCAATTTGTTTGATATGTATGCACTTATTTTATCATTTAGGTTAAGTTTAGAAAATTGTCATATCCTACCTCCAAAAAGCACCATTGATTTTTTTGCGCAACTTTTTTAAATCTTAAATTACATTAGATTCTCAATTGGAGATATTCCTTGAGGGGTTCTTCATATTTGTCGTGTGTGTATTAAGTTTTCACTATATTTCATAGTAATGTTCTATAAATTTTCTAAATTTCCTTTTAAGTTCATTCCTAACTATTTTGTAATATGGTTAATACCAGCAATTGGCTTTGTTTTCCATGAAACTTTCTGTTTAAATTGCTGATATAAAGAAAATATTAACTTTTAATGATGTTTATTGCTATTTATCCAAACACTCCAACACATTTTATTAGTTTTTTAAATCTAATTATAGACTTAGATAATCTACAATTAGTTATAATTGTTCTCTCTTTTTGAATTTTATTACTACGTTTCTTACTCTGTTCTTCCTTCTCTTCTATTTATTTTCTTTCTTTCCCTTCTTCTGCCTCCCCTCTTCATCATCCTCCTCCTCCTCCTCCCCTCCTTTTCTTTCTTCTTCTATGGCAGTTACTAGAGCTTCCAGAGTATTGATAGATAGTGATGATAAACAGTGATACATGTGATAGAAGCCTTGCTTCTGACTCTATTGGAAATGGCAGGTGCCCCATTCAATTGTCAATTCCATCTCACGGCCCTCAATCCTGTGCCTGTGATGTTCTTCCCACAAACAAACACATAGCTAGATTCTTCACTTCTTTGTGGGTCTTCATTAAAGACTTACCTTCCATTACAGTGTAAACTCCATGAAAGACAGGGACTGTCTGCCTGGACTCTACCTTATACACTCATGTCATCCTAGGCAGAACTTAGTAAATATCTATTGAATCTAAATTTGTGAGTTATTGAGAATAGTGTTGGTTGGTGACTTGAGACAGCTTAGCTTTATTATGTTAAAGAATCCAGGGATGCTTGGGTGGTTCAGTTGGTTAAACATCAGACTCTTGGTTTCCCCTCAGGTCATGATCTCGGAGTTCTGAGGGTTTGAGCCCCACGTTGGGCTCCACACTCACAGCACGGAGCCTGCTTAAGATTCTGTCTCCCTCTCTCTCTGTGCTTCCCCACTTGCACTGTCTCTGTCCCTCAAAATAAAACTTTAAAAAAGAAGTTCGTTGCTAAAAGTTTGCTCAGGCTTGGATAATGAGTTTTGATAAACAGTCTGGGATCTCTTGAAATAATTATTTACTTCTATGTATCTTTTGCTTTTGATCTAATCGTGTAAGACCTACAATATTAGATTTTCCAAAATTAAACCACCCTAACATTCTTGTAATAAACATTACTTGTTTGCAGTGTATTATTATATTTTTTGTCATGTATTATTTTTAATATGCTGAATTTGATTTGCTAGTATTTCACTTAGAATTCACGTCTAAACTCAAAAGCAACAGGTTTCTGTAGCTTTATTTTTGTGACCTACTTATTAGGTATAGATATCGGGCATATGCGAGATTTGAAAGCAGACATGGAATGTTTTCCACATTACGTATTCTTAACGTTGTATTGAGTTTTATAACCATATTTTATCTAAATTCTATGTTTAACTTCTTTTATTACCACTGATTATTTTAAACCAACACTTGCCTAGTAGCTATTCATCTCTTATTAAGGAAAGTTAATAAAATCCAGAGCCCGCTCTAGCTCTTCTGGATGGAAGGCTACAAAGAAGGTTTTCTTTCTGTCATCTCCCTTATTTGAAATAATCATTCAGTGGTTATAAGATTGATTTTGCTGGTTACGTTTTTCTTAAATTATTTATTTTTGAGCAAGTGCAAATAGGGGAGGGGCACAGAGAGGGGGATGGAAGATCAGAAGCGGGCTTTGCACCTATGACAGGCTGACAGCAGAGAGCGCAATGTGGGGCTGGAACTCAAGAACCTTTGAGATCATGACCTGAGCCCAAGTCTGAGGCTCAGCTGACTGAGCCCCCTCAGGTGCCCCTACCGGTTACTTTTTATTTCACAAAGCTCTTTACTAGTGTCTCCTATCATGTAAGCTGGAAAGGAAGTTTGATGCTGGACCATGATTTTACCTACATAAAAGCAATTCTTTCTGTTTAATGTGTTCTGAATTTTTTTATCTTTGAAATTTATCTTTTGGAATTTCAGATTTTCTGGTCAACCCCACACTTCTATTTTTTTCTCATAGAATTGTTATTGCTGAATTGTTATTATTTAGTTGAGTGTCCTTCTATTTTTCATATTGTTTCTGGTGGGTTCTGCTATATTTCTGTGGGAGTCCTGCTTGGTCAGGTTTCCCAGGCTACCTCCAAGGAGATCAGTCTTGTTTTGGAGTGGGGGTTACAGATCTGTCCTCCATGCTTCCTGTTGACACAGCTCATCCACCTGGACTCCAGAAGGAATTTTGTCAATGCATATGATGGATTAAGTGCAACTCTTTTAGTTTTGGGGATTTTCATATTTCTCTAAGTTCCGCATCTTGAAGAGAACTTGAAAATAATGGGCATTACAATTTTTAATTACAGTTTTAGTTTTACATGGATTTCTTGGGTCAAGTGTTTCCTTTAATGTCTACAATAATGCCAATAAGAAATGTTCAAATCCAGAAGGAAATGAGAATGTATATATGGCATTCTTTATTCAAATGAGATCTTTTAGAGTACAGTCTTGAAGCCCAGAGCCTTCCTGATATTACATTTATACAGTATGGAAAGACTCATAGGATACATCAGTTTCTTGATGATGATATACACTGTTGAAAAGGAAAGGGGGGATAGAGACACACTCATGGTTCCATCATGCACAAACAGCATCCATCATCTCTCTGTTGTAGCATAAAACTTACCATGTTATATTTTTTACTCAGAACTTCCTTTGGCTTCTTGTTTTACTCAGAGCAAAAGGCATGGGTTATTTATTTTCCTCTTGCTTCTTGGGATTGTCTTCTATCCATCTCTCCATTGGGCAGTCAGCTTCACCTTCACTAGCTCTCTGGTTAGGCTGGCACACTTGTCTCCTTGCTCTGCTCCATGGCACCTGCCATTCCCTCTTCTGGAATGTTTTCTCCACAATAAATGTACGACTAGATTCCTAAGATCTTGTGGGTCTTGGTTCCAAACTCATCCTCTCAGTAAGGCCACCTTACCTACAATTTTAATCTCCTATTAACATTTCATGTTCTTATCCCCTGATTTACTTATTCTTCTTTTCATTTCTTTATTTTTTCTTCTTTATTTCTTAGAGAGAGAGAGAGAGAGAGAGAGAGAGAGAGGAATTGGGCAGAGAGCCAGAGAAAGAGAGAGAATCCCAAGCAGTCTCCACACTTACTGAGGAGCCCAATGCAGGGCTCCATCTCACGACCTTGGGATCACAACCTGAGCCAAGACCAAGCATCAGAAGCTCAACTGACTGAGCCACCCAGGTGCCTCCTTATTTTTCTTATCACTATGTAAAAATGCTTTGCATTTCTCTCAATATCTTGTTTACTATTGGCCTTTTTCATTATAATATAAACTTCACAAAAGCAGGACTTTTAGTCTGTTTTGTTTACTACCACAACCCCAGTTCCCAGAGCAGGGCCTGGCACATAGTAGGGACTCCATAAATATTTATAGAATGAATAAATAATGAGATTTGATCATGAAATCGGCAGTAATATAATTGATTACCTAGGGAATACAGTTTACAATATCCAGACTGCTATTGGAATTTCCATCTGGAACTACCATTGAGGTGGGAGATGGGTGATCTTTGGATCAGGCTCTCTCTTGGATGGCTTTGTGCTCTATAGCAATGAGTGATACAAGTGACAAAGATTTATGAAAATCATGATGCTGACAGTATAGGTCTGATGTTACAGGATAAGAAAGGCTATTATTCTGTAGCAAAGCTATTCCTAGCCAGTGCTATATTTACTTAATGATATTTATAGTTCAAAGCAATACTCCTAGAGCTGACTTCCAAACAGCATCTCTGCTCATGTTCATTCTGACTGACTGTTAAGTATTTTGAATGCCGTGTCTGCTTAGAGATTACATAAATTTTCACCTTCATTATTGGAATTCTTTCACGAAAAATAACTGTTGTTGCAGGTTTGAAATGCCTTAGGTCCTTCCTTCGGTTTTTCTTCATTGAAGGAATTTTTAAAAATATTTTTAATGTTTATTTATTTGCTTTGAGACAGAGACAGAGAGAGCAAGTTGGAGGAAGGTGCAGAGAGAGAGAAGGAGAGAAAGAATCCCAAGCAGAGATTGTCTGTGTCAGCACAGAGCCCCATGCAGTGTTTGAACTCACGGGCCTTGAGATCATGACCTGAGCTGAAATCAAGAGTCAGACGCTTGGGAGGCCTGAATGGCTCAGTCAGTGAAACATCTGACTCTTGGTCTTTTCTCAGGTCATGATCTCACAATTTGTGAGTTTAAACCCCACATCAGGCTCTCCACTGACTGAGTGGAGCCTGCTTGGGATTCTCTCTCTCTTCCTCTCTCTCTGCCCCACCCCGCCCCTGAACTAGTGTGCTCTCTGTTTCTCTGTCTCTCTCTCTCAAAAATAAAATAAACATTAAAAAAAAGTTGGACTCTTAATTGATGGAGCCACCCAGGACCCCCAGAATTTTTAAAAATCTTGATTTGTGATAAAGCAGTTTCTTAGAAATTCAACAATAATGTTAGAATAGATCATCTTGTAAACTCTCATGGATTTCATTGATTTTACAGTTGTGCTTTTCTTCTGCCTAGAATGACCTTCTTTGTATCTTGCACATTGTAGTGTTTCTTGACACTTACTCTCAGATCAAATATTACCTTCACAGAGAGACCATCCTTGTTCACACAATCTAATGTAGCTCATCCCAATATTCTCCTTTTTTTCTTCCCTCTATAGTTCATGTCATTACTTGGAGTAATTTATGTGTTTATTTATATGTTTACTTAATTGTCTGTGTGCTCCTTCCCTAGAACATAAATAAGCTTCATGATGGCAAGAATTTTTCTATCGTTTTCAGTACTGTGTCCGCAGCACAGAGAAGAGTGCCTGGTACCTATTAGACATTCAGGAAGTATTTTGTTAATCAGATTAATTAATGTTGATCTCTTGAAGTAGTTTGATAGCTGGGTTCTCGGATACTAGCAGTGGATCATGGAACAGGTATTACAAATAATGAAAAGAAAAAGAAAACGTAAGAGAATAGCTCTCAGGACACAAACTAAAAGGAAAGGCCACCCAGTTGCCTTGTATGTTATTTTATCATCCGTAGCATCTGGAAGCTGCTCTTACCACTTCTATTTTCATACTGTCAACAAGCTGCTGCCACCACATCCCCTGGAAGTGAGGTATTTATGCATCGAGGCGCGAGAGTTGCTTTTGATTTTTTTTTCTCCTGTAAAACACTCAAAAATACATCTAAAAGATAAAATGTCTGGAGGAGGATAGGTGGGAGAATTATGTGATTCAAACCAGAATCTTACATAAGAATTGAATCTGGTCTTAACATATAGTGATAGCTGGGTTTTGGAAAATTGCAATGATCATATATGGCGAAGCTGTAGATGTACTTTCGATGGTGTTATATGGTTTGATTTGAATAGAAAAAAACCTTTAACTAAGTTCTTATTTACACCAGCACTAGTCTCCAAAAGAACCAACAGAGTTTAGGTTTAGAGGTATATTATATATATTCGGTATCTGTATGGCAAACATGGGTTTGTATCATTCATTCATTCTATAAATAGGTTTTATGTATAAAGTAGATGCAGGGCACTGTGCTAGGTCCTGGAGAATTCAACATAAACAGGAAGTGGTCCTCACCCTCTGCCCACTGGCATTCAATATTGACTATGTGAGTTGATTTGCCCAGAAGTGGGGGTGATATAAAGCTAAAGTGTTACCAAAGGTTTCTGTGAAAAGTTAAAATATCATAAACTATGTGCCTAACCATGTGAGTGGCAACCAGTAGCCACACAAGTAAAGATCAATTGAATTTAAATGTGTGGGAGTATGTGGGAGTTGGGGTCTGTTTGTGTTTGTAGTGGGTGTGTGACTTGGATTATAATATAGTTGGAGAAAGGAAGACTACACACATAAATAAAGGTCAGGTGTTCAATGTTATCAGTGCATTTATGATAAGTGCTGCAGACATTCAGAGGAAGATCAATAAGTCTTCTCCAATTGTTGAACCTTATGCAATTTTAAATAGGTTTTAAGGGACGAATAAGAATTAAATAAATAGAAAAAAGGAGAAGGGAGCGATGTTATTGTAGACAGTTGGCCACGACTTGGAGAGGGCTGAAGTACCTGGTCCTTAAAGTCTCTTGCATTCTTGAAATTCATTGATATTCTTTTGAGTCACAAAGAAAAGACACAGCTAGATAAATTAGTAAAGGCCAAGAAGATATTTTTAGGTAGTGGTTCTCAATATGTGGTCCCTAAACCTGTGGTCTCAACACCATTTGGGATTTGTTAGAAATGTAAAGTCTCAGACCTCAACCCAGACAAACTAAGTCAGAAATTGTGTAGGACCCAGCAATCTATGTTTGAACAAGTCCTCCTGGCAATTCGGAGGCATGCTGGGGCTTGAGAACCACTGTTAAAGGGCATTAGTATGTATAGGATTTTAAAAAGAGCAAAATGAAAAGTCAGCTATGTCTCAGATTTGGTTATTGTTGCAAGTCATGAATCCAGATAAGGTATCTTTGCAGGCTCTGTGCTACGAGAACCCATGGTGACCACCTTATACTGAGCAGCTGTACTGATTCTTGATCCATGTTAACCATTCTGTACTTTCACTCTGTGGTCATGCCGTTCCCTCCCTCTGGAGGCCCTTTCTTTCCATCTCCATCTATGAGGTCTACCCATTCCTTTTGGGCCTCCATAAAAGTATTGAAAAACTTTGTTTTTCCTGGAATCTTTTCATTTGAATTATGCCTACATTACTTGTTTGTTAGTTTTTATTTCGTTTACTAAAAAAAATTTTTATTTTTTTAAAGAACCATGTTTTAAAAACATTTTAATGTTTATTTATTTTTGAGAGAGAGAGAGAGAGAGTGTGGGCAGAGGAGGGGCAGAGGGAGAGAGAGGGAGACACAGAATCTGAAGCAGGCTCCAGGCTCTGAACTCTCAGCACAGAGCCTGACGTGGGGCTGGAACTCACAGAGTGTGAGATCATGACCTGAGCCGAAGTCAGAGGCTCAACCAACTGCGCCACCCAGGCACCCCCAAAAAATTTTTATTGAAGAATATTACACACCACACACACACACACACACACACACGTGCGCACAAATATCAGTACCTTCCATGTATACCTTGAAGACTTTTTTGCACACCAAATATACTTATGTAAATAACATCCATATCAAAGAACAAAACATTACCAGTACCCAGACCACCTCATGTTCTTTTCCAGACACTACCTACCCCCAAGGTAAGGGAACCAACCATCTTTCTGATACCAGATATTTTTATTTTCGGATAGTAGATATTTTTCTCCATAATTACTCGGTTTTGGGTTGTTTTTCATTTCATCAGAGCAAATTGTTTGGGGTAGACTCCTATTTTAGAGTCCTGTTTGATCATTTCATTAGATGACGGAAGTGTCACTTCTAATAACAACCTTGAATTGTTGACAAATCATTTCTAATAACACACTGTGCCTGGGCAACCTCTGAAAGAACCCGTGCTCTTAGAGATTGCAAATTGGAAAGGAAATGAGCAATCATAAGACCCATCACCAATCAGAGCAACAAAAGGCAAACAAAGGACCTATGCAAACCTGTCTCACCAGGCAGGCTTCTAGGCACCTCTCTCAGATCTTCCTTGCTCTTTGACATTGACTTAACTACTCCTTTTCCCTGGACCAACCAGACCAAGAGAAATCCTTCATCTCAAAATACCACCTTCCTGTCAGTATCACCTCCTTGACATGCCCCATCCTCCTTTCCACCACACTTGGATAACTTTTCCTGGGATGAGAGAGGTGTTGTTTTCTTCCCTTTAAGTACTGGCTTACCCTCTTCAAACTGACTTTGTGTGCATTTATTTCCTCTTTGGTATCCATCCATTAGACCCTAAGACATAAATTCTGTGAGAGCAGGAATTCCTGTCTTGTTTATCATTATCCCAGTAACACCTAGAACAGGTCTGACACATAGTAGATGTCCAACAAGTGCCCATTTGAAATAATGAACTGGATGCATGAGTAATATAGTTTGAAGTCAATAAATATTTAACTTGGGAGAGTTTTGAATTTGAAATGTATTGACTCTGCCAGTGGCTATTTGACTAGGCAAGTCACTAACTTCCCTGTGTCTCCATTTCTTCCTTTGTAAAGGTAGGACTGTGGAGGTTATCAAAGGTCTTGAACTCAAAGGAGAACATAAAACAAATAAGTGAAGGTGGGGATCATGGCAAACAGGTTTCTAGGAGGCTGCCTCTTCTAAGCTCCAGTAGGCTATTGCAAAGGAAAACACACATCTAATATTACTTCAGATCCTAGTACTTCTAGAAACCCTGAAACTCCATATTTTTCTTCAGTGAAACTCTCACAAAATATTCATGATGAATTCAATTAAGAAACTGAAAACACCATTAGCTAAAAGTTACTCACAGTGACTTTTTGTTCTTGGGGCTAAGGAATCATTAGCAATACTGTGACCCATTGATCATTTTATCTTCTTTATCCAAACACATATTTGAAAGCACAGTTATTCAGATTTCTCAAGATTTCTTAAACATAAGGAGATATTTGTAAAGTGAATCTTTTTATATTTCTGAAAGAGTGGGAGTAGTAATCTTTCTTTCAAAACTGTCCTTTCTCTCTGTATATATATTCGTAAAATGGCATTTTTGAGAAAAGATAATTTTAATATATATTTTGATGATAGCAAATTAAGAAGTCACTACTCAAATTTTAAGGACCACTGCTTTTTCCTGAATTCCAAACAAAATAAAATAAAAATAAATTAAGGTCTATATATGAATATGTCCTCATAAAGATTTCTTATACATTTACATTTAATTAGTAATCATGAAGTTTGGAAAAGTAGCTAATGAAGAAAACATTGAACACAAGTTAGATATAAAGCAATAACATCACTTGGGGAATGACTGAGTAAACTAACTTACTTGATGACATATTACAGTTATAACAATGACAGCAAATCTCTTTTACAAAAATGAGAAAATGAAACATATCTAATGTTAAATAAAAAGAGCAAAATACTAAAAGATATTTCGAATATGAGTCTAATTTTTTTAAAAAAAGTTGTTGTATTAAAAATACTGGTAGAGGGGTGCCTGGGTGGTTCAGTCGGTTGAGCGGCCAGTCGGCTCAGGTCATGATCCCACAGTTTGTGGGTTTGAGTCCTGCGTCAGGATCTGTGCTGACAGCTCAGAGCCTGGAGCCTGCTTCAGATTCTGTGTCTCCCTCTCTCTCTGACCCTCCCCCACTCATGATCTGTTTCTCTCTGTCTCAATAATAAATAAAAACATAAAAAAATTAAAAAAAATACTGGTAGAAAAAATATGATCAAAATGGTAGAAATGGATGGGTTAGGAAGGAAAATGATGAATGACCTTTTTAATCTTTTTTTTCTAAATTTTTGGGATAGTGACTCTATCAATCATAATTTTTATACGTGTGTGTATGTGTGTGTATGTGTGTGTGTTGCATGCTCTACTATGTTTATTACACAGTAGAGAACACAGATCTGTTAAAGGAACAGAATGAAAACCAGTCATAGTATTAAGCTGTCTTACCTTGCTATGCTCGTGATTTTCATCCAGAGTTTGACCCCTAACTCGGCTTCACTCTGCACATAGGCATGCCTTCCTGGCACGTTCAAATGAAGGAAGATTTAAAATGATGCCAGACGCTAATTTCCTCAGCATCTTCTCGTAGACAAATAGCCAGATGCTCTCTCAGTGGGGGAAAATGAGCTGTCATAGTTATCACAGAGATGAGAAGAAACACCTAACAAAACAGCGGCAGGAACAGGTAAGGATGAACCATCTCTGGATGAAATCCCTGGGCATCATCAGGCCCTGACTCTGGCTCTCTTAGGTCAGGGCGTCTGTACAGTGTGCATTTGACGCCCTGAGAAAACAGAGGTTTAGAAAGAAATGTCAGGGTGGGTCCAGGGAATTCATGGGTTGGCCCAGCTTTGTTGCAGTGCTTTGGGGAGAACAAGATAAAACGAGGTTGCTCAGAAGTCCTATTTAGAGCTTAAAACACATTAAGAAAATATTAAAATGTCATGTTTGATCAGTTCTTACAGTCCCAGAGTCATTCAGAAATGAAGGAAAGGGCACGGGTTCCTGGAAGACTGTGTCTAATTTTAGACTGTGTTAAGATAGATTTGGGGATGGGAGAAGATGTAGATCCATGGATGAGACGAGAGAGAGAGAGAGAGAGAGAGAGAGAGAGAGAGAGAGAAACCAACAAGTAAGAGACTGTTTGACAATATTCAGTGCTGAGCAGATGATAAAAATAACTGAGACCCTAATGACAAAAGCAACGCCCCAGGGGAAGACCATTTGAGAGAACATTCCAGGCAGAGAGAACACAGTACAGGCTCGTAAAAGTAGGAGTGAGCTGGCAGTTATAAGGACCAGAGAGAAGGCTGCGGGGCTCTGGTAGGTGAAGGTCGAGGCCTGGAGGAAATGATCCTGAAGATGGAGACAGGAGCAAAGTCACATGGGGCCTTTTAATCCAGGTTGGAGGATATTTTCTTAAATGACTTGGAAGCCATTGAGGGCTTTTACGTTAGGGAATTAGAGCGATCTGATTACCATTTTTTTAAAAATCACTCTGGCTTATGATGACATACTTTTCAATATTTTCCATTTATAGTCTTGCCTTTGAACATCTAGGCTCTAATCCAAGCCAGCAGACACAAAATGGTGACATGATTAGGAAAAGGCTCTCTTTATAGTACCCATTCTGGACCAATCTGTGGCTTTTATGTGCACATTATCATTGCCCTGAGCCATAATGGGCCTGAAATTGGAGGCGGCACTCCACCTCAGTCATCATCCAAACCACTTTATGGAGCCATTGTCTCTATAAGTCTCTAGACACTCATTCAATTACTCGTAAGGCCCAACTTTTCTCAGCTTATGAAGAATATCAAAATCGCAGATACAGATACTCATATTAACACCAGTTTGAGTAATTCCAGTTTTCATAAATAGTCACCAAGAATCACTCCACATATAAAACATAACATAGAGAACGACAGTAGAAAGAGTTTTGTAACTCACTCAACGGTTGTTTTTCTTATTCTTTTCTTTCTTTCTTTCTTTTTTTTTAAATTCTATCCCAATCCTTCAGTGTCCTGACAAAAGGCAAATATCAGTATTTTGCCAGACTCATATTATTTCAAGCAGAAAAAGAAGGGCCATAAGGGCAGAAATAAGTCTTGTGGGAAAACAAGATATTTAAAAAAGAAAATCTGAACCACCATACTATCAAACCTAAATCATGTATAAAAGTTCTCAGTTCTCCTCCCAAAGCCTAGAGCTGGAGAATATTCTTTCTTTTCAATTTTTAAACCGTTAAGGGCAGTCTGATCCTTGCCAGAGAAGTTTCTGGACTTTTATGATGGAGAAATGGAGAATGGGTAGTTGGAGGAGCAGAGTCACTAGAAGGGAAGTTGAGGGCTTAGTAAGATAAAGGTTAAGTTGGCCTCTGGAGGAGGGAACTGGGAGAAGGGAAGGCAGAGAAAATGTTTTTCAGCTGAGGTTGGAGGGAGTGAACTGGTGTGGACGTGATGGAGAAGGAGAGAGCCTGGTGGTAGGTGGACAGTGAGATGGCTGGTGGGGAGAGGAGGAGATGTAAGAGAACATGCTGGAATGATAAATTTGACCAGAATACTTTCCCTCTGATCCTTCAGTTCTTCAGACACAGGTTTATACAAACACTGGACTGCTTAGATCAAGGATTCCCAAGGGTACAAATACGAGTGACTTTTAAAAATTTAATTGGGGTGTGCCTGGGTGGCTCAGTCAGTTAAGCATCTGACTGTGGCTCAGGTCATGATCTCATGGTTCGTGGGTTCAAGCCCCGCGTCAGGCTCTGTGCTGACAGCTAGCTCAGAGCCTGGAGCCTGTCTTCAGATTCTGTGTCTCCCTCTCTCTCTGACTCTCCCCTGCTCACGCTGTCTCTCTCTCTCTCAAAAATAAATTAAAAAGAAACCATTAAAACATAAAATAAAAATTTAATTGGTAAGAAGAAAGCTTAAAGGAAAGAAAATAAAGAAAGGGAGACAAAGGGCAGGAGATTAAAATAAGGGAAGACTGCATTCACAATAATAATTAAGGATTTTGTCTCTTACTTTTACAAACCCTGTGTGCAAAAGGGTTCATTTTCTAATATGTGAAAGTGGCCATTTTCATTCCCAGTGATAGTGAGTATGGAAACAAGGCACAACTACTTAGCATGGAACTAAGAGGGGGTCCGGGATTTGGACTAACTCTAGCTGCTATTCCAGCTTCATGTCCCTTCAGGGCTGGTCCTGTTCTGCACATCAATGGTGGACAGTTTCTCACGGGGCCCCAGAACACCAACTCGTCCTCACCGTCGTGTTTTCTCAAGGGACGCCTTTCTCTCCTTTCTCTTTCTCTTCTCATTAAGGTATTAAGTAGTGATCTATTATATTTTGCACATTCTCTGTGTTAGTGATTCTACATACAGGGATAGTCATGCTATTTGAGAACAAATATTCAATTTTCCACTTCTCAAGTGGATGAAAATAATTTTAAGTCTAATATGAAGTCATAAGCAAGAATTCCTAGTCTGTAATCATGTCCTAAATCCTTTCATCTTTCTCTGTATTACACACAAAGCCACAAATAAGGCACACACCTACAAAACACACTTGCACGTGTGCGCACACACACACACACACAATTCCACGTCCTCTCCCCATATCACACATATACCAAGTACAATACATCTTTATGGTTTAAAGAATCATTATCTAGAGTCACACAGAAAGGATTTCGATCCTGTCCTAGTTAGTGAGCAGCTGTGTTCCCAGAAAATTCACAACATTTTCGGTTACTTTGTTAGTAAAAGTGAATTAGCAATCTTCCAGTTTCAAAATTCTATTAAATCCACACACGAAATTCATATATATGTATGTATACACACATAAGATTCTCACATACATCTTTGTTATATACCTTAAATATGCATAGAATTTAAAGATTGTGATACAGATTGTTATAGTTAAAGAAAAGAAGACAGCCTAGTCAGTGGATTTCAGGTACGATTGCAATGCCTGAGGGGTTTTATTTTTCTAATATTTAAAAATATTTTTTTGTTTATTCATTTTTGAGAGAGATAGAGACAGTGTGCAAGCCGGGGAAGGGCAGAGAGAGAGAGACACACACACACACAGAATCTGAAGCAGGCTCCAGGCTCTGAGCTGCCAGCAAAGAGTCCAATGCGGGCTAAAACTCATCAACTGGGAGATCATGACCTGAGCCAAAGTCAGACACTTACCCCACTGAGCCACCCAGGCACCCCTTGAAAGGGTTTTAAATGACTAAGGCACATTAACTAACTATAATGCATTAATATGATTAATCAAATGCTCTCACAAATAAATCTAACCACATGGTAGATTGACTAGGAATGGGGACCTAGTTGTCAAGCTGAGAGAGTGATCCCTAAGGAGTATTGTCTCTCACTGTTCAGAGAAAAAAAATCCATTGAAGTGTCAAATGAAATTCTAAATCAATTCTTCAGTTTGCTGTTTAAATGTAAAGTAGTCAAAACATTAGTTGATTAAGCAGTTAATTCTGTGAAGCAGGGTTCTTGAAAAGAAACTTAATGATATCAGAGCTACAATACTAAGCAATGATTTTCATTTATAGCTTGCTAACGAAAAAAGCCAAAGCTAGTCAAAGAAGAAGCATGAATAAAAAATGTCTTGAATTATAAAAGAACTATATAACGTTCAGGAAGCATACTCTCAATCATATAATTGATCACTGATAATGTTTATATTTTTGTCTTTAATAAAATGAAGACAAAGGAGAGAAGGAAACTCAACTGATATGAATAATAAAAATAATAATATGTCCACTTCCTTCGCTCCATCTCCCCAAGAATTCATGAATAATTCTAAAATCTGAGTAAGGAACAGCTATTTATGGGTGACACCAAAATAATAACTAGAGGATCCAAATAAAAGTTACTGTTTAATTACATACATCAATTGAAATAGATTAAAAATTAAGAATAAATGGATTAGGAATTAAATAGTTATGAATTATAAATAGGTTAGCACACAGTCCATACATAATAGTAGATTAACTGGGAATTAATTGGTTGGAAGAAATCCACAGTTTATAAATCAGTTAATTATTTTTTATTTTAATGTTTATTTTTATGAGAGGGAGAGAGAGAGCAAGTGTGAATGGGGGAGGGGCAGAGAGAGGGAGGGCAGAGAGAGGATGGGAGCAGGCTCCCTGCTGTCAGCACAGAGGCTGATGCTAGGCTCCAACTTAGAACCCTGAGACAATGACCTGAACTGAAATCAAGAGCCAGTGGCCTAACCCACTGAGCCACCCAAGCGCCGCCCCCAGTTACTTATTTAAAAAAAGAATAAAATAAGAGATCCCGATACATGGTATTTTTGTTTCATAGCAATATTATATCAGAAACAAGATTTGAAGCTTTTCCCAAAATTTTAGAAACAGGTTTCTGGACGTTTATCATAGAATTTCAGCTCAATTATATTTGATAATTTTTTATGTTGGTTTTGAAAAGCAACTTCTTACCTTATTTGTATAAACCATGAGTGATTGAGGAGAAAAAAAGAATAATTTTCATGAGACAGAATAGAAGACTAAACCCTATTTCACAATGATCTCTAATAGAAACCATAGGTGTGTTTAGAACCCTTATGAACTACGAATACACAATGCAGCTAATGTAAGGAGAATGTAATAGTAAAGTAAAAGTGCATACTTTTTAATGAGAAGGAACAAACTCCTAACTTGTTAAGCGTAGCCAAAAGAACCATTAAGATGTATACTTTACCTATTGAAAGAGAGAGCCTGAGCAAGAATCTGCAAGTAAAAAAAAAAAAAAAAAAAAAGTGAGAGATTATACCACCAGACTCTGAAAAGGCAAAAATCACACCTTGTAATGTGAAAATCTGAGATGCAGGGAAAAAAGAAATACAGTAGAAGTGATCCTTTCAATAATTACCTTCCTCTGCTCCCAACACAGCCCAGAGGGGATTCGATCTCTAAGGGAGCCCTTCTGTCTGCAGATGACCTTTGTACAGAAAGTGGTAAATCCCAGTAACACATTTGCAATGAATGGATTTAGTACAAGCCTGGAGACTTCTACCCGGTACAGAGCTACTTCCCAGTGAAGCCAGGTCAACACTCAACAATCAAAGCAAGGCTGGAGGCTAAAAAGTCCATAGTGAAGTTACTCAAATTTGATGGTCACTTTCAAACATACCTATACTTATCCAAATCAAATTATTGAGTATATTCCTTTCCTAATTCCAGATTTCTCAATTCTGTGAAATGTCAAGAGTTAAAATCTACAGCAAACTTCCTGAAAAGAGGCAGAATTTGTTTATAAACTAACTACTTCCTCTACTCTCAATACTTTTTTTTTTTTTTACCCCCTTCCCTAGACCTTTCCATGAAGAAGGTCTGCTACTACCAGTTCAGATATTGCTGCATTATATACAGGTTGCCGTGTCACTTAAGATGTCATCTGCAGGGGCGCCTGGGTGGCTCAGTCGATTAAGGGTCCGCTCTTGATCTAGGCTCAGGTCATGAACTCACCGTTTGTGAGTTTGAGCCCCTCATCAGGCTTTGTGCTGATAGCACGGAGTCTGCTTGGAATTCTATCTCTCTCCTTCTCTCTTTGCCCCTTCTCCCCTCTCTCTCCCTCTCTCTCAAAATAAATAAATGAACATTAAAAAAAAAAAAGAGTGGCTCCTGGGTGGCTCAGTCGGTTAAGTGTCTAACTTTGGCTCAGGTCATGATCTCACGGTTCGTGAGTTCGAGCTCACTGTCTTCTTTGGATTTTGTGTCTCCCTCTCTCTGTGCCCCTATCCCACTAGTGCTCTCTCTTGCTCAAAAATAAATAAACAATAAAAAAAATTTTTTTAAAGATGTCATCTGCAGAAAGCAACCAGTTGCTAGGAGCAACTCATGGAATTCTCTTATAGAAATAAAACTATTAACATAAAAATATAATTAGTGAAAAAATATAAAATGAATGTAAACCTGTAAGACGTAAAGCTTAACATAGAAAATTGATATCTAACATTTAAGATTTCTATCCAAGTTGATGTTACTTTACACAATTAATGCTTTTCTGAAAAATTTTATGTAAACAGTTTAATGTAAATTTTTACAAAATTATGTAAATTTTATGTAAACCTGAGCCATTTTTCACATGGAGTATTATAACAAATTTCTTAAAAAGTATAAAGTTAATATTTTCTGGAAGTTAAGACTTTTCCAAGTGTAAGGAACCACTAAGACCTTCATTTGCTTTTTATAATGTGGATATTTAAAATATTTTCATAAAACAATTCATACCTAGCAAATGAAAATTAAATAGGAGGCTGAGCAATTGGTGGATTGATTTATCAGATAATTTATCAGATAATAATTCATTTTCTAAGCTGAATAATGCCTCCTTGTTTTCAGGGGAATTGGGGGATGGGAGCCTCACATGTGACATTTGAGCACTGTCCCATTTATTTTGGCTACAGTGGCGCTGTGCTTAGAGCAAGCATTCTTTATTGATGGTGCTTGAGCTCCTCATTCCGGGATGTGACACACGCCAGTTTGCACGAGCCAAATTCGTGTGGCAAATGTTCAACATGGAATTATTATTGGTATTGTCACTGCCCTGGTTCACATCCAGGCTGTGTAATCTTTCGATCATTGTTCTTCCTCCAAATATTTCCTTGTATTTGTCTTGCCTCAAAAAAGGTTATTAAGTGCCTTTTTGGGTTTTGGTTTTTTTTTTTTTTTCTTTGTATGTGTCTAATAAAAGCCCATGTATTTTACTCTGATTTCACACTTCCAAAACTTCTGATGCTCCCGAAGCTTACAGGCAATTTCCATTTCCAGAAATAGCAAGGCATCCTTCCGAGATGTTGTTAAAGCCCGCTTTAATTTAGCATGTGTTTATTTAAATTCAGTGCCAAATAGCTCCTTGGTGGTGGGTTCTGCTTGTAGCCAAAGGTTGAATAGCCCATGGAGAATAATTCTAAGAGTGAAAAAGGTTGTTTTGTGACACATCTAAAGCCCTCTAGGGAAGAGAGTGCTAGCAATTGTACCCTTCACCTTTCAGGAGTAAGAGTCTTGTCTTCATTTCTCATCATTGGGCCATTAGCCTTGTCAAATTCTAATACATTGTTAAGGTTCCATAAGAGCCCTGATATTAACGTCCCATTTCTCCTTGCTGGGATGGGAGAAACATAGAGTCATATCTCTTAGTATGTGAGATGACAGACAACTGAATCCGAAAAAGAGCCCAACCCACGCACGAAGATCAGAATGCGAGTTTAATTTTCTATTACCGTATCATGTACAAATAGCTCCCTGTTCATTTTTGAAGATAAAGGAAATAACCCCTTAAAATTGCAAAAAGAAGTGAAACAGGAGTACACAGCATAATGTTTCTTAAATGCACACAGATAACACAGTTGCTTGAAATACCACAAAGAAAGGGAGTTTTATATAGATCAGCCACTGAAGGCTTAAATGTATTATGACCTTAAAATTAAGATTGTTTCACCATTTATCATTAAATGAAGGAAGAAATGCTTCTCTCTCTTCATTTCTCTCTCTCTCTTTTATTAAGAAATATACAGAATTGGTTGTATGCTTTTATTTAAATAACTTCTCAGAGCTTAAGCCTTCTGACAGTCATCTTGGCAAAACCACCCACCTTCGGCAGAAGAATCGTCGTCTTTCTGTCCCTGCTGATTCGCCTGCTCTCTCCCGTGTCCCCAGCAACAGGTGTCTCATTAGCACCTGAGCGATGCCAGCTTCTGTGGAAGGCTGCGAACTGATTAAACACATGCTCCATTTTTATCTCTTTATGAGTCATTACTTAGAGGTTTTATCACCAGATTGCCACACTTAATTATGTGCAGCCATAATTAAATAGGAGCATTCTTAGGCCTGCTTTTTTCAATTTTAGTTTAAACTTCAGTGATATGTTTTGCTGTTTGCTAATTTAAAGCTATCTTTAAAGGAAATGTAGAAGGTGTTTTTTTGAAGGGGCCATGGTGGGGCAGGGTGTTTCTTTTTTCATGGACCAGTTTTTTGTTTTTGTTTTTGTGTTTTAATCTTTAAGAAATAAAAAGCCCTACACTGTATTTAAAGATCTATAGAGCATCACCAGAAATAGGGGTAATTGAATTAGAGACTGTTAAGTTTATTTATATAAGATTCACAAAAGTAGGTTATTGCTTGCCTTATAAATTACAATTTAACTAACATATTAGGAAATCTCAGGCAAAATCAGATGACTAATTGAATTCTGCATTTTCTTTATGTTTTGAAGATATCTGTTAATTGGTTTTAGGCAATATAGAACAAAATTATCCATCTCATCAAGAAGATTATAAATAGCAAGATTTCCTTTTTCCTGTGTTGTTTTGTCTTGTTTTGTTTCCCTCTGATCTCCTTCAAACTGTCCTATATGTGTCACTCAGGGCTGAGCTAGAGCCCATCTCCAAACTCCCCATATTGCTAACCCAGAGGGGAAAACCAGAAGGTTTGATTTAATGCTCATGTCTGTCTGTGGCCTCTCCAGGACATATCTATAATGCTGTGAATTTTTTGATGTCCTCCAAATTTCTATGGGATGATTACCATAAACAATTTTATTACTGGAGACCATGAGCCTTAGACCCCATCATGGTCTATCATCCCTCACGCTTTCCACCCGGGAACAATGAGGAAAAACAGTCACCCATTTTTCCTGCATTCCAGAAATGAGCAAGCCAGATTGTGTAAACTATAGAAGTTGCACACATTTCCTAACCAAAGATTTAGGGCAATCGCACAAGGAACTTATGAAAAAGAGGGCATGTCCTTTCCTTCTGAATATCACATGAATAGACACCTAGAATCTGAGGGCTCTATGAGAAGGACCATTTGGAGGATTTTCCTACCCTCTAATTAGCATGCTTCCCTCTCAAGCATCCCATTCTTCATGTACTGAAACTGAGTCCTCCTTTGTGGGAAGATGCTTTCCCTTCAGGAAGAGATTTCACTCTGGCTTCCTCTAGGGTCATCCACTCTTGAGAAATTCCCTGGCCATCCACCAGGTAGAAGTCATGTTTCTTCTGACTTATTTTACAGGAACTTCAGAGGATTAGGTGGGATGGTAATGGAGGGCAGGCTGCTGTCCCATAAACTAGGATCCTGTTGACTCTTTGGTGCAAGGTTTTACTCTTCATCTCCCTACAAGTACGAATCGCAACTCTGCTGGTTCCTTTACTAGTTGCCCAGCAATAACAATTTGGAGGTCTTCTGTTGGAATGTAAAATAAATAAATAAATAAATAAAGCCAAACACAAATCTTCTCATTCCTAACTGGATTCAGCAAAAAGAAAATGGATTGGCTTTCACTCATGAAACGTTCAGGAGCAACTTTCACTTCAGCATGGCTTGATGGAAGGGCTTCAATAATATCACCAGGACCTGCAATTTCCCCCCTCTTTTTCCTAGCCCCCATTGAATTGGTTCACCCCAGGCCATGTGAACTGAAAGTCATCAAAGAAAAATGGTACTAGATGGAGTTAAGCAAGCAAGAAAGACCCTTGCAATAGGAGAGATTAAACTCAACCCCACAGAGACAAAAGGTCAAAGGGTTTTTAAGCACTGGGGTGAGATAGAGGAAAAATACTGGGGAATAAAACGTTGGTCAATGTGATTAGGCCACTTGTGTTTGCTGATTGGTACTTACAGAAATTAGGATCCTACCCTCCCACAAAGATTGCAAGATAGGACTCTATCTTTCTTGATGATTGAAATAATTATATTTATATTTCAAAAAAGATGGTTCTCAGGTCCCTAAGAAAATCATTCTTGGGTTGTAAAATGGGCAGAAGATAGGCAAAAGATTTAGATCTTAAAAGGGTAGAGAAAGAATGTAAAATCAAAAGTTTTTTGAGATAAAATCTCCAAGAAAAAGGAGCTTGGGTCTTACTCAGGAGGGAAGCTGGCTAAAGTTTCGTCAAGCTGAGAGAAATACCTTGGTCAAGGTGAATCCTCAAATGAGAACCAGAGGCTTTGGAAGAACTTGTGTAGAAGATATAAACAATCAATAGCTAACCACTAATCATATCTTCTATAGTCTAAACTCATTTTGAGCAAAATATAGTCACTCAAAGAGCAAGGTTTTAGACATGCCATTAAGAATAATAGTTTTCCATTACAGTCTATGTTCCTTTTGTTCTTTTCTATTTTACTTTGCAGCTGGTACCATCACACTCCATGTGTTCTCTATATTATGCAAGTAAAGGAAACATTATGTTAACAAACAAGCAGAACTAAATCAAATTCATTTGATTTGGGTACCATCTTTAGTTTAAGGAAGTCCAAATATTTTGGAAAGGGTTTTGGTCTTCTAATGCCCCCTGGGTGCTTTGCATACTGCTCCTGATCCATAGTGGCTATTGTTCATTAAAAACATTTGGCTTTATTTTCTTTTTGTTGGTGCCAACTTTGGGCACAAGGATTTTTTTTTTTTAAACTTTATAGTTTATTGTCAGGTTGGTTTCCATATAACACCCAGTGCTCTTCCCCACAAGTGACCTCCACCATGACCATCACCCCCCTTTACCTTTTCCCCTTCCCCTTCCCCCCTCAGTTTGTTTTCAG
>CM053560.1:15411036-15457734 GCA_028646485.1 Cryptoprocta ferox
TGATAGTTTTTTGAGGAACCTCCACACTGTTTTCCAGAGTGGCTGTACCAGTTTACATTCCCACCAACAGTGTAGGAGGGTACCTGTTTCTCCACATCCTCGCCAGCATCTATAGTTTCTTGAGTTGTTCATTTTAGCCACTCTGACTGGCGTGAGGTGGTATCTCAGTGTGGTTTTGATTTGTATTTCCCTGATGATGAGTGATGCTGAGCATCGTTTCATGTGTTGGGCACAAGGATTTTGATCAAGTCTATGTTGTAGCACTAAAATTCAACCTTCTGGGGACTACTTCTCAGTACAGAGATCTGCATTATTAAAAGAATCTCCCCCCTAAGTTATTACCTTTCCTGTGTTTGGGAAGCCATCTTTCTTTATACCCGGTTGCTCAGTGAGCAGAAGTCCCGTTTCTGACCTCAGAAGGATATTGCAGCCTAATTCCCTCAAGGAGAAGCTGATATGAAGAAACTTGATCTTTAAACACAAAGGCTTGGTTTTCGTTCCAACTAGGGAAAGAAGGAGAGACAAGTTTTTTCTTCTTTTAATTTCATTAACTTTCTCATAACAATGAGAAGAGGACAGAAATTAGTACTTCTATAAATTATCCTGCTACATAATTTTAATGCCTTCTCTCTCTTTTACCCAGGAAATGGCTCTGGCCTGAATTAAATCATTTTGATTTATATTTTCTCTCTGAAAGAAGTGGGTGGGATAGGATGTGGTCAAGAGGAATTTATCCAACCATTTATAAGAATGTGATTACACAGTTTATTTTGCATTTAAGTAAGACCATTTCATCCTGCTAGAATTTACACTGTAGAGTTCCATCTTATGAATATAATTTTTGTCATGTAGACTAAGTGCCTTGGCAAAAGAATAAAGACAGAAGTTAATCTGATGGAGTTCTAACACTATCTAATTCTTTCTGCATACACTTTTGACGCCTCAGAAGGAGACGTGCGAGATAGGATTTAGAAAAATTGGCTACTTGGAAAAAAAAGAATGTGACAACAAGTAGGGATTAGCATGAAGGGAATGAAGAAAGAAGAGAAAGACCTAGGGAAGAAACTAATATCACCAGTAAGAAATTTTCCACACATTTTGGGAAAAGGTAAAGAAATGACTCAAAAGTGGGTTTAGTGGTGAGAGAGGTGAGATAATGCCCAAATGGCAGGTAAGAATAATGAATTAGAAGAAAGGGTTTTTGGTGTGTTTGGAAAAAGAGAATTCATAAGATCGTGAACAGGATGGAATAGGGTATGTCCTTTCAGTGTGTGTTTATAACTTCCCAGCTACACTTGAATTATGGATATGTAATAATGCAACTGCTCACCATTTTTGCTGAACTATGATTGGTGCCCAATAAATGCATGTGGAATAGATGATACATTTTTGATTCACCTTTGATTTTTAATCTTTGTTAATGGATTTTAATAATCTTAAATTTCATCTTCTAGGGTAATGTTGTTATGCTTTAATTTGTAGTAGAAATAGCAGATTTTGAAGTCTTGAAAAATATAGGACATGTACTCTTTATAGCATGTAATTTCATTAAGTAACATTGATTATTCATGGTATTCTTGAGATAAATGCCTAGGATATCCAACTGCCTATTGTTGGCAGTTGATAAATCCTCTTCCTGCCTACATCTGGGAGTATTTTCAAGGAAATCCTTTGAAAAAATAGCATGGGAATTAAAAATCCCATGTTTATCCATTAAGATAAATATCCATTTATGTGAAGGGAGACATTCTGAGGAAGTCACATTGCCTATGCTTAATTCAAATATGGACAGCATGGAGCCTTTCGGGAACATTTCCAGATTTCAGAGGACAGTCAATTTGGCCCTAATAATGGGAGACTAGTGGAAGCCAATTCTTATTTGATCTCAAACCTTTTTCTAATTATCAACACTTCCAGTTTAAATGTTTAATGTAGCATCTTTATTGTGCCTGCTTTGTGGCAATATTTTTTCCAGATATGATTCTGTATTTTGTGGGCTGCTGTTGTGTATGTGTTTTTACATAAAAAAAAATTTCCCAATGAGTGTTTAATTGCCAATATTTTAGTTTAAAAGCTACTGGAAATAATCTAACATCCATATTTTTCAAATGGTTAGTGGAGAATGTCAAGTATATGATATTGATATAAGATTCATATTTTTAAATAGTGCAAAAATATAGCACTATAACTTTCCCAACCTTGAGGAATTTAAAGGATATTATGCATTATTGTGTCAGTCTCATTCCATAAAGAATTTTTTACTGTTTATCATTTGTTTTTCAGATGCTATTAGAGGAAACAAAGATAAATAATGCCACAATACTTTTCTTAAAGGATTGCAATTTAGGATAGAGATGGTATGTGGGGTTTCCCCCATACCAAACAATTATGCAACATCAGCAGAGTGCCCTACAGTTTAACTCAATTTAAAACACACTGTAAATTAGAGGTAGTGTCAGATCACTGACACAGAATAGCTCACAGAACTCTGGGAAATAAGTTTAGCAGTGTGTTGAAGGAATGATAGAAGATACAGATAAGCCACAGATAGAGATAACTAGAGGGAGTTCTGGGAGGGTACCAAGCACAGAAACTTCTGTCCCCATTGAGTTGGGGTGCGTCACCCTTTTGGTGCATGGATGTATTCACCAACCTGGGAACTCCCCAAACTTCTTCCTATTGGGAGTTTATGGAGGCTTCCTCACAAAGCATCATCAATTAGTAACTCCATTTCCAGCCCTTCTTCCCTCTTTAGAGAATGGAGGGCGAGCTGAAAATTCCAGCTCCCATCCAGAAACCACCCAAGAACTCACCCAGAGTCACTTCATTAGAACAAAACAAATGAACGAACAAACAAAAAACCCCACACTCCTATCACCCAGGAAATTCCAAAGTGATTTGGGAGCCCTGTGGTCAGGAATCAGAGTTAAAGACCAAATATTAAAACAGAAGATGCTCCTGGTGGTCTTATCTAGGAAATTACAAGAGTTTCAGCAAACTTGTGCAGGAATTGGGGGCAGAGACCAATGATAAATTTTCTATTATTTCACAGATGAGCAAACAAAAAGGAAAGCAGATTCAGGCTCAGAATTAAATAATTGTTATTGGACTGATTCTTCTGCAGATAAATAGAAATTCTCAGAAACATTAAAAAGCAAATCCAAAACCTCAAAGGCTCCAAAGAGAGACTAATAAGAGGACTGAACAAAAAAGAAGAGGTTGGCCCTGATGAGTTTCAGGTTTCACGGTTTCTACCCTGAGTGCAGACCTTGCTACATCTTCTGTAGAAATCCTCCTATATTTGGGCTTCAAGAACCAAAGACAGAACTCAAGGCAACAATAACCTCTGAAAAACAAAGACAGAAATGACAGAGCAGAGGAAGTCCAGGATCCTGAATCCAGAAGCAGTGCAGATATATCCAGTTATTATGTAACTCCGGTGCCTTGAACAGTGGTTTTGTAAAAAGTGGGTCCTTACAATAATAGTAGGCAATGTTTATGAAGTACCTACAATCTTAATAAAGTTGTAGGTCAATGGAAATTTTCCATCTGACAAACAGAAAACAAAAAGATTTAAAAAAAACCCCACAAAGAAACAATAAACTGTAAGCTCTGTCACAGAGTGCTGTATGAGCATAGATATTAATGCAACTCATTTTGTGGAAGGATCAGTAAAAAGTGACTTTTGAACTGGGCCTTGAAGGGAGAAGAGACCTACCTATGCTAGCCAACATATTCCCAGCAAAGTAAAAAGCAAAACAAGGACTAGAAAAATAAGTAAAATGCAGTAGCTTCGATTCAAGGATAAGCTTAGGAGGGAGGAGAGATGTTTTACTATTGTAGGATAAGAAATTGGAAGACAGTAGGAAGCCCTCATGAAGAGAAATTAATGGTAAAGTAGGAGATTTTGAGGGAGATCCTGATTCCATGGTTCTAGCTTCCAGATGCTTTTTTCTGTGTTTCTTTTATTAAACATACAATCAGTACTTATTAAATTATATTTCCCTATTACCAACCACACCTAAATTGTTATGTCAAATTGTGTTTATTTTTACGTCCTGTATATTTCTAGATCTCATCTACCTTTCTGCTGTGATCTCTACTGCTACAACTCTACTTCTAACAATTTAACATAGCTCATGGGGATTACTTCACATAGTTCATGGGGATTAATTTAACATAGTTCATGGGGATTAATTTAACATAGCTCATGGGGATTACGTCGCATAGCTCATGGGGATTAATTTAGCATAGTTCATAGGGATTGCTGTAGTAACTTCCTTGTATCCATTCATTCTCTGCTCCAATCTATTCTCCACCTAGGGGAGAGAGTGGCTCATGACATTGTATCTATGCTTACATCATTCTTCTGTCTTAAACTGGAGAGGGTTGCCTTTATTTGTAGAACGTCGAAAGGTGTGGAAATCATGAACATGGCCATCAATAGAAAAATAAAAATAAAAATACAGACTGCTATATACTTTCTCTACCAAATCTTTTGTGGTTAGAATCAGAAGAGTTAACATCTGCTTACATGATAATGAATGAATATGAATACATCAGAAAAACAATAATGAGTGGAAAAAAAGGTGCTGAATGTTATGTACAAAATAATGTCATTGATCTAAATTTAAAAACATACATAAGCTAAAGCTATCTACATTGTTTATATCTATTTATTAAAACATTTCAAAGAAAAGTTAATAAGGTAAGACATCTTTTCCAGAAAAGTACTTTTATTCCCCTTAAAAGTTTTTAAATTTCTTAGCAAAGTAAAGTAAATGTAGCAAACTGCTACAATCATTAAATATGGGCAGTGGAGATACAAATGTTATATGATTTTCTGTGTTTTCCTGAAATATTTAACAGTTAAAAATAAAGCAAAAAATACCAGACAGCCAAACTTTGAGAAATTATTTTCTCTGATCATTTCTGGTCAGAAATTAATCAGTTTTACAATAAGGAGGGGAGGTAAGGAGTCTTCTTTATGGGAATGTATAGATAGTACAAATACTTTATAGGGTACTTTTTCAATATAATAAAATTTATTTCTAGATCTTTAAAAAAATTTTTTATGTTTATTTATTATTGAGACAGAGAGAAACAGAGCATGAGTAGGGGAGGGGCAGAGAGAGAGGGAGACACAGAATCCGAAGCAGGCTCCAGGCTCTGAGTTGTCAGCACAGAGCCTGATGTGGGGCTCAAACCCACAAACCGTGAGATCATGACCTGAGCCGAAGTCAGACGCTAAACTGACTGACACCCAGTTACCCCATACTTATAGATATTTCTAAGTACATGCAGCTTCTCTCAGTAGTTGTCAAAAATTTTGGTCCCAGGACCACTTTAAACTCTTAAAAATTATTGAATGTACCTAAACTCTTTTGTGTATGTAGGTTTTATATAGTGCTATTTACCATAGTAGAAGTCAAAACTGAGAAAATTTGAAAACACAAGAAAACCCAAGCACATATTCTACTAGCCATGAGAATAATGATGTCACTACATGTCAGTAGCCTCTGGAAAACTCAGTTACACAATCCCAAAGCATGAAAGGGAAAGGATAAATAATTCCCTCATATGATTATGGAAAAGTCTCTATCTTAGGGACTTCCTGGAAAGATCTTAGGGTCCCCAGGTATCAGACTCTTTGATGTTCAATGACTTGGAGAAAATCTTGCACATCACCTGTGAATCAGATGACACGTATAGGAATATTACTGGAATTTTTTTTCAGAAGGGAAATTTGGGAAACAAAAAACGAAAATGTTCATAAATATCAGAAAGGATAAATAAATTTTGGTATCTTTCAAAAGAATTCTATGCAGCACTTGAAAATTCTTACAGTGAGTTTTGAAGTTTCAAAAGTATAATATAAAAGTTAAACAAGTAAATTGTAGAAAGGTATTAATTATGGGCTGAATGTTTATGTCCCTCCCTCAAAATTCATATGTTCAGATCCCATCCCCAATGCTAATGATATTAGGAATTGAGGCCTTTGGGAGGTGATTAGCTCATGATGGTGGAGCCCTCATGAATAAGATTAGAGGCCTTATAAAAGAGACCCCAGATTGTTTTCTGGTCCCTTCCATTCTGTAATGACACAGCAAGACAATGACTATTTAGGAACAAGGAGATGAACCCTTGGGCTCTCATCAGATGGTAAATCTCTAAGTGCTTGGATCTTGGAATTCACAGACTCTAGGCCTGTGAAAAAGAAATTTCTGTGTTTTATAAGCCATTCATTCTGTGACATTCTGTTACAGCAGACTAAGCAGGTATCTGTAATGTGTTGCTTCTTATGTCCGGTTTTAAAATCAGGCTAAACAATACTGTATATAGTGTGTTCTATGTATATATGTATGCAGATATGTATAATATAAACATATATGAAAAGATACATGTCAAATTTAGGTTTGTGTTTGCCAGGTCCTAGAGAAGAAATACTCAGGGAAGACAAAATGAACAAAAGCTAATTTAAATTTACATGTAAAAATAAAATTTGATTTTAAAAATCTCAAGGGAGGAAAATAAAAACCTGTGAATTTGCCAACAGGAGCTTCATATTTTTAGTCAAAAGTTTAAGAAAACAGATCTTTGGTTTTAATAGAACTTTATTGTGTCAGGCAAACAAATACTCACTAATCCTATGTATAACATTAGAAGACCATTTTTCAGTGGATACATCATTATTGTGAAAAATTAATCCAAAGTGTTTCCCAAAACTCATTTAAAATTTTAGTTCTTGGGTAATAAACTTGTAACTCCTCATTTTTCTTTTTAAAAAAAAAATCCATAGGTGATTTGTGATGCTGTTAGTGGAGATGAACGCAGCAGATCAGGTTTACCATGTTCTGGATTTGATATTAAGAACATTTATCTTAAAGGTAACCTTTTGTCTGTTTACTCAATGAGCTGCTAATCTTAGAAAAATCTGATTAGTTTTATCCAGAGGTAGATTCAATTTAGTAGAGACAGCCTTTGCTGCTAACTGACTAGGAGGAACTGTTTCACTGTTTTTATACATATCTACTTTCAATCGTTTTTTTATAGGTTCAGGGGCAAATTTAATCACTTTAATGCAATTTGTCTTAAAATTAATGGCAAGAATGTCCAGAGCCTCTGTTGTAGAATAGGGTCATATCTTCTTACATAATATTTATTGCACTGCTCATCAGTGCTTCTTACCTGTCATATGTTTGGACAAAGATGAATAATGGCAAAACCATTGCAATCCTGCAAGAAAACACGCAGATAACAGGGGAAATAAGTGTGCATAGAATTGATTTAAAATATGCAAAATGAGACTGGTGACAAATCAGGGAGATATGAAAAACTTTCTGAAGACTAGTTATTTTTTCTCATGGAAAAGAACAGCCAAAATCTTACTTCTGCGTGAAAACCGATCTTTCTATTTGTCAGGAACATGGAGAGGAGTTGTAGGCATCTTTTAGACATTCATTTTAGGAACTCAGTTCCATCTTTGACAGACTAATTGCTTGTTCACTGAAAAGAAATCCCAACAACAGATAACGATCCCCGTTAGTTAAACAATCCCTCTTCTGGTCATGTCATCTACGCTGGTGTTGGAAGGAGCTCCTGAAAAATGCTTTGCACTTAAAAGGCACTTTCTCTCTGATGGAAACATCGATTTGTCCCCCAAGTCCCCATTAAAAAATAGTAAAATAAATACATATTAAAAGACCTTTAAAGGGTAGCTACATTTTTCCTATCTATGCAACTCGTCAGTTGCAGAATCTTGGTTGCTTTATTTGTATTCTCTACTTTAACTATGCATCATTAAACATCAGGGTACCAGTGCAATCACAGAGATGTTTTTCTTGAGTTGTTTGCATACTGTTTGGGAATATTTGCTTTCTGAAGGTTATAAAACAAAACAAAAAAAATAAGTGAGTTTGTAGAGCCTGCTCAGAGATCATGAGTTAAACAATCCGCCGATGAGGCTCCTGATTCTTCCTTATGTTTCATGTGCAAGAAGCCTGCCTTTCTCTCGGTATAAGGGTGGCCATAATTTCAGTGATTCATTGGAGTCAATATGTTCTGTTTTGTGGTCAGATGTCATAGGGTCACATTTTAAGTGTCAGTCATCCCATTGAAAGCATTTAGAAAGAGAGCAACCAGGAAGGTGAAGAGTTCAGGATCCATGTGGTCTTTGGATCTCTTGAGGGATCTTGGCAAAGTTATGGTGGGGGGATGGTAGATTAAGAAGAGGGAGGTTTGTTGGCTTCATATCACTGAGGAGTGATAATGTGCACGAAGAGATACCATCTGTGCTGTTCCCGGTAGTAGAGCCAGCACCGCCTGATGAACATTGCAGAGAAGTAATCTTTGCATCGATGTAACAAAGAACTTCCTTGCAGTCTGAAGATGTAATTGTTGATTAGAATATAAACTCTCTGCTCTTCTTTTTATTTATAAAGATAGAATAAGATCTTTGATGCTTTGATTCTATCTTTGATAGAATAAGCATCTTTGATGCTTCCACACACTGGAAGATTCAACTCTTTACCTTCATCTCTGACTTTCGATATCTGATTTCCCTTACTTGTGTCAGACCCCGAGTCAGGCACTGTGAAGTAGTCTTTGATGTAATCTCCACAACAGTTTCCTTAGAGAAGAAGAAGTTTTGTGAATTGACGGAGTTTTGTGAATTGACGATTAAAGAAATAGATAGCCTTTCTGAGAGATCCACTGGAAAGAGTGACATCATGCTGACCTAAATTGAATTTTTACCTTAAATGAGATAGAGTGGCTATTCCTGGCTGCCAAATTAGTATTGAGACATGATACTAAGTGACAACAATTTCAGTCACTTTCAGGACCTTGGTTGCTTTATGTACTTACACAAGAGGAAAAACAGGACAAGGATCCTTAAAGAGGCTTCTGTAAAAAGTGATGCCTTATTATGACCTGGACATTTGTTTGAAGAATAAAATCTCCATTGTACTTGTTGGGTTTTCCTTCCATAGTAAATATTACCAGTCACTTTTTCTTTCATTAGTTCATACAGTTTAACATTCACTCAATAAGTGGGTGTAAGTGCTAGATGTTGTAGGCACAGCAGATAACATAATTGAAAAAAAACTATTTCTTTCATGAAGAATCCATTATAATGGGTGTTGGGAGTAACAGGCAATATATAAGTAAAAACATAAAGGTATAGGGTACTTTCTGATTATAAGAAGTGCTGTGAAGAAAAGGCAATAAAATAATAAAACAAATCACATAATAAGTTGTGTTGGCTGGTGTGGAGTAAGAGAGAATTCTAACTCTGGAAAGGTGTACTACTTAGGGTTTTTCAGGGAAAACCAATTGTGTGTGTGTGTGTGTGTGTGTGTGTGTGTGTATCACAATGAAATACCACTCTACTTACCACTTTGTTAGCCTTTAGAACAGCTAAAATTAAAGACTTGTGACACTAAGTTTTCATAGAGGATGGGGAGTAATTGGAATTCTTATGACCTGTTGGTGAGGTACAACTGCTTTAGAAAAAAGTTTGGCAATTTCTTATAGAGTTAAATACCTGCTTACCAGATGATCTAGCATTTCTAGTCCTAGATATTTACCCAAGAAAAATAAAAACATATATCTATACTTAGACTTTTAACTAGATTTTCACTCTACCTTTATTCAAAATAGCACAAAATTGGAAATAACCTAATGCTCATCGATAGGAAAATGAATATACAAATTCCTACTTATTTACACAATGAAATTCTGCTGAGCAATAAAAAGGAATCAGCTTTCAATACATGTAAGACATGAATGGATGTCATAAACATGACATCAAGTGAAAGAAATCTGTACATTGATATAAAAGAGTACATAAATACTGTATGCTTTCTTTATGTGCTTAAGAGCCAGCAAGTGAATCCATATTGAGAATTACCAAAATAGCAGTTGTCTAATGAGAGGGCTGGAGATTGTCAAGAAGGGGCCATGAAGGGTATAATAAAAACAGTTGATATCTTGATTAGGATGAGTGTAAACATTTATGGGAAGTCTTCATATTGTACACTTGAAATTTGTTCATTTCTACTGAATGTAAATTTGACCTCAAAAATTTTAAGTTTATTTACTTGTTTTAGAGAAAGAGAGAGTGTTAGTAGGGCAGGGGCAGAGAGAGAGGGAAAGAAAGACTCCCAAGCACACTTTGTCCTATCAGCACAGAGCCTGACGTGGGGCTCGAACCCACAAACTGGGAGATCATGACCTTAGCCGAAATCAAGAGGGGCACATAACCGACTGAACCACCCAGGTGCCCCAATTTGATCTCGATTTTAAAGGCCTATGTGTAGATGTGAATGAAAGCTAGAAGAATTAGAAGGCTAGTTCAGTCACCTAGACAAGAGATGATCATAGTTTGAGGAGGATGTTAGGATGGTGGCTGGATCAGTCAGGGATGAAGTTTGATGGTGAAACAGGCAGGAATTGCTGATGGGTTTGGTTACAAAGGGTAAGAGATAAGGAGTATTCAATGATGCTTCTGTGATTTTGTAAAGGCAACTAGGAGGATGACATTAGTCTTTCTGGAGACTGTGGAGACTAGCAAAGCAACAATGTTACAGAGAGGATATGCAGGGTAAATCACGTATGGTGTGCAGAGTTCTGTTTTCACTATGTTAGGTTTGCTGAGACTTTCTGGATGTGCAAATAGAGATATTAGACAGGTGCTTGCATATATCTGTCTGGTCTTCGATAAAGAGGTCAGTGCTGGATGTATGGATTTGGAGTCATTGGCATAGAGAGTATATGTAAGGCCATGGAACTTTGAGACATAAAGCTTTTAGGTATGTATTCTGTAATTGTACCTGCTACATGTTCCATTTCCTCTGCATAGCGGACTGGAATTCTCTGAAGGTAGAAATAGTGTTTTCACCCTTCCTTTTAATTTTTACTGCTGAGTATTTTACAAAGAAAAACATACTCACTAAATTTGCTTAGTGTATTGACAAGTAAATGAATAAATTAAAAGTAGGGTCTTTTTCCCCCTTGAATGAGGAGGGAAAAAAAGGCATCAAAAGCAAAATGATTAACTGGTAAAGCACCAAACAGAAAACGGATCTGAGTTTGCAAAATATTTGCCAATATTTTCAGATGATCTATGAGAATAACATGTCTACTAATTTTATCATGATATATAAAAGGCAATGGCAATCGTAATGGTTTGGGTTCTGGCTATGCCATTTGAAAAGTATGACTTTGAGCAAATTGCTTAATGACATCGTTTTCTCCTCTTTAAAATTGGGATAATAATCATATGTGTAATGTATATGCATAATTGTTCAGATCAAAGGAAATGCCTAGTGAAAAGCCTTTTGTAAGTGGTCATAAGAAATGAAAATGAAATGACAATTCTAGTCATTATCAATGTATTTCTTTTGTTATTTATCATTACAATGGACTATTCAATGTCACACTTTTTTAGACTTTATTTTCACAGCACTCTTGTTAAAGCATTAGCCTGAAAACGATTACTGGGACTCCTTGAATTTTAATTTGTACTATCAGATGGAAAAGTCCAGAAAGCATGCATCTTAAGTGGAAGAATTTGGCATATGAGAATCTGATGAGGAGCTGTTTCCAAAAGGCAGTCCTTCTGCGAAACTCCACAAACATGTTACATAGAGGGTTATCTACCTGTCAGACTGGCCTTGACTTATGTGCTCCAAGCACAAACAGATTGCATTCTCCTTGGGGTGGGTCATAAAGGGATTTCACTTGACCTTAGTCTTCGCTGGAAGCACAAAGGTATTGGGCCCTATGTCAGGAGAATGCCATCAACCTTCCCCCCACCCGCCCCGATCTGTTTCTGCTAAGGTGGAAGATGGATGAAGCCGGAAAGCTGCCGTGCCTAACTTCATTGAGGAGCACTCAGCAAAGGCAGTCTCAGCCAGAAGTCTGGGCATGCATCCGTGATCCAGTATTGAGTCACTTCCCCTCGCCCAGGTGGGAGACAGCTCTGGGTTTGTACAGCTGGGGCAGATCACACAGGCATGGAGGCATCACAAGGATGGAGAGTATCATGGGATGGATCACAAGCATAGACGCCAAAGCAGCTGCTGCTGGCTGATGCAACAAACCACACTGCACAGCTGGGAGACTCCATGAAACACAGTTATTGGGGACAGTCTCCCCCAGAGCTTGCACAATCCTTTGTAGTTACCAAAGCTTTTTCAGGTACACGCAGCAAGGTGCATTAGAAACCCACCGGATCCACGTTAGTAGATCTGAATTCAAATTCTTGCTCTATGCTTATTATCCTTAGGACCTTGTGCAATGCCCTCAGTCTCTTTGTCCTGTTCAGTTTTTCATTGTAAAATTGGGGGCATTATTACTTATTTGTTAGAAATAATTTTAATCTATGGGGTCCAAATAATGCAATGTCTATTGTGCAGTCTGGCCCACATAAGGTATTCAGAAGCAGTGAACCCCACTCTGCTTACCCTTGCTATGATCTAAGCCAAGGCCACCTAAAAGAAATATAATAGAAACCAAACATATAATTGTACATTTTCTCATAGTCACATTTAAAAGAAACATAGAAAATTAATCTTAATAATGTATCTCAACACAAAAATCGATAGTGTTATCATTTAATAAGTAATCAGTATAAAATTAATGCAATATTTTCCCATTTCTGTTTATATTTAAATTAATTACAATAAAATAAAGTAAATCAGTTCTACAGCCTAACTTACCACATTTTAAGTGTTCAGCAGTCCCATGTAGTAATGGTATTGGAAAGTAAGGGTCTAGATGAGCATCAGTTGTGAGGAATGGATAGATGCAGATAGAATAAAGTCAGATTGGCTAACCCTAACTAGCCACTAAGAGAAAATGAGATGGATTTATCAAGAATGGTGTTGAATCTGGTACCTGGAGTTTAAGGTTATCATTGTAGAATTAGGGAAGCAGGGGTAATTTAGAGGGACGTATGGGTTGGAGATAAGAGACATTCAGTCATGAACATACTGGGTTTGAGATGTTATCCAAAGACTTCTGTAGAGAATACCTAGAAAATAGATGGACGTGTCCAGAGAGAGCTTGGGCATTCTTTTCAGTACAGGTGTGCATGTCAAGGATATGGATGAGTTTTCCAAGGGGGAAGGGTTAGAGAGAGGAATATGTGAGGGATTTTTAGGACCTTTGGTTTGCCAGCATTTATATAGTGAAAGGAAAAGGAGCCAACCCAAAAGGGATACAAGAAGAAGACAGAAAAATAGAACCAAGCAGATATACTGTCACAGAGGTTAAGGGTTAAGTGACTTTCCAGAGGCAGAAATGGTGTGAAGTGGTGTGTCTGCTCTTGGAGAGGGATGGGGAGTGGAAGGAGAACCAGCTCGCCAGTGGCTGCCACCACCTCATTCCTGGCTGCACCTGCTTGTCCTGTGCTCCCCACTCCATGTTACACCCCCCACTCCATGTTACACCCCCAGCATCCAACAGTCCCATTCATCAGCGAGAGGAGAAGCCCCATCATTTTTCCTCCTGCGTGTCTTGCACATAATTTTGGTGACTTGGTTGTTTCATTTGACTTATTCATCTATTAAACTGTACTTATTCAACTCCTACTTCCTGGTGCTCAGCACTGAGGGATAGAAATGAACAAAGTCCCTCCTTCTCTAAGAGGTTCCTGTTGCTTTACATGAGGCTGCCTTAGGCAAAACCGCCTGTGTCTACTAACTCCATATCAGGTGTTTGTAAAGGAAGCAACTTTGCTTTCCCCACCCCAGAAGGGGATCTTTTATTTGGGAAGATGCCTGGGGGAGCAGGAGGTACTCCTTATTTCTCTGAAGCCTCCAGCTTCAGTGTGCCTGGTGTCACGATCGGCACATTCAGACTTATTGTCTAAGTATGCTAATTGATACTGGCTTTTAAACTGTTTCCCTTCAATACACTACCTTAAAATAAATATATTTTAGTTTAAAAATATGAACTGAGTTTTTAAATGTTTATTCATTTATTGAGAGAGAGAGAGAAAACAGGGGAAGGGCAGATAGAGAGGGAGAAAGAGAATCCCAAGCGGGATCCACACTGTAAGTTCACAGCCCAATGCAGGGCTTGAACTCACGAACCATGAGATCATGACCTGAGCCGAAACCAAGAGTCGAACACTGTAACCGACTGAGCCACCCAGGTGCCCCGAAAAATGTAAATTGATTTTGAAAAATCAGGTACGTAATATTTTTGGCAAGTTATGATAATGGCAAAAATAATAATATCTAAAGTTTGGAAAGCTCTGAATTAGAGAATATGAGAATATGTATCACTCATATCAATGAGGCTGCATGGCTTAGACTCTAAATTTGCCAGATGTACACAGACAGAGTTTACACCTCAATGATGCAGGCATGTTTTTTTATAGTCTTAAAAGCAACGTCCATGGCAGTAACTGTGAAGTGTCTGGGGTTTTACCCTATTTGCAAGCAAACAAGTTAGCCTCCCACAGTGTCATGGTTGTGTGGAAGACAGTTGATTACTTAACAGTAGCAGTAGATAGACCATGACTATTTTTTTTTGATATTTATTTATTTTTGAGAGAGAGAGAGAGAGAGAGAGAGAGAGAGAGAGAGCAGGAGCAGACGAGGGGCAGAGAGGGAGAGAGAGAATCTGAAGCTGGCTCTGCACTGACAGCAGCGAGCCTTGAGGCAGAGCTCCAACTCATGAACTGTGAGATCATGACCTGAGTTGAAGCCAGACGTTCAACCCTGTGAGCCACCCAGGTGCCTGAGCGCAAATATTTTTGTATTGTTTTCTCAAACCCTATTCCCACTGGGTAATGTGAAGAGGAACCAGATGATCCCTGCACAGGCAGGGGATGCATTTCAGGAAAGGAGCCCTTAGTTTAGGGAAACAATCTTTTATAATGACAGAAATCATGCTTCCCATGTTCTTGAGTGATCCATTATCGTCAGTATTTGGGGTTAAAGCATGCCTATCATTTGTTCAGGGGGATACCCTATCTCTGCCTCGCTAAAGAAATGTTCAGGAATAGACAGCGCAGAACAAAGAGCAGTGGGTGCCTTGCTTCACAAGGCAGAGACACAAAATGTGACAGCCACATGGAGAATTGTCCCTCAATAATCAGTACCTAAATCCATGATGTGAAAAATCCGGTAAGTCTTTTTGTTTATTGTGATATATGGCATGTTGTAAATTGTTAACACATAAGTTCACAAGCTGAAAGCCATTTAGCAGCTCTTTTCCTTGGGCAGGGACACTTCTATATATAGAAACAAGTCATTAATTAGACTTGAACTATTGCATCAGAAAATGAGTATAACTTGAACAAGCAGAGGTGTTTGAGGCACACGTACCCGTGTTCATCCACCAACTAATGACACTTATTAGAGGTAAGACTTGCCGATTTTGTAACATTCCCTTGGAAAAAGCACAATTGTAAATCTGATGGGTTTCTGAGTAAAATACTACATATATGAATATGACATTTTAGGAATCTGTTATATGCTATAATAACACTTATTATGTGCTGGCCTAGGTGGGCGTTTTGCAATTATGCTAAAATTTTACAATGTAAGAAAATCTTAAGACAAGCACAATATCAAAAGATCCTGCTAATTACCTTTGATAGGCTTTTTTTCTCTGTAAATACACATTGCATATGTCACATGTGTCTGGGAAGGCTATTTCTCTCTGATTCATAGCAAAACCTCAGAAACCTTTTATTGATACATTTCACATTGTTAAATATTTTTATTAAAAGCTAGACTCCTATTTCATAATACAAAATTCGCTAACGTCTGCATTTTCAGACAAAGTTGAACCTATTTTTAAAAACAGAAACCATAGAGTAGACAAAATACAGAGTGGCTACTTTGGAAGAAACACAATGAATATAATGCCTTCTATGTGAGTTTACTTTCTCTGATATTCAACAAGTCTTTAGAATCTAGTTTGGGGGAAAACTATTCATCTATGAAAACCCACTATGACTAATGTATTTAACCAAGACTGTGGCTGGTTGTGAATGGGTATAAGTTCTTTTTCAAGGTAGTTCCCTTGTATGACTACAAGAATGGACAATACCACTAGAATGGACATTCACAATGGATTATTACATTACAATGGATGTGAATGGATATAAGTTCTTTTCAAGATAGTTATCTTGAAGATAACAATGGACAAAAATTCAACATTGGAGAAATGGGATTATTCTCTAATATGAGGGTATGAATTTCAGTTCATCAGAGATGATACATTTTTAGAACTTAAATCTTACATTTTTAAACTTAAAAAATGACTTTACCTCTAATTTTATATAAGTATGTAATTGGAGTCATGTATACATTCTGCTAAGTTTTGATGCAGTCTTTAAAAATTAATCTCCTGAAATGAATATTACATTAGAATAAATAACTAGAAATTAAATACAAGTTTGAAACATTAAAATTTTTTTCTCAATTACTTGTTTTACACTTTTCCTCTACTTCTCCTTTCGCCACATTATACTTCCATCGTGTAACCATCCTGAATGTCTCCTTGTGCATTTTTCTTCTGCTTTGATAATAACATTAAACATACATATGAAGGTGACATCAGTATTTCATAAAAAGTCGTAATACAACAAACTTATTATTATATTTTATCTTTCTTAATTTTTACAGAAATACCTCCAATTTAACATGCATACTTTTAATTCTTTTATTGTAATGGATGTATAAAAATACACTGAGCAGGGTGCCATGATGGCTTAATCAGTTGAGCGTCTGACTCCTGATTTCAGCTCAGGTCATGATCTCATGGTCATGAGAATGAGCTCCTCATTGGCCTCTGCACTGGGTGTGAAGCTTGCTTAAGATTCTCTGAGAGGTTTCTTCAGGAAGAGATTATTAAGATTCTCTCTCTCCTTCTCACTCTGCCTCTCTCTTTCTTAAAAAAAAAATTCTGTGGCATGAATGCAACATAATTTATTGATGCATTCCCCTATTAAAGAGCATGCATTTTGTGGCCAGATTTTGTTTGGTCACTATCAACAATGGTATGATAAACTTCGTTGTACATATATACTTATGTGTACTGGTACTTTTATTTCTATTAGTAGATTTCTAAGATGAGGTATATTTACATTAAAAAATTTTAATACATGCTGCTAGGCTGCTTTCCAGAAAGGTGATAGATATTCACGTTTCCTCCAGCAGTGAACACCAGTAACATCTTCTCTTTACTCTTATCAACTATAGGTTTGCTGGTTTTTTGTAAGGCTGAATATTATAGCAACGGGAACCAAATACTTGGGAAAGAACTCATCACTTCTCATTAATAAAAGAGAGTTTCACTCTTATAATTATTGTCCTTAGTCTGAACACCAACAATTGCAAAGATAGCATTCTACATTTAATTATATCAAGTAACACTAGATGGAGCCACATGGAACTGTATGTATTTGGTCATTTTTCACTTAAAGATGGCAATTTCATATGGTTCAAACTCACATTTTTAATGGTATTTTCTAGGGTTTACATTACAATTGAAGAATTTTAATAGTGATACTAACTGAATTCATAAGGCGTATGCTCTGTGTCAGATACACTGCTCAGTACATTTTCGTATTTGTTCTTTATGACAATTCTTTGAACCTATTCAAGGGGACACCTGTGAACTTACCAGTTCGGGATCAGGTTCTATCCAGGTTCGGGCTTGGCATTCTTCCCTACACGAATTACATTTTCAAGTGCAGTCTTGCTCCTGTCATTGCTTTGTTCCCACTTCTCCTTTATTCTTTGTCTACCCACCATATTCCCCTACCATGAAAAGGATCCTACAGGAATGCTTTTGTCAAAAGATACACTTGGTATCTCACTTCTCCCACATGTCAAAATTCCAGAAGTCAAGTTATGATGATGATCCATATGTATTGGGAAGCAAAAAGAGTTTAGCTACTGATCCTGATACCATCTAACTTCAAATTTGAAAAACACTGCCCAGGACATTAGCTATTGTTGAAATTTCCATCAAAAAATGATTAAAAGGGTGGGTGACTATCACTAGCTACTTTCTATTGAGACTACTCTCAAAGGTAATGAGTGATATCAGCTAAGCAATGACATATAATCAAGGCAGATTTTATGAATTCATATTTAAACACAAATTAAGGAAAGCAAATAAATGTCAAACGGATGGCATGCCAATAAAGAAAGCTGTCATGGGTTAGTAGAAATAAGTGAAAAGCAGTGATAACATTATAATCAGGATGTCAACAGAGATAAATGCCATTTATACAGGTGAGAAGAAGCGAGATGACAGGTGGCAAAAATATTCAAGTGCCTAAATGTCATTGGGGAATGAGTGCTTTTTGACATCTTTACCCAGGATCAGGGCTAAAATTCTGTTTAAAACATTTTATAAAAATTTAAAATAACATGGATATATTTTCTCTTGTGCTCCAGGTTTTCTATATAGTCATCATTTCTCCTCAAGTGGTTTGTACTTCCTAATGGACTAGGGAAACTGTAATCTGTTCTTTATTTGCTTCTCACAGTGAAAAGTAGATACATAGTACTGATTAAAAATGTTGATTACTCGAGCACACAATGGACCTTGAAGGAAGAAGAAAGTGGGTATCATCGTGCATAATGTGCATACTAATAACCCGACATTGCAATGGATTACCATTGTGCTAAGAGCAGTATATTGTAGCAATGAAAAATTCAGTCTCTTAGGGGTGCCTGAGTGGCTCAGTTGGTTAAGCGTCCAACTCTTGATTTCAGCTCAGATGTTGATCTCTTGGGTTCATGAGTCCAAGCCCCGTATTGGGCTCTGTGCTCTGAGCATGGAGCCTACTTGGGGATTCCTTCTCTCATTCTCTCTCTCTGCCCGTCCTCTGCTTGTGCTTCCTCTCTCTCTCTCTCTTTCTCTCTCTCTCTCTGTCTGTCTCTCTCTCTTCCCCTCTCAAAATAAACATTAAAAAAGAATAAAGTGATTCAGTCTCTTGGTTCAAACTGCCTGGGCTCACATCCCCTTCACTGGTGGCGTGATACCGAGCAACAATTCAACTTTCTTTTATTTCCCTCACTTACAAAAGAGTTAACAATAGCATCTCCCTCATAGGCTTATGGTGAGGTTTAAAGCAGTTAATATTTATAAAAGACTTAGAACAATGTTTGATATTCAGCAAGCACTCAATAAATTCATTGTTGTAGCTATTTGTGACTGTTTACCTAATTTCAGTAAGAAAGAAAGAAAGAAAGAAAGAAAGAAAGAAAGAAAGAAAGAAAGAAAGAAAGAAACTCAGAATTTACCAATACACTGATACCCTCAGCCTGGATGAAACTGAGAGTTTTGATCCGACAGACCTGGGTTTAAATTCTGGCTCCTTCCCTCTCTAGCGATGGGAACTGATGCTTGTCAGTTGTTTCAGAGGCCCAGCAGGAAGGAGAGGGTCCACACACTGTATGGATTGAGGACATTTTGATGAAGACGCTTTTCAGTGTATAGTCAGCAGTAGGGTAAGCCAAGGAGAGATAGTGAACACCAGGGTTATGGAACCTGGGACTGTTTCAGGTCTCAGTTGAAAGAGCAAAAGGGAGAAGCAGCCATTGGATCTTGGGGGCAGGAGGTAGGGGTCTGAAAGCACTGCTAGCAAAAGCACCAACAATGTTCTATTCTATCAGAATAGAACTGATTCTCACTCCAATTACTACCTTCCCTGTCTGTCAGTGTCTCCCACTGGGAATCCAGTCAGAAGCCAGAGGACAAGGAGAGCCTTTGATAAAGTCCATATAGACCTTCCTCCCAGAACAAAACAGGGAAGAGAAAGGTGGAGAGTTGACCTACAAGGATGGACAACTCAACGTATTGTTTAACGTCTCAAGGCTCACCTGCACTTTTTCTCTGGATTCCATTAACTCCCCCAATCTTGAATATTGTCTCTAAGGAGGACTTCAAGACTGGCTCTAACATTAAACCATGTTGCTCACTCCTGTGTCTAATATTCTATGAATCCCTTAAAGAAGAATGGATGATGAAGGCTTGAACTCTTTCGAGAAAATTCTCTAGATTTAAACAAAGCTTTAGTGTTACAAGCAAGTAATGGCATATATGGTTAGAACAGTCTTCTCCAAAATATATTTCACTGAATGTAAAATGCTGTGTAAAGTGCAGACACTTAAGAAAGTAACAAAGAAAGCAAGCAAGCAAATGAATCAATCAAAATATCTGGGGTCAAGTTAGTTTGGAAACTTTGGGTTTAGTGAAGTATTCCTTAAGTGAAGAACTTCTCAGATCTTTTAATATACTAATATTATAAATCTCCAAGATGGTTAAATAGATCTAGATCTCCAGGTGTAATTTATCTTGAAACATAAAATTTTCTTTTCCACACAAAGTTGCAATTTTATAAAATTGTGCTTTTAAAGTAAAACACAGCATCACCTTGCATTTTGTAATTTTGAATGTCTTGCTTTTAGGTCACTTTAACAACTTATTTGGCAAGCAGTTGTTTTACCAAGTTTTCATTACCCACTATTCAATATTGCCACATTTTGGTAGAACCACCTTACCAACACTATTGTATGTCACAGACACAGAGTAATGTAATGACATTTTAGTTCTCACTTCCAGCACCAGCAGAGAACTATTCCACCACTCAAGAATGGAAAGGAAGAAACAATTACAAAACAAATCTGAAGAGTCAAGGGTACTGAGGAAAAGTGACTATTTTTACAGAAAAAATGAAAGGTGATTATTTTTATAGAAAAAAAGAAGTGATCTCCTATCTCCAACAACCCACATGACCGTCTGAGAGAGAGTAGGGTGGAAAGGTAATTTTCCGTTCGTTGATAACATTCAAATATTCAGTCAGCCAGTCAATTAATTTATTATGAAAATCTGGGAGGAGCCCCTATAGCAACACAGGGAGGTTCCAAAACCTGGAAAACAGCAAGAAGTAATTGGACATCATTGTTGCTCTCAGACACCTTGCACTACATGGGGTGAGTTGGACTGGTGGAAGGATATACATACTGAGCAACACAGTCTCTCATCTGGTGCATTTGACACCTAAGGAAGTTGAGGTGGATGAGGGATTTAAGACTACTGGGCAGGGAAGTTTCCTTTGAGTAGGTCTCTCTAGGGAAGTCATGCTTAAGCAGAGGTCTCACTTAATGACAGAATGTGTGAACATGAGGGAAAGGAAGCGTGGTGGAAACTGAGGTAATAGAGTCCCCAAGACTTGAGGTGGGGACCATCCTAGAGTACTCAAGAAACACAGGGAGGACAGAAGGATGTTTATTCAATGAAATTCTGCCAATAAAAAACCCATTTAAATAAGAATGCTTTTGACAGAAGAGGATTTTCTGTGTTATTCCCATCCATGGGTATTGTTCTTTTTGATCCTTATATACTCTGTCCATTTTGCCTCAGACATCTTCCCCAATATCTAGTTGTAGCTTAATACTTTCGAAAGGATTCAAATTGCAAACTATAGTTTACATTACATTGATTATTTTTTGTTTAGTCCATTAGGCTAGTACTCAAACATAGTCTGTGACCTTTTCCAGAGATTCTTTAGTTTCACTAGTGATTAGAGCTAGAATCTTACCCTTTTCCCTCCAAATGATGGATGTAGTGGATTTTAAAGTTGACTCCAATTCATCACTCCTTCTTAGACACATGATTGAACCATGAAACTTGGCAGTAGTTACCCACTTTGGGGAGGACAATATGCCTGTTCCTTAGGCTCTGGGCTCAGCCAGGTGACTTTCTTTGGCCAAAGGGATATTAGTCAATGTGAGAGAAGCAAAGGCTTGAATAAATCCTGTGTGATTGGACTTGTCTGCTCTCTCTTATGTTTTGGTCTTAAGACTATGTCCGGGCTAACCTTCTGGAGGATGAGTGACATGTAGAGTGGGTTGACTTAACCATGTTTTTCCACCCAAGACCAACCTGGATCATTCAACTGTCAGCCCACCCTCTTCCTTTAAGTGACCCCAGCCAAGATTAACAGAACCTCCTAGAGGGCCACTCAGACACATGGAAATAAAGGCATATTGTTCTAGACCACAGAGGTTTGTGGTTGGTCATTACACAACGATATTTTGGTAATAGGTACCTGACACTATGGGCTATGGAAAGCAGAGATTTCTTCATGCCATTTAATACTAAATATGTTGGAGTACAGTGTCCCAAACAACATTGGGATTTTGTAAACCTTAAATAGGAAACATTTTTGTTGTTGTTACAGCTTCTGGGTTCACTCTATGTTTTGTGAGTATCCCTGGCCTAATTGAATACAACATAATAATTTATTTATCTAGATCACACACTTGTGACAGCCTCTGTCTTCTAGGGAACGGTCTCATGCTCAGAGATGAGGATAAAAAGACCCCTAATGTCATGAATCTGTATGAAAAGCCATCATATCTTTGGAAGCTATTTAATTATTAAGTATGTTTTGAGCATTTTGGTGTCTGGAGCAAAATGTAAAGGATATTGCCCACATTGTTATTGACCAGATAGGAAGGTTAAGTCTTAGGTTAAAACATGAAGAGAAAACAAACCAATCATTTTCAAACTATAAATGTCAAAGAAACTGAGGAGTAAGGGGTGTTCCTGTAGTTAAGGAAGGCTTTCAATTAGGCTTGTAATTGGATTCATTTTTGTTCAAGTGCCATTTTTGAAATCTTGGTAAGATTACTCTTAAATACGAAATTTCAGTTTTATATAAAAGATCTTATGTTGTGCTTATTTCCTGGCAGGTTAAAAAGAAGAGCAACCACTTTACTTTGTAGAAGGAAGTGAGGATGGAAATGAAACAGAAACAAAAGTCATCCTTTTATTTGGCTGAATGGTAATTGCTTGCATTAATTGGCAATTTTCTTCCTCCCCGAAATAGTCATTCCTTTAGTTTCTGTGAGACCGGTTAAGCAGAGATGTTTGCCCATCTCCAAAAGAAAGACTTTTTTTAAAAAAAAAAAAAACAATCTCCAGGGCTTTGCCTTGAAAGTGTCTGATCCTCTGCTAACTGTAGGCCTTTGAAGTTGAGAATTTTCTGTGTTTTAAAGGGAATCTAGTTTCATTCTTCAAGGAGATCTCAGTTCAGAGAGGCTGACGTCTGTGCTGTCTCGCCCTGCTTTACAGTCAAATGAAACCATACTCGAAAAAAGACGATTCTTTTTCCTCCCACAGGTGCACAGACAGGCCTGTGAGAATCAGATTACTGATGCAGGGCAGGGAGGATGACTCCAAGTCAGAACCTGGAATGGATGCTGCCTTTCTATCCTATGAGCCTCAAGATCAGGGATGGGGGAAGGGGGAGTCAAAATGAAAGCAGCTGCAAACCCAGCCCTCAGGAGTCAGGAGGGGCAGTTCCAAAATTCTGGTTACTCAGTATACAGAGCAATTTCTCTCCCGACATCCAACTCAGATGCCTGGCTTACTTTGGCATGTGCAAATAGCCTCCTTGGCTAGGTTCCCGAAACCAAAAGAGGCCAGGTATTTCTAAGACAAGTTATGCCTCTCCCTAAAAGTGTTATGTCCTGTTCATTTTCTGTTTAGTCAGTATGGCCAGTGGTTAAGAATGGAGTTTCTGGAACCACACTTCCTGGGGTTGGACTCTGGCTTTGGTGTCACTGGGCAGTCTTGAGGGAGTCATTCCATGTCTCTGTACCCAATCTTCTCATCTGTCAAATGAGTAGCATAAAAACATCCATTTCAAAGAGTTGCTGTGAGGATTAAAATCATTAACGTGCTTAAAATAAGTACTTGGTCAGTGCTATCCAAACGGTGACTTTTATTATAACTAATTTTGAAAAATGGTTTTATTGTTGCTACATGTGCACTCATTTACAGCCGCTAAATGAGAAGGCCATGCTAGTTTCCGGAATTTTTGCTTCAGCTCTAAAATGAAGATAGTTGTATTGTATAAAGTAAGATCCCAGGTATGTCATTTAGAGATGGACAAATATGAATGTGCATGTTTTTATACTTTCTATTAAGAGTTCTTGAGTGTTTATATACATTATCATCATATGTAATCATCACTTTTATTACTTAATATTAGATGCATTAATAATGTTGGTCATTCATGAATATTTATGAAGCATCTATTATATGTCAGATATTGTACAAGATGCTGGGGTTTCAGCAATCAAAACAACAAGTATCCTTATATTTGTGGCAATTCATTCCAGTGTTTTCCCCTTGGTCTGCAGCTGTGTCAACCGTTTGACAGACTATTTAATAAGTACGTATGGAACTGGAACTAGGATCTCAGTTCTGGCAGTATGTTTAAGTTATTTGAGGGTAATTTAAGATGAAGCATAATGAAGTTTTATAGAGATCCCAAAATGTGAAATTTAAGGTCTTTGACGTCTTCTTAAATTGCTAAAGGTTGTCTTTTTTTCCCTATATTGGCCACAGCATCCATAACTTTTAAACTGGAAGAGCCAAGTTTATGCTTGTCAAATTCAAATGCTAAATACATATATTAAATCAAAAAAACAGAGAACTCCAGGTGCAAACATCCAAAATGCAGGCCAATTTGTAAAAAGCAATGTTCAACTTCCGTACACATTTATTGTTATATAAAAAATAATCTGTAAGGTTTTTAAAGAAAAATTTGTAAACCTGATTTGAAAATTTCTCATAGTATTTCTGTCTATAAAGTGAAGTAAAGGCATAAGCAAGGTTTGTGTTTATTTTAATTCTTCGCTGGCTGTTTTTTTAAGGTAAGGAGAACATGAGGAAGTTCCTCTTGAAAAACTTGAGTTTGAAATGACTGCTGATCTCTAAGAGGGTTGAAGTTAAATGGTATTGCCGATGTTTGACTGGTTTGACCTTAAAGAACAATTTTCTGTAGTCCAACATAACATCATGTGCTAATGTTTTAAAAGGAAAGTCTACCGAAGTTCTAGAGCCCCGGAAATGTTCTATATCTGCACCGCTCAATATGATAGCCGCTAACCAGCAGTGCAATGTGTCTAGGGTAATGGAGGGGCTGAATTTTGAATTCTATTTTATTTCAATTAATTGAAATTTAAATAATTACATGTGACTAGTGGCTACCTTATGAGACAGCAAAGTTTAGAGATATAAATCAGAGAATTACCCACATCAATATGGAGTAGAAAGTTTTGTCAGGACAATGAACGGAGTTATATATTTCATATTGCAACCTTGTAAAACAACAACAATAACAACTCACATCCTTATTTTATAGATGAGGAATCTGATGCAGAGAGGCAATTTGTCATTTGTTCTGGTTCATCCGCTCTTGGGGAGGGGTATAGAGATATTTGCCTTTAGGTCAGCCTGCACATCACTGGAGACAAAGTAAGGAATTATCATGAGTAGCAGGAAGGGTGATATGTCTTCATCAACACTTTGGAGAGTTCATTGCTGTGATGATTTGTCAAATAACTTTGAACGACTCATAGGTTATGACCTCTGAATGTTACCTTACATGGTAAAATGGACTTTGCACAGATGCTTAAGTTAAGGATTTTGAGATAGGGAATTTATCCAGGTAGGCCTGATGTAATCAACAAGTCCTTATAAATAGAAGAAAGAGACAGACAAGAATGAACCAAAGAGATGGAAGCATGAGAAAGACTCATCTCTGCATTACTGATTCTAAAGATGGGGCCACATGGGAAGGAATGTAGGTAGCCCTCAGAAGCTGGAAAAGGCAAAAAAAAAAAAAAAAAAAAAAAAAAAAAAAAAAAAAGATTCTCTCTCAGGAGACTCTGGGAATTTAGCCTTGTCGACCCTTTGGTTTTCACCCAGTGAGACCTTTTCTCAATTTGAACCTCCAAACCTGCAAGGTGGTACTGGTACATCTCTGATGTTTTAAAACATTCATTTTGAAAGTAATTTGTTACAGGTGCAGTAGGCAACTAGTTCAGAAGACAACGAGACTAGAAATGGGAAAATGAGCTGTAGATTGTTTTAATAAAAAAAAGATTAGAACTACAAGTGGTCTGAACTTAACAGTGGCAGTGGCAATGGGAGAAAAGAGAAGATATGAGATAAAAGGAAATAAGAATCAATAGAAATGAAATCAAAAGGCAGGATTTAGACAAAAAGATGGACCACACATTCTTAAGACTTTTCTCCTAAGGATGTGCTCCTTCTCAAAAAATCTTTGTATGTGGTCATCTAACATGAGACAGTATGTTGAAAGGGGAGCTGGGATTTGGAGACTTCCCTGACATCGATTCATAAAGGTCTTGAAAATCTTAGAGAGCTGCCCACACTTGGCCCCACTTACCCCCTCTTGGCTTTATTCTGCATGCCCCATATAAAGCAGCAGCTGCTGGCTGCATCAACATTTCTGTATTATGAAAATTATGAGGGATGTAATTTTTTTACGTTACTTGGCAACACATTTCTGGCCAGGTGTTTGAGAAACTCCGAGCATAATTATGCCAAAGCAAGAGTAGATGAGAAGTTCAGTCAAGGAAACCAGATTGCTTTTTGTCAAGAGAGTCTGTCAAGACAGAGAGGGTGGTGTGGCGGAGAGATCGTGAGCTTTGTAGAAAATGCTGAATTTGCATACTGATTCTACCACTTAACTGTTCTGAGATGTTGTACAAGGAGCTGTTAAGCTTCCTGAACCTCATTTTTGTCATTTGTTCACAGTAGAATTACATCTAGCTTGTGGGATGGCTCTATGGAACAGATGAGTTTATAAATGTTTATAAATACAATGCATTGGCCTGGAATGGATGCTTAGGAAACAAGAAGAACCCTAGAAAACATAGAAATTATGTTATTGATCATATTTTTCAAGAGCATTTCTTTTCTATCTTAAAAAATTAGAATATATTTTATTGGCCAAAATATAATCAGACAGCACAGTTGCAATGGGATAAGATTTCCCACAAGATACATAGGCATGACATCTAAATCCAGAAGTAATCATCAAAGTTAGGCTTGCATATAGGATATCAATGGCAAAAATAACTTTTTTATCCAGCATTTTTTCTGTTATCCCTACTAGGCTAGTGTACATAATGATTCATGATTTTGCCTTTTACAGACACTAATTGATTTACAGTGGAATATAGTGGAGTCATTGGAGGAGGGAAATTTTTGTATAAGACATAATGAAGGAAGAAAGGAAAAGAGGAAAGAAGAAAGAGGGGGAAGGAAGAAGAACAGAGAAGATAAAGAAGACATAATGAGGAAGAGAAGGGGGGAAGAAAGGAAAGCATTTTGATAGATGTAATGGAAAAGTTTGGATAGGAAGAAAGTTATAAAAACTGAGAGAAGAAATGCATAATTATTTATTCTGCCTCTTCACCACACTTGGCATTAAGTAACACATATAATGTGCTAATTAATTCATCTGCTTACTTATTCATGCACTAGATATTTAATAAGAGTTCCTAGAAGTGAGGAATTTAGAAGTGAAGATCATGGACTTAATCCTCACTGTTGTGGAATTTATAGCAGAGAGGAGCACTTTCAGACCAAAACTTAACTTATTTAATTCTCATGACCACCTAATCACCTAATAACAAAGTTGGTATTATTATTATTACTGTTTTGCATACATGGGAAATTGGTTATGGTGAGCTAGTCAGTGACAGACCAGGATTCTAACCCTGGTTTGTTCAGCTTCAAGTTAAGTTCTCACTGTTTCCATAGGAGCCCATGGTGACAGGGGATTATGTATTGTATATTATATATACACAATGCATCCTGTGTGTGTGTATGTGTGTGTGTGTGTGTGTGTTTGTGTGTGTGTGTGTGTGTGATTTTAAAAGCTCATCCACTTTTTGAATAATGTGAAGAAGGCATTAAATCATTCTTTATAGTACTTGGAATACTGGAATACTGGCTGTCATTTTTGCTCTTTTTAAGAAAAGAAAGATCACAGAAGATAAGTGGATATTGGAAGTTTGGCAATGTCTATAGTAGGCAGTCAGTAAATATGTTTAATTATAAATTAATGCACAATCAATAATTAACCTATAATATAGTATATATAATACAATAATGTAAAATAATATATAATATACAATGAAAATATGTAATTATAGAACATATATAATATACTGCTGAGACCCAAATATATGCCCACCTCCCTACACAATCTTCACCTCCAGGATACTGTAATTTATTACAGGGATACTCAGGGAGCACATGCTCTGCCCTGGCCATTATTCTGGGTGAAAGTAGCATCAAAATTAAAAGGCCAAGAACCTAACCCCTGGTAGCTCTGCAAACAACAGGAGGCAAGATTCAAAACAGATTGTGAGAGACAAATTTGTAGCTAATTTTAATACCGTATGATACCAAGGAATCATAAGGAATACAGGGGAATTAGTACCACAGATGTTATGTTAAGGAAGGGACAACAGAATAAGAAGAGAAAAGTTAACAACTGGACTCAGTGATGGCAGAATGTTCCTTGTATTCATTGTGTCTGGAAATCAGCCTTACTGAGGAGAGCAAGTCAGAGAGGGAAACTGAATCCTGGGTTGAAGAACCTTGCACCTAGGATGCTTTAAGTGATGGAATGGCACAAACAATCCATATATTACTGGGCACTTGGAATTTAATAGGGTGAGTTGAAAACATGTACTTAGCTTCCTTCCTGAAACCGCACTAAAATAATAAAAAATAAAATCTCTTTGAAAAGGAATAAGTAAGCCAGGTCAACAAGGGTGGTAGAGGAGCATCGGTAACAGTATTTGGGGGCACTGGAAAGCGGATGTCCCGATTGTAACTGACCCAGTGAAGGATAGTTATCTGCCTACTTGTCCACCAGTGGGAAAGCCATGGGCTCTATGATACACATCGCAACCCTCCCCACATCACTGAAATTGAGAATAAAGTTAGGACAAAAACAGAAGAATTGTTTAAATGTTTAATCAGGAAAGCGTGACAATCTTGGGCTCTTTCCCAATGCCTCCCACATTTTTGCAGAAAGCAGGGTTTTTATTCCCTGGAGAGGATAAAATAGCTGGCCTATTTCCTGGGGGTACATCAAACACAGTTGTGGGTGGGACACAATAATAAGTAAAGGGGATTTAAGTGAAAACCTCATACAGACTCAGTGACTTAAAGTCTCCCATACTAGGATTGTAGAGCACATTCAGCAAGATTTATAGCATACAGTCAAGAAAATGGACAAACGATTATATATATGGCAAATATAAGGGAAAGACCTAAGAGTCCCAATCACACAAAACACAAGACAAACGAAAAGAACCCAACAGTACAATAGTCCGTTCACTCTAAAGCCAAGACAGCAACCGAAAAATGCTACCACGTGCACAGAGCTTCCGAGAGCTGTATACTGGCCAACTCTCAATGTTGAGTAGGCAGCCAAAGATCTGTAGACATTTTAGAAAAGCGTAGTTGTCTTCCAATTTTGCTCTTTCCTTCTTCAAGAAATAGAACTTAGATTCATAGACGACCTCCCTGGCAGCAGGGGTGCCGATCTACTAAGTGAAATGAACATAAAAGTGACACACACATAACAGTTGCCTCATTTGCTTCAAAGGAAATTGTAGCCCTGAAATTTCTTCCAATTCTTCTGTCTGCAAGATAGAGCTCACACTTCTCCAGTGCATATGACTCAGCTTCAAGTATGCAGATAAGGACAAAATTCTAGGTGATAATAGAACAAAATAATGGAAAGAACTGGGGTCCCTGAGTGACTCCTTGGAACAAAGCTATGCCATTAACTTAGATTTCTCACTCCAAAACTATTTCTTTGTATTCTATATTCTTTAAACTACAGTATTGAGGATTTTTGTGTTTTAGCATCTGGTCCTGCATCTTAGCTAACACAACCTCAAATATAAAAGAGAGATGACTAACCAAAAAAAAAAAAGAAAGAAAAAAAACCTCAGAGAAATAGAGTCTATAAAATTTGGAGAAAAAAAATACTTGCAATCTCCACAAACAGATGAGGAATTATATTGAAGTAAACAATATTCAGAGAACTGATAAAGCTATTAGAGATCAAACATGAAAATTAAAATAATGAATTGCAAGATTTGTAAACTTCGTCCTAGTTACCCGTAATGATTAGTAGATTTGGAAAATAAAACTGAAGGAATCTCTCTGAGAGTATATGGTAAGGTGACCCAAGAATGAAAATAATTGAAGAAATAAAATGAGATAGTTTAGGAAGTCCGATACAAATACAGTTGACCCTTGAACATCACAGGAGTTAGGGGTGCTGAACCCTGTGTAGTCAAAAATCCATGCGTAACTTTGACTCCCCAAAACTTTACTAATAGCCTACTGTTGACAGAAGCCTTACCAATAAGATGATTAACACATATTTTGTATGTTATATGTATTATATACTATATTTCTACAATAAAGTAAGCTAGAGAAAAGAAAATATTATAAGAATATCATATGGAAGAGAAAATTTATAGCACAATATTGTATTTGTAAAAAAATCCACAAATAAATGGAATTGCAGAGTTCAAACCCATGTTATTCGAGTCAACTGTGAGAGGAATTCTGGAATGAGAGAATAAAAAAAAAAAAAACAGGAGAAAATCATCACATAAATTAAAATTCAAAACCAAAGCACAAGTGTTTTACAATTAAAAGAACCTACTTGGGGGTACCTGGGTGGCTCAGTAATTAAGCTTTTGGCTCTTGATTTCAGCTCAGGTCATAATCTCATGGTTCATGGGATAGAGCTCCACAATGTGCTCTGTGCTGAGAGTACAGAGCCTGCTTGGGATTCTCTCTCTCCCTCTACCCTTCCCTTGCTTTCACTTTCTCTCTCTCTCTCTCTCTCTCTCTCTCTCTCTCTCTCTCTCTCTCAAAATAAATACACTTAAAAAAACTTTTAAAGAACCCCCACTTAGTTATCCAGGACGAGACTCAGAACAAGTCATATCACTGTTAAAAATTTAGTAGTGAAATATTACATGCTTCCAGAGAGAAAATAAAGGAAAAGAAAAATGTCATATATAAGAAATCAAGAATTACATTCCAAAGGAAATTTTCTTAGCACTTCTGGTGTCTAGAAGGCAATGAAGGAATATGTTCATAGCTCAGGGAAGTATTGATTTCCTATCTGGAATTTCAACCCCAGCTAAACAAGCAAGGCAATGTAAAAGACTTAAAACCACTTTCATTATTCCTGGCTTTACAATCCTTCCCTGTATCTTTTCTTGAGAAGCTACACAAGGAATCTGCCCAAGAAAACAAGAAAGTAAATTAAGAAAGAGAAAGCTATGAGACACAGGAACGAGTAGAAAGAGTGCAAGAGAGATGTAGATGTGGAGGGAACCTCAGGCCAGTACAAAGGGCAAGCCCATGACCATAGCTTTGTTACTTGTTCTCATTGAAAGAAGTCAGAAAACTCCAGACCAATCTTCTCCCAGAAGATCTAGTAGAATTCTTGGTGTGTTTGTATGTATTGAGAGAAGAATTACACAAATAGAGGACAGTTTGATTCTAAGTACCTGGAAAACTAAGCATATTATAATAGAAAACATTTCCTAGCTCCAGAATAAACAAAAACACTGTGTAAGGAAGGAAAGCCATCTTATTAACTGTCTTGCTTTACTTTGAGTAACAAAGCAATAATAATAATAATAGTAATAATAACAGTAATATTCCTTCAAAAACGTTATTATGCAAGCTTACTGATCATCTGGTGGTATGAGATTGGACACGTGTAGTGTGGGTGGAGAGGGCCATGAGGTATTAGAAAAATATCAAAATTTCATGTTCTATAGTGCAAGTCAATACATGATGCCTGAAACTAACAATGCAGAGGCTGCACCATAACAATGTTATTAAGACATATGGAGGTAGATCCAAAATGTCAGAAAGGATTTGAAAGGGATTATTTTTAGAACACAAGCAGTGGATTTCCAGAGGTAAGATGGAGAAACTCTTTTTGTTATTATTACTGTTATTTTTCATTTTATAAAACCACGCTTGTGTGGATAGCACATAATGAAATATTCAGAAGATTTAATTCTGGCCGAACTGTCAGGAAAATGGATAGGAAAGGAGACGCACGAGAAGCGGCGTGGACATTTGGGCTTTGATTCAGTACAGGGCACAGGGAGAGAAGAGGATGCTCGAGGCAGAGAAAGGTGAAGCCTTGGCATTGCAAGATTTACGTTGATTGATCATGGTATTAAGAAATTTCAAGGACAGTTCAGGTATAAAGATACTGCCTTTTAAAGCTGAACAAAGAGGAAGTTGCTGGGACAACAAGAAACTACAGGCAACTTGACTTTTAATGTCATTTATTATTGTTTCCAAGCACTTCAGAGTGTCTTCACTTGTTTTACCAGCAGCCCTGTGAGTCTGGCAGGGCGGAAATGATTACACCCATTTTACATATGAGCAAATCGTGGATGAGACGGCTGGAGTCATCACTGGGTTAGGAAGTACAGAGCAGATAAGTAGGAGTACCCACATTATTAAAGATTCTCTGTTTATCGCATACACTTTAAATGTAAACCAGCTTTTCTAAACTTTTTCTTGCTTTGGCATTGGGGTACTATGATATAATAAATAACAAATATTTGATCTTTGTTCCCCGTTCCTGGCACAGAACTTTGAAATCCCTTGAAATTGCTTAGGTGATAGGAGTGTCTTTTGTTCTAGAAAGGCAACTCTTAACGGGCTGCTGGATAGCTTCAGGATGGGGACTGGACACCAGAATGTAGCCAGTAAAGAGATTCCCTGAATCTGAATGTCCTTGCCTATAAACCTAGAACTCTGGTTACACCTTGTTGATGGCTAAAGAGTTAAACAAGATGGGATCTGGAAAGAAGTTAGCAGTGTCTGGCTGATTATAAACAACCAATTAAAGGTAACTATTATTAATGATAATAACATAATTGAAATACATAAAAATAATATTAACAAATAACGAGTTAATTGATTATTTAAAGATAGTAGAAATGGTACTCATAGTGTAGCAATAGTTGTAGTCGCAGAATAGAAATAATATTCCTTACAGAGAACCTGGTAACGCATTTCCCACTTGGCATATGCCACAAAAAGTCATTCCATGAGTTTTCTAAGCGGTCAAACACTCACACTTCTGTACGAGTATAGTTCTTCCTTCTGACATTGTAGGACTTATCACATTAACATACTTATGTATGTGTCCTAATTATATATGTATGCATGTAATTATGCATGTGCTAGAATTATGCAAATATCCTAATTATGTGTTCATTGAACCTCCGGAAGGCAGAAATTGAGTTGTCTCCATTTGCGGATTCCCAAACTTTGAAAAGTTTCTAGCATCTAGTAGACATTGACATTTATTTATTTAATATTGTATTAAGGAACGAATTAATTAACACTCACTAAGTTTTCTTAGCATCTGCCTTTCATTTGACATGTATTCACTATATGAAAAACTGAGAGGATGAGTCAATATTCAACTGCATTGAATGTGAAACAAATTTAATGTTGATGTTAAGTGAACCATTTCCATTCTGATAGAATTTTTGGACAGTGATCTGCTGATAATGTTAGACAAAACCAAGGATATATAACAATCATCTTAGCTCAAATATTTTGTAGAGTGACACGAGAGTGGCTCTAGTAACAGAGTGTAATGTAACTAAGGGATGCTTACCACCAATTACCTTTGCTGCTTCTTTGTTAAGTGTGTGCAGAACTACATCTTCCCTTATGGCAAAAGTTCAATTGCGCAGCAAATGTAACTTAACATTGAATTTTGCTGCTCTGCCTAGAATTGGTATGGTGTCCAACTTTTTTGCAAAATTTTCACCTCCTTAAAGCAAGATTTTGGCTCTTTATCTTATTGGAAATTGATTAATTCACTTACTGTACTTTCACCCAGAATATGGCTTATTTTTAGAGCAGCACATTAATGAGTAATCGGAACATATGCTTGTATTTTAATTCTAGAGTATTGATTTACTTTTTATAGAAGCAGGTGCCATTTGTACCTTACATTGGGACAATGTAATAGAGCCAAAAAGATGCTACAAAAAACAATTAGGTTTTTTAGTGATTAAAATATATTCAGTTGTATATGCCCCTATTATCATTAAGTCAATCTGAATTTTCACTTAGAGTTGTAGACAGGATATTACTAGAATTTATATGTGTCATAGTCTAGTTCCCGCCCCCCCCCACAAGCCAGAGATCTAGATTTATTTCAGAGAGTTTATATTAAAGTTGAAGATTTGAGAGTTAGAAATTGCTATATAAGTTTAGTTTTTAAAATAGTATGATGTAAAGTTTTATATATACATACATACATATGCGTATGGGAAGGAGTTATTTCTAAATTAATGGATGATAATAATTAAGAGATATCAGGAACTTTCAATACCTGAAAAAATTATAATGAGTGTACCTTATTTTATACTTTGTCAAGAATTTTGCACCCATTATCTTATTTAAATCTCCATAAAAAAACATTCAAGGAGAAGCACCTGGGTTGGCTCAGTAGGTTAAGTGCCTGACGTTGGCTGAGGTTATGATCTCATGGTTTGTGAGTCTGAGCCCTGCATCAGGCTCTGCACTGATGGTGTGGAGACTGCTTGAGATTCTCTCTTTCTCTCTTTCTCTCTCTATCTCTCTCTGCTCTTCCCCCACCTTTGGCCACATGTGGATACACACTCTCTCTGTCTCAAACTAAATAAATAAACTTAAAAAAATTCAAGGAATGTCTGTGTTTTTAAATTTTGTCAGTGAGGTAACTGAGGCTGAGAGATATTATGATTTACCCAGTCAGCAAGAGGGATAGAATTTGAATATCAATTTGAATTCTTCTTTTTAATGTTTATTTCTTTATTTTGACAGAGAGAGAGATAGAGAGTAAGCAGAGGAGAGGCAGAGGAAGAGGAGAGAGAGAATCCCAAGCAGGCTCCACGCTGTCAGCACAGAGCCTGACACAGGGCTCAATCTCATGAACCATGATATCGAGCTGAAATTAAGAGTTGGACCCTTAAATGACTAAGCCACCCAATCATCCCATCAATTTGAATTCTTAAGTTAGTCTGATTCTTAAGCCACGTTTTGGTTGGTTCTTTCTTCATTTCTCTTTTGTACTGTATAGTTGGTGGATAAGAAAAGTATAGAAAGTCAGAGACTACCACTTTATATATCTTCCCCCCACTTCTGAACTTCACCTGTTCCCATTTTTCAAGAAAATAAAAGGAGGAGGAAAAACAGATAAAGAAGAGAAGAGGAAGTAAAGCAGACCCCCTATTTATAGATATGAAAGGATCCATTAAAATTTTATCTGTTTTTCTTTTTCCTGAGTCCCTCCCTTGGTGATGTTACCATGCTGGAGAGATTAAATATTAATGGAGTAGGAGAGGGAGAAAAATGAGAAAAGGGGAGACATGAAGGAAGAGAATGTAGATGGTATTAAGAATTAAGTATAGTGCAGAGTAATTAATAAGTCAAAATTAAGCTCTATTTTCTTTCTGATTGGTCTTTTGAGGTGTCTTTTAAGACTCTAATAGATGCTATTTTATGAACACAAAGTGAACATCACCTAGGAACACACCATTCATGGAAAAAATAAAGAATTTTTGGCTAATTTGAGATTTCTGACACAAAAAAAGTAGAGCATTTCGTTGACCTAAAGATAGTAGTTGCTTCCAATGATACATTGTGCTTAACTATTTTTTTCCAAATATATGTATATTGTAAGTTTTCCAACTACAGAAACTGTTACCCGGGAGCTTCAAAAAGTAGTTGGTATGATCCTTGAACATAGTATTATTGTAGAGCGAGTCTGGTCCACTCTCTGCAGGCATACCTTCTAGGAAACCCGGAAGCAAGCTGCTCTAGAGATTGTCTTTCCAACCACAAGCCTCAAATGTAAGTCTAATTCCATAGAATGTGGCCAAAACTTGGTTCTCCTGCCTCTGCATTTTGGAATAATTTTTCTCTGCATCCACTTAAAAAAGACTAGGACACTCTGTTTTCATAATATTATTTAGAAGAATTTCAAGGTGCTTTTGCATTTGAAGAGCAAGATATCTAGAAAGATTGTAAAGCTTGAGTGAAATTTAGCTGTTGGATCAGGCATCAGTGTAGCACCAGGGATCTGAGGCCATTGTCTGACTTAAAATCAGATGAATTTGAATGTAAATTGAAACAGATGGGTCCAAAAGTTGATTTGGCAGGATGAAAACAATGTGATCTTGTCTTCAGTATTTAAAACGGTGAGGAATGAGAGATGAATTGGATGTGGCATAATAATTTTATTTAGGAAAGGTTGCAGAATGTTGAGAAAAGTCTGATCTTGTTAAGGGTTCCCTATGTCATTCTCCAGCTGATGATTTTCCTCATTAAAATCATCAGTGTGATTATGTGTCTGTTCTTCTCAATTTTGGTCACTTGACCTCTGTAGAGAAGGATCTTTAGAAACTGCAGCTGTTAAAAAGGGGTGGGGGTGGGGCAGCAGACATGATTTTATTCTTTTGGTGACTTGCAGTTTTAACTTTATTCTAGATATGAATGCTGATACACATGTTTCTTAACATCATCATAAGGTTAAAACTCACATTTTAAATGTTATTATTGAAAATTTGATGATGATAATTTTTTAAAAAATCATAAAAGCCAACGAGAAATGTATGGACCTTGGCCTATGCCAGTTCTTGTCCTGTGGCTCCATGTCTGCATCTCCTCAATAAGCCTTATGAGCAGGGGTAGTGATGGGCTAGCCAGTGCTCTGCAAAGGAAAAGCCACATGTTTGGTGATGGTGTGAAAGGTTTTGCTCTAGGAGCTTCCCAGGGTATGTGTTTCAAGAAGAAAAGAAGCCCAATTTAGGGCATGCTGTCTACTCCTTGAAGCCTTCCAAAGACATTCACAGTGGCAGGTGCACCTCAGTTGGTCATCTTTGGATAGATACTTCTTTTATTCTTACACAGAAAACCAGGAATTTTGGCAAGGGGCAGGGGGCAAGAAGTGGATACTGATAAGGGCTCAGTTGGTTACTTGTTCAACACTTGATTTTGGCTGAGGTCATGATCTCATGGTTTATGACTCTGAGCCCTGTTTGGGGCTGTGTGCTGACAGCATGAAGCCTGATTGGGATTCTCTCTCTCTCTCCTTCTCTCTCTCTCTCTCTCTCTCTCTCTCTCTCTCTCTCCCTCTTTCTCTTCCCCTCCCTTTGCCTCAATATCAATAAGTAAACTTCAAAAAAAAAAAAAAGAAATGGACATAGAAAAAATGATGGACATAGAAGAGTATCAGCATCTCTGTTTCTTTTCTTTCAGTGCCTTTATTATAATGTATTGAGAGTGAATTAGCCACAGTTCTTCAGAGAAACAGGTCAAATCATGGTCCAATTCCTTAAAATAATATATAAAAATATCCTACATGTAATACGATTTACTAAGTATAAGGAATTGGCTCATACAGTTATGGAGGTGAAGAAGTCTCATGACTGAAGTCCACAAACTACAGACTCAATAAAGCTAGTGGTAAAAATTCCAGTTGACATATCAAAATAATGGTCATAGGAGCTTTAGAAGGAATTCTATCACATCTTATTTTTAAATGATCTTAGATTTCTTCCAAGAAGCATTAGCATCTCGGTAAACATTAGAGGGGTCAACAGAAGAATGAGGAAACCCCTCCCTTCAGTTTACACTACAAATCAGTAGGTCTCAAACTTGTTTTCTTTGGTAATAAAATGAAGGCAAATGTTCTCAACTGGGAGGGGGGGGGTTAGCATTATAACTATTGCCCAGGAGGACTGAGTTTCCAGAGGAAGTAGACAAGCCTCATCTCCCCATTCTTACTCCACCCAAGAATGCATATGGAAACACACAGAGTGGGATTTTGCTAACATCCATTATTAATGTTTTTACAGACAAATGAATGTCAACAAACAGAATTTTTATTATTATTAGGGATTATCAATTTAGTCACACCTGGCAACCTAATATAACAGAAGTCTGTCTTGAAATTGGAGTTGGAATCACTGAACACTCAATTTTTACAAATTCATTATCCAACTGTACCTTCATTTTAGAGACTGTTTAAATGAAAAGAAGTTAAGCACAATGGGGTTGGTGTTGGGTTTCAGAACAGTGAGGACCAGGATTAAATCCCTCCCAAACGCAAGGCCTCTGGTGCTATACCTGGGTATCGACTCAGCTGCAAGCAAATCTTACAGTTATTCTGCATTCAATTATAAGATCCTCAAAGACATACCTACTATGGTATGCATTTGGCCAGCTTTATGCATTTGGTAAGTAATTTAAACATTCTTAGTCTCAGTTTTTTGTTCTGAAATTGAGGTTGCTTATATTTTCTTGGAGGGATTTATTAGTAATAAAAGAGATGTCTTACTTCAAATCTTTAGTGTAGTCCTTAGCATAGTTAAGTCTATTATTCACCTAATGCTTTTTCCCTTAAGATTTGTTCATGGGCATGATGTATATGCCATAATCAATGAAGAGTGATTTTAAGGAATTAGACAAAGATTCTAGAAGTAAGAACCTATTATGTGCCAACACTTGTGCAAGCTTGCTTTACACCTGTCACCTAATCTAGCCCTCATTGACACTCTCCTCAATAGGTTTCTCTTTTCCTATTTTATAATGAAGACCCTGAGGCCCAGGTAATTGAAATAAGAGGCCAAGTAAGAATGTCGGCATGGTGCAATTTGAACCCAGATTTGTGCAAACTTAATTGTGCTTTTATCACCATGGTAAGAAAATGAAGTGTTTTTAGCCTGACCATTGCAAGGGACTTTCTGGAGATACACAGATGGGTGGCCCTAAGAAAAGGTTGATGATGATGATGATGATGATGATGATGATGATGATTTCCCTTGGAGTTACACTGGTAAGAAATAACAAAATTCTCTTATGAAAAAAGTCATAGAAGAAGGTTTGAATCACATTCTTAGTGAAATATGGATTAAAACATGCCTATCTTTGAAAAGAAAATGCTAAAAGAAACTCCCGATGCAAAAGAAATTGTTAAAAAGCTGCAAATCAGAGTACTGGTCAGTAGGAGAACCAAAAGGCCCCCAACACACCAGTGTTGACTTAAAATAGTTCACATAAATCAAAGGTGGTGTTAACTCAAGAGTCAGAGCACATCACACAGGAGACTGGCAACTTTTAAGCCATCTGCATCCCTGAATCCATAAAGGACCTTGATTAAGTGTGGGTAAAAGGAATACAACGCTAAGGACATATAAACAAAGTAACTATTTTTCTTCTATTTGGGGATGGAGAGGTGGGCCTGACAAGCCCAAATCTCACCCCAGCGCTGCTCCCTCCTCACTGAAAATCTCAAGAAATGAAAAGATGGCTTTGTTGATGCACCGACCTCCTCCCCCACCTCTGCAGCCGGTGGCAAAAGAAGGAAATGAGGGATGGTGTGTACACCCAGTGTAAACACACTGGGTCCCGCACGCGTTTCTCGGGCCAGCAGTTAATGTATTTCTAACTTTAAAATAGACTTAGTCACTGTATTTCAAATGATCCACATTTCAGTACCTATAAAAACCTCATCTCGTTAGCTCTTCATCTCCTCTCTCATTACCTTCCTGTAGTATATTTTCACTCCATACATGACTTAGGGAACATTTCTGATCAACACCATTTTCTTTCTAGAGAGTTTTGTCAAGAGGATTGGGAATCACATTTATTCCACAAAAGTAATGGAAGGGGAGTTGATGGGGCCATAGATTTTTTTCTCTTCCTTACCCTATGTTCCAGGTATTATATAGTAATGAGATAGTGCTGAGTTAGTTTTGATCAAATCACCTAAAATCCTCCATGTGAAATTTGAGAATTCAGGACTGCTTTTAATTTTTCATGTGCTAAGAACAGTTTTTATAATTTGGTTAGCTTTGTGTATTTTTATCTTTTATTCTTTATATTTCCTGATTTGTGTATATTAATTAGAATTGTTCATTCTTAATACAAATAAAAATTAGAAAAGGGCAAAGCACAATGCCAAGTGTGCTGATATACAGACTAGAAGGCAATACTCTACCCCTTTGTATGCTATGGAAAATTGCTAATTTCCATAAGACATTTAATTATTTTCTTTATGGTCATTCGGAGAGATGAAACTAGATGGAATAAAGTTCATTCAGACAACTTTGCTATTGTGCTAATAATTTGATTAAAATTAATACAAAACAGGGACCCGGCTCTTACCTAAATGGTGGTAAGATTTAATTTTTCTGTGTGAGAGCTATCATATTCAGCATCCAGGTCTAACATACCTTTGTGACAGGAAAATTAAAGACATGGAAAACTGCCATAATTTTCTCCTTAGTCCTTTAAAGACCACTATAACTCAGAAAGCATCCACTTTATATTCAAGTGCAATGCTAATGGCTTATAGTTTCAGAGATTAAGAATGGTTAGGAAAAATATTACTCCCAGTTCTCCATTTGTGTGTCAAGGGAGACAGGAAAATAAATTTATTCTAAAATAAGCAAACTTACTTTCATCTTTTCTCCATATGCCTTAGTCTTGTAACATTTGTTTTAGACTAAAGAATGCTGTGTTGCCAAATTGCTGACATCTTAAAACATTAAAATATTCTCTTTGGGCTCTCAAAAGACTGTGAAGTGTAAAATGCTTATTTATTGCTATTATCCTGTAGCATAAGAATTAACATGAAACAACTTGGGGCGGGGGGGAGACAAGGCTGGTGCTTGAACTTCTCTTCAAATCCATACTCTCTGCCCAGTGATATCATCCAGCTCCATGGCTTTAAGTGGCATCTATATGATGACAACCCTCAAAGTAACATTGCTAGCCTAGACCTTTTCCTTGAACTCCAGACTCATATATTCAACGGCTTACTTGACATCACCACTTGGATAAGTAACAGGCATACCAGATGTAACATGTTGAAACTGATTTCAACCCTTAAACTTGCTTTTCTCTAAGTCTTTTCCATCTCAGTCAATGGGAACTCCAGCTCTCCAACTACTCAGATAAAAAATCCGGGCTTCCTTGACTCTTTCCCTTATTTCACCCCCACATGTAATTTAGCAACAAATCTTGCTGGTTGTGCTTTAAGGGTAAATTCTTTTTTTTCTTTTATAGTTTATTGTCAAGTTAGTTTCCATATAACACCCAGTGCTCATCTCCACAAGTGCCCTCCTCCATGCCCATCACCCCCCTTCCCTTCTCCCCCCCCATCAGCCCTCAGTTTGTTCTCAGTATTCAAGAGTCTCTTATGGTTTGCCTCCCTCCCTCTCCCCAACTATTTTTCCCCCTTCCTCTCCCCCATGGTCCTCTGTTAAGTTTCTCCTGTTCCACATATGTGTGAAAACATATGGTATCTGTCCTTCTCTGCCTGACTTATTTCTTTTAGCATAACACCCTCGAGGTCCATCCACGTTGCTACGAATGGCCAGATTTCATTCTTTCTCATTGCCATGTAGTATTCCGTTGTATATATAAACCACATCTTCTTGATCCATTCATCAGTTGATGGACATTTAGGCTCTTCCCATGATTTGGCTATTGTTGAAAGTGCTGCTATGAACATTGGGGTACATGTGCCCCTATGCATCAGCACTTCCGTATCCCTTGGGTAAATCCTTAGCAGTGCTATTGCTGGGTCATAGGGAAGTTCTATTGCTAATTTTTTGAGGAAACTCCACACTGTTGGTGGGAATGTAAACTGGTGCAGCAGCTCTGGAAAACAGGGTAAATTCAAAACCATCAGCGTCTAACCACCTATACTGCTACCACTTTGGTTCAAGCTTCTATGACCCCTTTCACGCACCTCTGCACAACCATCTTACCTGTGTGCTCCGCTTTCACCCTCAGTCTGTTCTCAACAAGAGTCAATGTGTGTCTCTTAGAACCTGGCTAATCAGTTCCCTCCATTGCTCAAAACTCCCCAGTGGCTTCCCATATTGTCCAGAGAAAACAAGGAAATTCTTTTAGCTGTTTACCAGGCCCTGCACGGTCTGATCTGTTCCAGCTCCTCCCTTTTCCACCACACTGGCCTCTTTGCTGGCCCTTGTACATGCCAAACACAACTTAGTGAAATATTGTTTAGTGTATCATCTAGCACAGAGCAAACAGCTAGTGAATGTTATTCTAAGTTAATGAATGAATGAAAAAAACAAACGTAAGTCAGAAAAGCTTAAGAATGTTTTATTTTATTTTTTAAATGACTTTTACTATTTATTTATGTATTGAGAGATAGATAGATAGATAGAGAATATGCATGAATGAGAGGTGAGTGGGAAGGGGTAGAGAGAGAGGGAGAGAGAATCTTAAGCAAGCTCCACACCCAGCACAGACCTTGATCTCAAGACTCTGAGATGATGACTTGAGCTGAAATCAAGAGTTGGATGTTGAACTGACTGAGCCACCCAGGCACCCCTAAAATATTTCAGTTATTCCTAGGCCCTAATGTGTTCTTAACTGATATTTTCTAATTTGGATATTTCTGATATTGTAGTATGCAGATTTAATTGAATGGTACCTTTAATCAATGACTTTTCGTGACTACTATGTACCAGGGATTATATGAATTGGCCCCAAGTATACAAAGTAGCATCCCATGTGCCACTTGGCCCAGAAACTAGTAATCTCACATCTGCCATCTATTAGTCCCTTCTTCACATATGATGCAAAAGTCAAGTGTTTGCTAAGTATCTGATTATGGACCTGGGACCAACTTATATTGAACAGAGGTAGTAATCAGAAATCCATGGGCTGTGACAGTGGCAATGCTTGTTTGGTTTGTTTCTCAGTTTGATTTGGTTACCAACATGTAAAACTGGGGTTACATGGACATGTGGGAGGTTGTTCAAAAATATTTATTTCCATTTTCTCTTGAAAAATCAGCAGACTTGGTAATCTTGGGCCTATTTTTCAGCATTCTGCTGTAGATGAATAGCGGCTTTCTACCTTCAAAGATGGTTATAAGCTCTAGATTCTCCAAGGGGTTCATAACCCAAAGGGGAAGAACAGACATGAAAAAATATCATTTTTTTCTTTTGAATATATTCTGTATTTTATTTTCTTAATTTTTAAATTTATTTTATTTCATTTTTTAATGTTTATTTATTTGAGAGAGAGAGAGAGAGAGAGAGAGACAACATGAGTGGGGAAGGGGCAGAGAGAAAGGGAGATACAGAATGTGAAGCAGGCTTCAGGCTCTGAGCTGTCAGCTCAAAGCCCTATGTGGGGATCCAGCTCACAAACTGTGAGATCATGACCTAAGCAGAAGTCAGACACTCAACCAACTGAGCCACCCAGGCGGCCCCTTCTGTATTTTATAAAACTTTTGCATGTTGTGCTACAAGGTATCCTAAAGACAATTTTTTGGAGTAAATGGTGTTATCTCCAATTTTACAGCTAAAGGAGGGAATTCTGAAAGAGTTTAATTACTTGTCTTAATGATTGAGCTTATAGGGAACTATCCTTCTCCTCCTCATGATAATTTAAATTTATTGAGTACTTACTATGAGCCAAACACTGTCTTAGGTGTCTTTTATATGTAGAAGCATTTAATCTTCCAATCGCTCTGAGGAAGGCACTGTTTTCTTCTTATTTTCCAATGAGAAAAATGAATGGCTGGTAAGAGCAGTAACTTGCCCAAGATTTCAAAGCTGGCAGTGACAGGGTGAGAATTTAAATTCAGACAGTCAAGTCCAGATCCCAATTTTAAACCATGGGTCTATAGTGCTATATTCAGCATGGCCTGGGTCTTCCTAACTCCAGAGACACTATCCTTTCCATTGTTACAGACTGTGGAGAGCACAGAACAACACAGTGAACCGAAAGTGGATCTTCATGAACACTAGTGGATAAAAGAGGTTCCCAGAGAGTGTGGAAAGAACTCTAGTGTCTTTCTTCCTGGGCACTGTGAATCTACATGAGGCCATTCTGCCATGCCCCCACCATGACTTGACCCTATAGTCTGCCTTAGGGGTATTCTGGTATAAATAAAGTGAAACATCTCTTCACAAAAAGTCATTCTATTAGGCTGTGTGTGTGTGTGTGTGTGTGTGTGTGTGTGTTTCCCCTCTGACTCTCTAATGCCTACACTTGTGGTGTGCCTAGTACCCTATAGATATATACTTCCAGAATTGTTTCTGTATTGACTTGAAAATTGACTGATTTCCAAATCTCTCAATATTTCTTGATTTGACCCAATCGAATGCTGTTAAAGTAAACACAAAAGAAAAAAGTGGGTGTCATGGTCAAGACAAAAATAAAATTAGTACAATTTGATTGCAGAGTCTTGTGTATCTAGGAATGAACGGTATGCTCCCAGGTAGCAGCTTCTCACTTATAATGGATGTGTCTGGTAATAGATGCACTTGTAATGATATCTCTCAGACCACAGTTTGGCTGCCATGAGCACCCATTTCTAGTAACTTGCCTTGCTCTTAGAGAGGAAGTTATCAGGGTGTAACTGGGTGTCCATGTTTCATTTTTAACAAGCCAGGTGAGCAACATGTTACCCCAACCATTTGATAAGAAATAATTGCTCATGCTTTCTACTTCCCATATCCATACAGCAGATGATCTCTTCCAAAGCTATCAAAAAGATAGAGCTCATTTTTAATTGGTATAATTCCTCCTAAAACACAATTGAAGGAACAGCTCTCTATTTTGGCTCAATTCCTTTATATTGTTTAGGGAGTTCAGATTTTTAACATATTGTGATCAAAACATTTTTCAAATTAGGTCATCCTAGTTGGCACTAATTCTTTTCTTTGGTTTATCACATGCTTTTAATCGTCAAGGTCAAGAGGTGAGCTGGAACCTAGTCCCTGGAAGGAAAGGATTCTATGAATATTCTGTGAAAAATCCTCCAAAGCTTAAAATTTTCTTGAATTCCATCTTATCCTCTAAATTGAGGAAAACACAAACAAAACTTTAAGAAGTCTTCCCTACAACAGTCAATAAAAATGTATTAAGTAAGTAATAAACGTGAATGAAGATTCTCAAGTTTTTCCAGGCATCTCTTGAATCTCCATTTCCCCTTGTCTTGAATCCCCATTTCTGAGGTTGAGCTGTATGATTATATTGCCATTTTCACTTGAAGATGTATTAGTTTCCTGGGGAAGTAGTAACAAAATACCATTTTTGGTATTTTTTGAATACCATTTTGAAGTGGGTGGCTTAAAACAATAGAACAATAGAAATCTATCCTCTTACTGTTCTGGAGGTCAAAAGTCTGAAATCAAGTTGTAAGTAGGGTATGTTTTCTCTGAAGAGTCTAGGGAAGGATCCTGCCTTGCCTCTTCCCAACTTCTTTCTTTAAAAAAAATTATGTTTATTTATTTGAGAGGGAGACAGATACAGAGAGAGTGAGCTGGGGAAGGGCAGAGAGAAAAGGAGATACAGAATCCAAAGCAGGCTCCAGGCTCTGAGCTGTCAGCACAGAACCCAATGCAGGGCTCAAACCCACGAACCATGAGATCATGACCTGAGCTGAAGTCAGATGCTTAACTGACTTCAGATCAGGTAACTGACCACCCAGGTACCCCTCCTTTCCTCAACTTCTGGTAGTTCCCACAACACCTGGTATTTCTTGGCTTCACAGACTCCTATCTCAGCCTTCATCTTTACGTGGTCTTCTTTCCTGTGCATTTCTATCTGAATGTCTCTTTCATCTTTATAAAAACACCAGTCATTGGGATTAGGGCCCACCCTAAAGTATGACTTCATTTTACTAATTATATCAGCAAGTACTGTATTTCCAAATAAGGTCACATTTTGAGGTTCTGGGTAGACAGAACCCAAGTGCAAATGAGTATCATCTGTATTCATCTGTACAGATGGATATCAGGACAGGGCACCTAAATTTAAGCCTGAAATGGAGAGTAGTTAGACATACCATTTGTGTGAAGTTTTATGTTTATTTGGCTAGGAATTTCCTATCTTTACTATTTGTTGTAGCTGTGGTGTCATATAGGCTAAAATTTCTGCTAGTGTCCTCATTTTTGTCTCCCTTTTTGTTTTTGGATTTTCCTGGAGATTCCTTAAATAGGATCTGAGGCTTGCAGCTCTTATAGCTATAATTTCTTGTTATTATACAGGACCTCCGTTGATGTGGTATGATTTCAGGGAAGTGGAAGCCTTCTATAGTCCTATGACTCATTTTCTTTCAGTGAGCATGACTTGGATAATTCCCTTCTTCCATGTTGAAGGCTAGAAGGGGCTGGAGTTAGGTCTTTCTCTTCACCCTTGCGGAATGCTCAGGGGGCTGGAGTCAAATATCTTTTTTCTTTGAGGTTTGTTAGGCTTTGGTAAAGTCCCAGGTTGGTTACATTCTAATAAAAGAGTTTCTCTTGAGGGCAGGTCTTGTTGAGGAGGACAGAGAGCACTGGGTATGTTTCGAAATGGTTATTTTTCCTTATGCTAGAAGCATAAGAGTTTTCTCCACAGTGATAATTTGGTATGGTAGGGTTCCTAGATGTAAAACTCGCAAGTGTGCCCGCCCTCCACCCTGCCCTGGTAATGTGTCCCCCTTTTTTTAATGTTTATTTTTTTTATCTTTAGGAGAGAGGGGCAGAGAAAGAGGGAGACAGAGAAACCCAAGCAGGCTCTGTGCTGTCAGGAGACACGGGGCTCAAACCCTTGAACTGTGAGTTCAGGTCCTGAGCCAAGATCAAGAGTCAGATGCTAAACCCATTGAACCACCCAAGCACCCCTCCCCTTGCTGTTTTTAATTCTCACAGTAGTCTATCCTGAGTATCCAACAATTCTTTTTATTTATTTATTTATTTATTT
>CM053560.1:15458234-15608983 GCA_028646485.1 Cryptoprocta ferox
CTGCCGCTGCGCCCAAGGAAGAACTCGCCAGCCAGATGGGACGGATTTCTCTCCCGGCAGTTATATATGGGGAGACGGGCGAGTTTTTCCTCCCTTAGAGATGGTTCTAGGTGCGTTTTCCGTCTCTCTTTCTCTTCCCCTGGTCTCTCCGGGGCACAGCGCGCTCTCCCTGTCAACAATTCTTTGATTAAGGTTTAAACTATTCCTAAGAGTACTGGCTACAGCTGTGAGCTTCTTCCCATAAGCTGTGATTTTCTGTATCTTTCTTGTCTGTCTCTCCAGTTTTCAGTTTGCCCTATAACCTCATCTCTCTGAAGGATTAAAGAAAAGTTGCTGGTTTTTAGTTTGCTCAGCTTCTTTGTCGTGAGGACAAGGTTAATGACTTCTAAGATCTACATGTTGGAACAGAAACCCCAGAGGCCTGAAATGGAGATTATGATAATAATAGCAACTACTTGTACTGTGTTGCAGATGTAATCCTTAAAATAAGACAATGGCATTTCATTATCTATTATTCCAGTTTTAGAACTTGAAGGTCTAGTAAGTTGTGTAACTCGTTCAAGAGGTAAAACTAAATTTGAAACATAATCACCACATCCAAGTGGGAATTACCATGTTATCCCAAGAGCAAAAAAAGCCTTGTCTCTTGTGTCTACTTAAGAAATCGGGATAAATCTCATTACTTCCCAAGGATAGAGGTCAATATTTAATGACATAGATGTAAGGCTCAAATAGTCCATGAATAGATCATATGTGAATCATGTGACGGTCTTCCCTGAGCCATCGAACTGGATACCTGACTTCTTGGCAGCACCAGACTTCCCAAGCCATAGTTTGGGAGAAAAAATACGGAGGATTCTTCATATTCAGAGCTAACAACTGGAGATTTCCTTGTAGTCCTTTAAAGTCATCATCAGCACAAATTAAATTAGTGCAACTAAATGAGCAGTGGTTCTGTATGGGAGAGCCTTGCATGCTGATTCTAAAAACCTGGATTCATTTACCATCTGAGCACTGAACACAGGTCATACAACTGATCTGGGTCTTGGATTTCACACCAGGGAAATAGCAGGCAATGTCTCAAGTTCTTCATTCTAAGATTCCAAGTATTGATCTGGAACAAACAAACAAAAATGTATAACTTGAGAAGGGTAGGAAGGACAGAGTGTGGCTGGAGGTGATTGGTGTAGAAAATGTATATTTTGAAATATTATACTCATTGGGAAAACCAAGTAAAGCCAAGACATTAATTATTAAGGTTTGCTATTTATTACGTCTAATCCTAGTTTGCCAATATAGCTACCTCACTCTTTCTTCATCCAATAGTGTATCCTAAAATATTTTACCCCATTAGCAATAGTTGATATTCATTATTTGCTTCTTAAGGCAAAACCTCAAAACCAACCCTATTTCCTAAAAAAAAGATCAAAATACCCTAACGTAATTATTTGTGGTCCTAGAGAAGACAGGTATTAAAACAGAGCATGTGTTGTGTGACAGTCCTTCCCCTCTAATGCCTTGTTATGCAAAAGTCCAAAAAGTGTAGGAAAAGCAGGCCCAATTCCATGGTACTCAGGGAACTTCTTAAGACAGAAGGCCTCCAAACCACCACTCCTTTCCTTTTTGTGCCTTATGATTAATAGAATCTATCTCAAGATTGACATAGTTTAAGTGAATTTGGTGAGCAATAAAAGACACTGATCTTCATGGCACTTTCTCATAAGAGAACCTAATAGCAAATGATTGAGTTGCTTGAATTGTTGACCCAAGCTCTACATCCGGGCCTGATAATCATGAGGAATTGCTGATTCTCTTAACCCAGCCATTTGATATTATGGATATACTTTGTCATTACTGTCAGTGAATATAAATTTTAAATAAGGTGTCATAGGAAAGGAGCAGAAACATGGGAAGAAGTCTGCATGGTATAACCAAGGGACAGAGCCTTCTCCTTGTTACCACTCTCCTCCCTGGGAAACACAGTGACTCCAGCAGAGGCATGAGCATAACAGTCATGCACCAGAAGCCAGACTGCTTCATTAATGAGGCTTATGGTGATGACAGAGAACTTTCCACTTCTACCCCCAGTTGGTCCCAGCTGGTTCTCACTTGGTTCCTCCATAGTGAATTCCTCCTTATTGGCCAAAGTGCTTTGACACATAGGTTCTTCCACAGTGGTCATAGGGCAAGTTGAGAACCATTTTGTGAAGAAATCACAAACTTGGTGGGACTTTCAGTGGCACCGAGTCTCCAGGTAGAGCTCCTTATCTCTGCTCAAAGGGGGATCATGATCAAGAATGAATTGTATAAATTTGCATCTATTGGGGAATGAAACCAACGTGGGGGAGAAAAGGATATTCTTGTCATGTCCTGATAGGAGTATCGAGTTACGTCAGTTGGCAAAGAAAAGATATATTATTTAATTCATACTCCAGGCCAATAAAGTGGAACATGCTAATTATGTTGTTGGCCAGTATGTCTTAAAACCTCATTGCCATACAGTATGACAACCTGATATTAATTTTGTGACTGATCATATTAAATGTAGAGAACAAAAAGATGGATTCTGGAGCCAAAACCTGGGTTCAAATGTTGGCTTTACCACTTACTACCTTTACGACCTTGCCCATATATTAAATCTCCTGTCTTTCTTCCTTCACCTAAAAATTGTGAAAGAATAATATTCTCTATTTCATAGAGTTCTTGTAAAAACTGAACGAGCTAATGAAAAGTACTTAGAACTGCTCTAGATCAGGGACTAAGTCCCTAATAAATCTTAGTATTATGTTGTCTGTGCATCTTTCATAAACAAAAATACTTTATAAAGCATAATTGCATCTTAGAATTGCTATAGTATGTAAACGTGCCTCTAAATCTGTCATCAACAGAGAAGCACGGGCCAGTTGAGAATGCATTCCTGCTTAATGAGAGAGCCCTACACCACTGGATAAATTTGTTCTTTTACTAGGAAAGCAACTGGTGGCTGTGGCCTCGGTCAGCCAGGATCTGAAGTCCACACCATGTTGGGTTCTCAGGAGACAGAAGTGGGCGTTCTTCCCTGTTGCCCTGTGCCCGGCAACTGTTAATTGAGAGAGAGGCAGATGTCTGAGATACATAGCTCAGTGTTGAATGTAGATGAGAGATTCCCCAGAGAAGTTTTAAAAACCTATTTTCTTTGGAGTCAGGCCTTCTAAACTTGACTTCGTTTTTCCAGCTGCATCTAAATGGGTGTGCGTGTGTATGTTTATCTTCAGACCTTTTCCCCTTTTCTCAGAGTAGCGGTCAGGCCACAGCTCACATTTTCACCCTGTCTTGCAAAGAGCTGTTTGGGGGAGGATTGTTTTTCTTCTGCTTTTTATTTTTTAATGATGAGCTCTCTTCCCAAGGCCTCTTATAAGGTAACAAATTGAGTTAAATTTTAGAAGCTGTAGTGATGTGCTTGTAAAGGAAGAACAAGGTATCTAGGGCTGAATTTCAGTGAAGCCTTGCCTAGTGAATAATAGAATCAAAACAATGAACTTCCCCAAGACCCTTGACACTCACATTTTTTCTAATATCAAGTTAGGAAAAGCATCAGAACCAGAGAAGAAATATACAGTCATTTGAATGTAAGAGTCAACAGTTATTTTCATACAGTCGAGTTTCTGAGCTCTTTCTTCAGCAATGAGGAAATATAAAACATATGAAAAGAGAGTAAATATTGTGATAAGATAAATGGTAATTCCTTAATGAAAAGCACTTCATAATTACCCCCTTTTCTCTAAAAAGCAAAACAAGAGAGATAATACTTTAGAACTGTTTTTTAAATCTCTTTGTTAAAAGGCCAATTTTGTGTAAATGCCTGTTAATATGAGCTTTTATCATGTAAAATCCCAAGGTTTCTTTCGTCCATTATCTACAAGTTGGAAATAAAAATCACATGTCATTGAAACCAAACATCTGTTTTTAGGGAACTGTACTGTAAAACTCCAGGGTTTCTATCGCCTTGTATTTTAAACAATCTTAAAATCTCTTGTATGATATAACACTTATTTATTCATTCTTCACATATTCCTTGACTGCTTATTAAGGACTCCTAGTCAATGTCCTATTTGGAGTTGGAGAAACACATGTTTTTGACCCTCAAAGAGTCCCTGAAAGACTAGAGGGAAAGGACAAGGTCTTATGATACTTTTTCCTTAAATATCTAGTCATCTCTGCCCTATCTTGAAGTTGTTGATGGTAGGGTTAATATATAATCTTTAATATTCTCCCTGGCACCCAATACAGTACTGGCAGAGAATCAGTTCAACTCCTGTTAATTAGCACGGTGTTAAAGATATTACTCTATTTGACAATTATCTTCAAAGGAATGTGTAATAGTGTAGTAATAATATGGAGATTGTGATCAAAAGCCAGTCTGTTACATGTCTTCCAATTTCTCTGAATTTTTATTCAGGCATTTGGTGGAGGCAACTTTCTTCTACTCCAGAATAAAAAGCTCCAGCAGATCTCATGACTTTGTCTCATTTTCCTCAGGTCTTGTCAACATTTTAAGTCATAGAGTCCCAAAGCAGTAGTTAGACTATTTCATCAAGGATAAGAATTAAAGCTTGAATTTGACATAGGGTTCAATATTTCCTTCCCCTCCTCAGAGCTGAGTCAGTCTGAATCAGAGACCACAGGTGGGGTCCTCACCTTCTTATGCCTGCTTACCTTCTGCCTTCCTTGCGAGTTGTCCTTTGTCCCTACTACAATCTCTCTAAGTGTGTAACTGTCTGTGTTGAGGGGAGAGAGAAGGGTGTTCAGCTTACCTGGCCATGCTTAATCCTCTCTGGGCCATGGAGATTAGTAATACTGTCTTCCTCCTTCTCTCATAGCACCTGCATGGGATCTTCAGTAGCTCCCCATAAGGCCCTTCATTACGGGAGCTCTCCTTTCTTAATCTTAAATTTCTATGGTATGGTACACCTCCAGTTGCTTTCTACTGCCTTTCCTTTACCTTCTTAAGGGGTCTATGGGAAAGATCTAAAGAGGATTCCATACCGGTGCTCTCAGAAGTGGGGCCTTCAACTGACTTCAAGTGAGCAAGAAAAACTTTGACATTTCTGCCTTGACAGTGTTGGGGCAGAAAGACTTTCCAAGTATCTTCTTAGTTTCTATGACTAGGGTCTCTGAATTGAACTTACAAAGACAGATTGGAAGGAGAAGAAACATACAAATTTTATTTGATGTTAATATTTGTGTGTAGCATACAGGACTTCATAGGAAAAGGTAAAAACCCCAAGAAAGTGGTTATGTATAAAGTGTGATAGGTTATGAATATGTGATAAAACTAAGGATGAAGTGACTTGGGTAGGGGTGGAAAATTATGGAAACATGACTAGGAAGTATATATATGGGGGAAAATAATGGAAGTTGTTGGTTATTTTGGCAAGGTTTGTATGCAAAGACTCATTTCTGCAACCACGCCCTATCTCTGGTAATAAGAATGTTCTTCTCTTTCTGGTACATGGAAGGCGTATGTCTCAGGGGAACTTTATGCCCTGCTTTAAGATGGAAAGGAGGAAGGCAGAGAAGCTTCCTAACCTGCTATTTCTCAATTGCCTTCAGCTCAAAATAATCAATACCCAAGTGGCATATTTTGGAGTGTTATGTTCTGTTCCTCTTCAACAAACTCTCAGGGGACAGAAGCCCCAGGATCACAACACTCTCCTGAGGTGGCCTCCCAATTCATGAATCTGGGCACCACTGAGTTTCAAGCAGGAGTCAAAACCAGGTGCACAGTATGGTATAGTTTTCTCATAAGGTCTGTACTATGACTTCTGTGTCTCAACAGGAAATATGTTTTGGAGCTTTCTGAGTATTTCTTTTGCAATCTGTCTCCTGCCAACCCCCACCCTCCCGCCCACACACACACAGGTATACACAAATGAAAACCCTGGGCTTGAGGTTAGAAAGTAGCAAATCTTCCCTTTGTCACAAAAGAAATAGTCACAACATGCCAGTAGTTCTTGCCAAAGAAATCTCTCTCCTAACTGTCAGATCCTTTTTCTATCCTTTATCAGTCTGAGGGGTTCAGGCATGGTGGGTCTGTTTCATCCTGTGTCTCAGGGCAAACAGATGGAAGGTCCAGGTCTACGATCCCAGCTGTGGTACTAACACAGAGTTGGCCAGTTCCCCAGTTTGCTTCTTCTAAGAATTACTAAGTGTGCTGTGAACAATTTGGCCTTGTGTGTCTGTAAGGAAGAATTATCCAAGTAACATTTATTGCTTGCAATGTGCTCTAGTGTGACAGTGGAGAGTAATATCAATTAGTTTTTCAGGTCCCCTGAAAACAGTGATTATAATAACTGTTTTGGACTTGATGAGAATGGCCTGGCCTATGGAGAAACAATATAAGTAGTCCTTCTCCTTCAGAGACTGAGAATCTTTCATCTGGAACAAGGATAGGCAAATTATAGTCTAGGAGCCAAATCTGACCCATCACCAGTTATTTTTCAATAAAGTTTTATTGGAACACATATATGCTCATTTGTCTGCGAACTCTTTTGTGCTATAATGGCAGGATTGAGTAGTTACAGCAAAGACAAAATGGCCTAAAATATATACCATCTAGTCCTATAGTGATCTCTGATTTTATATATATATTTAAAGTTTACTTATTTATTTTGAGAGAGAGAGAGAGTGTGCTTGAGCAGGGGAGGGGGTAGAGAGAGAGGGAGAGAGAGAAAATCCCAAGTAGGCTCTGTGCTGACAGTGCAGGGCTCAAACTCATGAACCATGAGATCATGACCTGAGACAAAATCAAGAGTTGGGCCCTTAACCAACTGAGCCACCCAGGTGCCCATGGTGAACTCTGATTTAAAAGAACTCCCAAGTTGATTACTATGTTAAATACACAGAAAGTACATCCATGAGAATGGTCCTTCTTCCAGATGCTAAAATAAGAAAAACAACCCACTGCATTTTAATTATATTGCTTTGCTGAGACACAAGGAATCTTGCTGCTGCTTCTGTCAGGGGACCTGTTTTACTTGATTTTTCTTGGGTTGCATTTTTTTCTGGATTGCTTTGAGTTATAAGTCTTTTCTTTTTCTTCTTGAAAATGGATATACTTTCCATTTACTGCTTCATTTAACAAATATTGTTTGAAGACCTGTCATAAGGCAGGTACTGGGCTGTTAGAGATAAGACATGAAGCAGATCAAGCGACTTGCTCACTCAAGTCTCTTGGGATCTTGTGGAGAGGTAGATCACTGACAGGGTGATTACAGAAAGTTAGGAAGCTGATGAAAGAGGCACCTAACAGAGTTTTGTGGGGTTGCACACAGGGCATCTGGAAAGGCCTCTCAGAAGAAACAGTGTCAAAGATGAGTGCTGAAGGCTGAGTCGAGGTTAGGCAGCCATGGGGGAATTAGGAAAAGAAAAGCTATTTTCAGGGAGAGGGAATAAAAACCTCAAAGCCTGGAGAAGAGCATGCCACAGTGAATTTGAGAACAAGAATGAGCAGTGCTTCCCAAACTTTTTCATTTAATAGAACCCATAAAAATGATAGCATTTGTGTGCCATTGGATTAGTCAAGGTTCTTCAGAGAAACAGAATATATATTTTGAGATTATTATGAGAAATTGGCTCATGTGATTATTAAGACTGGTAAATCCAAAATTTGCAAGGTGGGCCAGCAGGTAGGAAGCTCAGGAGAGCTGATATGCTGCCATTCCAGTCTGAAGGGTGGCCGGAGGGAGTCCCAAGAGAACCGGTGCTCTCGCTTGATTCTGAACACTGTCTTCTACAGAACCAGAAAGAACTGATCCTGTGCTGAAGTCTAAAGGCAGTTTTCTGAAGAATTCTTTCTTGTTGGAAGATGCCAGGTTTTTTGCTCTAATCAAGACTCCAACTGATTAGATGAGGTCCACCCAAATTGTGGAAGGTAATCTACTTGAAGTCCACTAATTTATTTATTTATTTTTTAAATGTTTATTTATTTTTGAGAGAGACAGACAGAGAGAGAGAGACAGAGCACACTTGAGGGAAGGGCAGAGAGAGAAGGAGACAGAGGGATCCAAAGTAGGCTCTGCACTTAGAGCAGAGCCCCAAGTGGGCTTGAACTCATGAGCCATGAGATCATGACCTGAGCCAAAGTTGGACAGTTAACTGACTGAGCCACCCAGGAGAAGCATGACCTTGGTGCTGCCTTCTCTGCTGGGGGCAGGGCAGTGGGGGGAGAGGTCGAGGGGCAGGAAGTCAGCATCTTGGAAGCCATAACGATTCCAGCCTGGCCGGGGCTAAGCAGGTGGAAACTGGCCTCCCTGAACCCACCAGGACTCTGTGACCTCTGGGAACCGAGTCAGCCCCCTGCCACTCTCCAGGGCCTCGCCTTTGGGACCCTTCCAGGGCCCTCCAGCCTCTGGACCCTGTCTTGCTGCTGGAGTCCCGCCCTCCCCCCAGGGGCTATCTGTAAAGGCCTGCAGCCCCCCTAAGGCCCTGACCCCTGGTCCCCTGACATGAGGCAGGAACAGAATAAATGTTTGTATAGATTAAAAAAAAAAGTCCACTAATTTAAATGTTAATCTCTTCCCAAACACCCTCACCAAAATACCCAGAATAATATTTTACCAAGTATCTGAGCACCCTATAGCTCAGTCAAATTGACACATAAAATCAACCAGCATAACCACCTTGGAGCAAATAAAAGAGGCCACTGGTGGCTCAGTCCAGTAGCCTGGTTATCAGGTCCTCCAGGTTATGAAAGCGTCTGTATTTCAGCACATTTGTAATCCTCCTGTCACATCACAAAGGCATGTTGGATGATTTGTGTTATATTAAGAGAAAAATGTGCACTAATTGAGAGGTTTTACTCTTTGAACTTTTATGATTTGTTTAGACTGAGGTAGTTGCAGGGGTGTATGACTATGGGTACATTTGCTTATAGAAGAACATACCACCACTAAGGAAGTTCAGTTTTAAAAATATTTAGCACACTGGACAGCCGCCGTATGCTTTGTCAACCTCATTTATGCTCCACTACACTACCTTCCTGAAATAAAAGCAAATGGAAGTCTATTTATTGTTGACTATGTGTTTGCCATTTTGAAGAATATTACTAATTTCACTATCATCCAGTCAGGTAGGGATGAGGCTGGAAAGCTAAAAAAGTTTAAATGATTGTTCCAGAGTCACAAAGCTAGTGCCTAAAGGCTTGATGACAGATATGTGTGTATACATGACTAAGTAGAGATGAAGACAAGGGTGCTCCCAGGAAAGGAAGCAGCACAGCTCAGGATCCATAGTGAGAGGAAACACTCCATGTCGAGGAAATAGGAAGAAGTTTGGTTTAAGTTTAGATTAGTACTTTCCCCAGTATAAACTAATTTTAGTGGGTATTATATGATAGCCAGATTTCATGTTCAAATAAATTTGGAAAATGAGGGCACCCATCAAATGGATTTGTCTTTTTAAAAATGGGAGGACCCTTGTGAGAATCCTAATATATTTTTGAGTTTCTATAATATGGAGTCTATGATGTTCCAAAAACCTGTTTGGCCTTGGTCGAAGCCTTATGTAGCACCAGGTAACTTAGTGATTCCCTGGGGCACATTTTAAGAAAGAGTTATAAAGAAGGGCACATGGTCTGATCTGCCATGTAATGACCCTGTTGGATCACTTTGCATGTGACATTGTTTCGTCACCATATATGATCAATTTCCCATGAAAATTAAGGAAAAATGATTTCCTTTTATTTTTCAAATTCTTTGTTTTTCTAGCATTTTATTATGATGATTTTAAAATATTTGAAATTATTATTTTCAAAAAATACACAAAAATGTTGAAACCCGTATGGCCCATATTACCAAATTACTAATTTGCATTTTTTTTTTTGTCGTGGGGAGGAAGGTGGGCATAGATGATAATTCATTACTGTTTGATCATGTTGAATTTGAGGTGCTTATAGAATACACAAATGTTGAAATTCAGTGGCCAGAGGGAAATATAGGCACGAAAGAGGTGAGATGAGATAAAGATATATGCCAGAAGACTGGGACAATAGGAAAACAGGAAAGTTCACAAGGATAATATACAAAAATACTAAGACAGTTAGAAACAGGACCATAACAAAATTCAAGTTTACAGAATAGGTAAGAATAAAATGAATTACATTAATCAAGTTAGGCTGAATGCTATTAGAAACTATTGGTGGCTTAACACAATAACTGTTAAATTGTGCTCATGACATAATTCAGTGCAGGCCAGTAAAGAGACTCTGACACAGTCATTCACTCAGACGGTTCTCCTTTCTTTTTGTGCTGATTCCCTTTACCTGATCAGAGACCTTTCATTTGAGTTTCCATAGAGAAGAGAGTCAGAATTGCATACGGGAATTTTATTGATCAGTTCTAGAAGTGGCTCCTATACCTTCTGTTCACATTCTAGCACCAGAACTCAGTCTCAAGGCCACATGTGATTGCAGGGAGGGTGACAACTATGGCCTACGTGTGTTCCCAGGAAGAAGAGATGCACTTACACATTATACAGTTGTAGCAAGCTCTGCCAAGAAAGAACAGTCAGAAAGGGAGGAGGAGAGCCAGGCTTGTCATGGGAGCCAAAGAGAGGTGAGGGTTTCAAGGTTCATTCTATTACGTTCAAAGAGTGTAAGTTTTCAATGAGGCTTCTGCATTTAATATTTCAGTTACTATTGGTGACTCCAATAAGAAGAGTTTTATTGTAGTGGCTGAGAGAATGGGTCAGTGGATTAAGGAATGAATGGGAGGAGAAATGGAAAAAGCAGGCATAGTTAAAAAAAATTGATATTGAATGCAGGGAAATCAGTGGGGGACTAACTTTGATGAATCAGTGGGAAAAAATTGGTTCTTTAAAAGGGTGGGATAAGCATTTTTATAAGAGTGGGAGAAAGGATAGAGTGGAGATAGAAAGATCCAGATGCAGAAGAAAGGGATATGATTTGTGAAATGAGTTTTTAAGGTGATGCTATTTAACCTCTAGTTAGAGGAACCAGCTTTTAAAGGAAAAAGGCAAGTTTTCTTTTTTCAGAGATATTTCATCTCTGTGAAAAGCCCATCTAAGTGAATATCTAAGATGACAAGATAATGACCAAATGTTTCTCCAAGGCATTTGAATTGTGTTGCAGCAGGAAAAAAAGGGAAAGTGAGGAGATTCAAATTCGGTGAATTGTGTTCCCCTATGTTCTTAGAAATAACGGGGTTATGGGTCAGTTCTATGAGAGGGGAGGAAAGTTGTGCATATCTGGAAGAGCCTCTTGGGGAAGAATGAGAAAGAAAGAAGTCAAGAAAGCACGGAGATGCCGTGGAAGTTATGATGACCTGAGGAGTTCTATGATTCCTCCCAGAATCTGGGACCAGAATGAATAGAGGTGAGGGGTCTGCGAAACAGAAAATGGGAAGCCAAAGGGCTTTGAAGGAAAGGGCAATGGGTTCTGAAGAAGTTTGTCCTTGAGCAGAGTGGTGGAAGCATTGAATGAAGATGTGTGGGCCAAAGAAAACGGGTGACTTTATTCCTGCTACCTTACAGAACAGCATTGCTCCAAGTAGAAATGAACACTACTCGCAAAAGAATGACTTGAAACCTTCTTTAAAATGTAGATGTCCATCTGAGAGAAGGGCCTGGCCATTAGCCTTGCTAGGAAACTCTGGGGAGATTCGTAGACACTGACATGGAAAAATGCCAGCAGGAGACCATGGTCACGGTCTAGGCAGGTGTTTGAAGGGAGAGGGGGGTAAGACAGATGGTCCCAGGCCCTTTCCTCCCAGACAGAACTTTGGCTGCTATTCCCTTCCTGTGTACCCATAGATCTAGTTGTCAGGAATAGCCGTGTGTGCTTTGACCACATGCAAAGACTCACATCTGCTGAGAATGGGTTTCTACCAGAAAGAGTTAGATCTAAGCAAGATACGTTCCCTTTGTCTTCTAAAGTTATCCTGGAGGAAAGTCCTGATTGAGAAGTGCAAGCAGATGCCACGAAGTCAAAAACAAAATGGAATGAGTGATCAAATTCCCTATGAATCAGCATTTGGAGGGCCGGGCAGGGTTTAATGGTTATACAGAGACTCATGTCAGGCCCTTTCTCTGCTTGGAGAAAAAGAAAAATATATGCTTTGACAGCTCATCCCTTAAAAGAAGAGTGAAGTACAGGCACAAGTAATCAAAATGAAGATAGCTCAGCTTCCTCTTCTTGAACTGAGAAAATTCAAATTGCTTAGTATTGATCATCGATCCATCTATCCCCTCATGCATTTATTCATGCAGCCAGTCAGCCTTTTGAGTGCTTTCTGGATGCCAAATAACATGCATAAAGCACAGTCCCTGCCCTGGAGAAAGTCATAGTTCAGTCTGGAAAGGAGACAGGGAAATGCCTAATGAGCATGTGGTATGGCCGAGCAATCATTATGGCACATACAGAGGAGAGGGGAGCACAGCCCTCTGGAGATGCCACAGAAGGGGAAGGCTTTAACTTGGACTTGAAATACAGGTAGACATTCACTAGATGGTCCACACTGTTCAGGAAATAAAATAAATATTCAAGCAAGGACATAGTTCAGGCAATATATTTCTGCCATTCATGCAAGGATGATTTTTGAGAGTTTGACATTTTATTATTATAGCTTCCCTCTACCAGAACTTACTGGAGAAGAGCAAGATTGAGATAAAGCAAAAGAACCCAAAAGGTGGCTTTCCTTTACATAATAACCTGCAGAAAGTAAGCTTGGGTTCACATTAATCTTCCAGCCACACAACTACAAACATCTGGAACTTTGGTAATGAATTTATGGAACACTTCTTACCTTGAAAGAGAGCTCCAGAAGTAAGAGCAGGCTGAAAAAAAATGAAGGACCAATGGGAAGGACTCCACAACAGGATCCGAAGGAACAGAGACGGCGCATCGCAATGGGCTGCAGAACTTTGCGGATGGGGGTCTCCGTCACTGAAAGGGCGGGAAGTCACACAGAGGACTTAAGGGGAAACTAGGACATTAAAAAACGACACACAGTTATGGAAACAGTAGAATAACCAGAAAAGCACTCCAATGTGCTCAGTGAGTGTAACAAGAGAGGCGATATCAGGGTCCTTGTGCTTTCCCCAAAGAGGTGATTAGAACAGCTAAGCCCGGCTGGCCAGGATGCTGGGGCCTGGATACTCGGAATCGACTGCACATGTGGGCTCACCTCCGGCCTCTGCTCTGTGAATCTGGTGTCCCAAGGAGGCAGGCTTTCTTAATGATTGCTCTCAAATTCACGGGAACTGAACAGCAAGAAATTTTTCTTGGCATTCTCTAATATTTTCTCACTTTCTGGCAGGTTTTTCCACCCGAAGAACAGAAAGTGGAAAGAGCAGCGGAAATCTCACATGCATTTTGGTTCGCAGATGCCTACTTCTACATGACCTTGGAGAAAACTGTCTCCAACACAGGAGCTGCAGGTAGGGGATACATTTCAGTTAACTTCTTTTCCCTGGGAAAGAGGAAGTTTAAGATCTAGTCTGAAACCTGTGTGTGTGTGTGTGTGTGTGTGTGTGCGCGCGCGCACGCTTTAATTGTGTGTATTCTCTAAAAACAGCTTATTAAATATTTTCTGGCTGAAAAACAAATATTTTTTGGTCATATATATTGCATGAGGGTATTTCAGAGAAGAAATGGATATAGCTGCTAAATGAACATACACACAAATAAAGTGTGACAGGTTTTTTTATTTTCCCTCTCCAGTTTTAACAACTGTGTTAGGCATCCAAACACAGGCAACTCTGTCTTTCCCTCTTCCCATGAGAACCTTGAGGGTGAAATAAAAATCTTGCTCCAAGAATTAAGGTAGCATGGGCCAAAGAGCCCTGAGATAGAGTGCCTTGCTGTTATGGAAGCGAAGCCCCACAGGCATTAGGATAACAATTTGCAGAAATGCAAGGGATAAATCTTGGGCAGAGCTGAGGTGTTCAGGCCTGGGAAGCAGCAGCGGCGGAACCCATCCCTGGAGCGGTAACAATAACGCTGATGCTCTGTGACGGATGCTACCAATTACCTCGGAAAATTCCTGGCATCTTTGCTTGGGATCAGTGGCGCTTTTTATTTCCCAGTGTGTTTCAGACCACTTCCTATACAAAAGACCACAAGTGGGATAATTATGGAAAGAGATACTGTTTTAGAGCTGGAAGGGATTCTGGAAAGAATATGAGCCTGGGTCTTCATTTTGCAGATGGGTAACCGAAGTCCAGAAAGGAATACTGCTCCACCCAACATCACACAGTAGGCTCATTGCCAAGCCAGGCATAAAGCCAGTCCAGGCCTGTTTCTATTGGGTGTTTTTTCTTTGACTAGCAATGGCTCCTGTTCACCAAAGGAACAAAATCCAAATTCTAGTACATGACTCTTCAAGATCTGCTGAACCCCGTCTGCTTCTCTAGCTTTATTTTCCCTTGTTCTAGCTTCCCCCTACCATTACCTTCTTTTACTGAGTACTTTTAACTACAGCCACTTTTGACTTCACACAGTTCCCTTAATATGGCAGGAAATTCTGTGCTTTGAGTGACTGGTTGCCTCCATCTCCACACAGGCTGATTTTTCTCTGTTCAGCCTGCAATACTCAGATGACACCTGACCTTCTCCACGATGCCTTACCTACTTCCAGCCTCATGGTAGGTTACTTCCTCGCAGCATTCTCGACCCATACCTCAAAGAATCTTCCATAGCAGCAGTGGGAATGGTTTTTAAAAATTGTTAGTCTCCCTCTTTAAACACCGGAATCTCATCTTACTCATTTTTCTATTCTCTGCTCAGTCCCTCCCTCCCTCCCTCAGCATTTGGCACAGGACGTGATACAGGGTAAATTTTCAGTAAATGCTAAATGAAAGAACGGACGAGTAAACCAACTGGACTCTAAGTTAACAAAAAGGAGCCTCATTGATGAACACACTCTTCTAACCTATAACCATAATGGTCACAGTGGTAGTTCTTGTCACTGAGCGACTTGAATATACAAAGTAAAGGTTAAGGTGACCAAATATTTGTGGTTAGTAGTACAGGCTTTAGAACCAGATTCCCTTAGTTCAAAGTCTAGTTCTGTTACTTACCAGCTAGTGTGTGACAGTTACTTATCTTTTTTGTAAATTGACAATACAATGGTATATAACTCTTAGGAATTTTATAAAGATGAAATGAGTGGAAAAATATCTCTCTATATATTCACTTAGAACAGACATTTGTCAAATGCTACATTAAAAAAAGAGAAAATGATTTTTTTCTTTTCCTCTTCCCCCTTTCATTTCATTAAAAAAATTTTTTTTACATTTATTTATTTTTGAGAGACAGAGAGAGATAGAGTGTGAACAGGGGAGGGACAGAGAGAGAGGGACACAGAATGTGAAGCAGGCTCCAGGCTCTGAGCTGTCAACGTGGGGCTCGAACCCACAAACCGTGAGATCATGACCTGAGCTGAAGTCGGACCGTTAACCGACTGAGCCACCCAGGCACCCCTCTCCCTTTCATTTCTTAATAAAGTAACAGTTATTACTAGTTGTAAGAAGTGGCATAACTAGTGGGAGGAGGGAGAAGCCAAGGAATGCAAGACAGAATAATCAGGAGAAAATACAAGAAATGTCATATATTGATGATTAAAAAGTATGTTAGTGATTAAGAGTACAGAATCTACAAGATACACTATTTATGGAATGTTTACAATCTGGGGGTTACAGTACTAAACTTTCCACCTACATTATACAATCTTTGGTAGGACTTGGCAAAATAGACATTACAGTCCTCATTTCTCAAATCATATAACAGATTTAGGGAAGACATTTGTCCAAAATTGCATAGCTGTTAAAATTTAGAGCTGAGATTTGTTATTTACTCAGTGGTGAAGATGTAGTCTTTGGAGCCAGACCCCTGAGTTCAAACTATGTCTGCCCACTCCCCATAGCTGTGTGACCATGGGAAATTTGCTTAACTTTTTGGTTTCTATTTACTCATCTGTAAAGTGAGTATAACAGAGCCTACATATCATGAGTTGTTAGAGGATTATATGAATTAGTGCATGTAAAGTGGTGAGAAGATTGCCCTGCATACATGATTGTTTTTGTTCCAGCTGAGCAAGGCACCAATGGTCAAACCTTTTTTTGATAAAGTGACTCAATTTCTGAGGAGTTGCCTCTTTTTTATTTCTCCTATCTAAAGGGACAAACAATTATCTGAAACCTATAAATAATAAAAAGAAAAACAAAGAAGAAAGGAACTGGGTTCTTGCTCCCTGGACTTAAAGCAATACACAAAAGTCTGCTTCAGTGAATTTGCTAAATTTCTGATTTACGCATTGATGATCCCACCTCTAATATTAAATAGAAATGCATGTTTGGGGATACACAGTTACTTGTTGCTTTAGGAAAAGTTTTTCGGGTGTGAATGGGACGCTACTTCTCTTTGATGGATCAGAGGAGGCATTTGAGGTGAGCAAGTAAAGGCTATTTGTCCATAAAACAGTGTCCATTTAATTTGCTAGATAGAGTATACAATTGCAGGAAGAAGGACAACGGTTGCATTCGGACAAAAGAAACTTTCACGGGTTTCCTAGATGGCCAGTGTTCAACAATGACCAAGGTGTAAGTCAAGTGCTCATATGCACATAGTGCAGCAACTGCTGATAATGACTTTCAAGAGATGGTCAGCTCATCTGGCTCCATAGATCAATAGGATTAGGAGAGCACAGAACACCATGCCAACATGCATGTAATTGTTTCTGTAGTCTGTTGAATGTATATTCAACCAAATCAGAGGAAGGGCTTCCAGAACAAATAATTTCTATCTCTACCACCCACCTCACTGGATTTGATCTATTACACATGCTGAGCTCTAAAACACTCTATAAAAGATGACATAATTGCTTTTAATTAGTGCTTATTAAAAGCTTCTGCTTGGAACTTGAACAACACAATAAATAATATGGTATTGAATTATAACCCAAAGAATTAAATATCCATGAGTTCATATTGATATAAATTAATAACTGCAGAAGTAAATGAAGGAGAAACAACAATCTTCCTCACAGGAGAATTTCAATGAATAACTATGAAAAGTTTGAAGAAATTAGAACATCACCGTTAGAATGCCATAGTAATAATTTCCACAAGAATCACCAATGGGCACAGAAATGAGTAGGCAGAAATGTAAGTAGAAAAGGGAATATTTGCATAGTCTCCAAGTATCTCCTATACAATATTTAGTAACTACAAAAGGAAAATTAGTAAGTTTACAATGGAGAATTCCAGAAGATGCTATCTTAATCAAGTAACCAAGGTTAGCATCATTGCAACTACAATCTCAACTACAGGCTCAATTCGTTGCATAATGTGCTGAGAAGGGCACATCACATCCGTAGTATCCTTTTCAGTAATGCTTAACCTCGATAAAATAATGAGAAAACATCAGATAAGCCCTGATTGAGGGACATTCCACAAAATAACGGATCACTGTTCTTTAAAAGTGTCAAGGTCATGAAAGAAGGAAACACCAAGGACTTGTCATGGGTTCCAGGACATGCGACAAGTCAACACAGTGTTGGATGTTGGATTGGATCCTGAAACAAAAAGAGTGTATTGGTGGAAAAACTGGTGGAATCCAAAAAAGTTCTGTGCATTAGTTGATGGTATTGTCCTACATTAATTTCTTAGTTTTGATAAAATTCTATGGTTTTGTAAAATATTAACATAAGAAAAGCTGAGTGTGGAGTACATGAAATTCTCTATACTGTTTTTGAAACTCTTCTGTAAGTCTGAAGTCATCTAAAAAATTAACTGTTAAAATAAAGGACTTCTGAGAAGGACCATTTTCTATCCTATGTCATGTAATGTTCTTTCTTTCCTATTTTTGGACTGAATATCAGAGAACTCCTGGTCTTAATTCTGGGAAAGTTCCATTGGAAGGATAATGTCTTGCCTTTCAAACATAGAGTCATTGAAACAAAGGAGTCATAATGGTACCAGAAACTGAGTAGGTCAAGTTCTCTGCTGTTCTATCTTAGCAAAGGTTCTTTTTATATGGGGCAAAGTCTGTTTTAGTAAACTAGTGTTTATGAAAAAAGTCATTGACATAAAATATTCAAGTCGTAGATAAACAAGAATTGGGTAAAAAAAAAACAACCCAGCTTAATAATTAAAAATAGGGCTCAAGCTAAAAATAGGGCAATAACAGAGAAAAGAATTTACGGGTTGATAGGGATTATATCTACTAAAGAGGTCCCTGAGAGTCTGTGTGAGAGTTTGATTTAGCATTTCCCAGAGAATGTTCAACCGAGCATTAATCTTGTCAGACGTCTGGAAAGAAGGGTTCCACTAAAAATAAGTTTGGGAAACCCCCACATATTCCATGTCTTTTCTTGGAGGGCCAGAGGCCCTACTGGTCATTGCCAGCTGTGGGAAGTCTTGGTGCTAGGAAAACAAACAAAGAGAAGAACAAAATAACTTTGCTTAAAGTATTAAACCCTAAACATTTGAAAGGAGGAATTTTTCATGTGCTGTTTTTTTTTAAATTTTTTTGAAGTTTATTATTGAGACAGAGAGAAACAGAGCATGAATGGGGGAGGGGCAGAGAGAGAAAGGGAGACACAGAATCTGAAGCAGGCTCCAGGCTCTGAGCTGTCAGCTCGAGAGCTCGAGCGGGGCTCGAACCCATCAATCATGAGATCATGACCTGAGCCGAAGTCGGAAGCTTAACCAACTGAGCCACCCAGGCACCCCTCATGTGCTGTTTACTAACATTGTAAGGGACTAGTGTTCCACAAAGTTCAGAAAATGCCATTCTATCACATAAGTTTTCTCCCACAGCCCTACCCAGGAGAGAAAGAAAAACTAGGGGTGCCTGGGTGGCTCAGTCGATTAAGCTTCCAAATCGATTTCAGCTCAGGTCATGATCTTGAGGTTTGTGAGTTTGAGCCCCACATTGGGCTCCATGGTGACACTGTGGAGCCTGTTTGGGATCCTCTGTCTCTCCTCTCTCTCTCTCTGCCCCTCCCATGCTCTCTCTCTCTCTCTCTCTCTCTCTCTCAAATAAATAAAATAAACTTAAAATTTTCTTTAAAAAATGAAAGAACCCAAAACTGAAAATGGGGACTTAGTGAGGAGTATTGTCCTTTTTCTCTTCCTATTCCTTCGAAATAAAATTTTGAAAACACAGATTTTCATATCCCGTGAAGAAGGAAACTAGAGACGAACTATGGAGGGGGATGGTAAGCAGCAAAATGAAATTTTATGGTCTGAGAGCATTAATATGCTGTCGAGAGATCTAGCTTTTTTTTCTTTTCTTGAAATAAGTGGTAAGAATTGCAATCCCCTTCCATTCCGGAGCCACCAGTTGGAACAAGAGGGCACTATGATTTAGTACATAGGAACCATGGATAGATAGGAATGTTTTATGAAGCTATCTCGCCTGAAATTAACAGTTCTTCCAATATTCCACGTTAAATTGCACCCACTTTCAGGGTTCTGAACACTGTCAAGATTGTTATTTTATTTTGCTTTATTTTTACTTATTCAAAATGACACCTACAATATGCATACTTAATATATTTGATATACAGAGAGTGACCTAAATATGAACTACTATTCCATGTATGGGCACATTGCTCAAGGGTAAAAACAGGGTATTTTGGCCAAAATAAAATTAGTGTGCATCTAAGCTGACCACAGGGAAATTTTATTTCCTTTATTTCTAATCATTTGCACGTGGTGGAAATATGACTATTTATGATCCTACTGGAAATCTAGTTTTCTGGCATTTTAGAGGTTATTTTAAGCTTTTCTTAAATTTCACCTGTTTGGAAAGAGAAGAAATAAATAAAAGTTATTAACGTGAATTACATTGTCATGGCAACAACTTTTCCAGGTCCTCTGCTCTCATACAACTATTAACCCCTAGTCTCTATTTATTATTCAGGAGAAATCATGTTTCAGAAGGAAAAAATTGCCTGCCATCAAAAAGGACAAGACCCTCTATGTAAATTGAAATGATTTTCCAAGATGAAAATAGCTTTCCAGTCCAAAAATGATTACAATTTGCATTTTTCATATTTTCTTCTGGGTTGTTTTTTAATCTTATGGTATATGAATCACTGAGATCAAAATTCACTATCCTGGCTGAAGGATTAACTTGAGATTCGTGACAAAGACAGTTGTACATCAAAATTTGTGCTCCCGTTTTCATAGTTTTTGCTGGAAAGTGGCCACATTATCAGGAACGTTTCCCAGGCTGCCTTGCACTGACATGAGGCCAAGTGTTTAGTTCTTATCTGTGGAATATGAGAGAGGGTGATGTGTTTCACTTCCATGCCAAAATAGTTATGAACTAGATATACTTCCTCCAAATTGAATGTCCTTCCCTTAGGGGGATGCAAAGAACATCAGAGCTCCAGGGGGCACAGAAGGGGGCACAGAATGGAAAGAACTGACATCATCAAAGCATCATCTGGAGGACAGCCCCACTGACCAAGAATACCTGTATAGGTGGACCGCGTGACAGAGAAATAGACCTCTAGGGAATCAGTCCACTAAAATTTTGATGCAATTTTTTAATAGCAGACATTTGTAACCCTGCCTATCATCTGATATATCACTATTCAATTGGTCTACAAAGTCTTTAAGTGCGCTAGGAAATATTAGCCATGGTTGCACACTTTTATCTAATCAAAACCAAACCAACGAACAAGTTTCAATGCGCATGGCGGATGGGCAAAACCAATGAATGACTATGGTCCTCCTCAGCTATTTTTAGGTTGTGTTCTTCTAATGCTCACAGTTTTGGATCCAATAATTTTAGTTTTGGTACCAAATGAAATAAATTAATTAGTTTTGGTCTCAAAGCAAGCTTCACACATTTTATGTACTGTATGCTTAGTATTGTTAAAGGAACACAGGGATTAATGGCTAAAATTTTTTAGAAAGAGAAATAACTTAGAAAGTGAGTAATTTTCCAGTAAATTTTCTTGGCCCCCAAAGGAAGAATTTGTATTCATTTTATGAAATTCAGCTCATTTTCCAGTCTTTTTTGAATTCTGATTGCTATGTAACTAACATCTGTCTTACTGATCAGCTCACCTTATCTGAGTCCTTCCTGAGTCACTGATCAAAATGTTGAATAGGCCATAAAAGTGTTGGGAAAATAATTATGTGGTGTGATATAAGACATCTCCACAAAATTGGCCCTGATCAGTGTCAACCCATCAATTCCACACTTCACTATAACTATTGGGAAGCCCCATCTGTCTCCATCTGGAATTTTACTAGAAGCCCACCATCCTCTGAGCCATTCCTTGAAGATTCCAGTGGAGTCATGGATCTCTTCTCATCTCTCACTAACGACATGTACCATCTAGTTCATTTATAAACATAGTTTCTCTGGCATTCATCCTCTTTTGTTTTATGTTGCAAGATTGTATAGCTCATGCCATGCTTTTCTGAAATCATTCTTAACTCCTAGGTCAATAGCTCTGTGCTGGCCGTGCAAGAAGGACACATATCAAGGGTGCCCGATGGCTCTGTCGGTTAAGCGTCCAACTCTTGATTTCGGCTCAGGTCATGATATCTGGGTTGTGAGGTCCAACTTCATGCTGGGTATGGAGTCTACTTAACATTCTCTCTCTCCTTCTGCCCCTCCCCACCCCATTCTCTCTCTTTCTTTCTCTCTCTCAAACACACACACACACACACACACACACACACACACACACAAATAAATGAAGTCTCTTAGTTAAATAAAAAAGGACACAAAACAAAAGTGTCATATGTTATCCTAGCCTCTGGTAAGAAATATTTTGCCATATTTGCTGTTTTTGGAGCTTCCTTTGTATACATAATACTGTATTTTGCTTGGACTGCCATAACCAAATACCACAGACTGGATACCTTAAACAACCAAAATTTATCTTGTCATAGCTCTGGAGGCTAGCATTCTAAGATCAAGTTGTCAATAGCTTTGGTTCCTTCCTGGGCCTTTCTCCTAGGTGTGCAGGTGGCCATCTTCTGGCTGCCCTCATACATAAGCCTCCCCCTCCCCAAATACATACGCATGCCTCTTTGTGTGCCCTAAACTCATTTTATTATAAGGACACCAGTCAGATTGGATTTAAGGACCTCGTTTTAACTTAATTACCTATATAAAGGCTCTAACTCAAAATCCAGTCACATTCTGAGGTACTGGGGTTGGGGGGGTTAGGAATCAGCATAGAATTCTGGGAGACACAATTTAGCTTATAACAAGTATCTTAAAACTTAGGGTCTCCAGTAACACTTCTGTAAATCAGTGTTTCCCATAGGTAGTTTTCAAATCATCTGTATCAGAATCACATTTTAATATGCAAATTTCTAGGACTTCATTCTAGATGCTATGAGCAAAAACCATTTAGGATATGACTGGGGAAGCTTCATTTTAAATAAACATCAATGGTGACTCTTATGTACACTATTGAAAGTGGGAAAACAACTGGTATAAAACATGAGCTTTTTCTTCCCAGTCTGAGCAAAGGGTGGAAGAAGGGTGAAAATTTATTTGTTTTTTGGCTACTGAGTTATTTAACTTGTATCTAAATATGGGTGGATGACCACACACTGTCACTTAATCTCCTCTCCCATTCTGACTGACAGCTTCTTGGAAAGGAGGCCGTGGCCTGTGTGCTGTTGCTATGGTAACCCAGAGGGGCCTGCCAGCTGGGCTCAGAGGATAGCTAAGCTCCAAGTGGAGCCTCTTTTGGGTGAGATCCAGAGAGACTGCCTGGTCTGTTAACAAATCGGATCAAGTCCTAGCAGAACTGTGCTCCAGAGGTGACAAATTTTTTGGCAAACGGTATCACCTTGCAAGGGAAGGAAGAGTGACAGGGGGGAAATCAGAACCCCACCCACCACAACCTCTACCAACCATTCAATATAAAGCAGGACTTAACCAATTCTTGACATCTCAGACCCGAGGAGCTTGAGGTGGGTTGAAAGGAAAATGGTACCTGATTGTTTGGAAGACTGACTGGCTGCGTGAGAAGAGCCTTTAGGCTGGTCTCTTGTTCTCTTCTCAAGAATCTAGGGGTAGATAGAAAGAAGAGTATTAGAGGTGGAAGAAATCTTTTCATCCCTTACCTATAAGGTGTCATTAATATAAAAATAAATCTGGGTTCAAATCCTAACTTGGCAATTTCCATTTTGATGACTTTGGGGTTGCTGTTCGTGGATGAGGCAGTTCCTTATTCTCTCGTGGGTGGTAGTGGTGGCAAAGGGGGTAGGGGGTGAATGATAGCTGGCTTAAATGTTCTTCTTTTTTTCTTTCTAAAAATTTTTTATAAACACTTAATTTTCAGGGCACCTGGGGGCTCAGTTGGTTGAGCGTCCGGCTTCGGCTCAGGTCATGATCTCAGGGTTCGTGGGTTTGAGCCCCGCATCAGGCTCTGTGCTGACAGCTCAGAGCCTGGAGCCTGCTTCAAATTCTGTGTCTCCCTCTCTCTCTGCCCTTCCGCAGCTCATGCTCTGTCTCTCTCTCAAAAAAATAAATAAACATTAAAAAGAAGACTTAATTTTCTTAGAGTAGTTTTAAGTTCACAGCAAAACTGAGAGGAAAGTACAGAGATTTCCCATATGCCCCCTGACTGCACACATACACACCTCTCCCTTATCAACATCCCCCATCAGAGTGGTGCCTGTGTTATAACTGATGACCCTACATGGACACTTCATCATCACCCGAAGTCCATAGTTTACATCAGGGTTCCCTCTTTGTGTTGTACACTCTATGGGTTTGGACAAATGTATGATGACATGTGTCCATCGTTACAGTATCATACAGAGTAGTTTCACTGCCCTAATCTTTTTACTGTCTCCATGAGTTTGCCTTTTCCATAGTGTCTTACAGTGGGAATTGTACCTTAGGCAACCTTTTCAGATTGATCTTTTCCTAATTATTTAAAATGTAAGTTCCTGACACCTGACAAATTCTGGTTATTAATGTCATCATCATTGTTATTTTCACAAGTCATATTGAGGAAGCCACCAGACCCTGGAGAATAGCTCTTAGGCTGCAGTAAACATTGGGGAACACTCAGGAAGCCACAATGACAGGGTGCCCAAATATGTAACTTGAACAGTCCTGATTCATTCTGCTACAGTCGTCCCGGAGCTAGTCCTTTGATAGGCCCAGATTGTCTTTATTTTGTGGGAGAGGATGTGATGGGTGGAGGTGCATAAACATTTGAATACTTCCAAGTTTTACTGAACCTTTTTGTTTTCTTTTAACAGACCACTGTTCAATTCCTGAAGGTTACAGGAGAAACAGTGTGTCCCTACACTAGAATGAAATACATGCCATCAGTTCATGTTATGTCAGTGGGCAGAGCTCAGAAGGTCAGGTGACACTTAGAAGGGCTCTCTGTCCCAAATCAGAATTTTTAGGGCCAGGCTTATGGTTTAGCACAATCTAAGCCTAAAGAGTGTACCTAACCTGTCTATATTTTTAAACCTGGTCTAAATTGCCCTGACAATCATGTATTCACTCTATGGCTATATGTCTATATGACACAGACTCAGTATTAAAATTTAAAGGCATGAAACAGAAGAAAAGAACAGTCAGTATACTTCACTAATGTCTTAGACATTCTGATGCCAAATTCTTGCTCAAGTTTTAGAGATGGTCTCTTAACCAGTATTCCCTGAAAACAAAACCAGAAACAGAAGTTAATACAGAAATTCTGAACAGTGGGAGTAAAACACGGAAAGAGCAAAGGACAAAGGAAGGTGCTATCCATCTTCAGGCCACTCCAATGGGCTACTGGGGCCTGAAGGTGCTTGGTTTTTCTGAGAAGCCTCAGGAAATGCAGTTCAGAGCATTCCTCCAGGAATGAAAGGGGGAAACACTTGTCTGCTTGCTGTCACTACATTGGTTAAAAATAGCCCCATGAAGGGGCACCTGGGTGACTCAGTTGGTTAAGCTTCTGACTTTGGCTCAGATCATGATCTCATGGTTCATGAGTTCGAGCCCCACGTCTGGCTCTGCGCTGATAGCTCAGAGCCTGGGGGCTGCTTCAGATTCTGTGTCTCCCTCTCTCTCTTTCCCTCTCACACTCATGCTCACTCGCTCTCTCTCGCTGTCTCTCAAAGATAAATAAAATTTTTTTAAAAAGTTAAAAAAAAATTGTCCCATGAACATTGACTTCTACCACCACATGCTCATGTGCACAAACACATAGAAACACATTTTAGCTGCCAAGGTATAAGAGAAGCTCTAGGGGAGTGAGTAAGAGCTATTCCCCTGACTCAGGCCAAGTTTGTACCTTCCTGTAGAGAGGTCATTGGCAGCGTGTGAGAAACAGGTTCCTGTCATCATAGTTGGAGTAAAAGGTGGAGTCACATGATTTTGAAGTGGCACAGGGGAAGGATGTCATGCAGACAGTGGATTCCTTGTAAGGTTGTTCACATATATTTACCCTTAATTTGGACCAGGTTTCCCACTAAGTATGGTGTATGTGAACATGACAGAGTAGAAGTGCTTTCTTAGAAAAAGTCCCTGACCTCCACAAACAAGTCAGGGAAAACTAATCCAGTTGAAACAAATCAGAGAATAAAAATGACTATAAATGAGTTTCAGTGCCACACGTACTGACTTAGGCTAAAGCAGTCCAGGAAGACTTTTGGAATGGGGGCACTTTGCTGGCCTTGGAAGGGTGCGTGGCACTCACACTCCAGTATTCATTTGGTAGCAGTGATACCTATTGATCCACATGTGCTTGCATAGGAATTTATGGCTTACATATTGCTTTCACATACATGAACACATTATAAAGAACGTTACAAAGTATTAGCTCCTTTGTATATACTGGGAAACAGCTTTAATGAAAATAAGTAATTTAATCTTTCTATGTTTAGTAAGTAGAACCAATGCTAGAACCGGGTCTTCTGACTTCTTCTGACCTCTGACTTCTAGACCATGGTCTTTCTAGGACAGCATCATATAGGATAGCATCAGGCACAAGAATCAAAGGTAGAACTTGACTATGGGATTCCGCACACTCATACAGTGAAATTACATAGATTGAATCAGATGAAGTCAAGTACGCTTCCAAATATCCATTCTAGTGTTTTTAGAATGAGGCACAGTCCTAGGAATGCAAAAAAGCATTAATATTAGTAATTTTTGTTACTATCATTCCACAGGTATAAGGCAAGTTCTACATGCCTGGGGAAAATAACTTAAAGAAGATGTTAAGATAAAAATAAGGATTGGATAGATAAAATAAGGATTGGATATATACAGCCTCATAACTGACAAAGATGGCAATATTTTCTACTTTTGCACAGGCTGAGAAAGATGGATGGAGAGAACCCATTTCTGGTTCTCTGGTTTTGTAACTATTTAATAACCATTTATCGTTTTTAATAAACTCAAGGCATGATAAGTCTGACTGTGAGGGACACAAAGCCACTATCCTTAGGTAGTGGTTGACAGCCTAGCTAAGGACATAAGCCTTAAATACATGCATTTCCAATCCGAGGCAGTGAGACAGTGCGGGGAGAGACTTTCAGACAACATATGTTAACAGCAGGAGTGAAATAGAATGATTAGCAACTGATTTGTGTTTTTCCCTAGGGATGCCACCTGTGGTAGCAACTGCTGCTGGTCCCCCCAGCAAGCCTCTAGCAGAGCCTGGAGCACTGCCTTGTTCAAGTACGTTGCATTCTGCATATTTGAAGAAATGCTATCTGGGCCATGGCCAAGTTGGCCTTCTTTCCTCCAGGCATTGCCCCTGGGGGGCTCTGCACAGGGTCCCACACTGGTTCTTTAGTCCAGAGGCAGAAGAGAGACAAAGGAAGAATATTTTGCAAAAACCTGTTTAGGTCAGAGCTTTTGTCAAAATCCAAATTCACAGAGGCTTGGATATTTATGGCAAAAAGACAAACTCTGTGAATAAATGCATGCACGCTATTTCAAAGGAATATTTTGAAATTCATTTCTTAGTATATACTAAGAATGACTCATATTTGTAGGGAAAAAAAGATGGTATATAAAAGTAAAGAAGATAATTTTATTACTGGCTAGAGAATATAGAGTGGCATAGGGTAAATCATACATGACTTCCATATTTATCTCAAGTGAATGACATAAATCTATCCTAATATTTAATTTCCATTCTTGTTTTTTTTTTTAATTACTAACAGTCCTCTAACTGAAAGCACACATTTTGTCAAAATAATTGCTTATCCTAACATTACTTTAAACTTGTAATTTTGCCTCATAACTATTTCACTTTCGACTCAAATGTCTTCATAGCAAGGAAAAAGTCTCAGCTATTATATAGGGAGAAATTAAGCAAAGTGATATTGACCAGACATTCTCCTAAAACTCTCAGGGTTCTTGGGGTGCCTGGGAGGCTCAGTCAGTTAAGTAGGTAGGCATCCCACTCTTGATTTCGGCTCAGGTCATAATCTCCTGGTTCGTGAGTTCTAATCCTTTGTTGGACTCTGTGCTGAGAGTGCAGAACCTGCTTGGGATTCTCTCCTCTCCTTTTCTCTCTAATCCTTTCCCACTTGCACACTTTCCCTCTCTTAAAGCAAATCAACTTAAAAAAAACAAAAAATAAAAAACAAAAAACAACCTCCCAGGATTTTTAATAGTCAAGAAACACCTGATCCTATATTAACAGTCCAAGGGAGCCTAGTCTTCAAGATTCATTTTGACCATGAACATTAGTTACTGTCAGCCTATAGATGGCAGCAAACTTACACATCATTCCTGGAGTCTAACCTTTCAAGTTTTACTTCCAGTTGCTCTTTCCTGCTGGTTTTTTTTTTCCTCGTTACACAAACAAGTTATATATAATTATTAAACAATAGACAGAGGAGACAGTCATAGTTTTACTGGAACATAATTTAAGAAACCACTAGAAAATTAAGGGAAAACAAAACCAAATTAAAAAAAAAGAAAAATCCTCATAATTAAGATTGGCAAAAGGCAAGAATGTGGATATTTTTCATGATCAGTACTTTGTTTTTTGTGTTTAACGTCACCGAGTGGGAAACTGGCTACTTTTTTTATTAGACCATTTAGCACAATATGTTCTTTAGCATTGTCTAAGCTGAAAGATGGCACCCTATTGTATAGTTTAATGATGTGTCACACTGTCGTTAAAGACTTTCTCTTGAAGCAAGTGAGCTAGAATTGAGATATTATGAGGAGACATAACCAATATGCCTAAAAGAATAGGTAGCAATGACCAATTAGCCGTGATGTTAAGTTTCAGTGTATAAGAATCATCATGGAATGTTCTATTGCCATGGCCTTATTATGTGTTGCTCTGTCTGAAGAATCATTAGTGTTAAAAAGAGATTTAATTCAATTTATTGATGGGCAAGGCCATTAAACCTTTGATATCAGCTGTATTCCGGGCATCAGATTTCTTAGCTGAGAATGGATTTCTTATGGGGAATAACAGAGGATAATGAAGATAGAAACAATTACTGAAACTGGGGTCCGGTGATTATTAGCACATCAATATTTGCATTTTAGGCCCCAAGGAACTGCACAGAGGACATCTGCCTTATTAGCAAGACTTCATGAGCCATAAAGGATTTTGTCTGCATTATTCATTGTTTAACAAAATGTCATAAGAACTAGGCCCATTTGCCTTTTTAAGCCACCTGTCTCCTGGCAGAAACAGGTGTGCTGTGCAGGTAATGTTCTTAGTGTAAAGAAGCACTGACCAAAGAAAGGCCATGAGAAAAATTTGCTTACAACACAGAAGCTAAAACAATGACAGCTTGGCCATTAGCAAGTGAGTATTGGATATTTGACACCTTTTTGTGTTAGCACCTGTTGAGGCAAAGAAATTGAGCTCTAAATGTGATGATTGACTAGTCAGGTATCAACTCTCTAAGCTGGTATTTCTGAATGATTATCTATTAACTGATAATCATCATACTTTTATTATATCCAAGTGCAGATCTGTCATACATTTCCTTATGAGACTTTTTCTTTAAGTGAATTTTAAACTGACTCAACTTACCCCACTATCTCCCCCACTGCAGTGCAAGAATATCAGAGAAGTAAAAAAATAGATGTATTATCTATTTTTCTACTACACATAAAAGCAAGTACATAATTTAATATTTTAAAAGTGTTTTTGTGTTTAAAAACACCTGTACTTGATAAGTATTGGCTATTATTATAATAATTATTTTTGAATCTATGTAAATCTGATGGATACAGTCAATTAGAACAAAAATATTTCTAAAATATTAAGCAGTTTGATAATTGCAGCAAATTAACAGATTCTTTGGGGTATTTACTGATTGAAATAAGGAATTTTGGAAAAGGGATAGAGTTTACTTATAGAGCATCTCCCATGAATCAGGATACATGCAAAATTCTTCACATGTTATGTAATCAGAGAAACAACTTTATAAAATAAAATTAATCACATGTATTTAACAGATGCAGTAACTGAGAGTTAAATTTACTTTCATAAAACTATAGAGTTGGAGAGCATAACATCAAGTTTTCAATCCCCAGATCTGTCATTGATGGCATATTACTGTGTTTTAAAGAGACATCACCAACACAGAAGACTTGAGGAACCACAAAAGTGATATGTTAGTAGATTAGACCAGTGGGAAAAAAGCTGCTGATGCCGGACTCCAGTGTCAAATAAATAATCAAGGAGTGGGGGAGCCTCAGGTACACTGGAGAGGGCACATCCCAAATAAAAATTGGCTCCAGAATGTCGACGCGAGTTGTTAGATTATCCCATTTCTCAAAAGAAGCCAGAAATGTTTTTTGTTTTATTTTGTCTCATTTTGTTTTCCCTATGAAATTGCCTGGATTTTAATTTTTGGCAACTAATTTGAAAGTGGGTAAAACTTTAAAATATACATAAAACATATCTATGGTCATAGAGCCATTGTATCTTTATACCACATCTTCTTTAGCTACTCATCACTCAGTGGACACTTGGGCTGTTTCCATTTTTTGACTATTGAAGATAATTCTATAAACATCATGGGACATGTATCCTTTGAATCAGTATTTTTGTATTCTTTGGGTAAATACCTAGTTGTGCAATTACTGGATCTATTTTAACTTTTTGAGGAACCTCCATACTGTTTTCCAGAGTTGCATTCCAATCAACAGTGCAAGAGGGTTCCCTTTTCTCCATATCCTCACCAATACCTGTTGTTTCTCGTGATGTTGATTTTAACCATTCTGACAGGTGTGAGGTGATATCTCATTGTAGTTTTGATTTGTATTTCCCTGATGATGAGCGATGTTAGGCATCTTTTCATGTCTCTATTGGCCATCTGTATGTCTTTTTTGGAAAAAATATCTCTGTCTTCTGCCCATTTTTAATGGGATAATTTGTTTTCTGGGTGTTGAGTTTTATAAGTTCTTTATATATTTTGGATACTAACCTTTTATCAGATATGTCATTTGCAAATATCTTCTTCCATTCCATAGGTTGCCTTTTAGTTTTGTTGATTGTTTCTTTCACTATGCAGAAGCTTTTTATGTTGATGAAATCCCAATAATTTATTTTTGCTTTTGTTTCCCTTGCCTCAGGAGACATACCTAGTAAGAAGTTGCTATGGCCTATGCCAAAGAGGTTACTTACTGCCTGTGTTCTCCTCTATGTTTTAATGGTTTCACATCTCATATCTAGGTCTTTAATCCATTCTGAATTTATTTTTGTGTATGGCATAAAAAAGTGGGCCAGTTTCATTCTTTTGCATGTTGCTGTCCAGTTTTCCCAGCACCATTTATTGAATAGACTGTCTTTTTCCCATTGGATATTCTTTCCTGCTTTGTCCAAGATTAACTGACCATAAAGTTGTGTGTTCCTTTCTGGGTTTTCCATTCTGTTCCACTGATCTATGTGTCTAGTTTTGTGCTGGTACTATTCTGTCTTGATCACTATAGCTTTGTAATATAACTTGAAGTCTGGTGTTGTGATACCTCCAGCTTTGCTTTTCTTTTTCAAGGTTGCTTTGGCTATTTGGGGTCTTTTGTGGTTCCATACAGATTTCAGGATTGCTTATTCTAGCTCTGTGAAAAATGCTTTTGGTATTTTTCATAGGGATTGCATTAAATGTGTAGATTGCTATGGGTGGTAAAGACATTATAACAATATTTGTTCTTAATCCATGAGGAAGGAATGTCTATTTGTGTCTTCTTTAACTTCTTCCATCAGTGTTTTATAGTTTTTAGAGTCCAGATCTTTCACCTTTTTGTTAGATTTATTTTTTGGTATCTTATTGTTTTTGCTACAATTTTAAATGGAATTGAGTCCTTATTTTTTCTGCTGCTTCACTATTGGTGGATAGAAATACAACAGATTTCTGTACATTGATTTTGTATTCTGTGACTTTACTGAATTTGTGTATCAGTCCTAGCAGTTTTTTGGTGGAGTCTTTAGGGTTTTCTATATAAAGTATCGTGTCATTTGAAAATAGTGAAAGTTTGACTTCTTTCTTGACAGTTTGGATGCCTTTTATTTCTTTTTGTTGTCTGATTGCTGTGGCTAGGACACTGTTAAATAACAGTGGTGAGAATGGACAACCTTGTCTTGTTTCTGACCATCGAGGAAAAGCTCTCAATTTTCCCCATTGCGGATGACATTAGCTGTGGGTTTTTAGTGTATGACCTTTAGTAAATTGAGATGTGTTCTCTCCATACCTACTTTGTTGAGGTTGTTTTTTTTTTTCATGAATAGATGTTGTAATTTGTCAATGCTTTCTCTGAATCTATTGAAATGAGCTACTGCTTTTTAACTTCTGTTTTAGAGAAAGCTACTGACCCATTTCCATTTCCAAAGTAAAAGTAATGTTAGAATAAAAAGAGAATATTGACACATTTGGTAAAGAGTGTAACTTTAAAAGTGAAAAACTAAAATAAGTCCACATTGTGATAAAAAAAAAACCAAAATCTCTTCTTGGGCTCTCTTTCTTTGACTTCTTATTTCTTGAGTTATTTTTCTTTTCTTATCTACTTCTAGTTCTGAAAATGATAAGAGTCAAAACTTGTCTAGGTCTGCAATTTAGACATCATATTGGCCAATGAGTGATGAACAGATCCTTGAGGCTTACATATTTTATACGTCGAATGGGAAGAGCTTGGGCTAGAACATCAGATATATATATATATATAAGTATATATATATATATAAATATAAGTAACCTTCTAATTTTGCATATATATATATATATATATTAATCAGGAAGGTACTTTTCTTGTATGAACTTCCATATTACATAAATTGAGGACTTGGAATTCATCAAACTCAAATAAGACCGATGAGTTCAGTTAGCAATTTCCAGAACCCACCAGTGAATTCATGTACTTGGCTTGCTTTGGGGAAAGGGTCATATGGTTAGTGTTTAGGTCATGATGATTAAGAACATGCTTGTTTCTGTGGATTCTCTGATTGATTGATCAATACTAAAGATCCACCCAACACTATCAATCAACTTTTAAAGACCATAGCCAGAATAAATGGTGAAGGGCCACTCACAGAAGATTTCTTACTTGATTCAAATTTGATGTCCTACAATACATATTCAGTCTAATGATTACATCTAAGATGATCATTCATTAATACTTTGCAAGTTATTTTAGTACTTTCTTCAAGGGATTCTGTATTTGAAAGATTTTGTCAACCAAACAAATGTAGATAAGAAAAATATAAGTAACCTTCTAATTTTGCATTAATCAAAGACAAATGTAACTCAGTATGCAATAAAAGCAATAATTTTCAAATGATATTGAATTTCCTTGCTTCAATAGTTGTTTGATAAATAGCTGTTCTGTGGGACTTTTTTTTGTTGTATTTTTCCCTTTTAATTAGTAAGCACAGGCTTTCTTTAGATAATAACTTGAAGAAGCTTGTTGCTAGCAAAATCAACATTTAGGCATTCAGGGATCATAGAATGAGAATAACTTTGGTGATCCCTGATTTTGACACCAAATTCTGTATATAACTCTTTTATCTTCAGAACTATTTCTAGTTGCCACATTTGTTAAGTTTCAGCCTTTCAGGAGACTTGTGGTTCATTTGATGCTCTGTATTCACAATTACTTTTCCCTATTCTCTGACAGACATAATGAAAGACTACAATTCAAAGAAGACTTCTTACATCTTGGTGGATCCATAAGGTTAGCTTTAGACAGTAGACACTGAACAAAGTAGTTATACAGGGTCACTTCCTGGCCTGGCCCCAAATCCCCATGGTATTTTTGTTGTTGTTATTCACTCTCTCTTTTCACTCTCTAGCTAGCCAAATGCAGAAAATACATCACCAGACTCCATGGTCCCAAGGGCCACCAGTATTGCTTGGGAAAAAAATCCCTCCATTCCTCCCAATCTTTAGATCACTTTGGTTTGTGTCAAGAATGTTCCATATAGTTATCTTGTGGTAAACTTTCAGGATTTACCTGTGTTGGCACCTGATGTTACTCACCCTGATGCTCTAAATCTAAAACTGATAGGTCAGATATTTGTATCATCTCCATTTTACAGATAAGGTACAGGGACTTGAGCCTTAGAGAGATTAAATGACTTTGCCCAAAGTCATGAAGCTAATAATTGATGAAGTTGGGACCCAAATCCAAGTCAGTTGTCTTCAGATTCTGGCCTTATTCCTGCAGATCATTCTATTAATTGTGAAAGCTAAAGACTTGCATTGTAAATCCTCATTGTAATCAACCAATCAACACCAAGAGAAGAGGACCACTATCTTCCTACCATCCACTAGATAAACAACTACTTTGCATTTTAACTTTCTAGATTCATTGGCCATTTTACAACATTTTTTTGTTATTTAATCTAATGAGAAGAATTTTAGAGGAAAACATGGGAATTGAATAAAGTGATCATGAAAAACACAAATGCAACAACAGAGGTATCTCTAACATCATGTGGTTATTGGCCTGTTTTGGTTTTATGTGAGATGAACATAACCCATACTAATCTTCCTTACCCAAACTCAGATAGCTTCAAATTTTTGTTTTGAAAAAAACACTGGTAAAAAATCTTTTTTCTTTCCACATAAAATAAGGATATGAGACTTGGAAAAATCAGTGACAAAAAGTAGCTCTCTCTCTCTCTCTCTCTCTATATATATATATATATAATCTCAACATGTTTTTTTTTTTTTTCCTTTTGCCTGGATATATATCAGAGAAGAATACTCTACTTCAATAAGAATTGGACCCATATATTTGAATATTTATTTTAAGATTGTCCTTCAATAGTTCTTTTTTTTTTTAATGTTTATTTTTGAGAGAGACAGAGAGACAGAGCATGAGCAGGGGAGGGGCAGAGAGAGAGGGAGACCCAGAATCTGAAGCAGGTTCCAAGCTCTGAGCTGTCAGCACAGAGCCCGACATGGCGCTCGAACCCACGAACTGCAAGATCATGACCTGAGCCAAAGTCAGATGCTCAACCGACTGAGCCACCCAGGCACCCCTATCCTTCAATAGTTCTATGTGAATATATGTTGACACAGACATCAAACAAAGGATATGTTTTATCTCTACTTGGCACCCAGCACATGGTACATACTTAAAAATTATTGGCTGAGTGCATGGATGGATGAATGAATGAGTATAATAATGGTTTTCAGCCTGGAAACCCTCTTTTTAAAAGAGAGTCACGTGAGTTTTTTGTTTTTAATATGTTCAGATATCTGACAGAAACAGAACATTTTCCCACAGTATGTTGCTCTAGGTTAAGTAAATCACCATGTTTCTTTCCTTTTGCCTGGAATTGGATCAGATCAATGTGCCATGTTGGATGCCTCATGCTGTGTAGAAACTCCAATTGATGTTTATATGCCTAATTAAAAAGGACAAAATAGATTAGCTGTTCCATAATCAATGTAGTTGAGTAGGCAAGATTTTTCCAGAAGTGACTGATGAAACAGTAAACTGTATTATTATTAGTGGTTGAATAAGTTGTATACAACTGCCTTAGAGCAATAGACACTTAAGGAATATAAGGAACAGTGCCTCATTTAACAGATATCTGATAATTGCTAAGAAACTACTGAGTCCGTATTCCTTGGATTATACTCCATTAAAAAGGCATGAAAGGGAGTAAATTTATGGTTAATCCAGGAGAACACATACCTCGTTCGATTCAGTCAAGGAAGTGATTCTAAATCTTTATAAGGGTTGCCAGGCATTATTCTCTTCCAGTTCCTAGGAACTTTCTACTATTTTAAATTTGAAAAACAATCCTGTAAAACAATACTTTTTCCCCCCACTAACAATAAAATAAGAAGTCACACTCCTAACCAGCCTTAATTCAACCTGAATTAAGTATGTCAATTGTTGTATCTTAGAGTGGGTAGACTCTCTCTCTTTTTTTTCTGAATTATACATCCCTTTGGGATCTGTAAAGCTTGGTATAAATCTGGAAATCTCACAAAAAACAGAATCTCATGAAATTTTCAGACCTCAGTGCCTTGATCAGGTTGAAAATATGCTGGCACAGCCGGCATGAGTTCTAGCCAAGTCATGGATGTGCAGAGGGGCCCAGCAGTATGGAATGCAAAGCAACTCCACAAAGTTAAGTTCAAAGTGATTTCAAAACTTCCCAGAAGTAGTGCCATAATTTCTGGGCAGTGGCTCAGGTATGAAAGTTCTTATTTCAAATGAATCTGTCCAGTAATTCCTGGCACAGCAATTCTAAAGGGAAGGGAAGCAAAGCTCCCTTTTTCCTCAAGGTCACCCAAGAGTATTATCCTCTCCAACATAAATATTACCCTTCACTTCTCATTCACTGGGAAATGAGGCACCAGAAATTAGATTTTATTTGTCTCTTTAATGAAGGAAATCAGCAATTATTTGAGGCCTCATTTTGTCATATTCTGTTTGAGACACTTGATAAACGTTATCCCATTTAATCCTCATGAAAACCTTTTAGTGTAAATATTATGATTATGTCACTGCAGAGGCTCAGAGAGTTTGAGTAACTCACCCAAGGTCACACACCAATGGGTGTTAGAGCTGGGATTCAAACCTAACTCTGACGTGAAACCCCCAACCCTCTTAGTATACCGAGAATTTGCTTTGGAGATTGTTTTAAAATTTCAGAATGTCACACATTCTTGAAAGGTGTTCTTATAGTTTAGCTTATTTCTGAAACATACATGTAATTCTTTCTCATTATGAAAGATTACAATGGCTCAAAACCCATTTTAGCAAAGTTCACCAAGCTCAAGGTGCTATGTGTTTAAAAATCAAAAGCTGAATGATTACTTAAGCCTTGTAAGTTCTAAATGATTTTATGAGTCTTATCAAAAGCAGAAAGGAAATAATTCACACAGTGATCAACGATCTCAAATAATTTGCAGGTGGGGAGGGTTTTGGCTTCTCAGCCCCCTTCAGGACTGCCTGCAATCCATTTAATGGAAAATTAAGCTTAAAGCCAATAAAACAGAGGGGTGGGATTGTTGGACTCATGGAAATATAAGAATGGATACAGGGGTGGCAGATGGAGTTTGAGAGAGAATGTTACTAACATTCTAGCTTCACATTCTCCACCCAGAAAAATCTTACCACTGCTACCACCACCCTTTACTTTTGAATACTTGGGCTAATTCCATTTGCATCAGGCTCCTTACGGATGACTTTAAGAGTAGGGATTCCATGTACGGAGCGTGGAATTTACAAGCATTGAGATGAATTCTTAAGGCAACGCCCTGATACTGTGAGTTGAAATTAAATTGTTGGAGGTTCCATGGGAGCGTGGCAGGACAGAGGTCTCAACTAGTTTAGAACAAAACCCAAACCAAGTGAAAATCAGTCAAACAAACAAACAAACAAAAACACAAAATCCTAAAAACAGAGATTCTCAGATCCTTTGGGACTATCTGGTCCAAATTCTATAATTTAAAACTGAGACCAGGAAAGTAACTTTTCGAAGTTCATGAAACTTGTAAATGCCTGAGCTAGTATGCAAATATATGGGATAATTTCAAAGCATGCACTCTTATTGACTAGGTACTTTCTTTGGCTTTGAGCAACTAACTTCTCTAAGGTTCTATTTTATTATCTAGAAAACGGGATGATAACACCCACCTCTTGGTGCAATAATGAGTATATGACGAGGTGTGTGAAGTGTGGGTCTCAGCACCTGGTGCACGGGGCAGGGGGCTCTCTGTAAGCAGTTCCTGAGGTTTGCAGCAGTGGTGAAGCTGTTCCACTATCCTGGAATTTGTGAGAGAAACTGTGCTTGAAAAACAGGCGTTAATACTCAGCTGAATGCCCTTTCCAATAAACCATGTTTTAATTTCCTCAAACACAGTTCATTATTTGTGGAAGATTGTTTGGACAGTTTGGCAATATGCAATTTGGGCTTACTGTTTTTATTAAAAGCTTACATATAATATTTTCCTATGCATCATTTGTGACTGCCTTTTTTGGGGGAAAAAGAAAAGAAAGAAAGAACGCAACGCACACATTTGGATTCAATTTCCGTATATTCAGATGACTAACCACGTTATCTTTTGTGAATCATTTTGATCCTGTGAACTTTAAATTCTTTAAAGTTTATTTATTTTTGAAGGAGAGAGAGAGGAAGCATGAATGGGGGAGGGGCAGAGAGAGGGGAAGACACAGAATCTGATGCAGGCTCCATGCTCTGAACTATCTGCACAGAGCCTGATGCAGGGCCCCAACCCACAAACTGTGAGGTCATGAGCCAAAGTCAGATGCTTAACCAACTGAACCACCCAGGTGCCCTGATCCTGTGAACTTTAAATTCCTCATTTACACGAAGGGGGCAAGATACTTTCTCCCATGAAAGTAAAGGATCATTGTAAGGATTAATATTTTAAAATGAATGAGAACATACTATTTCATTTTAACATGCTTCACATTGTGCTCTAAATGCAAAAGTTTTATCTGGCTAGCTGTTTGGCAGATTAGTTCACTCTAACAGCATGTGACCCTCATGGGACACTGGGCAACTCCCTCATCGGGGTCTCAGCCTCAATGTCCATACATACTTTGTAACATTATTTTTAACATCAAAATAGATGAAGTATATTAAGTGCCTGGCAGAATGCATTTAAGAAATTACAGCATAATATTATAACTATTTTTAGTAGAACAGAGGAGAAAAAGTCACAAAATCTTTATTTTTATCTGAGTCTTAACTCTCTTATCTACATGCAGTGGAGAGTAAAATTATCCTGTTGCTCATTCGCCATTTCTTTCCAGTACCTAAAATTGTTTTCTGGGGGTCAGAGGCATCAATATATGTGATTCTGAATTTTGATGGAACCATGAGTTACCCCTTCTGAATTTCTACAAATGTGTCGCTGTGAATATGCTGGCTAGTCTGCGCTGTTAGAAGCAATCTGCTTATTATAATAAAAATCAGGGGGCATTTTGTACCTACTGGAGGAGGGCATGAGACGAGTGCTGGCTGAGTTTGTTCCTATGGTAATAGCAGCAATAGAGCAGATGCCCTAGAGGCAGTTAGCTATCACTGTCAAGTTGGCTAAAAGTGGCAGGGTGACATCGATCCACATGGACAACTTTATTCATGTCTCCAGCCAAAAACCTAATCACTTTGCTGATTCTTCCTCAGTCTAACAGGTAGTGAATGACAGTCATTTAAAACCTCAAACTTTGAAAGTCAACATAACAGAGCTCAAAGGGAGACGATGGGGGCAAGTCAAACATTCCAAGCTCATTATGAATTAAGTTGTCAGTTCTTGAGGTTTACTCTGTGTGTGTGTGTGTGTGTGTGCATGTGTGTGTGCAAGCGCGTGCGTGTGTGTGTGTGCACGCGCGTGCGTGTGTGTGTGTGTGTGTGTGTGTGAGTTCTAGATGAGTGCTTGCTGTGGCAGGTGCAGAGATATCCTCCCAGGGTCTCCTGCGAGGAAGGACTTGCTACCCAGCTGTAGAGTATACTGTCAACAGATAGCTTCCAATTCTCAGCAGCTTTGGGAACTGCTTCAGCTTCAGAGAGCTTCCTGGCCTAAGCTCAGAACCTTCTGGAACAGTGACTGTCTGTAGTGGAGTCAGGCAGAATTACAGTGCATTTTCTAGGGTTGGCTACTAGACTGGCTGAGGTTTCTCTAGTCTTTGGCAAGCAGGGTTGGAGTTCAAATGTTTCCTCTGCCCCATCCTTCTTCAGCCCTGTTCCTTTCCCAGGTTCTGATCCCTCATCAATATCTTACATCTTAGACTCCCTGTCATCATTGGTTCTTGGAGGACTCAACCTCCAGCATAGGTGATGAGGGTACTCTAAGTCAGCAAGAGGCAAATGGGGTTTTGACCCAGATCACTCACAGCTCAGTTGGCAATGAGGAACCCATTATCGGTGATAGGAGAATAAGACAGCCTCTTCATCAGATGGCCTTCCAATTGATAAAATGTTGACGTGTGATAAGTTGAGAGGGTATTTGATGGAAGGGACTATGCTACTGGATATGAAGTACAGGCAATTGAGAGGTATAAAGAAAAGAGTAGCTACAGGAATAAAACATTAGACGGTTATTGTTAAGAGCCGTTACTCTTCTACATAGACATAAATGAACCTCTGAAGGAATAACACAGAATTGAAAGTCAGGTGCAAAACAGAGAATCTCTTTGGATGCATACAACAAAATCATCATTTCGTCTTGCAGGAGTCTAAGAGGTCAAGGAACAAGTCTGTTTATTCATCAGAGTGGCTGAACTTCAGAGATAAGTGCCCAAATAAGACATATATGGTATGTCAAGATTAGATCCCTGCTTGAAAACAAAAGCCAAAAAAACTTGGTACCTGACATCTGCATGGATACACCCAAAGATTTTGACTTTCCAGGTTCTCCGGGAAGAAGACCAGAGTGCTGCCACAATAGTAAAAAATGTAGGTGCTCAGTGGTCAGAGACATGCTAGGACAAATTAAGTTAGAAATTAAAAAACAAAAAACAAAAACAAACAATAAACTACCTTTGTATTTTGCATATCTTACAATGAAGAGGGAAGCAAAACACCTGGAGAGTTCTGGAGGTAGCATACTCTACACCTAAAGATAGTTGTCTAGTACATCTACGATGTGATGTAGACTCTGTATGGGCCCAGAATAGGATAGAGCTACTTCAGGCATAGGTTATGCTGACACTTAGACCATACAATCTGGCAGATGTTATGATGCTGGAAGGAGTATTGGAAGAAAAATAGCTTCCATGTATAGTTAAAATTTGGAAGATTGGGGTCAAGAGTGTCTAGAATTCAGATATGTAGGGAGACATATGGGAGTGGACAAAAAGTGTGCAGATCCTTTTATCACATGTTGATGCTTACCAGAGACCATAAACTATGAGAGATACATGAAACAACCAAATATAAAATATAACTGGCCAACTGATGTCAACCAACCTCTGTCTTCAGTCTCTGAAACAATGAACACATGAACATATTTCTCTATTATAGAAGAGATGGAAGCCCAGAAGCATGGAATTCCAATTTAAGAAGGCTCATTTAGTTTTCTGAATGTCCAGCTCCATAGCCACTGATATGGCACCGTTTTGAGGAGACCAACTGATCACTTCCTGTCAAGTTGACTACATTCTGACTTCCATCTTGGAAGGGCCAGGAGTTTTTCGTTTGGTTGTTTGTTTCTTTAACAGAGGTTTATTCTTAATGAACAGCTGCATTGCAATTGTGGGTTTGTCTTTCCTGCCCTCAGGGACGGAGCCAAGAAAACTCACTATTTAAAAATTACTTGAAATCCATTTTAATGAGATCCAACTTGTGATCACACCAGTCAAGGGGATTCACTTTATGGTAGAAGAAGTATAAGAGTATCCTCAAAAGTATCCCTTGCTAAGAAAGCACTACAGTCATCCAAAAGAGAAACTTTCCTGTGATGCCGTATTTAAAAACAAAATCGAGGCGCACCTGGGTGGCTCAGTTGGTTGCGTATCTGACTTCTGCTCAAGTCATGATTTCACAGCTCATGAATTCGAGCCCTGCATCAGGCTCTGTGCTAACAGCTCAGAGCCTGGAGCCTGCTTCGGATTCTGTGTCTCCATCTCTCTCTGCTCCTCTGCTGTTCTCTCTCCCTCTCTCTCTCAAAAATAAACGCACATTAAAAAGTTAAAAATAAATAAATAAATAAATAAATAAATAAATAAATAGAAACAAAATAGAATAATTGGTCCTTATACAAGATGCATACAACAGAAAATTAACATTACTGTCAAATTAGGTTTACAGAGTGAGCAAAGGTGATCAGGTCAGTGTGGTGGGGCTGTCTATGTAGCTTTCTGTCATTCCGAGTTGACAAAATGGTAATATTAAATGTACAATATATATGTATGCATATAACTGTTTATTTACTCACTTGCTTTTATTGAGAGATAATTATCCATGACTAGCTACCATTTTAGCACATCTTGTGAGCAGAAACACAGAAAGCCCTTGTTCTGGCAAGTAAACAGTATTATTCTTTAGAACAAAGAGATGTCATGCTCATGCCGATTATAAAAGATCAGCTTCCCGAAGCTCTGGGTTCCTCTCTGGTAATGCAACTCACTGCAAGTGCCACCTGTGTCTTTTCTTGTTTGCCTATGGGAATTGAGGCTTAGGGAACAGTGGGGGAAAAAAGATGTGGATATTCTGGCTACTGCTATTGCTTTGAGTAACCAAGTCCTTTGTCTCTGACACTGGAATCTCATGTCTTCTGCCAGCATCCATGTAACTGTGACAGATTAACTTGTTACCTTGAAAATAGGGTAAAATCTCAGACTCTTCACTTTTCTTGATATTTATTTATTTAGATACAGAGTTCTAAGTAGATAGTATGTCTTTCAGACATTCTTTTTCAAAAACATTGATATTCCTTCCTTCCTCATAGGTGCTGCGTAGTAATCAAAATAAGATTGACATTCTGTTATGAAGTTGCAGAAAGTAGATATATCTTCTTTGTGTAAGAGAGGATTTTCCTTCTCTGGAGAACCCATAGAAATCTATCTATATACAGATATGTATATGTATAAGGACATGGATATATATAAGTATATGTATATATTCAATCCCCAACACTTACATTTTCATAAATTTTTTCAGAAGTTCTAATTGAATCTGTCTTCACTATACTGGCTGTTAATATGAGCTAGCTATTAAATTAGCTGAAAGAGAGTGTTTAACCTAAAAATTCAGCAATATACTGTATTTCCTTCAGAATCTGACATCAGATCCTACTTGCTCTTTTTACAAAATACATCCATCAGCAACAGGGTAGAGAACAGTTGCACTTATTTACTGCCAAAATAAAGTTTTGTATTGTGAATCTTCTTTTTAACATCAAATTGTATTCATGGCTACCCTAACAAAACACTCTGGTTGAGAACATGTCAAAAAGACCAGATTTATGCCTCTCATGATAGCTGTAACTTGGCCACAATGCATGTAATTAAGGTATCAATTTAACAACCTGTACAATAACCCAGTTCTATAAACATGCAGGAAGCAATAAGTAATAGCAGTTATGGGTCCTCCCTCCAGTGTTGAATTTCCTTTCTGTCGTGCATTCACACACAAGGCCAGACAGTGTGTCCTTAAGGGATATGGAGTGACAGCTGTCTGCTGGCCTCCCTCTTCTCTCCCCAGTCTCTTGTAAGCCTTCTTCCCCTACCATCCGAGTCCTGCTTCCTCACTGCACAGCACTGCAATTCTCCATGGCTCACTTTGAAAATGATCTCTGTGGCCCCTTGGGCTCTTTAGAGAGAAGGTAATGCATAACTACCAAGCCACACAGAGGGCTTTATTGAAAAAAATAAGTCATTTGGTGCACGCACACAACAAAGTCTAGTCAGCCTTTCTCTAGAGGGCATCTGATTTGGAGCTGGAGTTTTCCCTCATGAGAAGTTCAGGCAACATACCGTGAAGTGAGACTAAAAGGCGATATTGGATAAACTGACCATCAACTGACAAGGGTTCAGGCTGTGAAAAGAATATACACTGACTTTTTATACAATAAGAACAGATGCAGTACTGCAAAGATTACCTTTAAAAGTATGTAAGACTGAGAAAAGCTAATAGAAAATGTAATCTTTCATTGTAGCGATGATTTGAACATTCTGGTTTAATTCTGGAGATACTAGGCTATCCCTTGCTCCTTGCTGTGTCTCCTTTTTCACCTGTGTGTGTGTGTGTGTGTGTGTGTGTGTGTGTGCTGCTTGGCAAACATGGTGTTTATTTCCTTGTTAGGCTCTTACTTAATCTCTCTCTCTACTGAACTTGCCTCTACAGCACATGGTTAATCTATATTATCTTTCTCACTGGCTTGAAGAATTTCTCCTAGGAAGGAACATCTGGCTTGATCCCATTTATTTTGCTGCCCTGGGATCAGCATGGATGAAGCAGGGTGGAGTAGAAATGGGCGGGAAAGGCAGGGCAGAAAAACACTCTTCTATCTTCAGCTTTTCCTCTGCAAGGGATCCTCTTGGTGGCAGCTGAGGTGAGAGAATCAGCAGTTCAGTCGTTGAAAATTCTTTGAGCTGTTTTGGGAAGTCTAAGCTAAAGGAACTCTTGAGGCTTTCAGAAATGTATTTCTACTGAGAACCCCTCCCCCCCCAAAAAAAAACCCTTTTCTTAAAAGCAATATAACATCAAACAAAATGTGGGATTCAGAGCCCCAGGCGAGGAGCTTGGATGAGACACTACACTGGGATTTCAGTTTGGGCATTCGTAAAAATGATGGTCCTAATAAAATCTACCTCACGTTGTTCTTGTGAGGATTCAAGGAAATGTGTGTGTATGGAACATCGAGCAATTTTCCTCCTAATTATTAGAAGTCTCATTATACATGATGGTATTCATTGTTGTTATATGATCAGAATGGAACCAGAGAGCACTGGAGAAAAATTAAGAAATCCATATAATGCCTCTTGTATGAGCTGGTGTGGGGAAGGTCACAGTATTTACTTGGACTCTTAAAAGTAAACTATGCAAGTATGTAGTATTTTTAAATGTCATATATTTAAGAATGTGGGGTGTTACGCTAAGATCTCTCTTTATCTGATGTGTTATGACCTCTCATCTGGAATCACTCTTACCCACTTGCTAACTGATCTTCACAACAACACAATAACTTCCTGAGGGCAGGGCGGGCTGCATTTTAAATGGAGAAATCACCTCTGTTTATGCTGTAAGTCCACCCGGAACAGAAAGAAAATTGAAATCTTCTGGTCCCGTAGCCAATACCAATCCATCAGACTCTTTATGTCGCAGCCTTTGAAAAGCAGAACAAAACTATGCTCCTTTGAATGTATACAGCAGGTCTCTGAGACGATCTCCAAAGCAGACGAGAACTGAGCTCCAACTTTAGCAAGTCAAAATAAAGAGGGGTTGATGTATAAAAATGATGCTAGCCCTGGAGCAAAGAGGGCTTCCCTCTGAGACAGGATGGATCACACGCCAGGGCCCAGAAAAGCTTCCTGCGGCTCAGTCACTAAGATTGAATGCCGAGAGCCCCACTTCTTGGGATCATGAATAAAAACCCTGTGGCACCTTTGATAAGCCTGTTACCCTTGGAGCTGGATCAAATTCCGTTGGGACGGCTGCATTTCCCATCTATTTTTCAATGGCTTCGAGAATGCCATCTTGCTTTAAGTTATTCTGCCATTAATCATTTACCTCATTTCCTCTCATACTTTAGAAACTATAATAATAAAAACTCATCACATAATGGCTAATATACTGTGCCAAGCTAAAACAAAACAAAGCAGCCATTAACAGTGGAAAGACCTTTAAAAATCTTCTCACCATTTCCCTGGGGTCTGCAGGTTGGGGGGGCTCCCTATGTGACAAGGGAAATTATCTAGAAATATATGGGGTCAAGGACTGAAATTGACCTGGTTGGTGGTCAAGTCATAGCCTAATTAATTATTGACTATGTATCTACATAATTACTGATGTCCTTTATAATTGATGGTTTAGGCATTTCCCACTTACATTTGAGGATTTTTAACTTCTGCAAATCCATTAGTAGGATTTTTCTTTTCATCTTGGCTGTTTGTGCACTGCTATTGACAAGGCAGAAGAAGTGACTTTACATGTCATTTGTAACTCAAAAATACCCACTGACAGCAAATCCAGAGCAAGAGCTGAGTCATCAGCCACATGGAAATGCTCCTTGGTTGTACTTGAGCTTGGGGTACTGAACTCAGAGACGGATTTCAGAGGACATCAGGGGCTGACCATTATTCATACTCTCATTAGCTCTGTTTTATGTGAACTTGTAGATTTTGAAACCCTTGCACTTATCTGGTCTTAATAATCACAAATTGAGGTTTAAGCATCTTTTAGCCAAATAGCCCAGGTAAATATATCATTGTGGTTTGTCAGTGAATTAAGGTGATTTTTTAGAATAGCAAGCCTTCGTCAGATTTTTGAAAAAGAAATCAAGGTGGAATCCTGTCTGGCTCTCCCCCTTTCTCTAGCTCTTTCTCTGTCTCTGTCTCTGTCTCTGTCTCTGTCTCTCTCTCTCTCTCCCTCTCTCTCTCTCTCTCTCACACACACACACACACACACACACACACACAGAGTGGAAGTAGGGGTTACATCTATATCTACACCATGGTGGCTGAATTCTCTGCCACCCTCTGCTGGGTCACCTCTATTGTGTGCACATAGCTCCCCTCTTTAATGCATGCCCAGAAGGAGGCAGGGAAATGCAGGAAAGGAACATCTGCTTTGGTATCACACTTTCTTATTTTGTCTCCAGAAAGTCTGTGTGAACTGGAGGACAGAGTTCTTACCTGCATTTGCTCTTGATCGCTAAGTTCTTAATTCACATCTGTAAAATGAATATTCCTTTAAGTATTTCAAGACATCTCTAATTTCTCAAACCATCTCTCTTAATGTCCCTTTTGCTTCATTTTTAAAAGCTGTGCTCAAGAAGGTCTCCTGAGGTTGGTTTTATTTCTGTTCAAAATAAAAGAGTACTCATTTCTGTTCTAGACTCTTCTGGGTTCCCGAACCATACCAGTGATTTTGGAAGGTACAAATTAACAATACCAACCAAAGGAAAAAAACAAATAAGGAAATTTTGAGATTCCTCTGTGATCAGTGCAGGTCTACTGGGATAGCTGTGCCCTGAGTAAACCCCAATTAAACTTATCCGGAGCCAGTGACAGTGCTCCTGGACTGAAGCAGGGTCACAAACCATTGTGCTATAGTTATGAACTCTCTGGTAAAGAATAAAGGTTTTCTTTTGTCCCAGCTTGATGTTATTCCCTATCACTGGTAGGCGCTAGGAACATATAAGTTCATCTAGTGTTTTAGTCTAAAGATATGTCCTGAAAATTGCATCACAAAATAGATAGCAAATATCCTGCCTATATTCGCTCGTTAAGTATTAGATTTCACACGTTTCTGGAGAAAGATAAACCTAGCATGCTTATGGATTTTTTTTCTTTAAGCAGACCTAAATGGTTTTATAAGGTTTGTCATTGGAAACCAATATGAAGGAGCGAGAGAAAAAAATCGACCCGCTGCCACATGAGAGACCTGAAATATTAGATCGTTCCCGGAATGCAAGGACCACTGAGCATGCCAACCCACTCTCGGCTAAACTCTGATGGCGGCACGAGTGACAGCTATTTATTACGACAGAAAACAGGGTATGCACTTCAAAGATCAGCAACATGATGTAAATATTGACTCGCCTCAATTTTAAGCTGATGAAAAGCTGTTTGTAATGTTAAACCCTCCTTCTGCAAATCGGTCCTGTCAACACAGCATGATGGGAGGGGTGGATATTGACAAGAATGAGAAAGGATTTGCCCACTGAGTATTTGTATTTTTTCTCATTTAAAATACATGGAGATAAGTTTCTAAGTCCCTGTGGAGAAGTAGAGTCTGGCTCTCAATTTCTGGAGCAGATCGACATTCTCTAACTATCTCTCCATTAAGGAAGCACCTCATTAAATCATGTTCATCCTGGAGAAAGATCACTAAGCTAATGTTTTAGCATTATGATTCTCATTTAACTTCCCCAAATGAAAAGGTTTATCTTTATTTCTCCTTTGAGTATCTCCCAGAGACTTTCACATTTGGTGTTTGAGGAAAGTACTAGAAACTTAGAAGATGGCATCTCGGCCCTGCTCTTGCAAATCCATCCCTCTCAATGACCGTGATAAAATCCTCATTCCCTATGGTAGAAAGTGGTTTCCTCTAGGGTTAGTGAAGGAAATTCTTCTGTTTTCTTGGCTAATTTTACTGACTCATGAAGGCATCAGTAGTTCACTTAGCTCAGCGTCTGTGCCTTCTTATCTTTAAAAGTGCAAAGCATTTCCCTGACACCTGCCTTAAGTCATTGTGTTAGGACTTGATTTAGAAACACACAATTTAGTAGGCTTTAAAAGTGAAGCTACTACAAACTTTAAGTTTTTGTGCATTCAGATTCCTCTGCCACTCTGCTGTGATGAAGGCCATGGGGGCTTTAGGACACATCCAGAGTGGGACTATTTTTGGTCAATTTTCAAGATAAATGAATTGTAGAATACAATCAGTCAAGTACATGCACTCTCTATTGTAAAAAGGTACATAAAATGAGATTCAGGTTATACTCTGGAACACTTTGTGCTTTGACACAACTATATGTCCCAAGTATCCATCTTAGTTGGCAAATTTTGAGTCTAGAAGTAATAACCCCTGACCTGTTTGTGTGTGTGTGGTGGGGTAGGGGGTGGGCACCACCAGCCACTGAAAGCCATTCAGCTCCATAGAGGAAAGACACATGGCTGTAGGATTGGTTGGGGGAATGTATCAGATTATAATCGAGTGATGGCCCACCATGGGCAAAGGATCACCAAAGCCGTCTTTCTTGGCAATTCCTTCTACCTTCTGTTTAGTAAACCATTTTAGCCTCAGCCCTGACTCTGGACATACTTTTGGCAAATTAGCATCATTTGAATTTGGGGCAGTTTGTCAACTGGGTGATGAGGGGGCTGGGAAAGAACTTGAAAGGGCACCTAGCTATGAAATGAGAGAATGAATGCATGATGTTAAGGTAATAGACACATTTGAGGTTAAATTCTGGCTCTGTCATTTGACGACCTTAAGAAAGTTTCCCAATCTCTTTGAGCCTCAGTTTACTACTCTTTCTCTCATTCCCCTTCTCTCTCTTGCTCTCTATAATCTCTATCTATGTTTCTGTCTCTGTCTTTATCTCAGCTTCTGTGTCATTAGTAGAATTTGTCAATTTCCATAGTGAATTAATTCCACCAAGGCAGACTTCAAACTACTAATATGGAGTCAGTGAATGTGGATTTGGGACAAGGTGTCACAGATGGCTCAGGGGACCTGGTGTGAGCAGGCCTGGCACATACTGTAAGACCAATGATGGTTTGGTTATATCACATGGAGGAGGCAGAAGAAGAGCACGCAGGTGCCCTTGCAACGATTATATCAAACAGGACGTGAGTCACTCTAGAAACTGGGAGAGGAGAGAACATCTCTTATTTTTAAGATCATGAGGATGCTGCCTATCCATCCTGGGATCAGGACTAGGCTCATACTCATGCAAAGGGTGGGCAATTTACAAGAAGCTGGGCAGAGTCTAGGTAATTTTTAGCTGGTAAACATTGCCCCTGGCTTTTTAAAGAACAGATTCAATTAAATTTAATCATTTTCAGAAAAGTGCCAGTCTATGCATTCAATTCTGCCAATACCATGCTGCCCCTTCTCCCAAACTGTTTATGAGCACTTGGAGAATGCAGCTATCCAACGTCAATGTGATATAACAGATTGGTAAGGGATGAAGACTATGTCACAACAGGGTAGCAGAGTGCTCAGCTTACCTTGGGTAGCTCAAGGCACTATTTAAAGGGGAGTAGATAATTTATTTAATCTTATAGAATGAATAGGAATTTGATGAGGCATTTGAGATAAAGAGAACCTTACCCTGAAAAGGCATGGTAGAGTGTGGTGTGATTGGGACCTGACAACACCTCAGTTTAGATGGATGTAGAGGGTGAGTGAGGAATGTCTATCCATGAAAATGGAGAGGAAGGAGAGGGTGAGTCCTCAAGGGTCCTATACATCTGGCACAGAAGTACAGCTTTTGTCTTCCAGAAATGGTTACACACTGACAAGTAATGCCATCATATCACTCATGCGTGACAACAAGGAGCCGGGTAGATGGTCCCACAAATCCCGTATTTGGCTAAATGATGTTCCCCATACAACCCTTCTTGCACCTAATCCTCCAGTTAATCATCACCTCCACAGAGGAGACTTCCTTTATCAACCCATTTACTTATATACATATTTTATTTTTCATAGAGCTTCCAGTAAAAATAATTTTCCATTTTATAGATATGAATTCCTTTTCAGGTATTAAGGATATATTGCATTTCTTTTCCTTCATATCAATTTAATTCTGACCTTAAATATCCATTCTGCTAGGATGATGGGAATTCAAGTGGAGGTATTTTGGGGGTTTCCTACCCTAGAAGCTCTAGAAATTTCCTGGGATAATAGGTCGCGCAGGAATGTTAGGAAGTTTCTCATGTCTTGTGATACCCCTCTTCCCAGTGTTATTTGTCCCTGCCTCTTATTTTGCACTTTGTGAAGGACATGGAGAAATTTGGGGGAAATTAAGGCCCAACCTTCACATACGGCACACAGCCATTACTACCGCTCCCTGGGGCTCTTCCTGAGAGCCTGGCTATTAGGGAGATTTTTTTCCCTTCCAAGGCTCCAGAAATCACATGCTTCTTCTGCTTAAAAAAAAAGACAGAAAGGAAAATGCAGGAAATGATACATGATTATTATTTTTAATATAGTCAAATTTTAATTGTTTTGGGGTGTCTATCCCTACCCACTAGGCTCAGGACCTTGGGGGAACAAGTTTTTGTTCCCCCAAGCTACTGGCACAATGCCTGGTGTACCACTGGGTTTTTATTAATATGTGTTATGTAATTTAATTTATTCTAACTTACTAAAGACATTTTTACTAACTTAATTTTGCTAAAAAAAGAAACCTAAATATAATTGTTCAGTGCTTAACGAGTACTTTAAAACCAAAGAGTTGAAATAATCTTAAACATTCTAAATAGTTTCACTCACATCACACGTGAGTGTTGTTATAAAAACATTTGTGAGACAAAAACTGAAAGGTCAGGACTTCTAGATTCGCTTTTCCTTTTCTTTGAAACAAGATGTTTAGAGTCCCTAAATCATGCATATAATGAAGTCTTTATGTTATTTATCTACCTCCCAAGAAGGTTGATTTTTTTTAACCTCTTTAAAGCAAAATACTACACTGGTATTAAAAAAAATAAAAGGACACCAAAATAAAGTTTTAAGCCCTCCCCTCATATTGAATTTTCCATATAAGTGTGAACGATTAAAGATACTGATTTCTTCTTCCCACAAATTGATGGCCTTAAAATGCTCATTAACTGGAAGTTATATGGATGTATAGCTAGTCAATAAAGGGTAGACTCGCCAGTGACAAGCAGAAAAGTTCACAGTTAGCATAAAACCAATGAAATTGACCAGAACTGCATTTGCAGACCACTCTTAAGTTAGAAAATTTTTATATTTATTCATACTCTGACATCTTTCATCTTAGAAAAATCACCTTTCCCCACTTTAAATGATCCAGAGAAGGCTGTTATTTTATAGGGATTCTTGTAGGATTTTGATGGCGGTATTTCCCAGGACCAAAAGCATTCATAGGTATTTTATAATCATTACACCAAATTAATTATGTTTGACCGCTCAACCATTGCCTATATTCATCTCTTTTCTATCATGATCTCTATTTTATAGAGCTACTATTTTCTCCTGTGGACACACTTGACTTCATAAAAATGGGCAAGTGCTTTGGATTTGGAAAATTCTTTCTTGCAGAAAAACTTGGGCAGATCTCCATGTATGTCATTTGGGCTCAGCTTTCTTTGAGATAATAACACTTGTTTTTGGTGGGGGGAGTGGGGTTGAGGGGTGGGGGTGGGCGTGAGTTGTGGGGGTGGGGAGTATTCTTTAAGAACAAACAGATCAAATGGAGTGGTCTGAAAATTATTGTGGACAGAGTCCTGATGATTCCCCAAATGGAGAGGTCCCTGGGTCCTCTTCAAGTCTCTGGAAGAGAAGTGTGAGGTGTTCATGTCTTTATCTCAATTGGCTTATCTCTACCATCACATCTCCAGCTTATATCACTTGTAAAATAGACTGGCCTTCTGTGCTTAGAGCAAGATTCTGTTCTTAAAACTCTTTTTTAATGTTGCTAAACAAACATATACAAAATACTGTGTAACGAGTAAAGCAATGTTTTTCTGTTATTTTTAATTGTGCTCTGAAGTAGGTTCCACTACTAGCAATAAATAATACATTTAAGGGAAAAAAAAGATTTATAAATGTAAGAGTATTCCGTTTCTTTTGACCTGGTTGCCCAAATTTTATAGTTCATACCTTTTGAGTCCTTAACTATGTGGCTCAGTACTAATTGCTATGCTTGATCAAATGTGATTTATGCATGTGTATGTTTCAGCACTGATTTTTAAAGACTGATTATCACCATCCCGGGGGCTGACTAATCAGCCAGTAAGAGTGTTTGCTGCCTCTGGTTACATAACTGTGATCTGAAATACTTGTTTTAAGAAAAATAAACCTTGAAACCAATAGTGCATTACAAGGATAATTCTTAATATTCAGTGTAATATAACACTTGGCAAATTTATTAAATTTGAGCTTTATGTTGAGTGTAAAACTCTGATGTTGTTCATAGGTTGTATATATGTACCTTACAGTTTTTATACAACCTTATGAAAATCACAAAGCCCCAGATCTTATTTGTTTTGGAAGAGTGACACTCACTGTTTGAACACATCAATATTGACCTTGGATTCTTTGGAGTATTTTTACCAGGACTCTGAGCTTCCAAAGACCAGGTTGTAGGGAACAAGGTATTTACTGAAAACAGTGTATGATTTTAATAAAAGAGGGGCATCAAACAGACTTACTTTTGTAAATTAGGAGCTTGACAGTTCAAACAAGAGATATCCTGTGGATGACTCTGGCTTTTGAGCATATCTTTATTTCCATGTGAATTAGATCACATTGGTCCTGCAGCCATTCTTTGAGCCAAAGAGACTGATATTACATGTGTTCAGTTAGTGTAGACACAGAATTATGCTCTCTCATGTTTTTTTTAATCTTGTTTCACTCTCCTCTTTCATTTCCTTAAATATAATCAGGGAAGATAGTTACCTCCACCAAAACAGATTGAAAGAGACACCAAACAGATGTCACTTAACTCCTACAGAAGAACGTTGGGTTGGAGAAATATTGCATTGTTGTTGTAATTCAACACCTAAACACTAGTCAATAATTTAGTTCCTAGAGGACCAAGAAATCATTTTTCAAGGAAAGGGGCTCTGAGGACCAAGCAGGGGGAATGATGACTGTAAGTTTTGAACTAGGATAAATAATCCTATGTGAGGCCAATGTACTGTCTTCAACTCTCTTCAGTGTTTCAATTATGTTGCTATGTTGTATAGGGGGGTTTTGTTATATAGAAAACAATAGGACTAAATTAAGCAGACAGCGACCAGCAAGAAGAGCAAGGAGAGAGAAGTGAGTAGAAAAAGCAGAGAGAAAGAAAGTGAAGCTCCGCGAATTAGAGACTGTAAGGAAAATAACTAATGTTTGAGGAGAAGGCGGGCAGCCATCATGAATGCAATTCAGAGTTTGATTGGAGGTAATGTGGGGACAATAGCCACAGAAAACATTTCCTTTTTATGTTACACTATCAAATGGAAATAAGGAACTATATAGAATCATGGTGTATCTACAGCTTATATCCTTATATCCTTACAGGAACTCTCAAGAATTAAAAGAGTGGCACTTCTCATTCTCCTCACTGGAAGGAGGAGAAAACAGGTCTGTCTAAGAAGTGACTGTCTCTGGAGATCACATTATCAATTCAATGGCCAGAGCCAGTCCCTCCAAATACTGCTTTCTATCTCTTTTTAAAAATTTTTTTAATGTTTTATTTATTTTTGAGAGAGAGAGAAAGACAGTGTGAGCAGGGGAGGGTCAGAGAAAGGGAGACACGGAATCCGAAGACAGGCCCCAGGCTCTGAGCTAGCTGTCAGCACAGAGCCCGACACGGGGCTCCAACTCACGAACCATGAGATCATGACCTGAGCCAAAGTTGGACACTTAACCAACTGAGCCACCCAGGCACCCCTGCTACTTTCTATCTCTTATGCCAAGTGGCTTGCTGGTGTCCTGCGGTCTCAGCTTGTGTTCTTTCTCCTCTAACATGAGTCATATTGAATCACTCTGAACAGCGGTGAGTGCCACTCTTCTCTAGAAACCATAATCATAAAAAATATTAATAACCCTGGCAGGTACGGAGTATATTCGTATACTCCACCTGTAATCTGGGGAAAACACTGTCTCCCTTGTATGAATATTAAGATGCTTTGTGAAGCAGCACATTAACACGATATCGTATTTATGGACAGCTTCACATGAAACTGGTTGTAAGTGAGGGGGGGCATGAGTTGAGGGGGTTCACCTGATAGCTTTGTTAGGAACTACACCCAAACCAAACAGATAGTGGTTTCCCTAAACTATGACTTAGCATTCATTTTGCATAAATATTTATTATACAGTATATATATACTTCTACTGATTAGATGGACTGCATCATAGAAGTTTCCTGTAGACTAGGAAAATGCACTTTGAAATGAGTTTTATTTGTTTTTTCCTCACATAATGAGAAATCTTATCTTTTTCCTTCAAACCAGTCCAATGAAATTATTGCCAGAAAATATAATTATGGGAAAGGCTTTCCTTAATTCTATCTTTTTTTTGGCATAATCATATCTGAAAATCCTGAGTATCAAGAAGCCTTATCTTTTCATTTTGTATTTAGAAACCAAAAAAGTGATCATTTGTGGTTGATTTTGCTGAATATATGTCCTTAAAATTTTCACAGCAAGTACATGTCCAAAAAGACAGAGTAAACAGAATTAATTGATATAGTAGACGGTATTTTTGGCACAATAATTGCTTTTTTATCTGTGCATGTTAAGACAGTGAAAACTCTACCAAACAAGGATTTCTATTATTATTAAGCGCTATTTCCACTTCTGCAAAGAAAATTTTTCCTTAATTGATTTTCTTAAGGTTTTGTTAATAATATTTCTTTTTGTATCACACAAGAGTTTCAATTTTAATGAAACTAACTATAATTTATGTATCACTCTGGAGAACTGCAATTCACATTATGCAGGGTTCTAATCTCACTTAAAAAATCAAAATATTATGTGATACAATTAGTAAGGGCATGAGATATCCTCAATCTTTTAACTCAAGTACCACTCTTCATTTTGATCTGAACATCAGGCTTCCATTTGCTCTGGTTTTAGAGATGACTCATCTTAAAAAAAATACTGCAACATTGTCTTTCCTACTGCCTATAACTCATTCTTAATCCCTAGCTCATAAATCAGAGCTTTCATCTTTCTCAGCTTCTGAAAACAAATCCAAACCTTCATAAATGCATTTTCTATTGATCCAGAACTTATAAAAACCTTTGCCTTTTAACCAGGGTCTACCATTCATACCTAACTCACAGAGAAGTCTCAATTTCAAAATGAGATGAGCTACACTGACTCAAATACATTTTGAAGTGGAATCTCTCTTCATGGGAAAACAGTTGGGATTTTAAGGACAGAACGGTCTGAAGAAACAACCTCATGTTGTCCCTAGATCACAAAGGGGGATTTTTGCATTGTACACTTTTTGGGGAGTGCCGTTGGTCAGGTAAGGAAAAAAGAAATGAGGCTGCTCTATTGGAATTGGAGTGGGCTCATAGATAGTCAAAAGATCATGGAATGACAAAAGAGCATGAGGAGAGTTTTGCCTGTCTGGGCAAAGTGATGACATTGCTGAGTGACAAACTGCCTGATTAGAAGAGGTTGGGGAAGGACAGGTGGAAGGCTCTTAAATTTAAGGTGAACAATGATGGGAGAGGTGGTAGCTGTAGTTTTTTTTTTTAACTTATTTTCATATTTTAAACTTTTTTTTAATTTAAATTTTAAACTTATTTTTGAGGGACAGACCGTGAGCAGGGTAGCAGAGAGAGAGCGAGGAACCGAGGATCAACACAGGGCTTGAACCCATGAACCATGAGATCATGACCTGATGCTGAAGTTGGATGCTCCATTCACTGAGCCACTCAGGTGCCTCAGTACCGTAGTTTCTTTATGTGAGGAATGATGTCATGGAGTCCTGTACCAGAAGCCTGCGAAAGATGGATTGGGAAAGGACCAATGACTGGCTGACTTGTACAAGGTCCGTTGAGTACTGAGGACAGAATACAAAGGATACAGTGGTAGAACCATCATGTTAAATAACCTTTGGTCAGAGCTCTCCTGTTTCTCAAACTTTTCCATAGAACACCCTAATTTGTTGAATGAATGAATGAATGAACAAATATATTCTTAGTTACACGAAGAAGTTGGGAGGCCGAGAATTGTACTGTCAATAGATAACTTGTGCGAAGACAAGATCTAGGCAATAGCCAGAATGAATTAAAGAACAGTGCAGTAGACGTGTTTTGAGTCATTTGTTTTACACAGTTCAGGATATGATGAGTGCAAAGAATTCAGATAGATTTAGGAAAGCCCCCTGTGTTCATGCCTAGGGAGGCATAGTCTAAAATTTTCTGTAAATTGTGTTTTTCCATATAGTTGAAGGCAGTATTCCAGACTTTTGTGAAGTACTCAGAGAAATGACTTCTTTCTCACTCCAGGATGAACTATAGCAACAGAGAAACTGTAAAGTTCATTAGGGACAGACTGTCTTATCTCTGCCTGACTTGCCCTCTTCCAGACCCTGCACCTGCACATTTTAACAAAATCTGTCAGAACTAAAGCATTCGGGGGAATCCAGCTGAAAAATTCTGATGAATATTAATGATAAAATTATAATTGAACAACAGGATAGTTTTTCTAAATTGGTGCAGCAAAACTATTAACACACATATTCATACACACACAGAATTTTAATTTTTAATTTTTCTTTTTGGGATGGCATTGCCTTGCTCTATAAATTTCAACAGCTGCTAACAGTATCACTGCTTCTATCAGCTAGAAGCTGTCTGTGGAAGGATATGCGTAGGAAACACCAATCCATCCAATTAATGAACGATCTTTTAAGTCGATTTATTGATCATCTGTTATCTTGCACTTGGGCTTATGACTCATCTAACCTGAATTTCACAATTCTGAGTCTTATCACAGGCCAAACCTAACTCTTACCTATTTTCCTTATATTCATGTGGCTTATGGACACATGAATCTTGGCCTTTGAGAGGGAAGCTATGCCTTTGGATGTGATTTTGCTCCAAGTGATGAAATAAAAACTTAAAATCTGTGTTAACAATAATTTAAGAATAATTCATCTCTTCTACATGTAAAAAATTGAATCTTTTTTTGAACTTAAATAACTTGCCTTTCTTAGTTCAAAATCATAATTTTTTAAATTTATTTATTTTTTCTGAGAGAGAGAGAAAAAGTGGGCAGGGGAGAAGTAGAGGGAGAGAGAGAGAGAATCATGAGTAGGCTCCATGTTCAGTGCAGACCCCAATGAGGGCTTGATCCCAAGACTGTGGAATCATGACCTGAGCTGAAATCAAGAGTGGGACGCTTAACTGAAGGAGCCACCCATGCATCCTTTGCCTTTCCTAGTTCAGACCACTGCACTGAAAATAGTCTGGACAGCTAAACCATATAAAATAGATTCAGAAATTAAATATTCTCTTTCTTCCCCCTCCTCCCCCTCCTCCTCTCTCTGCTTTAAGAAAATAAAAAAAGCTACTTGCAGAAATTTACACAAAATTAAACTGCTCACATAGGCAATTGAGCGGATAAGATTTTGTTTCTTTTTTAGTAAGACCACAAACTGTTTCAAAATATCCCATTATGATGATGGATTCATTCAATTTGTCAATAGGTCTAGTAAGTTTTGTTTCATACATATGAGGTTACTTTATCAAGTAAATGCATTTTATCCTCCTGGTGAACTTCTATTGGTTACTGACAGATAAAAAAGATACAAATATTTGAGCAATAATTAATAAGTATGGTGTAATAAGCATATGCCAATTCTGGAAAAAAAAACAACAGAACAGACATCCCTTTCAACCATTATGGTAGATTGTACTACTGTTGCCAAGATAGGATCCCTCACTTGTAAGAGTATTATTATTTTTAATGGTGTCGTGTCTTCAGGAAGAGTGAATATATATGTTCTTATCCCAAAATCAGGATTGGTTAATAACTTGCTTTGTGTAAGAGATGTGAGCAATCCAGTGTAACACAACTAAGAAGAAACAATAAGTTGCTTGTGTGGTGTAGGTTAGTGTCAGGTGCTTCCGCTCTTTGCCATGAGATCAGTATGTACCAGACAGGTGTTGCTCAATCCTTTATCATAATTTCTAGAATGAAAAGGCACCTAGAGCTCAGCTGAGCCCAGAAGAGTTGAACACAACTGAAGCTGATGCTTAACTCTTAATGTGAATTAAGAGCAAAATATGTAGTTGTTATTGTTCCAAGCCATAGACAACAGGGAACATTTGTTATTGTAAAAAAAAAAAAAAAAGCTGACTGATAAAAGCCCATTGAATGTTTACCTATGTTAACCATGTTGTAAAATATAAAGTGATTCTCAACAAATTTTACATACGGATAGTTTTCTCTGACTTCAATGTAATTAATTAAATCATTTTTAAAATCTTCATATATTTGAAACTTGGAAATGGCACTAATAAATAATGCATGGGTCTAAGAAAAAAATCAATGGAAACTTCCTAAAAATATGCAGAATTTAATGACAATGTAATATTACATATCAAAACCAAAAGGTCACAGAAAAAGTAGTAATCTGAGGATAATTTTCAGTCCTGAATATTTATATTAGAAAATAAAAGAATGTAAAGTAAAGAAACTAATTTTTCAGTTTAAGAAATTAGAAAAAGAACAACAGAATAACCAGAGCACAAAGAATAAAACACAGATAAAAGCAAGAATCAATTAAGAAATAAAAAGGACTCATAGTCACAAAAGTTGGTTCCTTTAAATGCCCAGTAAAACAGACAACTCTCTGGCACAACTGAGCAAAACATATAAACAGAAAAATGAAGACAATAAAGAAAAAACATCAAGTACAGTAGTCCCCCTTCTAATCTGTAGGTTGTATGTTTCAAGACTCCCAGTGGATGCCTGAAATCATAGATTATGTCCAACACTATATATACTCTGTTTTTTCTTATACATGTATAGCTGTGATAAAGTTTAATTTATAAATTAGGTACTGTAAGAGATTAACAATAACTAATAATAAAGTAGAACAATCACAACGATACATCATAATTAGTTTTGTGAATGTGATCTCTTTTAAGATATCTTAGTGAACTGGACTCACCCTTCTTCTGAGAAGATAAGATAGACATGCGGGGAGTGAAGTGAAGTGAGGCAGCACTGTGATGTAGAGTTAGGCTACTACTGGCCTTCTGATGATATGTCAGAAGGAAGAGTATCTGCTCTCAGAATGTGGTGGACCGCGGGTAACTGAAAACACAGAAAGCAAAACCAGGGAAAAGGAGAGACTCTTGTATTATAAATGAAAAAGACTATCACGGTAGATAAAATAGATATTTTCAGAATCAAGAGAGAATTCTATGAAATTTACTGTCAATAAAAATTAAAGCTTGTATCTTCCTAAAACCAACTTAAAAAGAAATAGAAATCACAAATGATCTCAGAAATTGGAGTCCTTTAGAAAATGATCTCATTTAGCCTAGCTGGATTAATAAATGAGTTGAGGTAAATAAACATAAAACATTCTTTTAGGGAAGAGAAAAAGATGGGATGTTTTCCCACTCATTCTGTGCGAGCAGTATATTTTTGATACCAAACTAGTGAGGAATGGAATAAGAAAGGAAATTTTAAGTTCCCATTTCCTTATATTTAAGTTTGCATAAAAAAAAATCCTAAAAATATAAGCAGCCTGAAATGAATTTAGAATTAAAACCATTTGACCTATCTTAGAAACACAGGGATGTTTTAATACTGAAACATCTATAAATATGCATAGATAAAAGATTCACATATATAAAAAGAGATCAATTTTAACAATTACAAAAGCATACTTTTTTTTGTAAAAAACCTATACTAATTGTGTGATATGTATAAAATTATATGTGTATAAAATTATAAAATTTCTCAAAAGTCATTGAATGACCTGATAAGGAATATAACCCATGTTCATGGATAAAAAGACAAATACCATAAAGATAGATGTTCCCACCACTTTGCTATGAAGATTTAACAAAATCCTAATAAAATAGTAACACAAAATTATTTATTTATTTATCTATCTATCTATCAACGAATACGAATTCATTACAACAAAAAAACATATTTTACTTCCTGATTTTTGATGCAAATTAAAAATAAAATCTGAAAATGCTATTTATAATAGCATCTCAAATAACAAATATCTAGAATAAATCTTTAAAATATTTTCATGTAAAATTAAATCTATATAACAAGACTTAAAGGTCACTTTTCAGAAAATTATCAAACATATTGGAATAAGAAAATACACAATCTTAATAGATTGGAAGACTGAACAAGATAGAGACACAGATTTCCCATGGATTGTTCATTGTTTCAATGCAATTGTAACTAACATGCGTTAGTCATGTATGCTTGTATGTGTGTGTCAACTGACAGACCATTTAAAAGATCGTATGGAAATGCAAAGAACTAAGAATAGCTGAAGTGCTCTGGAAAATGAAAGCATAAAAAACATGGTCTATATAAAGTTATTATAGTTAAAATAGTATAGTATTGGAGCAAGGATAAACACATACACACCAACATATCCTACACTGACCCTAATTTGAAAGGTGACATTTCATAATTATGGGGAGATAGAAGTCTTTTCAGTAAACTCTTGAGAGTTAACTTGATATTCAGAGTAAGGGAAGGGGCAAAGAATATTAATCCTTACCTTACACTATACTCCAAATTATCAGTTCCGTATGGATTATGAATCTTATTATAAAGGAGCACCAAATATGTAATGTAAAAGCATATTCAACTTCAGGACCTATTACAGAAAAATTCCTTCATGCTTTGGGATACAAAAAGATTTCATAAACATCCACAAAATGCACCAGTAACAAAGGGAAAAATGAATTAGATTATATTTATATTTAAAACTTCTGTTCATGAAATGGGGGAGAGAGAAAGACCACCCTTCAGAGAGTAAGGCAATAAAAAGGCAAATCATATAGTTCAAAAAGATATTTACTACAAATTCAGCCAACAAAACGTTACCTACAATATTTTTGACATTCTAATCTCATTATGAAAAAGAGACCAAGTAAAAAAATGCACATGTACAACAAAAATAATATTTAAGATCAATATTTATATGGAAATGGGCTCATTATTAGATCCAGAAAAATGCAATTTAAACCATGATATAGCATGATATAGTATATCTATAAACTTGTTCATTAGAGTAGTTAAAAACCTTACCAAAAGAAAACAAAAAACTTCATTATAAGACTATCAGTAGTGAAAATATACAGTAACTGGAACTTTTATATACTTCTTATGGGCATACAAATTGGTCTATCTAGTTCAGCATTAATCTATCAAGCTTTAATTTATGCATCCTTTAGGACCGTTCATTTCAGTTCAGCATTCTAGAGAAATGTGTGTGCACACATCTAAGAAGATATTTACGACAAGAAATTTATGACAATGCATGGAGATTTTTTTTTAGAGAGAGAGTGAGAATGGTGGAGAAGGGCAGAGGGGGAGGAAGAGAGAGAGAGAGAATCCTAAGCAGGCTCCATGCTCAGTGTGGAGCTCGATCCTATGACCCTGGGATCATGACCTGAGCCTAAATCAAGAATCAGACAGATGCTCAACCGACTGAGCCACCCAGGCACCCTGGAGATGCTATTCTTAATAGCTCCAAACTGGAAACAACACAAATTTCCAAAGTATACATTAATTGAGGTATCTATTCATACAATGGAATACTATAGAGAAATAAAAATGAAAGCACTACACCTACATGTCATAACACGAATGAATCTTAAAAACATCATTTATTTCTAAAGGAGCCAAGCAGAATGTAATACTTACTATATTTATCCACTAATACAGTATTTAAAAGCAGTCAAAATTAAAGTATATTGCTAAGATGTGCAACCATTCTTAGATGATAAAAGTATAAAGCACAGCAGGTAAGTGATTATCACTAAAATTGTATGTTGGTTTCATTCAGGGAGAAGAGGGATTTAAGAGACTTCTGGAAAGAAAGGCATTTTCTATTTCTTTGTGTTGGCATTATAATATCTTACGCAGCTGCACATTTATGTTCTACACACTTTTCTGTAATTTTATTTCACAGTAAAATAATGTTTTAGAAAATGTGCATAGACCTGCAAACTGGGAAGAAGAAACTGCTTTTTATTTTTGAAAAAGCAGGTTTAGGAGGGGCAGATACAAAGACATTACAAAGTACCAGTGATTAGGACAATGCGATGCTTATGCAGGGAAGAAAACATTGACCAACTGAATAGGATAGAGAGCTCAGAAGCAGACCCACATAATGAAAATTATTATATGAAAGAGATAGCATAGCATATTACTGAGAAAGAAATGAGTTGTTCAACAAATGTAGATAAGAAATTTATTATGCCTATGTGAAAAATCAGATCTCAGGCTAACAGCATGCACAAAACCAAGCTCCAGATGGATTAAGCATTTAAATACCAAAAGAAAAATTTTGAAACTTCTAAGAGGAATAGATGAACACCTTTCTCACCTGAGGACATGGAAGGATTTCTTAAGCAAACACAGAAAGTCCAGGGCGTAACTACAAAGACTAAAAGCTTTGAGTTGAATAAAATCAGATAGTTTGGTTCATCAAAAGACACCTTAAAAATGTGAAAAGGTAACTTAAAAACCAGAAGAAAATATTTGCAGCGCATTTCGTCAGCACATTTACACGTCAATGAGGAAAGGTCTACAGCAGTGGACTTGAACATATAACTAATAACTATACGAATAAACATCAATTTCACTAGTAACTAGGAATTCCTAAATGCAAATTAAAGACACAATGAGAAACCATTCTACAATCAGTTGATTAGAAAAAGTTGAAAAGTCTGACAGTACCAATTGCCCAAGCGCTGTCTTTTACATTGTTGGTAAAAGTGTAAATCAGTACAGTCACTTCAGAAAACAATGTAATGTTGTCTGGTAAACCTGGACATTCACCTGAACTGTGTCTCACCAGTCTAGAGAGCTAAGTATGTAACAAACCTACATTTTAATTTATGTGTATAAGAGATACTCCTGAGAAGGTTCAGAACGTTTCTATTCCTAATAGGTAATAAATAATTAAATGACTCTCCCTAGGAAAATGGCTTTTATACTGTGGCATATCCCCTGTGAAACTTTTATACTGTGGAAATGGTATATTATACAGCATTGAAAATAAATGGCCTGCAACTAAGCAAACAACAAAGATGAATCTTGGTAAGAAAATTGGGAATAATTTGAAATTTAAAAGGCAAATAGAAGTAAATAAATTTATTATTTTTACATGATTTTATTTGTTTTAGTATATGTGCATGTGCATATGCATGCGTATGTGGTAAATATATATTTGAGTATATATATTAATATATATGGTATATCTATAGATATAGATATGTTATATTTGTGTTTAAGTATATATATTATATATATGTTAAACACAAAATTTAATAGTGTGGTAACTTCTAGGGTAGATGAGAACATAAGGGGATGAGATTGGAGAAGAGAACATTAAGTTATTAAAAATATTCTCGTTTGGGCACCAGGTGATAGTTCCACAATAATTACTATAGCAGTGAAAATAAATGAATGAGTGAATGAATAAATGATGATAAAAACCCAAAATTGCATAATTTATCTGCATATTAAAACCGGCTCTTATTGAAAGTGCTGCTATAAACATTGGGGTACATGTGCCCCTATGAATCAACACTCCTGTATCCCTTGGATAAATTCCTAGTAGTGCTATTGCTGGGTCGTAGGGTAGTTCTATTGTTAATTTTTTGAGGAACCTCCACACAGTTTTCCAGAGCCTAAATGTCCATCAACTGATGAATGGATCAAGAAGATGTGGTTTATACATACAATGAAATTCTACTTGTCAGTGAGAAAGAATATCATGCCATTTGCAGCAATGTGGGTGGAACTGAGTGAAATAAGTCAGTCAAAGAAAGACAGATATCATGTTTTCATTCATATGTGGATCTTGAGAAGCTTAACAGAAGACCATGCGGGAAGGGAAGGGGGAGAAAGTCGTTTTAAACAGAGAGGGAAAGAGGCAAATCACAAGAGACTCTGAAATACAGAGAACAAACTGAGGGTGGATGGAGGGGTAGAAGGGAGAGGGAAAAATTGGTGATGGACATTGAGGAGGGAACTTGTTGGGATGAGCACTGGGTGTTGTTTGTAAGTGATAAACCATGGAAATGTATCCCAAAAAACAAGAGCACACTTCACGCACTGTATGTTAGCCACTTTTACAATAAATTATAAAAAAACAAAACAAAACGAAACTGGCTCTGTCAGAGCTTCCTCCATTGGTTGCCACAGGGACTGGTTGAACTGTAGATTTCCATCATCAAAGCCACGACTTAGAGACTGATTCTCAGTATGCACTATTCTGCTTCGTTTTTCACGGCCAAGATACTTATAAATCCCTTTACCAGCTATGTAAATTGGGACAGTTATTTAAGACCTAAAAGCTCACATTTCTTCTTCTGTGTAATGGAATAAAACATATGTACCTTACCTATCTTACAAGGTGGTGGGGCGTTCAAAGGAAACAACATAGGAGAAAGCTCTATCAACACGGAGGTATACTGCTGACCTAATATTTATGTTAGAATGATACTCATGAAGCATCTTAATGAAGATATCATTAGACATTACGCTCAAAGTTGAATGCAAAGCATTGCCTACTGATAAATGTAAAGTTAGGTCCATTCATAATAAATATATACTCAAGAGCATCTTCTAATGATTTAGGACTGGCCAATAATACCACTGTCTTCCCTGTGGGCAAGTGAGGTACCACTTACCCAGCTCTGGGTCAAACAGCCTGGGGCTATGAAAATGGAGTCTTCTGAAGGGTCAGAACCTTGTTTCTTTGATTCTCTGCTTTCCTAAGACTATTGAAGAACTGCTAATAGCCAGGGGGCTCATTCCATTCCATTCCATTCCATTCCATTCACTATTTCTACTTCTGATGGTTCCATATTTTGTGGCAAATCTATATCAGAGTGAAGTCTTCATCCCTGCCTGGGTCCAAGAGGGGTAGAAAAAGATTGAAAAGCCTCTCCTACTTCTCTTACTTTAACCTCTGCCTTCCTATAAATGAGCTTTTTTTTTTTTTTTTTTTTAACCAGCTTTCATACCAGTAGGTCTGATTTAATTAGCCTCAATCAGGTTGGTAAGGAAAGCAGGAATCAGAATGCTGAGAAATCTGTGCTTCCTCTCAGGGATAATAAAGTAGCAAGGAGATTTTCATTATACTTTGTAAAGTTCTAGGCAGAGTCAGATTCCATGTCCTTATGGTTAAATCTGGCTATGCAGAAAGTTTTGGAAACCATAGGTCAAACTGAAAGGAAATAAAGGCTTTTCTCAATTTCTAAGTATCCAGCATTGTATCTTCAGAGCTTTGGCAGATGGGAAGAAGAAAAAAAAAATGTTTTCTTTCATCTTTGATAGGTAAGTGACATCAGTCTTTCCTATAGGGATAGCATTATGGGTTAGGGCATAAGCATGTGTTATATTTACATGCATGTAAGCATAACAATTACTGTGTTATAAAGGACCAAATACCTAAGCTCTCTGAACTTCAACCTATGTAAAATAATAATAATGCTATCTTATTGGAAGTTTATGAAAGCTAAGTAAGATAGGAAAAGATAGGATTTAGTACGCAGAGGTTAGGACCTGAGTTCCCTGGGTGGGGAAAAATACATATTTTGGAATAATGCGGGGAGCCTCTGACCACAGCCCACCCCCCTTGGGGTTCCACTTAAGAATGTAACAGACACCACCTACTCCCACTCAGGTTCCCTTCAGGAATTTGGTAAGAGACCTAACTAAAATAAGTAGTAGATCATAAAACGTATGACCCACAAGGAATGATATGGCCATAGAACACCGCTCGTACAATGGAATTGAGCCAATCAGGAATGGACAACCCAGTGCCTAGAATTATCCAGCCAATAAGGGTAGGGCCTGAGAAGGAACAAGGAGGAAGGAAAGGGAAGACTGACCAGAACCTTACAAAACAAAGACCCTTGCCTATTATCCTGGGCATTCACTTTTGAACGCCCCCTCTCTGTAAAGAAAGCTTTCATACTATTCTTCCTTTCTGATCTTATACACTAATAAACTCTTGGTTGCTGCTCATTTTGTGTCCACCTCTTCGTTCTTTGAAGCAGTGAGACAAGGAACCCCAGGTATTGAGGTAATAAGTCCTGCAACAGTATTATATACAGCGCACACAAAAAGAGCAGCCTGTATAATGAATATCTGTCATCTTTGTCTAACCAGTGTGCCTTCCTCACAGTGAGAGTTATAATAGGGAGCTGTTATTGGCGGACCTGTACCTCCCCAGCCCCCACATTTTGGTGGCATTGATTGGTCTGTAATTTGAACAAGGGATCCAGGCAAGTCACTCCAACTCCTTACCTGAAACTGATCCACAGTTGCTGGAAAGAAAGATGAGCTTCATTCTGCTATACCTGTTAAGTTGCATCTGTGGTCCTAAAGCCATTGGTCGTCATCACCCCACCAAAATGAGACCCACACTGAGAAGCCCAACTGAAAGATGAGTGGATGTGGCTGGGAAGAGACTGGAAGACGCTATGAACATTTTAGTTCTGGGTTCCAACTGTGCTTGAAGCTATATCTGCCCTTGGAACTACCAGTTATATCATCTAGTAAAGCTGCTCAGCATTTTTCATTACTTCAGCTAATTACATTGAGGTTCTGTCACTGACAGTTTGAAATACCCACTGAGCATTTTTGGGTTTCCTTGGAACCCTATTGTTATCTTCAACTACACTTAGTGTAATTAGAAGGATTTGTGAAAAAAAAATCTGTGATGATTATTTCTTTCTATCACAGTTGAGACTGGTTATTGGGATGACAGAAAGAAAGAGAGGGGAATGAGGGAGGGAAAGAAGGAAGGAAGGATGAAAAAAAAGAAAAGGAAAGAAAGAAAGGAAGGAAGAAAGAGAGAAAGGAAGGAAGGAAGGGAAAGAAAGAGAGAGAAAGAAAGAAAGAGAAAGAAAGAGAAAGAAGGAAAAGAAAGGAGAGACAGAGAGAGAGAAAGAGAAAGAAAGAAAGAAAGAAAGAAAGAAGGAAAGAAAGAAAGGAGAAAGAAAGAAAGAAAGAGAGAGAGAAAAGGAAAAAGAAAGGGAAAATTTTAGTTTATGAACTGCTTCAAAATTGAGGTTGTAGCTTATGTTGCTTAAATGTAAGCAAATTGTTATTTTTAGGTACACAAGACCTGATAATACATGGGGCATAAGCTCCTTCTTGTTGTAAATTTACATTTTCTGGCAACTCCCCAAGCTTTTTGTGAATACCTCTTTGTCATTAACTAATTTGTAATTCTGGTACTGTTATCTAACCTCTTGAAATTTCAGTTTCTTTTTTCTGTAAAATGTGGGATTTAATAATACAACTCCTAAAGTTGTTACACGAAATAATTTGGAAAATACACATAAGTAGCTTAGCTAGTTTTTGGTGCAGACAACACCCTCAATAAATGAAAACCGGGACCATTGTTTTTGCAAAAACTATTGACTCATTCTGGCTTTATCAATGCTTTCTTTGTTGTTGTTGTTTCTTTTGTTTTGTTTTAAACAAGGAATTACTTCCTTGCTTTTGGGAATAGACCTGTGTTTACGTATACAAATTGCCAAAAACCACATTCTGACTCTTTCCACTTAGTTTCTTCTTAACTAGATACTCCATCTCCTCCCTAGCTTGTCTATTGCTTTTAAGTGACGTTTGCTTGATCAAATGCTTCTAACTGAATGTGGGTTTAAAAATGAAACTCAAGCCAGCTGTACCGATTTGGAGTCTATGAAGCGTAATTATTTTTAGGAGACTCTGTAGAGGTTAACATCATTATTTTGATTATGAATCACATACAGAACACTTTATTTTTGCAAAGAACTTTGGCATCATTTCACAATTTAAAGTCAAAAGTGACTCAGTGGGGGATGTGTCACCCATTACAGATGGGAAAGAAAAGCCAAAGGGAGTTAAACAATTGCAGAGTAAGTTCATCATTAACCAGAGTATTTGGGCATGGATTTCCTAAAGACTGTGTCCATGCAAGGCTGACTCAACCAAGAAGCGAAAATTCATACACTTGGATATCATTAGTTTGGCTCTCTCTCTTTTGTACCCCTACACAAACATTTGAGGAAGGGATTTGATTATCACAAACAATCCATTCTGATGATGGTACATTAGTAAGTTACTTGACAACCGTTCATAGATAAAAGAAATTAAAGAAAGTGGGTCAGATGGATTTAAATAATAATACTTCCAATTATTGAAACTTTCTTTGTTTCCATGTAATACTCTTCAATCATTAGTCAACCATTGCTACCCTGAATTCATGTTGGAACTGTAACTTTCTCTATTCTTTCCTTGTCTGCCTCTTATTACTGTCAATTGACCATAGTAAGATCAGTCCTGTATAATAAATTGTGAAATTTCAGATTATTATCTTGTTTTATGATGCCCTATTGGCTTAAGTCATACTTTCAGAAGAGAAAGGGCCTCATAAAATTTAAAGGCTGAATTTTTTAAAGACCTATTCAGTGGTTGCACATATGCAAATTTAAAGTGAATGAGAAAAATCTCTGAAGAGATCAAGTATCTTCTTTATGGAATATATATATATATATAGGGGAACTTTCTCAGAGAAGGAGAATTAGTTATTTCTTATTAATGTAACCTGAATAAATGTATGCATTTCATTCATGAAATGGTATATCATCTGACTCAAAGTCAGGTGAGAGATAAGTTTCCTCAGAGATATTTGCTTCACTATTTGCAAACAAGAGAAAACCAAATCCAAACTGTATTATGCAGAAAGAGTAATAGTCTTAAAAAACTTAGATGTAAGCTTCAGAATAGGTTTGATCCAGGAGTCCAAATGATATCATTAGGCTTTGGCTTCTCTCCATTCCTTTATCCTTTCTTCACATAGCGACTCTAGCAGATTTAGGCACAAATGCTCTTGGTTCAAGTCCATAAAAAGAAGGAGAGAGAGAGAAAAAAATTCTACTTCTTTAATCATTTGAACATAAAGCCTTAGGCCTCATTTTTGTTTTTTTTGTTTTTTTTTTTGTTAATTTTTGGACTGCATTGAATCACATGGCCACCCTTGATCTTGGCAAATGGAGTGGCAAATTGGCTTTGACTTGAATCGCATATATCCAGTGGAGCTGGGGATGAATTAGCCCACAAAAACCATCTAGAAAGAGAGAAGGTAACAGGTATTCTCCCAAAAGAAAATCAACTAATACTGGCTGTATAAACAACAGATGCCTATTAAAATGAGTAACAAGACAATTATTCTTATTAATATTCATGACTTTGCCTACTTTATACAACAGTTTATAAAGAAATTATGCAATCATGATTCTGTTTTGTTTACTAATTTATTTCAATACACTGAATTCTAGAAAAATCTGAGACTGAAACATAAACCCTTGAGTAAAATTTATATTTAAACTTCCATTTACTTCTCAGAGAAAATGGTTCCAACTAATTTTTTTTCCAGAAGTAACAGGCCATAAAATATTTCAACTGAAAGAATCTATTCCAGAAGACAGCTGATTCAATCTAATTGACACCTTAAATGTTTTATTTTTTGCTTTGGATTTTTTACTGTTCCTATAATGCTTCTCAGGATTATACATTACACAGTATCTGAGAGTCTATTTCTAATCCACCAAAACTTCATTCAAGGCAGCCAAATTAAATCACCCCAGTGATTCAGTAATTTCCCAAGAAGACCTTCAGACCCCAAATTAAAAGAAGTCAACTTCAGTGCTTAATTGTTTTTACAGATTTTTTTCTTCATTGATTTTAATTAAGGTTTTGCTTGTCTTGTGAGCTTAGAAGACTTTCATTATCTATTGAAATAACTTTATTTGATGTCTGGTGGGCCAACAAGTCACACAGATCTAATAGTTCTACAGGAGCTAGTTACTCTGAAATATTGGGAAACAAGGATCCACTTTCCCCTGTCAATGACAGTTTAAAGTCCATATTGATTGCTATTACATGTGTGTTGAGTATCTAAGAGAAAGAAGCAATTCTAGGGAGTATGGAATATAGAGCCCCCAACTGTGGGTACAGCCTTGGGAAGAAGATGAGCTTCAGGCAGCTGACCTTCAGTCTCTCAGTAAGAACTCTTAATTCTTCAGGTGAGGTCACTCATCTTCCATTGGCTGGCAGATGGTGTACAACCATCACAGTCTTCCTTCCCAACTGCAGTGGAATCAGTCAGTCTAGATCGTCTTCTTCCTTCAGGCCTGACACAAGCTACAGATGTATTCAATACAGTCTTCTGTTTAAAAGTGAAAGATGTATGGGGCGCCTGGGTGGCTCAGTCCGTTAAGCGTCCCACTTCAGCTCAGGTCACGACCTTGTGGTTTGTGGGTTCCAGCCCTGTGTCGGGCTCTGTGCTGACAGCTCAGCACTTGTGTACTTAGTGTACTTGTGTACTTAGACTAGATTTCATATCCCTCACCCGCCACTCAGTAGCAAGTAGCTTTGGGTAATTACGTATCATCTCCAAATACCAGTGTTCACATCTGTGGAATGGGAAAACCAATATTACCTACTTTCAAATTTTTGAGGATTAAATATGTGTAGGCAATACTTAGAGACGTGGAAATGTTATTGTATGATATGTGTAATGATATAATGTGTAATAATATAATTTTATACAAAATGAAAGGGAGAGGATGACTACTTCTATTTGCATGGTGAGTAATCAGGAAAGCAGGGCCAAGTCTAGGGTGAGGGAAATAAGGCCCTCCTCTGGAACACACAATTAAAAGAGGATAAAAAAAACCTCAACAACTAAGGTCAGTAATATTTTAATGTATTATTTTTTAAAAACTCAAAATTAACGCAAAAATCCATGATGAATAAAATATAAACACGTTTAATAAAGATATAGTCTAGAGTGATTTCCACATCATGGCACATAAGACAAACCTCAGTTTTTCCTCCCTTTAACATTTAAAATTCAGCATATGTCCACAAATAATTTGTGACCTGAAGGTCACTAGTAAAGATTGGGGGAGGTGACTGCTACTTTGAACGCAAACACAGCAGTGCAAAACTCCAAGGAATGTGAAGAATCAAGGAAACATCACGTCACCAGAACATAATAATCCTCCAATAGCCAAACCCGAAGACACGGAGATCTGTGATTACCCGATAATTCAAAATAGCAATTTTGAAGAAACTCAAGGATCTACAAGATAACACAGAAAGACAATTCAACATAATCAGGAAAACAATATGTGAACGAAATGAGAAATGGAACAAAGAGTTCGAAATCATAAAAAAGAAATACATGGAAATTCTGGAACTGAAGACTTCCCTGAATGATATAGAAAATACAATAGCAAATATCGATGGCAGAATAGCCAGGCAGAGTACGGATTCGGCGAGTTTAGACTATTAGAACTTTGAAAACAACCCAGTCAGAGAAGAATAAAGAAAACAGAATGAAAAAAAAAAGTAAATAAAGGCAACACAGTTTATGGAATATCATCAAGAATCACTGGAGTTCCAGAAGGAGAGGAGAGAGAAAGTTTATTTGAAGGATTCATAGTAGAGAACTTAGCAAACCTGGAGAGAGTTGGGCTTCTAAGCTCATGAAGCAAATAGATCATCCCGTTAGCTCATTTCAAAACAATCTTTTCCAAGACATATTATGATGTCAAAAGTCTCCTTCAGGGGCAGCTGGGTGGCTCAGTCTGTTAAGTGTCAGACTCTTGATTTCCACCCAGGTCATGATCTCACAGTTTGTGGGTTTGAACCCTGCGCTGTCAGCACAGAGCCTACTTGGGATTCTCTGTCTCCCTCTGTCTCTGCCCCTCCCCATCCTGCCTCTCTCTCCCTCTCTCTCTCTCTCTCTCAAAATAAATAAATTAACATTAAAAACAAAATATCCTTCAGTCACATCAGACACATCTTAAAGGCATACTAAAGTACTAAACTCCCAAATCCCCGCTCTTATTTTGCTTATATCCTGTCGAGTGTCCTGGGCAGACCAGAGAAGTGAGCCTCCATTTGTGTCAACTGCTGTGCCTCTAAAAATGTTTACTCCTCACCCCCGAGAGGTTTACTTTACGTCTGAATAGAGTGCTTTTATATTTTTAGACTAAAAAAATGCATGCACAATTGAAATTTCATGACAGTGGTAAATGCAGAAATATCTGTTTAAAGTAGTGCTTCGGTTAAAAAGGAAAAAAGACTCCTTGTGACACCGTGTGAAGAAGGAAATTTTTAGGATCCTCCATGTATGAAAATGTAAGACTCTCTTCAGTTGTCCAGCTGGTTCAACAGCTTCAGCCTCTGGAAGAATTGAGATACATAGACATATTATATAATGTGGGTTTAAGTGGTACTTTAGTTTTATTCCTTTGTTCTGGAAGGTGTTATAAATTAAATCCTTAACTGCAGGGACTTGTCAGGTGACTTAGCTGAGCAGTACTTACCACATCACATGGAATATTGACCAAATCCAATAACATTTAACAGCTCATGCTGAGATCATTTTCAAAGGCATAAATATGTACAGATAAAACCCCACAGCATGTTACAGCTGCTATGAAATACACAGAAACCAAGTATTGTCTGAGATGTACAGAAGCTACCTGTCCCAGTTAAGAGATCAATTTATTCAATCACTACAATGAACAAGCTCAAGATTAAAACTAGTCAAATGGTAGAGGCAGAAGTCGGGGTCATTACACGCATACTTAATCTTTTTTCTCTTGAAGGTTTTGCTTTTCATCAATTTATCTCCAAGTGGCATCTCATTTAGTATTTGTAATTACTGAATTCTGCCCAGATATTTTTCTGTAGGAATGCTGAAGTTTTAAACAGTTTCTTTTCCCCACTCTGTTTTCAAGATGGAATAAGAAGGGGGGAGATTAAATAAATAATCTTCTCCGGATCCTATGGAGAGATTCTGGTGTCACAGTCAAAACCTCCCCAGGCTTCTCACGGCAATTTTGTATCTGTGAATTTGACATGCAAGAGATCATTGGCAGTGCGGTTGAGAAAGAAATGGGAACAAAAGAGGGACACATGCTCAAGCGTTCAGTTCACTGAAAGAGACAATAGTCTGACTACTAAGTACACCTAGTTGTGGTGAGTTTCATCTCTGGCTTTATAGTACTGAAGATGATCTTGCCAAAGGTACTAGGGAGGAGTGAACAAAATCAAGAAAACCAGCTTGAATTCTCCATTTGGTTCAGGGTATCTGTTAAAGGCACACCTCACTTTATTGTGCTTGACAGATATTGCGTTGTTTTCTTGTTGTTGATGTTCTTAATTTTCTTTTACAATTGAAGGTTTGTGGCAACTCTGCACTGAGCAAGTCTGTCAGCACCATGTTTCCAACAGCATTTGCTTTCTTTGTGTCTCTGTGTCCCATTTTGGTAATTCTTGCAATATTTCAAACCCTTTTGTCATCATTATTATATTTGTTATGGTTATCTGTGATAAGTGATTATGATTTGCTGAAAACTCAGATGATGGTGAGCATTTTTTGGAAATAAAATATATTTTTAATTAAGGTATGTGCATTCTCTTAGACATGCTATTGCACACTTAATAGACTATGGAGTATGGTGTAAACCTTCCCAGTATGTGCACTGGGAATTCAAAAGCTCATTGACCCCCTTTATTGCGATATCCACTTTATTATAGAAGTCTGGAACAAAGCTCGCAATGTCTCTGAGGGGTGGCTTTATTAAATTTGCAGTAGGATGATAATAACATTGTAAAAGTAGTGTTAACTAGCAGGTGTTAGTACTTAGTTTCTGAAAACTGTGCTAAGTGCATTACATGGCTTATGCCATGTGATTCTCATGACAACCGTAGGATATAAAGAATGTAAATATCACCATTTGACAGATGAAGAAACTGAGTCTTAGAAAGATGAAACAGGGATGCCTGGGTGGCTCAGTGGGGTAAACGTCTGACTCTTAATTTAGGCTTGGGTCATGTAGATCGAGCCCCACTTCCGATTCTGTGCTGGCAGGGCAGAGCCAGCTTGGGATTCTCTTTCTCCCCCTCCTTCTGCCTCTCTCTCTCTCTCTCTCTCTCTCCTCTCTCTCTCAATATAAAAAAACAAAGATGAAACAACTTTAGCATAATTGCAAACAAATGAAAGGTGTGCTTTGAACTTCAACAGTTTGATGTGAAAATCCACACACGGAGTCACAGCTTTCCAAAGATTTCCAAGGCTATAAAATATAGCTCAGATGATGGTTTTTTACCCAAGTTACCTCTATTAAAAAGGTGCTTTCATGATTTGATGGGTACCCCTCAAATTCTAAACTTAACTTTTAATTCGATTTACCTTATTAAACCAGTATAAAATTATATTGGAAGTATTAGAAATCCTGGGGTGACAGTGGGGAATTTAGATTACGTCAGGATGTCCTGAGTTCTCACACAGTATCCAGAATTCCACTTGCAAAAATCTATTCTATCCTGAATAGACTTTGAGTTAGAAATGTACAAATCCAGGCAAAGGAAGGCAAACAAAACATTGAATTGGACCTGAGCCCTAAACCCTTACGATGAATTCTACTTGACTGGGTTAGAAGATAGAAGGCATAAGTACCTCAAACTAATTCAAACGTGTATCTCAAAGAGTTAACTAATTTCACGTATGTTTGGATTAGCCAGTGGTTCCAGATGTGAATTGTAGGTTGACTGCAGAAGAATCACTGAGGGATTTTTAAAACACAACTTTTAGGATTCCATCCTGGGGGAAAGCGTAATTCAGAATTTTTAAGAAAAGGCCAGATAAGCTCTTAAGAAAAAAAAAACAATCTTCCAGATACTTTTGATGTCTAGCTGGTTTTGGCAACCTCTTAGATCCCTTAATCAGGTACAATGCCTCCATCTCTAGGGTAAATGGCCTAATCAACATAGCAGGACTCCTAGTGGGTGATGTGCCCGATCTGGTTCCCCTTCCATCATTCCATCGTGTTCCCAGCTAAGGGATGTGTGAGCGCGTGTTCGTGATTTGTGTTGTTGGGAGAGGATAATCCATCAATCCATTGACTCCCTCCCAGAGCATGGCATCTATTTTAAGGAACACTTCATGCTAGAATCTATTAAGGACAGCACTAATTAAAATACAAGGGAAATATAAATACCATAAGTGAGGAACCGTTAAAATCTCTGGGGCTTCAGAAGAAATAATACGGGATTTTCATTTGAGAGAAGGAAATAAATGTTCATGTGCAAAAGAGACATTTTGCAGTGCAGTTAACAAAGGAATGGAAACAAAGTCAGAGACACATACGTGTAAGCTAAGTTCATTGTAGGTGGTGATGACTGAATAAGCAGGCTGTGCTTTAAGAGCTTGTGAGTTTCACCTTCAGACTTTTCTAGCACCAGGAATTAACTTGCTTCAGGAAAGAGGTTTCCTGTATGTTGGGCCTTTAAAGATGGTAGGTGTGGGGGAAAAAATGGAGCTTCCGTTTGAACTCTGTATTACAAATATAGACTGTGGATGGTTAAATGTTTTAGCCAGAAAATAGAATATATTTGGGGCGCCTGGGTGACAAAGTCGGTTAAGTGTCTGACTTCGGCTCGGGTCATGATCTCGTAGTTCCTGGGTTCAAGCCTCGTGTCAGGCTCTGTGCTGACGGCTCACAGCCTAGAGCCTGCTTTGGATACTGTGTCTACCTCTCTCTCTGCCCCTCCCCCACTTGTGCTCTGTCTCACCGTCTCTCTCTCTCAAAAATGAATAAACATTTTAAAAAAAGAATTTAAGCATCCTAAGCCTTTTCCACTAAATCTATTAATGTTGATATACATCATTAAAATTTTTTTTTACATTTATTTATTTTTGAGAGACAGAGAGTGAACAGGGGAGGAGCAGAGAGAGAAAGAGACACAGAATCTGAAGCAGGCTCCAGGCTCTGAGCTAACAGTCTGCACAGAGCCTGATGCAGGGCTTGAACCCACAAACTGTGAGATCATGACCTGAGCCGAAGTTGGACGCTCAACCAACTGAGCCTCCCAGGCGCCCCAATATACATCATTTTTAATGAGGTTTTCTTAAATTAGAAATACTGAAGAGGCAAATATGATTTTTCCTTGTTTTTTTTTCTTCTGAGCTTTTATTTAAATTCAAGTTAGTTAACACATAGCATACAGTGTAGTATTGGTTTCAGAAGTAGGATTTAGTGATTCATCACTTACATATAACACCCAGTGCTCATCACAAGTGCCCTCCTTAATGCCCATCGCCCATTTAGCCCATTTCCCTGCCCACCTCCCCTCCAGAAACCCTCAGTTTGTTCTCTATAGTTAAGAATCTTGTATGGTTTGCCTCCCTCTCTGTTTTTATCTTATTTTATTTTTCTTTCCCTTCCCCTATGGTCATCTGTTTTGTTTCTTAAATTCGACATATGGGTAAAATCACATGGTAATTTTCTTTCTCTGACTGATTTATTTTGCTTGGCATAATACACTCTACTTCCATCTACGTTATTGCAAATGGCAAGATTTCATTCTTTTTGATGACTGAATAATATTCCATATCTATCTATCTATCTATCTATCTATCTATATATCACATCTCCTTTATCCATTCGTCAGTCATTTGTATTCTTTCCATAACTTGCCTATTATTGGTAGTGCTGCTACAAGCATTGGGGTACATGTCCCTTTGAATCACTATTTTGTATCCTTTGGCTAAATACCTAGTAGTGCAATTGTTGGGTCATGGGGTAGCTCAATTTTTAACTTTCTGAGGAAACTTCATAGTATTCTCCAGAGCGGCTGTACCAGTTTGCGTTCCCACCAACAGTGCAAGAGGGTTTCCCTTACTCTCCATCCTCACCAACACCTGTTATTTCCTGAGTTGTTAATTTTACATTCTGATAGGTGTGAGGTGGTAGCTCATCATGGTTTTGATTTGTATTTCCCTGATGGTGAGTGATGCTGGCAGACACACTCTTTAATCGATACTAAAAATATGGAAGGCTTTGGAAAATACACAAGATGGCCCAGTAGTCATTTACCTTCATTGTCTAAAAATTAACAATAGCTAGATTACTCACTGTCATCATGCAAACTGAAAACGAAAAAGGACAATGTAAGGCTTTTTTATTACATTCTAAAGAAACAGGGTGCTTTTGAATGGAGTCAGGCAAAGAGGAAACATTCATACCTGCGTTTATCCTCGACGCAAAGGTAAGCTTCAGAATTCTCTTTGCAAAGAAGCTTCCAAATCTCAGACCTTTTGTCCAGGTGGGCTCCACATTCCCGATTTTCAGTGGGATTTGAATGAAGGGAGCCGCGTTCTTCCAGGGACCATCGCCTTCCTTAGCAGTTACAGAAGACTGTCCTGTCTGTAACAAGTACACTCATAGTCGGAACGCTTCCACAAACCTCTAGATATCCCGGAGATTTTGGTCATTAGCATTATTATTTTTACTTCCTGCTTTCCAAGCTAATTTGACTCTTTCAAAGTTTTCGCTTAAATTTTATGAAGTCTCCCTTTTCAATTTAATGCTCTCTGAAACTCTTTATCATCTTCCCCTTTTTCATTTAACATACTTGATTTTTTATCTTCTTCCTCACTGATTGTTTAAAACCCATGTTCAGCTAGCTAGAGATTAAATTTCAACCTAGCCCATCCTCCCTCCGATCCTTCAAATGTGTCAATATAAATTAAACTACTACCAGCCATGGGGAAATCATGTGTTAACTTTTTTGTTTTTTATTTTCCCTTCAGACTGATGTGTTCTATGTTTAGATTACTCAAATACTTTATAAAATGCCCACCCAACTCACTTTTGTCATTATTCAGGCCCTCTATATAACACCACTCATAAGTACTCTGGCCTTAACTGGGGGGGGGGGGGATATGGGAGAAACATTCGTGCAGTGTTCAGATTTTGGGATTTCGTGCATTTAGACTTTATGAATCCAGCATTTATACCCTGGATGCATACAACATGCTCTTAATTTGAGCATTTTATTATAATAAATTATGAAGCATATATTATCTTCCTCGATTTTCAGAACCGACAACTAGGGCTAAGGGAGCTGCCCCGAATTATCAGGTTTAAAAGTGGGATATGCAATAGACATAAGTGTTCTCACTTTAAGTCCTATCCATTCGCTGTGATGCCAGAAAGTTGTATCATGCTTTCAGGGTCCTATTTTTGCTTTCTTTTTATTTCAAATTAGAATATAAATTCTCTGTCAAGAGTTAGCACGTGTTATAAGTATTCTAAAAAAAAAAAAAAACCTGAACATGTGGCATTTTTTCATAACTACTTGCTGATTAACTAGTTAATTAATATTCATTATCATTTCATTTTACTTATGAAGTAAACACTCCATTTTACCTCATTTTTCTATTAGAAATTGCACTTCTGTTTTCTTCTCATTTTACTTATGAAGTAAACACTCCATTTTACCTCATTTTTCTATTAGAAATTGCACTTCTGTTTTCTTCTCTGGTCTCAAAGGAAGAAAATATTTACTTCTTTTTCTCCCAATATAACAGGAAAGGCGAATACTTTTTTTTTGGCTTAAAGTTTTGGTCTGTGATTCAATTCTTCATGATAGTGCCCTAGCTGTTTGGAAAACCACTTAGGAAGATTAGGCCAGTAGATGGCTCTCTAATTCTTGAATTATAAAAAAGAATGGAGCTAATACATTTGACTTCTGGTGAACAGATTTGATTTGATTGCACCAATGACAGGAATAAACTTCATGCAGTCTTGCTGAAATGGGACACTTTATGCTGTTTTGTCATGTAGCTTAAAATGGGAAAGCTATTCTTGACCCTACTCGTCCTTGACAAGTTCCAGAGAGTGTTGAAGGAATCAGCACCAGCAAGAAAGACAATTTGTTCGACTCTGGAGAGAACACTGGCTTCATCAGTGCCGAGTAACTTCTTCCTTAGAATTTCAGTTACCAGAACGGGAACTAATAAAAAATGGACACAGTTCTCTGTCAGGTGCAGCAAGTTACTTGTCACAGCGTGACATCTGATATAAATGCAGAAACGTAGGACCTATTTATTTGTACTAAGATGGAGGTGGAATACGAGGAATTTAGAAACGTATGAGATCTAGAAATAAATGGATAAATAAATTCCAATTTATCCTTACCAGATAGCATTATGCTTTCCGTGATTTGAAATAAAAAGAAGTTGGGAAGCAAAGAGAATAATGTTTTCAAAGTATTGGCCCCATTCTCTTTGGCACTGAAAAGAAAGGAAGGAGGGAAAATCACGTTTATCAGTATACGCATGCATGTGGCTGTAGAAACACATTTGTTTATGTGAACATAGTACGTGCCTTTAAAAGCAATTTTTCCCCTTGTTCCAAAGTCATTACAGCTCTATTACATGTTGTAATTCAGTGACTCTTTTTCAGAAGCGAAATCTTAAAAACGCTCTAAATACTCCTGGCAGAAGAGAACTCTGTGTCCTGTCAGAACTTCCTTATGTGTTTTGAGACGTTACCTTCAGAAGAGTCTGCATCTACAGGAGAAGAATACCGAGTAAGGCATTGGGTGGAGTGTGGAATTTATGCATAGCTTTTGCTTTCTCAGTAACTTTATGCTACGTTGAAGGGCTCTGAACACATATGACTTGAATGAAAGTGGCTTTGTACATATTTGAGGTTTGGAGTGACACAGTCAACTAACCATTCATTCGGATAATTTCCGTGGTGAGGACACAGCAGTGTTATTCCACATAGCTCAACGACCTCATAAGGTTTGCATATGATACAAAGGATCACAATAAGCCATCCTCAATTACTTCCTGCAATTTGAGGTTATTGAATGTGCCAGGTCTCTCTGGGGTAAAGGAATTTGATCTCAAGCAGGACTGGATACAGAATGTTAGTAAGTTGCCTCCTTTAAGCAGAATTCATGAAGCCCAGCCTTTCTAGCTTGAAATTCTAAAAATCCAGGGCGCCTCGGTGGTTCAGTTAAACGTTTGACTTGATTTTGGCTCAGGTCATGATCTCAAAGTTCACAAGTTCGAGCCCCACGTCGGGTTCTGTGCTGGCAGTGTGGAGCCTGCTTGGGATTCTCTCTCTCTTTCTCTCTGCCCTTCCCCTGCTCTCTCTCTCTCTCTCTCTCTCTCTCTCTCTCTGTATGTCAAATGGAAAGAAATAAACCTTTTAAAAATTATGTGAAATTCTAAAAAAAACATGTCTTGGATTTGGCTGCCTCTCCACTCACATTATGAGCATTGGAATAAGCCACTGGTGTGTGTCAACTTGTCCAGTTTCAAATCCATGAAATCTGAAGATGAATAGTATGTATCTCAAATAAAATATGCCATAAGAAACATAAGAACTTTTATGAAGTCTTTAACTCTTTGGAGGAAAAGAAACCTCTATTTTCAATCATATATATTATTTTTCACTATTGTAAAAAAAATACCAAGCAAGTGATCAAGAACTGATATGTCTGAGTTCTTCAGTCTTCTGGTTACTTCTACAGCAGGAATATTTGATAAACACCCACTGAATGTCCAGAAGACCAGCTGTCACATGGGTAAGGTAGGATTTCTTTTATGTTTGAACTGTCCTGGATTCTCAAGGTAGATGAAGAATACTTCAAACAGATAATGAAATGAATTATTCTTCTCTTTAACTTAGAGTATACATACCTAGGATAGGAAGGAACCCAGGAGGGGTGATAAGAATGATAAAGTGAGGAAGAATCTGGCATTTGCTCACACTTCAAAATGCAAAACTTAACAGTACCTTCAGTTGGTCCCATTATTGAAAATTATTCCTCTTGTAGAGTAGTCATTGCACGTGATGCTAAGATAGCATCATATAATCTTTCGAAATGCCTTTCTACCTATCCTGGAATTGAGGACTAAATCTTAAAGCCCTAGAGAAGTGGACACAAAGTAGCCAATATTCTAAAGAGGAACATGCCCAAAGTGAGGGCCAGACGCCTCCTCTTGGGGCTTGATAAGAAGAAGTTCTATGTCTTACCCTCAGTTCAGTCTCTGCCCTTTCCGACTGTATAAGGTTAAGAATACGAAGGATCCTTATATTTGGGAGACATTGAACTGAGGAGTGTCAGGGCTTTCCTTCTGATCCTTACAAGGGGATGTCAACCGCCCCATGTCTAGTGAGGGTGTCACTAAGAAAATCACTTATAAATATGGAGGATTTCTGCAAAAGAATGTTATCTCCTTCATGCAGTGTGTACCAGTTTAGGTAGTAACCTGGTTCATTCTTTCTGCACTTACCTGATGTGAAGGAAACAAATTTAGAGAGAGATACCTGAGCACAGAGAGGGATTGGCAGTGAAGCTGATGATACTTGCACCTTTTGTTTCAGCACAGATGGCTGGGTCCCCTGGGGAGTGCCAGGAACACTAAAGCAGATAGCTTCACATCCACTCAGGCTGCTGACTCATCCGCAGGGCTGGCTGGCTGGAGAGCAGACCACATTACCCAGAGGTTGGGAGTGATCACCCTGAAGGACAGGAATCCCAGAGGTTGTGAGTGATCACCCTGAAGGACAGGAATAGAGGGCTGGGTGGAGTCAGACTCATAAAAAGTCTCACCCAGAAGCTTGCTTAAGATCACCCATTCTTGGGCTTCCAGATAGAGCTGGCATTATGCACGAACAGCCAGGCTAGAGATATGAGGATTGAATTCAACTAGAGTAGACTTTAAGTAGTTCAATAATGTAAGAAAAGGGTTGAGTGGCCCAAGAAATAGATTAGAGAGAGAGAGAGAGAGAGAGAGAGAGAGGGAAGGGAGGGAGAAGGGAAATTCTTTGTAACTCATTAGAGATAGTGGTTAGGAAAAAATAAAAGGGTCCCATGTTCCCTACCCCTCAACCCCATTTTCAAGGCACATAGTAAACTGCTATTGTGCTATGTGGGGAGCGAGCTATAGCTATGATCCCTCAAAACATGAGTCATGGGGACATTAACTCTTCTCTATTTATTTTTATGTCCCAATGCCCTGTTCCCTGCTCTAAATTCCAATGTCTCATTAATGTACATGAATGTTTTTAGAGATTTAAAATGATCAAATGACTAACTTACATGATACCAACAAACACACTGATTTTATAACCCATTTTGCTAAAATATTATGTTCGCTTCTAGGCAACTCAAAAATTGAGAACAGGTTTTTGCCAAAGCAGTGCCTAAACCATAGTGATGTCACTTGCTCATCTGATCCCTATTACAACATTCAGAGATTTCACAGCTGAACACTCCCCACCATCTTCCTCCCTTGTCACTGGAGCCCAACGCTTTTGTATCTCTCTCTGTGGCAAACCAGTTTGAAAAAGAATCAGGACACCAAGGGTGAGGTGGAGGGATAGAAGGAAAGAGAAAGTGAACATGCCAACAGCTATTAAATAAATTAGAAACTGTCAAGAAAGAGAATTTTTACCACAATGTAATTACACTTGCCACTGGAATGTCTTTAAAGGGTATATTCAAGAACATATTTCACTTCACATTCACGTAAAACATCTGGCCTGTTGTCTGTCACTATTGAGTGAGGAGAGGGAAGCAGGAGAGGAGACTAACAAGGGAAGGTCTGCAATTAGTAGGCGACCAGGACTTAAAGAATGTCTGGTTGTCTTCCCCAGTCAGCAAATAATAGACAATAAAATGACCACACAGAGTATGTTCACACACAGAGGCTTTGCGATGACCGCACATTCTTACTCAGCTTGCTGCTCCCACAAAGAAAATATGTCAGCCCTCACATATGAATAATTTGATTAAATATGATCAGCCAAATTGCTTGTTTTCTGCAAATAAGAGACATTTAATTCTCTCAGATTGAAACACGGCTTATTTTACTTGTTCCCTCTTCAAAAAGAAAGAAAACAATAAAAATAAAAACCCTGTTATTCATGTACTTCAAATATATTTTTGTTTATGGTATGCACATGTGCTAGGTATTATTTAAAACCCTCGTCCTAGAAACCTAGTCCTCTGAATATAATTTTTGACAGTAATATTGGGTGAGAAAGTAGTCATTTCCCATTTCAAATGTTATGGAAACTCTTGTAAGGAACATGCCTATTTGTGTAAATAAAACAAGATGCCATTCTCAGAAATTGACTCCTCTTTAAGGCTGAGGAAATTAACCTCAGATTTGGGAGTTCCAAAGAGAAGATTGGGCTCATGGTAACTGATCTGGTTTGTGTGCGAATTACATGATCTGCGTAGACAGATTCAACTGGAAAGCTGTGAAAATCAAGGATTTTGGCTAATTTGGTAACACAAATAAAGATGGAGTTTTCATATTCAAGAGCCTTGAAATAGACATAAGGTTTTAGTGAAGCATGACGCAACTCCTCACAAGGCACATCTGACAGATACCATCACTGTAATGGCCTCCTGGTCTAATATGGAAACGATGATCTGCTCCCCTGTTCTACGCATTCCTCCCCTGATTTGTAAAGCAATTTCCACTAACTGCACCCCTGTGTTCACTATGAGGGGGAGCAGGAAAGGGCACACGGTGTCAGCCAAAATGTCTTCTGCAAGTCTACTCTACAGTTGCCTGTCCATATTGCTACCGGAAAAATGGCGAACTGACACAATTCTACAGATAGTTCAACCAACAAAGGCTTCCCTCTGCTGAAATTTGCAGTGATAAATACTATGCAGACGCGGGTGGCACATGGATGATAAATTCTGCAAATGCACACGTTTTAATTTCAAAACAAAAAAATAAAATTCAATACAGTCTTCTAGTTAATTGTTTCCCCTAACCATGCCTGTGTATTAACACTCTTGTGGTTAAGAGGCAGTGCGGATTTTCTTACATACACTTACCTGACCAATTAGGTTCGACTCTTAGGTCATTAAATTTTTAAGATCATATATATTTTATATATGACCCGATAAATTATTTTTCTTGTGAATTTTCTTAAATGTTGCTAAGAAATATTTTCCTTTTCTTTTATTGTACCATAACCAAAATTTGTCTCCTCACCACACTACTTCTTCAGGGGTAAATAATGGAGACAATTTCCTTAGAAAGAGAGAGGCACAAAGTGTAGCAGTTAATAGCGTGAAGTCTAGAGCCAGGTATCTGTTACATGACCACAGTTAAGTTTTCTAGCTTTGTTCTCTCTCAGTTTCCTCAGTTGTAAAATGGGATAATAATGTACCTATTGTTAAGAAGGCTCAAGAAGCTAAGAGGAATACATAATTCCTGTTTGTGAAGAACTTGGAACAATACTCGGGACATAGTTAACTGCTATGAAAGTGTGTGTCGAATCATTAAATAATGCTTAGTAAATGTCTATCAAACAGCTAAGGTGCTTACTTTTTAGATAAATATTATTTAAAAGTGAGAAAAGATAAGTGGTGAAATATTAATCATCATCATCATAAGTTAGTAAATAATAAATAAGTGATTAAATAAATAATAATGATATGTCAATATATTTTATCAGTCCTTTTTTTTAAGTTTATTTACTTATTTTGAGAGGAGGAGAGGCAGAGAGAAAATCCCAAACAGGCTCTGCGCTGAATCCAACGTGGGACTCGATCTCACAGCTGTCAGATGATGACCTGAGCCAAAATCAAGAGCTGGGCACTTAATGAACTGAGCCACCCAGGCTTTCCTATTGGTGCTTTCTTTAATAAAGCATAACTAATTGAGCCACACATGCAAGCACAGGCCCTTCTGGTTGTCTGACTGAGGGTGGGGGTTTCCCAAGAACCCACATGATCACTACTGTGCAGAATGCTTATTTAACATCTTTATTTCGATGGCACATTTCTACTCAGCTTGTTGTCCTTCATACATTCAGTGATTTGATTAAACCTAATCTACCAAAATGCAATAGTGCTATTTCCATAAAGACTTTATTTTTAATTCTCCCAGACCAAAACATCATTTTACTCTATCACTTCATTGGGAACACTGTGGGGGAAAGAGGCTGTAAATGAATTCGGTTACTGCTGTTGTTACTGTTAAGGACGCTTATTCACCCTAGAGTGAATTTCCGTCATAAAAATTAAGGTTTTCAACATATTGACCAAGCAAAAATTTCTCCTGTCTACATGTTGAGCATTTTTCAGTATTTGATAATTCGCCTCATTTTTTCCTACTTTCCTCTAAAGTTATGATGGCCTAAAAATACACCAAGATTACTGTCAGCAGTGTGACGGGTGTTAAATGCAAATAAAGCTATTTTATGTCAAAAAGAGCAAAGGTGAGAGGAAGCCTTTTTCAGAAGTTTAAGGGAAGCCAACATAGGCAAATATGTAAAATTAATCAATTGGCTTTTTGGAGTATAGCATTTGGGGCTTGAATTCCAACAAGACGAACTATGAGAGCTTGAGCTCCGAACTTTTATTTCCCCATCTGTAAAATGGCAATAAAAACACCCATCACATAGGAATATTGAGGAGATTAAGAGCTGCTCATGTAGAGACTGGCACACAAACAGAGTTCCTCTTTAGCTAGCTGTTAAATTAATCAAGACATCCAATCAGCAGTTATAAGCCCCTTGAGGACAAGTAGTACATACTCCACCAAACATACAGAGCACTCAATAAAATAATCATTGATTGGCAGGCAAGGCAAACATCTGCTTCCAAAGAGATTACGGAATAAATCAACTGGACGTATAGGTTGTTCATAAAGCAGAGCCTGCCTGAGCACTATCACCAGCGAGGCATAGAGCTGTTGAACTGCAATCTTAGTCACAGGATGAAATCGCTTCCCTTCATCGAGATTAGTATTCCCTGTTGACTTTATGTGCCCTGGAAAGAAAATGATGGCTGTCAGTTTGCAAGAATATACAAATTGTGATAGGATGATCAATATCTTGTAAACTCTTCCTTGAATATATTAATATTCCCCTTATCTGCTAATAAAATTTGTTTTAATATGCAAAGAATTTCCTAAGCTTCAGGTAGTACAAGCAATTATTTGTTTTTCAAAAATTTTTAAGTTTATTTATTTTGAGAGAGAGAGAGAGACAGTGCAAGTGGGAAGGGAGAGAGAGGAGAGGGAGAGAGAAACCGAGAGAGAGAGAAAGAGAGAGAGAGAGAGAGAGAGAGAGAGAGAGAGAGAGAGAGAATCCCAAGCAGGTTCTGCACTGTCAGCACAGAGCACAGAGCCCAATGCTGGGCTCAAACTCAGGAACCATGAAATCATGACCTGAGCTGAAATCAAGACTCAGACACTCATCCGACTGAGCCACCCAGACACCATACAAGCAATTCTTATTAGTAATATAACTTGGTGGGTTTTTTTTCTTGTCTTGAAAAAGTAAATTCCCATTTTGTGAAAGCCAGGACTGGGTACCAGAGATCTCTGATTCTTGGCTCATTTGGAATTGCATGAAGCTCACATTGGTTGGGCAGAATTCTGCTTTAATAGATGTCTCCTATAGAGCAAAGTGTGTTTGTTTTATGTAAATGGAATACATTTGCTATTTTCTGTCCCTTCCATTTGCAGAGCTGGACACAACTTGAACATTATGTATATATTTCTAATTGGGAATTCCATTTTCGTTCTCTAACAAGCTGTTGTACAGAAGGTGAGTCATGACAAGAATGCTTTGTACCCTGCGGGAACAGTATTTGGAAATCTAAACGGCTAAAGATGTGAAGTGACCAGATGTGAGAAACGTTCTCTTCTCTCATTCTCTCTCTCTCTCTCTCTCTCTCTCTCTCTCGCTCTCGCTCTCTTTTTCTCTCTCTCCTTCATTAAAATCATCTGAAATAACATTTCTAAACCTTAGAGAATGACTAAATGCAGGTATCAAACATTGTCAGTTTTCTCTTTCTGGATATTTCTTGGGAAATTATCATGTTCGGCATAAAGCTAGGAAAAATGTAGCCTCTGTGGCATTCAATTTTATGACACATTTTTGGGGGTCTGGCTCTTAGAATTAAATCTATACTACTATTTACTTAATTTTCATAAAAGCAAAATTTAAAGTCCTCGATAGTACTTTTGTTGCTTTATTTATTCATTTTCTGAAAATCTTGCTTTCTTCAGTATATCAAAGTACAGGGTGCTCAGCATTAGAATCTCTATTCAGTTTGCTGTTCAAACAATGTTTGGCACCAAAAAGTGAGTTTAGGTAAAATAATAGGTACAAATTGTACCTATTCAATTAAACATGAAAGACACTTATCAGTATCTCTGAGAACTGAGTGAACAGTTTATTGATTAAAAATTTGGTAAAAATTTTGGAAATAATTCAGATACATTTTCCAAATTAAAAAAAAATTTAACAACAAAAATGGAGAATTTGATTAAAAAGAGGTCAAAAGGCCTACATACCTCAACAAGGAAGATATACAGGTAACAAAGGAGCCTATGAAAGTAGGCTTGATGTCATATGTCTGTAGGGAAATGCAAATCAACATAACAAGATAGCACTACACCATTCTTAGAATGGCCAAAATCCCCAACCCTGACAATATAAAATGTTGCGAAGAATGAAGGGCAAGAGGAAATCTCAGTCACTGCTAGTGGGAATGCAAAATGATACAACCACTTTGGAAGACAGTTTGGCAATTTCCTACAAGACTAAATATACTCTTACTACATGATCCATAAATTGTGACTTTTGGTATTTTACCCAAATGAGTCAAAAACTTATGTCTGCACAAAAACCTGCTACAGACACATGTTTCTGGCAGCTTTATTCATAGTTGTCAAAACCCAGAAACAACCAAAATGCCCTTCGGTAGGTGAATGAATAAACTGTGGTACATCCATACAATGGAATATTATTCAGCAGTAAAAAGAAAAGAGCTAGTAAGCCATGAAAAGACATGGAGGAAGCAAACATGCATATTACTAAGTGAAAGACATCGATCTGCAGAGAATACATATTGTATAATTCCAGGTATCCTGCATTCTGGAAAAAGAAAAACTATGGGGATAGTAAGGAGTTTGCCAAGAGTCATGGGAAGAGAGGGATGGATGGATGGAGAATGGAGAATTTTTTAAAAATGTTTATTTATTTTTGAGAGACAGAGCATGAGAAGGAGACACAGAATCTGAAGCAGGCTCCAGGCTCTGAGCTGTCAGCACAGAGCCCAACACAGGTCTCGAACTCATGAACCATGAGATCATGACCTGAGCCAAAGTCGGCCGCTTAACTGACTGAGCCACCCAGGCGCTCTGAATGGAGAATTTTTAGAGCAGTGAAACTATTCTGTATGATACTATCATGATGCATCCAGGGCACTGTATAATTTTCAAAACCTGTGAAGTGTACATCAAGAATAAATCTTAATGTAAACTACACACTTTGGGTGATTATGAGGTATCATTATAGGCTTTTCTATTGGCTAAAAATAGTCTGTTTTAAAAAATTATTAAGACTCAATCTAAAATAATTTATATAAGACAATAGAAAGAATGAAAGTTGTCAACATGATGCTGGATATTTCAGGATCTCAAAGCTCTTGCAAATAGATATAATGAATTATATATCTGCCTAATTTAAGCAATTTGAATATTCATTTATATCCTGATTTATTCTCAACATATTTATTTATGTCTACTTGTAGAAAGTCAAATAAGATACTGTGTCTTCCCTCTAGGACCTTATAGTCCTATATAGTCTTTATAGTAGTGGGGGAGAAACTGACCATCAAGTAATCAGACAGTGTCACAAATTTTATTTTAAATGCAAATATTATGAAAATGTAATGGGGAATATGCATACAGAATCTATCAGAATCTGTCAGAATCAGGCATCCGGGAACATTACTTAGAGGTTGTGACACAGCTGACTTGTGACCAGGAAGAGGAAACAGCCACAGAATGGAAATTCCAATGATCACCTCACTTCTAAATGGTGAGTATATATACTCATGCCCATCTTGATTGGGAGACCCCAGCTAGCAGAGGCTCCTTCCTTATTTGGCTCTGTATATTCCTTTCCTGCAGTGTGTGTGTGTGTGTGTGTGTGTGTGTGTGTGTGCGTGTGTGTGTGTATGTGTTTAAATTTCTAGAATAATCCTTCAAGGAACCAATGAAGGACCCATTTTCCTTCATGGGTCCCCAAGGTGAGGACCTTTTTGTATATAGAATTTTGTAAATTCTATACTTTACTACCAGGCAAGAATTAGAGGTCGAGTTTTGTCTCTTTCAGAAGTTTGAATTGAACTTACACTTCTACAAACATATCTGGAGGAAGCCAGTCGTAGGTGCAGAGCTTGCAAAGGATTTTGAAGAGCTGGATTAAAATCACGTAAACAGATACTGTTTCTTGGACCAATGGTTGGTTCGAACGTCATCAAAATACTCAGTGAATGATCATCCAAAGTTGGGCAAAAGCCAGATGGTTGCTTAATGTCTCTTCTGAACTGTGAAATGAGCACCTTAGAAATATCTAAGTCATCTTTTCGAATATCTGGCCTGAATTATTTCCATTAATATAACTGGTGTACCTGGGGTGGGAGTGGGGGTTCATAAGTGTCCCTACTTGCCCAGACACCATGTTGACCCAAACACTCTCTTTTACTTCTATAATGTCTAGTGCCAAGATACCTTTTAAAGCATTCACATTTAACTTATTGGCATTCCAACTTCTCTTATATCTCCTTTTTTTCCTTGAGACATACTTCATCTGCTGAGCCAGAGAAACTAAGCTACACTTTGTTTTCTCATAGTAAACCCGAGCCTTTATGAGTAATATATAAAAGGAGAACATTCTAGCTTATTTGTTTGGATTTGATTCTTAGTTCTTTTGAAATATGGAAACATTCTTTCCTCCACTCCGTTATTTCCATCTTTTATGTGTACAGCAGTATGTGTTTAGATTATAATATATGATGGCAGATAAATATGCTATTATCCAAAGTTTTGCATAATTAGTTTAAGTATAATACATTCGCTTTTGAAAATGTCCATACTTAGTGTAAGTGCATGAGGCTGCCAGCATATTTCCCCCACCCCTCTGGGGGTGAAGTCCTGCTTTGCCTCCCATCTCAGACACGTAATTAGTTATAGCAGGTATAATATAGTGGTCTCACAGCCGACATCACCAAAATCTTCTTTAAACATCATTTTAGCAAAGTAAACCCAGGAAATTCTGTTCACCTTACTTAAATGCTTGTAACTTTAGTATTTTTACAATTCTTTCAGGCTTAGCACAGATGGGATTTTTCAAATGAAAACCAGATGAAAGTAAACAGCAATCTCACCATCAAAACCTTAAGGTAGGAAGACGCAGGCCTAGCTCTGTGCTGTAATAAGATCCGCTTTTGCAGTGAAAGTATGTTTCCAATAACTGCACAGTTACCTTTCATTAGAGACGCGAATCAGCATTTTATTTTTCCTTTTATAATTTGACATGGTAAAAGGAGAAGTGGGCTTTCAAATCTCTGATCCGTGTCACCCTGAGATGAAAGTTTTTAGCACTCTGCCTCTGTGGGGGTATTTGGATTTGTAGTTCATTTTACAAATCCTGTTTAACATACAATTAAATAATAATGTAAATATGTGACATAATCTCCCTGGCTACAAACTTCCACTGACCCTGGTGATTTCCTCCCCCTGGGGTTTTAAATTTGATTTCTATTGCCCTACCTAACTGCAACATAGACTCGTGTCTTCTTCAGTTGCAATTGACTAGTCATGCAATGTGTATCCGCTTTAAAATGTATTTGCAGTAATTCCCACCGCAGTCCAAAGAGCCCTTGATTAGAAAGGAGCCATCCTAACTCTGTTGCCAATTTCTTTTGGATTTGTTTTTAATTTTTAACTATACACCTAGATCATCTCTAAAGTAGCTTCCAAAATTGGTGCATATTGAAATCATTTGAGAAGCTTTAAATTTTTTAATGTTTATTTATTTTTGAGAGACAGAGGGAGAGAAAGAGAGAGAGAGAACAAGAAGGGGAGGGGCAAAGAGAGGGAGACAGACTCTGAAGCAGACTCTAGGCTCTGAGCTGTCAGCACAGAGCCCAATGCAGGGTTTGAACTCAAGAGCCGTGAGATCATGACCTGAGCTGAAGTCAGACACTTAACCATCTGAGCTACCCAGGCACCCCATCATTTGAGAAGCTCCTTGTATAAATGATCCTGTGTAACTGATGCAGGACTGGGACATGGACATTTGAAGTTTTAAAAAGTTTCTTCTTTGGGCCATCTGGGCGGCTCAGATGGTTGAGCATCAACTCTTGATTTGGCTCAAGTCATGATCTCACGGTTCATGGCACAGAACCCTGCATTGGGCTCTGTGCTGACAGTGGAACCTGTTTGGGAGTCTCTATCTCTCCCCCACTTTCTCTTTCTCTAAAATAAATAAACATAAAAAAAGAAATCTTCATCTATTTTAATATGAGCCTAGGTTGGGGATCACTGTCCTCGGACCCAGATTCTCCCTTATTAAGGGGATTTGTCCTTGTGAGGTAACTTTTAGGGTGTTTCTAACATCTCCAGGAAAGTAAAGGAATTTAGGAGTAGAAGGAATGTAAACTCTCTTGCAGACACACACCCAGATCTTGGGAGAAATCCTTAGCAGTAGTAAGTGACCTTAGCATCATATCCTAGTTCTAAGAGTAGACATGTGAAAACTAAGACATACTTTCTCTGAAACTACTCTGTCTCTACATGGCAGTCATCTGATCTTTCATCAGCATTTAATACAAACTGTCTCAAAATCAGAGGCTTATGTGCCTTGATTCTATCAGCCCTGCATACGGCGGGACAGTTAGAACTAGCCTCCAATATGGTGACTATTTAAAAACACTAATATGGAAGGATAACCTATTGGTTACCTACGGAATGGATCATCTCTCTGGGTTCTTTCAGGAGTTCTTCCTTCCTTCTGTGAATGGAGAAATCGAGGACTGAATCAGCTAACTGGGCAAGACCATAAGAGATGGTGCATATTTTGTTTCACATCATTTCAGAAAATTTAAGCAGAAAGAAAACATGCTTCCCAAATTAGAAATGTTGCTATACATCCCTGGGTTTCCTTGAATGATTATTCCACCCAGTGGCCTTTTACCCATACAATAGAAAAATAAAATAATATTCAGAATAAAGAGTCACATTTTATTCTTAATAGTATGGCAAAATATTTTTATTGCAAATAATAAGAAAGGCTTTTTAACGAATATAGATGCTATCCACTTTAAGAACTCTACAAAGAAAAATCAGCAGTAGTGTATCTCTTATATATTTCCGTGATCTCAATGAAATAATTTGCAGCTAAATATTGCAAGTTATAATTCCAGTAAATCGCCCTTCCAAATGTGTTTTCTCTCTCTTTTCCTCCTGTGACTTCTTTAATTCGAAATTAAAAAGTAACCAAAAAATTTAACTTGGAATTCTTTGATATCTATTTTCATAAAAGTCCTTGAAAATAGCAAAGAAATGATTTGCCTTATAGATTTAGAGGTAGGAAACTTGGGACTATGATAACTTGCATTCCTTTTAATTACTCTGACCCAAAAACAGGGCTAAGAGGTTCAGGAAAGTTCTAAGCAAACAAAATATAATTAAAAGGCAAGTTGGTAGATAGAAATAAAATATGGGAATATAATGTGTTTAATGTACCATGGCTAACAGACTTACTATAGAAGAGATTTGAAACCAGTGGAAAAATATGTAAATAACCTAGAGGAAGAAATACAACTTCACCTTGAAAAGGTTTATGGTCGAGTCTGATAGTAAAAGTTACTATCATATGGGGTCATATTTAAACATAGAAAACATGTCAAGAAAAATTTGTGACAGACAGAGAATGGAAAAGTAAATAAATGAAATAAGAGGACATTTGGAAAAGTTACAGTCCCCTTTTACATTTCAGAAAGAAACATTCACAGAACATGTGTTTCTATCAAGGAGATGTGGGATTGGGGGAAAAGACATAAGATTTAGAGTCACAAATCCAGTGTTGGTTCTGATCTATCACTTAATGCATCATCTACACACTTGATCTACACACTTAGTGTATTACATCCCCATTTAGAAAAGTGAAATTATAATCTTCTGTTGTCATTGGTGTCATCGTAACAAATGCTAGAACCCTATGTAAAGTGCTTTGCAAACTACATGGTGCTTTCAAATAGATGTAGAACCTTCCAACTCAAAGTGAGATTTTTTAAAAAATGTTTATTTATTTTGAGAGAGAGAGAGAGAGCAAGAGAGCACATATGAGCAGGGAAGGGGCAGAGAGAGGGGGAGAAAGAGAATCCCAAGCAGGCTCTGCACTGACAGTGCAGACTCAGTGCTCCATCACAAGAAAACCATGAAATCATGATAGGAGTCAAAACCAAGAGTTAGATGCTTAACTGACTGATCAACCCAGGGGCCCCTCAAAGTGAGATTCTGGATCTTGACAAGATTTCCCAGTTGATCAGTATTTTCTTTTTCTTTTTCTTTTTTTTTCTTTCTTTCTCTCTCTCTCTCTCTCTCTCTCTCTCTCTCTCTCTTTCTTTTTTTCTTTTTTTTTTAGAGAGAGAGAGAGAGAGAGAGGGAGAGAGAGAGAAAGAGAGAGTGAGGTGGGGGCTGGAGGGAAAGGAAGAGAGAATTTTAAGTAGATTCCATGCCCAGTGTGAAGCCTGACACAGGGCTCTCTCTCATGACTTGAGCCAAAATCAAGAGCCAGACATTTAACGAACTGAGCCACCCAGGTGCCCCTGATCAGTATTTCATATGCATATTCAATGTGGAGACACACTGTTCTAAAAGGGGTGGAGAATGTGTAATGGGAGACATTCTAATCTTGTAGAGTCAACTCTAACATACATTGATAATACTTGAGCAAAATGCCCCAAATCCCTGAATCTTCTTTCTTCTCCTATATAAAACTATGAGAAGGAATTATTTTAGAGGTTCTCTGAAGTGTTCTCATGACTTCTGTGTGTGATTTGTGTGTTGAACAATTAATTGTGTGGCAAATTTCAAATTACGTATTACTGACAGGACTTAACTCATATTAATGATTCGTATTTCACTATATGTTTGTTTGGAGTAATTTCTACAATATTATTCTCATTGTCCTGTCACCTGGCAGGGTTCCCTGAAAGGAAACATTGAGGAATGCCTATACCCTCCAACATACCTGCCCCTGTCTAAGAAAATGTGAGTTGTGTTAAGGGTCATTGATCCCAAGTGTACTAACAGAAAAAGAATGGCCAAGGGGCATCTGTGTGGCTCAGTCAGTTGAGTATCTGACTTCACCTCAGGTCATGATCTTGCAGTTTGTGGGTTGGAGCCCTGAGTCAGGCTCTATGCTGAGAGCTCAGAGCCTGGAGCCTGCTTTGGATTCTGTATCTCCCTTTCTCTCTGCCCCTTCCCCATTTGCTCTCTCTCTCTCTTTCTCTCTCTCTCTCTTAAAAATAAATAAAACATTTTAAAAAATAAAAAAAAGAATGGCCAAGAATTTCTGCAGTGGACTATGTTTGAACCTTCCTTACACTCTGAAAACAAGCAAACAAATCAACAACCCTAGTGAGTAGAAAAATTTACAAACCATGTAGGAAAATTGAACATTCTGATTTCAACTATTTTCTTCTCGAATATCACTTTTTAAAATTCTCATTATTTTTATGTCTTAGGCTCCTTACAGTATGCAATGAATATATGCTTTATAAGTAATCAGCAGGGCTTTGTCCCTCACAGTGAGAGCTGCTCTCCATGCACACTTAGTAACATAAAGAGATAGAGAAGGCCCTTACCAGTTAGTCTCATACATGACTATCCAAACAGATGCAGTTCTGCAAGGCCAGCTAGGTGTGTGGACTGGGTAGCCACACTCTCTAAGACAGTGTGTCAGCAGCTAGCAATAGCCTGAGAGTATTTAGTAAGACTGAGCTAAGGAAAGAAGAAAAATGTGAAGGGTGCCCTAAGGTATACTGTGTACTCTACCTGGAAGGCGCTATTTGACTCTACATCAGGCAGGTAGAAAATATAGATGGAATATCTTTCATTGAGAAATGCTCACTAGACCATGATGCCCACGATAAGAGTAACAAGTTGAATTGAAATTACTCCTACTCAAGTCCAGTGTCCTTCTAATGTGGCCCCATTTCTCATTTGCAATACAGACCCTGGTTTCCGTTGGCTGTCTGGCACTGACCCGAGGGATCTGAATGTGGATTTTTGACTTCAGTGCATTTTACTGATTTTTAGGCTTTCTACCCTATTCTGAACACCCCTAATCCAAGGGTGCTAAGTTTCAGTCAGGCTAGTTAGAGCTTTCCAATAATTCAGAAGATTGGGGATTCAATCATTTTTAAACACTGTATTGAGGTTTAACTTGCATACTATAAAGCTTACCTGTTTAAAGTGTGGAATTCACAGATTGTTAGTGTATTTAAGTTTTACAGCCACCATCATAATCTAATTTTAGAACATTTTCATCATCCCCCCATTAGCCTTGTACCCATTAGCAATCACTTCCCACCATCTTCCAGCCCTAGGCAACCACTAATGTATTTTCTGTCTCTATAGATTTGCTTATAATTTTTAATAAATGATTTAACTAGTCCAGAAAACGAAGTCTTTTTTTTTCCCTCCAAATTGCTCACCACATGATCTCTAGCATCACAGTATGAAGTTATTTATTTTGTATTAGGGTCTGGAATGTTAGCAATTAGAAATTTATTTTGTAGTATATGAATGTTTTTCAAAGTCCAATTAGCCATTCTCCAATTATTTAGACATATTATGTTTTGTTTTCTGCTGTATTTCTTTCTATATTTTAGCAGCGAGAGGAGGGGTATACTAGCAACACCAAGAACTCATGAGTTATCAATGTCTTGACTTCTTTCCCATCTCTTAATTTTTATTTAGTACTATGTACATCTAAGACTTTCAGAAAATGAAGAGCCAACATTGGGCCTTTCATTGGCCAGGCTAGTGGTCTACTAGATCCCACAGCTACAATTGATAACTGAGGAGATATCACTCCCCAGCCATACACACTGTCAACCCTTGCCAGATTATAATTATATACCCTTTCTGCTTGGCATGGATGGGCATCACAATGGTATGGAACTAAATAATTTCATCGGAGTTTAAGTGAGCACAGACAGATACTGATTTGGGGAGGTGGGGTCACACTGACATTACTAATTTCTTATGCAACTAATCCATTAATTTCAATATCAAAGGACAATTTAGAATGATCACTCTGATTCTAATAATGAATAAAATTTACTGGGTACCCATTGTGGATATCTAGGAATATTTGATTAAAAGTCATAGAAATAGATTAAAACAACAACAACAAAAAAATAGATGCTTGTTTGTTTGTTTGAATTTATTTTATTTTTTAGGGGCTCATGTATTGAAAGAAGTTACCTCATACAATTGATGGATAAGGTCCCAGAGTCAGGAGACACTAGGCAAACTTGGAAGTCTTGGAACCAGGAATTCATGGAGGGCATCTGTGGGTTGCAGTAGTCAGGATGAATACATTACAATTCAGTCTGTGTGGTTTCTGCTTATGAGTCAAATTGCAGGGGAGAGTGACTGACTAGCTTAGCTCGGGTCACCCCCACTTCCAGCCAGTTTTGGTTGTAGCACTTAGATTGACTGCATCACCAAGACTGTATTTAAGACAGGTGGAGAGGATATTCCCCAAGGTCAAAATGGGAGGCTGATTCTGAAACTAGAGGAAGTAAATGTCAGATTATTAACAGCCAACATACTATTTATTTTTCAAAATTTTACATAGTAGTTACTCTGATCTGGGCACTGTTCCAATCACTTTACAATTAGTTACTTATTAAATCCTCGTAATAATCCAGTGTGGTAGGCGCTCTTCAAATCAACTCCATTTTATAAGTGCATGGCGGTAAAGTAACTTCCCTGACCTCACATAACTAATAACCAAGAGCAAGGTGAGATTTGAAAAAAGTCCAGCTCTCAAATCCTTGCTCACAATCTCCACTATACTAATTGTCCCAGAGCATGATAATTTGGAGATATTTCATTGTTTTTCATAAGAACCCCATGAGATGAATCCTTATTTTGGAAATGAGAAAACTCAGATTCTAGCACCCATATGTCCACCATATTACACTGCTTTCTTTACTTTTTAGCAGTGGGCATTTACATTATATTAATGACTTAAATGCCATCTGGGTGTTTAAAGCTGACTTCAAATCTCTAATGCTGTTTTTCCTCCCTTTAATAATATCTAAAGGCAGTCTTTTCCTTTTACAATTGTGTGCATTCCTTTCAATAGAAGGCAAATATCAAATCTCTGCAGAATGCTGGGTGAATAAGATAGACTCTGAAAAAGCTGAATCAAGATGCTTTCTGTCTCTTGTCTCTCACTTTCGCTTTTCCTGATCTGCCTGCAGTTCAACAAAACAGTATTTTTCTTATTCTGGGCATGCTAGGGCTTAATTCCCAAATAGATTGGTCAAATCACTGGTGAATCTAAACCCTTTCTTGTGTCCAGTCTGTTCAAGATCTCAGAGAAAGAGAATTACCTATTTTCCTCTGTGAATGCAAAAATAATAGGCTAACACTGTATTTTGTTTATATCATGTAAGTTTAAATTCTTTAAGTCCTTCTCTGAATATTTTCAGCTTGGAGGCGTCATTCTAGGACTATTTTCTTAGACACAAATTATATTATATTTTACTTTTTAAATGTATTTATTTATTTTGAGAGGGGAGGTGGGGCAGAGAGAGGGGGAGAGAGAGAATCCCAAGCAGCCTCTATGCTATTAAGGCAGAACCCTATGTGGGGCTCGAACTCATGAACCATGAGATCATGACCTGAGCCGAAATCAAGAGTTGGATGCCTAACTGACTAAGACACTAAGTGCTCCCACAAATTGTATTTTAAAATAATATAAAGGTGTAGGATTTGGGGAGAGGATTGTATAATCTGCTGCTTCTGGTCAGATTTAATTCATTTAGCAGAAACGTGACTGTACTCTCAGAATCCTTTTCTATGAGATGTGATCTTTTCAACAAGAATATAAAAGAGCTTCATTGACCAGTCATTCTTCAGGGACTGACAAGACATATGACAAATGGCATGCCATCCCAGGGAAAGACAGCCAAGGTTATGGTAAACCCATGGATACTGGCTGATTCCACTTCTCTCTAAGTCAAGGTGATATTGCACCATGGTGAAGTATAGCCTATGAGGACAGACTGCTTGAGTCCAAATTTTGGCTCCCCCACTGTCTAGCTGGGTGACCTTGGGCAAGTCACCTATCTTTCTGTGCTTTATCTGCCCATATGGGGTTTTGTGAGGATGAGACAAGACCATGCAAGCCTTAGAAGCTGGAAAGCAGTTGCTATATCTGGCATCACAAGTGTCTCAGTAGGAAACGTGAAAGGATCAACAGTGCACAGCGTATAGCAATTTTTGGAAACATAAAGTAGTTTTATGTTTATACACTAAGCTTGGTTTCTTTACCAATAAAGCCTTATATCTGAAATTGCTCAAAAGCATCCTTAGAACAATTGATGCCATTTTTCCTTATGTTGTCAGAAGAGAACCATTGATCTAGAGGTCTCGTGAAAGCAGCAGGTAATAGGATGAAAATAAAAAGCAAGATAGGGACAGATAAGTAGAAAGAGTACCAGTATTAAATCTTTTTAATCTTTCTTTGAAAATATTATTGGTTAGCCCTTCTGGAATCTGATGCCAGGACCTGTTTGAGGAGGTCACCGGATAGGAGTGGAAAAGTACAAGCTCTGCATAAGAGAAATCAAGGATTTTATCCATTTATCAACATCTAAATAGCTCATATCTATATCTATGTATTTCATTCCTGCTGGGATTTTTGAGGTTATATATAAAAAACAGTAAACAGGTAGACATTTCTGGACACAAGCAGGGGACTTGAGTAGGCATTCAGAGATCCGATTCTGGATGTTATGGCCCTGGAAACACTGGGTAAAGATGCAAGTCCAGCAGGAGGGCAGAGAAAGGGATGTGGACAAACTTCAGGGCTAAGAATAGCATGGATACCTAACCAGGTGGTTTAATGTAGGGGAAAGCTTAGATTTACTGGGGAACTGTTCTACTGTTAAAATGCAATGTCTCCTTTGTTCTGGACAACAGCCACTTCAAGAAGGTATTATTCCCATGTTCAACATGAGGACATTGAGACTTAGAAGTTAAGTAATTTCCTATGTGCTCTGTACTCAATTGTGTGCCAACAAAACACATATTTTGGAGTCCTAACCCTCAACGTAACTTTATTTAGAGACAGAGCTTTTATGAGGCAACTAAGGTTAAAGGGGGCAGGTCATAAAGGTATGGCCTTAATCCAGTAAGATTGGTAGATTTATGAGAAGAAGAACATCTGTCATCTCTCTGTCTCTGTCTATCTCTCAGCCATGTGAGGATAGTGAGAAGGTGGCCATCTGAAAACCAGTGAGAACCTTCTCACCAGAAACCAAATTGATTGGCTGGCACCTTGATATTGGACTTTCCAGCCTCCAGAACTGTGAGAAAACAAATTTCTGTTGTTAAAGCCATGCAACCTGGGATATTTTATTATGGCAGCCTGAGCTGATTATGCTTTCTGATTATAAACCACTAATTGGGCAGGATTTGTGGTTCAAACCAGATGTGAGGATAGAAAAAAAGCAAATTGACTTAGAACCAGAAGGCTGTAGAAGAGATTCTTGTATTAGTAGGTTGGCTTACACAAAAGTTAAAAAGAAAGGAAATTGGCTATTGGTTGTAGGATAACCTGCCTTGAAATTGCTTTCTTTCTGGAGGGAGATAAAGTCTAGCAGATACTATTCCCCAAAATGGAACACTTTGGCAAGTGCCAAAGATGGCAACAGTGAACTTTGGTGCATAGGACTTTTAGAGAGACAGCCTATCCTAACATGAGCACTTCTTTTATTTTATCAAGCACCAAATGTATTCTCATGTTAATCACACCTATTGACCTGTTAGCTGTATCTCTGCACATAACCCTAAAGTTCTCTCAGTAAAATCAGCCATATATGTATGCAGAGGTTAACATAATGGTTAGAAGACACACTTGTGGTTTTGTTCAATCGTTGCTCAAGCGATCCTACCCAAAAGAGCAGAAGATGTTAGTCACATTTAATGTACTTCAAATATTTCTATTTACTTACTTCTTAATCTCTATTTTTAACAGTTTGTCATTTTGAATTCATTTGAAATTTTGGAGGTATTCACCAATGTTACTTTGAGTCCATGGATTCTATTTTCTGAGATGCAATCAATGGGGTAATATCTCCTTGGTTCATTGTCATTTGGGGGTTTCTGTGGAAAGACATCATCTCTATTTATAATTTGGAGTAAGCATGGGTTTGCTCAAGAAGGAACTAAAGTGTCTTTCCAGACTCACTAGTTTGAATAATTTCTCTCTCAATCAGTCACTCAGAGGATGTATCTGAGACCTCATAACTTTTTGGTGATAGTGTAATGGCATCATTTATTTGATATCTCCTAAATCATAATTTAACTGTTTGTCACTCTGGTGCCTCACTTTGCATAGGAATGTGATGCTGTCCATAATACCCCTTCTTTCAAGTATGAAGCTGTAAGGGCCTCTTCTGGAGTATAATGAATGAAATTTTGTTTTTATGGTTTCCAACCAAGATTGAAAGCAGCAGTGCGAAAATGCCACAGAACAGTGCTTGCAAGATTTCCAGAAGAGTCTTGGCAACCAAATCATCTGGGAAGCTTGGATATGAACTTGATTACCAGCTTGAATGTGTTTGCCTTAAACATAAGAAAACGTGGAGTTCTATCCATCAACCACAGTGATAAATAAATTTAGAGCATCAAATTCGGTGACGTATTTAAATGGGACAAAGACAATGATTCAGTGGCAACAAAAATAACCAGACTGCATTTTCACACAAAGGCTAATAATAAAGTAAAATTTGCTGCATCACAACAGATAGTTCCCATATCTGTCTCTGCTCCCACCTAATTGACTGTTACACAACTTCTAGATTGATTTTCCTTTACCATAGCTGTAGGCATTTCCCTCATCTCTGTAAAATGCTTCAATTGTTTCCCGATGTCCACCAAATAAAACTGGCATTCCAGACTCTTTGCCATCTGGCCCCAAACTACTTTCAAACTACCATATTTCACCAAACTCTCTTTCACAGTTCAAACATCATCAAACCAAAAACTGTTCATGAGTTTAAAAATATTCATTTCAACAACACTTCCTGAGGTACCTATTACTTCCCAGGTCAACCACAAACTCTTCTGACACTCAACCCAAAGCCTTCTTCAGAGTATGCGGTCCCAAATGTAAAACCCTTCAGAATCCAGTTTTCATGGGTAAAAAGAAAAAAAGAGAACAGCATGAAGTTTATCTTAATTAGCTTGTGTTGCTATAATAAATACCACAGACTGGTGGCTTAACCAACAGAAACTTATTTTTTACAGTTCTAGGAGTTAGAAATCCAAGATCAGAGTGCCAGCGTGGTCAGGCTTTGGGGAGATCTTTCTTCCTTCAAAGAGTTGTCTCCTTGCCTTTCTTCCTTCAAAGAGTTGTCTCCTTGCTGTGTCCTCATATGTCAGAGAGAGACTTCTTGTCTCTGCCTTCTTTTCTAAGAGCACTGATCCCATCATGGGGGCCCCACCTTCATGATCTCATCTAAATCTTGTTACCTCCCAAAGATTCCATCTCCAAATACCATCACATTAGGGATTAGGGCTTCAACATATGGGCTGGGGTTGGGGGTACACACATCCAGTCACTAACAATGGTAAATGATCAGCAACATGGCTTGGATGATGGAGATTGATAGGAAATGATGGAGATAATGGCAAACAAGAAAGCATAGGACTCATCAAAGGAGGCTCCTCTTCCCAAGTTCTAGTCAACTGCTGTCATGTATGAATGACATGTATGAATGCTGATTTTTTTTAATTAAAATTGAATTTTTAGAGCAGTTTTGGGTTCACAGCAAAACTGGGAGGAAGGTACAGATATTTCCTAAAAGTCCCCTCCTCATACACGTATAGACTTCCCCATTATCAAGTTCTTCACCAGCTATTCATTTGGTACAATTGATGAACCACCATTGATCCTTATCACCCAAAGTCCATAGTTTATATTATGATTCACTTTTGGGGTTGGGCATTCTGTAAGTCTGAACAAATGTATAGTGCTATGTATCCACCATTATAGTGTCATACAGAGTATTTTAACCACCCTAAAAATCCTCTGAACTCTGCCTATTGACCCCTCCCCAACCCATAACCCATAGCTACCACTGATCTTTATACCGTCTCCATAGTTTTGCATTTCTTAGAATGCCATATGTTTGGAATTATATAGTATGTAGCCTTTGCAAGTTTGTTTCTTTAACTTAGTAATATGAATTTAAGTTTCCCCCGTGCCTTTTTATAGCTTGATAGCTCATTTCTTTTTAGCACTGAATAATATTCCATTGTCTGGATGTATCACAGTTCATTTATCCATTCACACACTGAAGGATATCTTAGTTCCTTCCAAGTTGTGGTAAGTATGAATAAAGCTACTACAAACATCTGCTTTATAGCAGGTTTTTGTGCAGACATAAGCTTTCAACTCATTTAGGTAAATACTAAGGGGTGTGATTGCTGGATTATGTGTTCAGAATGTACTTAGTTCTGTAAAAAATAGCCAAACTGTTGTTCTGGTTATACAATTTTACATTTCCACCAGCAGTGAATGAAAGTTCCTCTAGCTCCATATCCTCATCAGCATTTGGTATCATCAGTTCCAGATTTGGGCCATTCTGATGGGTATGTAGTTCTACCTCACTGCTCTTTTAATTTGTACTTCCCTGGTGACAGAGCATTTTTTTCATATGCTTATTTGTCATTTGTATAACTTCTCTGGTAGGATATCTGCTAAGGTCTTTTCCCCATTTTTTAATTGGACTGTTTATTTCATATTGTTGAGTTTACAGTGTTATTTCTATAATTTGGATAACAGTCCTTTATCAGATATGTGCTTTGCAAATATTTTTTTTCAATCTGTGGCATTGTCTTTCACAGAACCAGCATTTTTATATTTTTTAAGTTTATTTATTCCTTTTTGAGAGAGAGACACAGAGAGAGAGAGAGAGAGAGAGAGAGAGAGAGAGTGCATAAGCAGGGGAGGAGCAGAAAGAGACGGGGAGATACAGAATCCAAAGCAGGTTCCAGGCTCTGAGACCAATGTGAGGCTCGAACTCATGAACCATAATATCATGACCTGAGCCGAAGTCAGTCGCTTAACCAACGGAGCCACCCAGGTGCTCCAGAGCCAGCATTTTTAATTGTAATGAAATCCGATTTATCGTGTGTGTGTGTGTGTGTGTGTGTGTGTGTGTGTGTGTGTGTATCATGCTTTTGGCATTGTATCTAAACGGCCATTGCCATACCCAAGGGCACTTTTGTTTTCTCTACATATCTTCTAGCAGTTTCAGAATTCTGTGTTTTACATGTAGGTCTGTGATCCATTTTGACTTAACCTTTGCAAAGAGTGTGAAGTCTGTGTCTAGTTTCATTTTTTTGCATGTAGATATCCAGTTGTTCCAACATCCTTTGTTGAAAAGACTATCTTTGTTTTATTGCCCTGTCTTTGCTCTCTTGTCAGAGGTCAGTTGACTATATTTTGGTGGGTTTATTTTTGGGTTCTCTATTCTGCTTCATTGGTCTACTCGTCTATTCTTTCACCAATACCACACTGTCTTGATTTTACAGTAAATCGTAAAGTCAGGTAGTGTCAGCTTTTCAGACTTGTTCTTCTCTTTCCATATGATATAGGCTTTTCTGAGGCTTTTGCCTTTCCATATAAATTTAGAATCTGTTTCCCAACATCTAGAGATCATTTTCTTTTAAAGGAATCTCAAATATTTTGTCATTTATTTGGTGGTTATCTCTTAATATTTAAATGCTATCTAATCATTCTAATAAAAAAAGATAGTTGGTTTTGCTAAGCTGTGACTATATTTGTCAGAATGTGTGGCTTTGGGTCGGGGTTGCCCAAGACGATTTGGGAAATTGGAGATTTAGAAATTGCAGGTGAAGCAGTAGCCATTTTTATTATCTGAAAGTAGATGGTGTCATACAGAACATTTTACTATCCTAAAAATCCTCTGAGCTCTGCCTATTGACCTCTCCCACTCCACAACCCTTAGCTATCACTGATCTTTATATCATCATCTCCTTAGTTTTGTATTTTCTAGAGCACCTTATATTTGGAATCAGCAGGTCTGGCATGATACCTCTGATTAACAAGCTCATGCTATTGGTGTGGGACAGTGTCCAGACCTCTGGTGGGGCCTCCAATTCACAAAGAGCTTCTAAAGTTTCTTTAAGTCTAGGTCCAGATCTATGTCCTTATCTGTGTCAAAGGTGCTGCCGCAGTGGAAGACTGCCTGTATCAACAATGGTGGGGAAAAGAGACAGATGCAGGTTTGTTTGTCCCTGCGTGTTTCTGTTCATCAACAAAGATGTCAGGTTTTCCTTATTTTGTCACACTTCATGTCCAGCTTTCCTCTCCAAATGCTCTCCTGACTGATATATAGCAACTTTAGCTCCAACATCAAATCCAGAGCCAACAGCTTTGCATAGATCTCCCCACCAGTCCTCTTTCCCATGACTATGTAAGGTCTAATCTCCATAACAACTTCCTTCCTTTACGTAGCTCATAGGGCTCTGCTTCTCTGATTGAAGCCTGATTAATACATGGGCAAACACGTCTGTGAGCAAAAACTTGTCTGGGAGAAGCCAGAAAGCAACCACTCTCTCAATGTAATGTCTCTGTATATGCCCTCATCTGGAAATAATCTCTCCCTCTTCTGAAAACTCACAGTTTTGTGTATTATGTACTTCTGCATACATATCTTGTCTTCCTTGATATATTTCAATTGATTTACATGCTTTTAATTTCTTCTCTCCCTCCTTTCTATCACAAACCTTAAGGAAAAATGCTACTATTTATCCAGTGCCTGTCAACTATGTTCAAAGATGTCTTACTAATGATACTTCATCAACTGTTACTAATTCTCACACTAATCCTGTAGATTAGATATAGTGGTTATGATGATTTGGCTGCAAGAAAGAAAATCCTTGACCAAAATTGGCTTAGGTAATAATAATGGAAAACTCTATCCTATGACCAGAAGACCAGAGGTTAAACAGGCATCAGAGGCAGTGTGGCACCTTCCCAGCATCACTCTTTGCTCATTCTCTTGCCTCTATACTTCTACTCTGTCTGTTGCTTTTTTCTCAAACCAGGAAGAATATGACTGCAGCTATTCAATGAGTTTTCTTTTAATCATAAGGCGACCTTCTTGAACAGAATCTAAGATATGCCCAGGCTGGTTCTTACACACATGCCCCCCATCTGGCCCACAGAGAGCACCCATTCACCCTTTGACCTGACAGACTTCAGATGTGTATGTCATTTGGCAACCCGCTGGATTTTCTTTTCCTTAGGTGTCTACCAAACAAACACCCGTTTTCGGTGCCCACAACAGTAGAGGACATACATCAACTTCTTTGCCTTTCTCATTAGTCATAAAGTAGAAGTAACACTGCCCACCACTCAGCCACAAAAGAGGAGGGGCACCCACAACCCATCTCTTGCCAAAGACTTTTCTTTTTAATCTCCTGCTACTTTTTCAAACGCTCTGATAACTTATAGGCTAGGAGTGATGGTCATCAAAGTGTCACAGAACTGATTTGTTCCCGACTCTTTAGCAAGTCCAGCATAGGCTGACTGGTGATACACATGTGGGTACTTCCTATGCCCTTGGTCCTTCACGTGAAACTGGAACCAAGTAAGTCACATTTTTAACATATAATTATGCATGCAACATAAATGTGATTCAAGATGGCATGTTGCAAATATGCCTTAGCCAGAATGGCTTTCTCTAAGATGGTTAAATTGTTAATCCTGTTATATCTGATATTAGGAGGGGGAAAGGATTACGTTTATTTACTTTCTAAGTAACACTTTAAGATTCTCTTTCACTCCATCAGCAGATGGGTTTTGCCTTAAAAAGCAATATGCAAATAAGGAATGCATACAAACTTTCAGGTACTGATTTGGTGCTCAGATATTTTTTCCTGATTTATAAAATAATAATAGATATGATTTGTTTAGCACCTACTACATGTCAAATTGTTTTCCACGTGTTATTTCACAAAATCACTATCCCCATTTTACAGAGGAAAAAATCAATCTCATCAGGTTTAAAGACCCTTTCTGTGATTTCCTAACTATTAAAGCATAAATTCAGGATTTTATTATAAGTGTTTTATTTTTGAAGGTTTTTCATCATATACACTGTTTAATCTTTTAAACTCTATGTATCATAAATAATCGTTTGTAAATGTTTCTGTAGTTTGCATTTACACAAAACATCAATTTTCAAAGCTCACTCATATAATGTTACACAGCTTCTTTGTGAATTAGGCAAACAAGTTAATTAGCCTTTCCATTTATCAGATGTGAGTGACTTAACTTGCCCATGTGCCCAGCCATGCCAACTGGCAACTGGGTCTGACAATTTCCCACACGAAGAATTAGGCAGAACAATATATGGGTGCAGGCTCCAGGACCAGATATACATAGTTAAATCTGGGCTTTGTGACTTACCTCTTAGTCACCATCTTTGTATCTCAAGTTCTTATCTGTATAATGGGATGTTATTCATGCCTACTGATTGGAAACTGTAGAGGATCTGATGTTTATAACTCACTGAGCACAGAGCTTGGCAAATAATGGGTGCTCAGCAAAGTTTAGATCCTCTATTACTAACTTTGGTGACTTTGATGACATTCTACTTTAGATGCAGTGTTCTTCTATCTGGTCATAAAAAATTATCAAGAAAAAACATATATAGAGAAAGTGTATAGTAAGTGTGTGTATATGTTTACTGAAGTCCCTCTTTTCAACTATTTGTACAATTGATTATGAGCATAGAACTCATTTTTATATTGCTGCATTCCCATATTTCTGATACTACAGGTTTAAGTATTTAGTTTTAGATTTTATGACATTACTTTTTATTTAGTTTATATTGTTTGAACAATCTATCAGAGGAGAAAAAAAATTTTACCTTCTATGAAGTTTTTGGAAGAATTGAGGTGGAGCTCAACGACAACCTAAACATTTCTAACTCCAAGGATTTTCAACTAGTGCATTTTTTTTTTCATAATGGAGTTATCTAATATAGTTCACTCCTTTTTCATCTGTAAACCCATTATTCTGCAAAATTTATAGCATTTTTATGCATCTTTTTTTGTTGTTACACATGCAAGTCATTTTTTTGGCAGTAATTATACAATTTGCATATTTAAAAAGTAAATTGCAATCAAGAAAAAAAATTATCATACAAATTGCTGTGTGTGTAATATGGTATCTGCAGAATATAGTGTTTACTTCTCTGATGTGCACACTAGATCTATCTTAGAAAAATAGCAAGGAAAGGAGAAAAGGAAAGCAGTTGCCAAAGAGATTAAGCAGACATAGTTTCCTTCTTAGAAATTTCTTTTTGTCTAAAATTTAAAGAAATAAAGTATTTTTCCACATTATGATTGGGGGAAATTAGTGGCTGCTTTCTGTTTTACATAGTCTCTTCTTTCTTTTTTTTCTTCTATTTTTGTTTTTGTTTGACAGTAGTTGTGTGATTCACTGTTTCTGAGAAATGTTAGTATCATAAGTTTAATCCTGCATATCTTTAAGGGACAATTGAAGAAAACAAGAGGACAAAGTGAGGTTAGCTTCTGGACTAAAATATAAGTAATCTAATTGGCTAATAGTCCTTACTGACAGTTAAATAAAAACAAAACCAACAGAACAAAAACAAGATAAAATAGCAACACCAAAACCTTGATAAATGAACCAACATTAGGACCAATAAATCCATCTTGAAAAAGTCATCTCCTCTACTTGCATGTATGTGCAAAGTCTGTATTTTCTTCATGGACAAATTGCTTTATATTCTATTTGGTCAGTGTGGACACTGTTTATCCCCATAAATGGTGCATTCTGTGACTAAGTTCTTTGCCCATCTGAATGGCAAATTTTTACACAGCCAACTGAATTCATCATGCAGCTGTTCTTATTTGTGAATTCAAAAGTGTCAAAAGCATCAAAGTGACTTCTTGATCTATTGTTTTTGCTTGAATAAATCAAGTGTTTTTTTTTTAAAAGCTTGAAATGGATTTATTTTGAGTTATTTCCATGCCAAACAAATAGTTTTAAATATAGTTTTAGAGTATTTTCTTTCTTTGTGATCAGGAAACCATGAGTATCATATTATAAAGTCTGATTTTGAACTCCCAATTTGATTTTAAAAAGTATACAGTGCCCATGAGAGAAATTTTGCAAATGGTCGTTTATGTTTTCAAGAGTAGATTTAGGAAGTAGCAGATTATGAACAGGGCTTCCTATAAGCATGTAGTGATGTTATTTGTACTCTGTGTTAGAAATAATGTATTGAGTAAATTTTTCACTAATTTCTCTCATTAAAGTGAACAAGTCAGTGTTTCTTCCTAGATTGGAAATGGAGGAATAAATTTCTAAGGGATTGAATTTGATTAAACAAAATCCCATGAAGTTCAAATACTGTTTTCTTTATGTTTGTGGTTGAGAATATGGTCAGGATTTTTCTTCCATGGTTCTTCACAGTCTCCACTTTCCATCCTCACTAGGAGTTAAGAGTGAAAAGACACAAAGGAAGAGGAATAAGTATTGGAAAGGTTTCAAGTGGACTCCAGTATGCAGCTTTTGCGTATTTAATTCTGAAATAAAGAAAGCTGCCTGTAGGGGTATAAGTGTGAACTCACCATTTCATTGTGGCAATGATTTCTTCATGCATGTGTATGAGTTTCCCTGCATCGACTGGAATGTAATACCCACAAGGTTAATTAGATGTGCTGAAAATGTAAACGTTCAGCACTCTGAAAATGTCTAGTTCATTCAGGTCTCACCCAGGCATCTCTGCTATCTTTTAACCACATTGTTTTCCGAGGTGTGGAGTTCATTTATGAGTAACATCCTCTGAACCTTTTCAATATAATAAAAGGGTATTTGAGATGCATGGTCAGTCAACATCTAACATAAAATCTTAAGCCTCTGGTTTTGTAAAGAACAAATGTGGATTAATGAGGGTTGTTTTTTTACAAAGCTGATACAATTACTTGTCAAAAGAGACAAAGAAGAGAATTACTGTTGGTATTCTGGTTAAAAACTGTGTTGATCTATCATGAAAATTGAAACTACCCTAGAGAATGGATGGATTTTGACTTATGTGTGGTCTTAGTAAGGGGAATGAAGTCACGAAGAAGATGTATGGATCATAAAGCAAAATCAATATGGATACTCAGTTAAAGAAAAACATTTTATATTTGTGTCAATTGAAATGGAAAATGAACTGTTCCTCCAATGAAGGATGAGACGTTGTTGCTTATGAATTTTTACTTTCCTTGTTCTTTAATTTATTAATATGTTGTTAGCTTGGTCATTTTAAGTATTATAAGATGCTACAGTGCAAATATATGTTTCTTTCAGTTCCACTATTTTGTCAATATTTACTTAGATACTCTTGTCTGATCTCAGAGCTTAGTACAATGTCTGCTCCAAAAATTGGAGGTAAGGACAGGATTTCTTTCATTTCATGAATTTTCATACAAAAGAAAAACAAGCGGGGAGAGATCAGCAGAAGCTTCTTGTATCCACAACTATGAACTAAAATGGTTGCCTAATAACCATACAAAGTTTGTTTTAGGAAAATATCATGGTGGATCAGTGATATATGCAAGTGACAACTCCAAGGATAATTTTCCCAAAATATTAATTGCTAGATGTGATTTTAAATAACTTCTAAAACAGGATGACATGAATTATTTTGAATTAGGAAAAGATAAAAAAAGGATTGTAATGTCATTATGAAGGAATAAAGTTAAAGCAATGTCTTTCCTTATGCCTAACATGGAAACCTTTCCAAGCTTTCATCATTATCTAATCCAGAAGGAGAGAGGGAATATAAAACAAGCGACCAAAAAATATGTTTAATCACTGCTGTTTCATAAATCATAAATATCCTAATGCTTAGCTTCAAGGACACCTTGGAAAATATTCTTGCAACAAAGCTATCAAAGTTGCATGAGTTTATTTACAAGGGTCAGTTGTATTGTTTTTTAGTATGTCCATAAACTCCATCAATGTCACATGGTAAAAAAAACTGATCTGGATTCTGAACCCCATATTCTAGTTCAAGCTTCTCCATTTAATAGCTTTGAGATTGTGATCGCAATCCACCTGGCCTTATTTCATCATTAGTGGAACAAATAAGTTCATATGCATGTGTGTCTTCTTGGAAGAACCAACAATGTAATCCATATATCAGAAACTTATAAGCCATTAACCCATCAGTATTAGAAGCTTTTAATGATTTATGATCAGTTATTCCAATTGGTTAGAGTCAAATCTTCCAGAAGCCAACAAACTGAGTTCATTTCTCTAGAAAAATGGTTTGTTTGTGAACAACCCTGTAAATTCCTCTGAATCTTTTCTCAACTTGTATCTTAATGCCGTTGGCTATAATGGAATTAAGTATGAAAATGTTGAGGACTCAGTTTTGACCCACTTGAAACAACTCAGGGTATATGCCCCACTTACAACTTTTCAATAGCATCATGTTTTTTTTTTTAAGTTTATATTTGAGAGAGACAGAGTGTGAGCAGGGCAGAGGCAGAGAAAGAGGGAGATCTAGAATCCAAAGCAAGCTCCAGGCTCAGCTGTCAGTATAGAGCCTGAGGCGGGCCTTGAACTCATGAACCATGAGATCATGACCTGAGCCGAAGTTAGACACTTAACTGACAGAGTCACACAGTCATGCTTTTTTCCCTAAATTCTGCATTTTGGAATGAAGTGGTGTTATAAAATCCTAACATTGGAGGGGGTTTAGATTGATTAGATTATCTGGTTGCACATTATCTGGTTATGATTTCAGTTTCAGGATGATTTAAATCAAACGGTCCAACACACACACACACACACACACACACAGAGAGAGAGAGAGAGAGAGAGAGAGAGAGAGAGAGAGAGAGAAATATATGCATTATGTCTCTCATTCCCAGAGCAGTTCATAGCCCATATTTAGAATTTACGATTTACCTTTTCAACTAAGCAGTTCATATTTATTTTCAATTCTTTCGATCAGGACCTCAGCCTGTTGCTGTTCTTTATAGAGGTGATCTAAACCTTTGTTTCAGATTTCTGGTTGGCCCCATCTATACAGAGTTGCTATAGAATTTCATCAGCTTTTAGCACTGAACAAGACAGCTCATGAATATTATACAGTAAGTCCTTAGTTGCATCTCTGTTCCTTCCTGTCTGAACTGTATAACAGCAATCCTATATCACTTTGATGGATCAATCATATCAGGCTATCTATCACCCTTTCTATTCTGTTCATATTCTGGCAGGAAAAGCCCCAAATGACCATTGGTAATTTAACTTTCAATTTAATAGAACTGGACCCTGCTAAGTCCACTGAGGGATGTTTCTCTCCCTTGTGTAATAAAACTTCTGAGCTACAAAAATTCAGAGTCATGAGGAAAAGATTTGTGAGTAGATTAATATAGATAATAGGAAAAATGGACACTCCTACTTTTCCCCCTTAGTTCCTGTGTCTATGAATACTGGCTACAGGAAAAACAACACCATAAATAACTTGTGGCTCCAAACACATCATGAGGTGGCTTCAGACAATCGTGCCATAACAAAGACATTAAAAGACAACCTATCATTCTGTATGGTCAGCTGTTTCTGAGTTATGGGTATTTGAAAAGAACTACAGCAGTAATGTGCATCAATGCATTGTCTTTATATATTTATTCTTTTGCTTATATGTTGATGCATTTTTTGTTTATTGATAAGGGGAATTCCTAGGTCAACAACAGTGGTGTGTGATGCTGTAGACTGAATTTTGTACCCCCAAAGTTTATATATTGAAGCATGAACTCCTAATATGACTGTATTTAGAGATAAAGTCTTTAAAGTTAAATGAGATGGTAAGGCTGTGGTCTTAATCTGATAGGATTGGTGTCACTATAAAAGGAAGAGAGATCAGAAATTTCTCTCTCTTGGTCATGTGAAGACATGGCAAAAAGGCAGCCATCCTCAAGTTGGCAGGACCATTCTTACCAGAGACTGAACCCTGCTGAACCTTGTTTTCAGACTTCCCAGCCTTCAGAACTGTGAGAAAATAAATTTCTGTTGCTTAAACCACCCCTTCCATAGTATATTGCTATGACAGCCCAAACGTACAAATATATGTGGGATGTTACTATTGTTTTAAAGTATCTTTGCTTCTAAGCTGGAAAAAGCAAAACCAAATCCAGAAAATGAGTCTCCTAGAAAGAGTAAATTGTTACCTCCACCTTGGTAGAAGGAGGCCAAGTGTAGCAGGTGATTATCTGTCTCTTTGGTGTACATTGCCATATTGGGTCTCAGTTTGGGAATTTCTCTTGGAAAGTACAACTGTCATCAATAGCATTAGATAAGTGAACTTTTGCAATATATTTTATACATCTTTACTACCATGGTTAATTTGTTTATTTGTTTATGATCTAATTTAGGAATTTCTAGGGTGAATAGAAAAAAAACTACCTGATATTGCTATAACAGTCATTTTGCCTCCCTTGGTTATTAAGTACCTTCATTAGAGTGAGGACATCTTTGCAAAGAAAGAAATGTCATGAGTTGCCAGACACCCATCCCTTAATGCTTATTAGATTTTTAAAAATAGCCTTTAGTCGAAACCAATTTCAAGTAACAAACCCCAGATTCTCCTTATTTCTGTGAATCCCTTTGGCTTATAACAACTCCTTGTTCCAACTTCCATGTTACCATCTTGGATGCATGAAACAAATAAGGGATTTAACCCAGAAGTACTGGTAATTCAAAGAATATCCAAGACATCTACATAATCAGATATGGGAACGGACAGGAATAAGGTAAGCTGGGTATTAGCCAGGGCCGCAGCAACACCATGCCCCAAATCAGTCTGGTATTGATAGCGATTACTGGCTGCCATCATTTGCACTGGTTTTATTACCTTAACTGCCTCTAAAAATTGCCACTGCATTATTGACATTACTGGTCCTAGAATTTCAGTGTTCCTGTTTGACTACCTCTGCTCCTTAGCAAACAACCAGTCAGAAGCCTGCAGTGGGAACATCTGCTTAGCAAGAGTGACTGGGTAAGTCAGTATCTGGTGCTTTTTAATTCTACCCTAGTAGGAAGTAGTACGCACTTCCCTATCATAACCCATATGGTTTATGGGCATATACAAATCGTTCGCTAACTGAAAATTCATTCCTGTCTCTTTTCCCTTGACCATCTCTCCTAAATATTTTTAGTCCAGGCTTCTTTTTGAGTTAGAAGTGGCCATCTGAAATCTTTCTAGCCAATGAGACATATGTTGAATTATGTAGATGGATTTCTGGGGATGTTTTTGCTTTTCTTGGTAATAAACATAGTTTCAACTGATGTCATCTCTCTCCCCACCCTCTTGCCCTGCTTTGATAGTGGGCATGAGGCCTGGAGTCATAGCAATAAGCTTTGACTGTAGCAAGGATAGGAAAATTACAGATGCAAACACTGATAATATAAAGCCACTGAATCAATGCCAGCAAAAACAAGATACAGACTTCTTGTAATATAAGAAAAATAAACCCCTATTTGTTTAGGCCTTTGAACTCAAGTTTTCTATTACTTGAAACTAAACACATTCTAACTAGTACAATTAAGAATTCCCCAGGCCCTGGCAGCCAAACAGAAAAAATAAAATAAATAAAATTCATTTCTATTTTAAACACTAGGCAAAATTAAAAGAACACTGATTTCCCCAAGTTCACATCTGAAAATGTTATTAAGAATATTTGGAAATTTGAGCACATGTGTGAGTTGATGACAACTTCTTCTAAATACCTTTGGAAGTCTGATGTATAATATACATATTCTTCCTATGAGGCATATATAGGCTCACATGTGGATAATAGTTCATATTTTTTAAAATACACTCTCCATTTCAAGATTATACACGGCCACTGCTTCATGTTTCCCCCTAGCAAATAAGTAGATGAGACAAAATGTAACTAACAGATTTTTTAAAACTATGAACTAATATGCAGAAGATAATAATAGCAATCCACCTTTCTGACACTCAGCTAAGATAATCACAGATGCAAGCTCTATGTGATGATAATAAATCTGTGTAACAAATATAAAATTCAAGTGCCAGAAAACAAACTAAATATATTTTGTTTTATGACTAAATGTTCCAGGGTTTTTTTTTTCTTTTTTTTTTATATTGCAAAAATGGTTGTGATCCAAATTTTTTTTGGGGACCAGACAGGTACCATGAATGAGGTCAGGTATAAGGAGGCACGTATACATTGAGAGAATGGCTGCCCCTAAGGAGAGATGAAAACAGACACCCTATCAAAGGAGGAGAAGCCAGTCAGCTCCAGCTGATTGTGGCCATGTTGCATTGAAGCAAACTTGTCAGGTCTTGGTGTCAACAGAAACTGAAAATTCCAGATTTTGATGTGAAGTTTTGTAATGTTTTTCGATTCTAGTCAATTAAACAATAATTAGAGCCTATATCTGGATTTGGGGTCAATAGTGTGTGACCTTCATTTCAAGGAAAGACTTAATCACTGAGTAATGTCCTTGCCTTTTTAGGCTAGGAAAGAAAATAATGCAAACAGCACACACATGTACACACACACAGTAGAATAAATGGAAATCTGTATTTTTAAATATTTAATCAAAATGCTTTGCCTTCGGGATTTTTTAGTAGAAGCAATTACTGAGGAAGGCAGATGGGCTTTGTGAACTGTCCAGAGATTACATGATATCCTAACCTATTTTCAAACCAATTTCATATTTATTTCCTATTAATAACATTGATGACATTATAGTCATTATTTTTACTATTAGAGGAGTGCTAGTAACAACCTTTCAAGTCCTAGTGTTATACAATAACATAGGGAAACTTCCTATTTCTATCAGGTTTAATTGATGCAAAAGTCAGAGATGAGGGATGTCTCTTCTATGACGTCATCATGGACAAAGTCTGACATAGACTCCATAATTTTTAACATGTATTTTTTTGGATATTGATATCCATTCAAAAGGAAGGGTGAATTTTTGAGGGAGGGGCAAGATTTGTACTCTATATTGATTCACTCCATACCACATTATTTAGAAATGACTCACAGTGTCTCAACTGGGATACAAAAAGGACACTGAATCCATTGGATAACTGGGCTGTGGCTTTCAAGCAATGAACTCACCACAATGAAAACAACATGAATAGTCAGTGAATACCTATTCATCCACCACAGGGTTCTAGATTTTATTGACCAAGAGTCTATTTCCAGGGGCTTTCTTATTCCGTATAGTTTGGCTATATTATAATTTATATAATTCAACAACAAAAAAAATGTGTTTTTTCCACGTCATTCCATAGTAATTTTACTGAAATATAATGTTTAGTTATAGTGGTTATAAATCATTTTTCAAACTGTGTTCCATTCAATTTAATTGGTTTCACCAATCATTTATTAATTACTACCATGTGCCAAACATCATCATTGTTACAAGAGACGAAGAAGTGTCTGAGGTACTTGTAGTTGATTGTGTGGTTGGATTATGTGCATTGATAATAAGATCTCTTCAAACACTACTAAATTGAGAACAAATAAGAGTAAAATAGATCAACCCATTAGGATGTTAAAAATGGAAGGGGGGATACGATGAATGAGAAATGTGAATTTATGTTCGGAAGTTATGATAACTGACGATACACCTGAAAGAGCTGAAACATAAGCTCCTGAATGGAGTGCCTCACATCATTATCTATTGACTTCTGTCGTTAGATCAGGAAGTCTTGGAATTAGAAAATACAAGTACTTTAGAAGATGAGGAAGACACATGAGGACAACAGAGGACAATACAAAATCTATTAGAAATAGACGCTCTACAAGGTAATTCTCATTTTGTCTCTCTTCCCTTCCAGCCAGCCATCCTCCCCTGGGGATACATTTTCCACTAAAATCAAACAAAATCACCAGAGCTTTTAAGTCAGGGACACAAGTAAAAGAGGAAGTGAGGGTGAGGTTCCACACCAAAAATGAGGATTCAGTGAAAATCTACCAACCAGGACACAGTGGCAGCTCAGATCCCTTTCTCCTAGTCTGTTCCCACAATCCTATAGTCAGTACACATACCCTTCAACAAGACAGTAGCGGATCCATTCTTGGAAAGCCTGAAGAGCCAACAAAGAAACACCATAGGCATCTTTGTGTGGGGTAATGGGGTTTCCCTGTGAAAAGCAAGGATCTCCTTACACTGAGGCCCATTTAATAAGTCCTACACATTGAGAAAGAGTTCCAGTCAACAGCCAAGCCTCATAAGACATGAAAGACCAAATTCAACATAAACTAACATGAAGAAGTAATATTATGGGAAACATGGAGAAAGCAGGCGACAGAAGAAAAATTCAGTGAAACTATATGTGATCTAAAAGATATAAGGAAATATGTGGGTGTTGTTTTGTTGTTTTAATCAGAAAGAATCACTTAACCTCTTTGTTTCTCATTTGTAAGATGGTATCTCATAGTGTGGCATAAAGATTACATTAATGAATAAATGTAACATATTTAGAATAATGCCAGCTGCATAATAAGTAATACATAAGTGTTAGTTATTATACTTAAATCAAGAAATATTGTGAATTATATTTTTATAATTACTCCATCCATTTTTAGGACTGAGGACGGGGTTCAGATTAATTTTACAATCAGAAAATGTACTCAAGAAAACAATTGTGTTTTTAATAACATCAAAATATTAAAATATTTAGGAATGAATTTAACAACAAAAGTATAAAACTTGTACACTGAAAAGCATAGAGCATTGCTGAAAGAAATAAAAGAAATAAAATGAATTGATACCCCATGTTCATAGATTAGAAGATTTAATATTTTGAGATGGCAACACCCCCAAAATTGGTCAACAGATACAATACAACCTTATCAAATTCCCAGTTGCTTTTTTTTTTGTAGAAATTTTCTAGCTGATCCTAAAATTCAAACAGAAATGATGGGTCAGAATGGCCAAAATGATCTTGGGAAAAAAAGAACAAAGTTATATGATTCAAACTTTCTTATTTCAAAACCTATTACAATTCTACAATAATCAATACAGTGTGGTACTGGCATAAAAATAAGCAAAAGGATCATTGGATTATAACTGACAATAAATCTACAAACCCTGCATTTGTGGTTAATTGATTTTTGACAAAGGTGCTGAGATAATTCAATAAGGGAAACAATAGACTTTTCAACATGTGTTGCTAGAGCAACTGTAATAGAATGTGATAGAAGTTGGACTCCCTACTTAAAACCATATATGAAAACTAACTTAAAGTGGATCATAAGTCTAAATATAAAAGTTAAAACTGTAAAGCTCTTAGAAGAAAGAATAAATCTTTGTGATATTGCTTTAGGCAATGGTTTCTATTGCACCAAAAGTGCAAATAAAAAATTAGGTGACCTAGAATCCATAAAAATTTAAAATTTTTGTGCTTCTAAAGATGACATCAAGAAAGTAGAATGACAACCCATAAAAAAATAAAAAAGAATTTTTGCAAATCATATATATTATCAGGAAACTAATTTCAGAATATATAAAGACTTATGACTCAACAATGAGAAGATGATCTGATTCAAAAATAGACAATGGATTTGAATAGATATTTCTCCAAAGAAGATAATCAAATGGCCAATAAGCACATGAAAAAATACCCAGAGACATTAGTCATTAGGGAAATGCAAATCAAAACCATAATGAGTTACCACAGTTACGGCTAGACAATAACAAGTGGAGAGGAGGATGTGGAGTAATGAAAACACTCAGACAGTGTTGCAGGTGAGATTGTAAAATATTGCAGCAACTATGGAATACAGTTTGGGGGCGCCTGGGTGGCTCCGTCAGTTAAGTATCTGACTTCAGCTCAGGTTGTGATCTCGCAGTTTGTGAGTTCGAGCCCCGAGTTGGGCTCTGTGCTGATGGCTCGGAGCCTGGAGCCTGCTTCGGATTCTGTGTCTCCCTCTCTCTCTGCCCCTAATCCACTCCCATTCTGTCTCTGTGTCTCTCAAAAATAAATAAATATTTAAAAAGCTTAAAAAAATTAAAAAAGGAAAAACAATTTGATGGTCCTAAAACTGTTAAATATGGATTTACCATATGACCCAAAAATTATACTCCTAGGTACATACCAAAGAGAATGAAAACAAATGTCCCCCCAGAAAAGTACACACTAATGTTTATAGTAGAATTATTCTTAATAGCCAAGAGTGGAAACAACCCAAATAGGCATCAGCTTGACAAATGGGTAAATCAAATATGATATATCCATTCAGTGGAATATCATTCATTAATGAGTAGAAATAAAGGATACATGCTACAATATGGATGAACCTTGAAAACCTGCTAAGTGAAAGAAGCCATTTAGAAAGGCCACAATGGTATGACTCCCTTCATATAGATTATCCATAATAGGCAAATCCATAAAGGAAAAGAAGAGTGGTTACTAGGGATTCAAGGCAGACAGTAATGGGGAATGACTGATAATGAATACAGGGTTTCCCTTAGGGTAGTTAAAATGTTTCAAAATTAGGTAATGGTGATAGATTGTAGAAACCATGAATATAAAAAAAATCACTGATGTGTATACTTTAATGGGTGGATTTTATGGTGTATGAATTACATTTCAATAAGTTTGCATAAAATAGATTAAAAGATAACCTTATCAGGATGAAGAACAGTGATACTGTGACGAACAGTGATACTGTGACTTACAGTAAAAGAGAAACACAAGAGATTTTAAGAAGGAAGAATCCAGAGCACAAGTAGAAAGTATTGGATGATTGGTGAATTGAGTTGACAGTATCTTAATGCTCTTAGTAGATTCAAACTCCACCTCAAGTAGGACTGTTTATCTAATATGCAATCACTATAGACCAGTTAGCCCAATTAGGTGCAGAAAAACTCTGATCTAATCATGTTCCGGTTACACGTTGACATGTGAATGTATTAGAATGTGACTGTTTTCATCAATATATTATATTTGTTCTTTCATCTATATATGCCACACAAACTAGTCAGCAATAATATAGAAACCAATTGCTTGTCTCAAATAATATGTTAAATTAGACACACAATCTCAAATGTTTTCTTAAAATACAAAGTACTTTCTTAAATGTCAAAAACACATGCAATATTAACACTGTTTTATTATCTTATTAATTTGGGTAATATTAAAAAGTAGATATAACATGATTTATTAGCTCTAGTTTCATGCTGCCTCATTTCAATGATTGCATTATCTTCTTTCTGAATTATGACATCTTCATTGTTTTTCTATCATTTCAATAAATAATTAGATTTATTTCACTGCAGGTCTGTAGGGTCATTTATTACAAGTGAATTTTTTACAAATTATATATAGATTCATTATCCTACAATTATACTATCAACCTACCTTCTTCCTACATAAAGATTTCAAAAAATTATCATATGATGCTTACAGTACCTACTGTTATCTTCAGATTTAAAAAAGTCACTTGTGTTTATTAAGGTATTTCTATTTTTAGTTGTTTCAATATTTATTTATAATATTTAGATTTAGGGGCACCTGGGTGGCTCAGTCGGTTGAGCGTCCAACTTCCGCTCAGGTCATGATCTCATGGTTAGTGAGTTCGAGCCCTGTGTCAGGCTCTGTGCTGACAGCTCAGAGCCTGAAGCCTGCTTCAGATTCTGTGTCTCATCTCTCTGCCCCTCCCCCACTCATGCTCTGTCTCTCTCTCTCTGTCTCAAAAATAAATAAACATTAAAAAATTTTTCAAAAAAATAAAATATTTAGATTTAGATTCAGAAGAGTAATTGGGGAAAAAATACTTCAAGTAACTGACAAGGTAAATGAGGAAAGGTATAGTGTTTATGTAAAATAATGTTAATATTACATATGCATCATTGCTTCCTCTTCCTCCTTGTCCTCTTCGTCCTCCTCCAACTATACATTCAAACCAGGTGAATTGAAGCCAGAGTTCATGTATGAGTACCACTTCTAAGCATTCACTTTATGTTGCAGTCCTTTAATTTGAATCTTAGAGTTTCCTTTAAGAAATATATTGAGGGGTGCCTGGGTGGCTCAGTTGGCTAAGCCTACAACTTCAGTTCAGGTCATGATCTCACAGTCTATAGGTTCGAGCCCCGCGTCGGGCTCTGTGCTGACAGCTCAGAGCCTGGAGCCTGCTTCAGATTCTGCATCTCCTTCTCTCTCTGCCCCTCCTCCACTCACACTCTGTCTCTGTCTCTCTTTCTCTCTCTCAAAAGTAAATAAACAATTAAAAAAATTAAAATAAAAGAAACATATTGAGATACTCTTCATGAAATGCAGTCAATTCTACTAAGATTTTGATATTGCTGTGAGTGTTTGTTGATGGTATCTTATAACTCTCTGGAGTGTCCTCCTACATGGGACACAGCTAGAGTCATTAATGAAGGTTTTTTTTTTTTAATAGTTAAGTTGGTATTTACTCTTTGGATTCATTAATTGATTATATCATAATGAAAAAAAAATACAGTCCAACAGAGAAGAATAAAACTTTCTTGAAATATATTCAGATGAATATTCTCCTATCTGGTAGGTCCTATTTAAACATTATCCTCAAAATAAATTTGCAAGGCAGATATTACTATTACCATAACAATTTACACACAGCAAAATTGAGGCTTAAAGGAGCTAAAGAGCTGTGAAGTGGCAGATTCACAAAGATATGCTGCTTCTTGGAGGGGTAACCAAGTGCCTCTGCGGGTGGATGCCGGAGATGTCCCTCTAGGAGAGCTGGCCGATAGCAACTCTGCCTATGCCGGAAATGGATTAATGACCAAAAGAGATGAGCAAGGACTGAGGACATCTAATGTCTTCACATCTAGACAAAAACACATCTTCTCATAGTAGATTTCTTAGACAAGCATACTCTTAATGCTCAGCTCAGGCTAATGTAACTAAGTTTTTCAGATCCTTCTCCAAGCTCAATGTTGATTGTATTAACAAATAGTAAAATCATACAAAAAACTTTGCTCTTGATCACTTCAGTCATAAAGCTAAGAATACTGGAGAATAACGAAACAGATAGTGGTTTCATGATATCCAGGACATGGACTCCGAGATCCTCAAGTGTAAGGATTATTGATTTATTAATACCTGTGTCCTAATGACCTAACAAAATGATGGATGCATAATAGATGTTAGATAAATTTTTGATGATGAATTGCCTGAAGCAAGGAAAGGTACAAGGAAAAAAAGGAGAGTTACCAATGTCTATGTTAAAAGGGCTTGTTTCTCATAGTATCCCACATTGAACAAGGCAGTTATTTCCCCATTTTCGTTTAGAAAGTTCTAGAATTTCTTTTTAGACTACTAGCATTTCCTATGCACAGCTCACCTTAGAGATATTAATGTTGCCTTACTTTCAGATCTCATATTCCTGTCTAACTTCAGTGTTACCAAAGCATTTGATATATTTAATTACATGGCACTTCCTGTTTTAATGTTTACTAAGTGGAAATGTCTTTCTACTAGCCGTGGTGGGGACTGCTTAATAGCCACAGAATATCAGCTCTCTCTACTGTTTTATTCTAGGGAGAAGAGAGAGGCGAATTCTCTATTTCTTTCCCTCCCAGAAAAAAAGAAGATAAAAATCAGCAGAAAAGATCTTCAGAAAAATAGCAAGTAGCAAGCAGGTGAAGATATTTATTCTTTTCAGTTTTCACCATGTATATATTAATTTAATTTGTGGCACTTAATTTGTGGTCTCAGTGTTTTGATGTGATTCCCTGGGTTCACCTCTCTGGCAACTCAGCGTGTCATCGCCCGCCGAGTACCAGCATGACCACACGGCCACAGGCGGTGGCCTGCAGACTCAGCAATGCAAACACCGTCCAATGGATGCTGTCACAGAGGCTGGCCTCATTTGCAATGCTTTTAAGAAGATAATCATTCCCTCATTTGCAATGCTTTTAAGAAGATAATCATTCCATCATTTAATGCATCATATTTCTTGCTATTGTGTAATATCCTCACCTTAAGAGATGTTCCTTCCCAGCTTAGAGTGATCACTGTCACTTGTGACTTGACTATACCAAAACCCAGTAAATTTTAAAGCTTATCAGTTGGGCTGTATAGCTTCTCTCACACAAACGCATGTCCACAAATACACATGCATACACATTCCACGTTATCATGAACGCATGGTCAAACGAAGCTTATTGATAACCGAGAGATAAGATTCCAAGATGTCGTTGCTCCGTTTTTAGTAACAAAAAACGCTTATTATTTCATTGAACATGATATAATGATAGTCTATAAAGCTCCTTAGAATCAAATTTCTTTCTTTTCATTACTTTGTATCTTCCTTTTGTGCTCTAGTTTCTTGTACCTCTCTTAGCTTAATATTTGTTTGCTAACTACCAAGTTACTCGGAGAAGAATAAAACAGAGCAGAGTTACACTATAGTTATTTTCCTCAAGTAGGTATTCTGCAACAAAAAAAATTTCTAGAGGTCTTTAACTGTGTTTTATATATCAAACATGTCCTCGATGCAAATTTTGACCTGAATTATGTATAAAATGATGCATTATATATATATATATATAGTTGTTTCATAATTAATTTGTAAAGGATATTTGGAACCATGCTATGGTGACTTTCTGTACAATATTTTTTTCATATACATTAAGTCACGTTTATTATACCAAACAGAGGAAGGATTCAAACCTATTCCAAAGTTTATGCAAAGTCCAACTGTTTCATATGAATGACAGTTGAGTCTTCTTAAAAAATTAGTGAAAACCTCATAAAACTCTCTTCCATTCTTCCCTCCTTCCTTTTATCCCTTCCTTCCTAAATATCCTGTGCCAGGGACTGAATCAATGCATGAGAATGTAATAAATAAAGAACTATGGGGGCACCTGGGTGGCTCAGCCAGTTAAGCATTGGACTCTTGATTTCGGCTGGGGTCATGATCTTGTGGTTTGTGGGTTTGAGCCCCATGTCGGGCTCCATGCTAACAGCATGGAGTCTGCTTGGGATCCTTTCTCTCCCTCTCTTTCAACCCCTCCCCTGCTCATTCTCGCTCTCTCTCTCTCTCAAAATAAATAAAACAAAAAAATGAATAAGTATATAGGTAGGTCTTGGTTTCCATTAGCTTACTGTCTAATGAGAGTGACAGATAAGTGAATATATAATTGCAATGAAACATGCTATCAAGCTAATTCTCTTGTGAGCAAAGCCAGACAATAAAGAAGCCTGATTCAGGCTAAGAAGAAGCTCTTCAGACGTACTTCACACTGCTCCAGTGGCCTGAACACCTTTGCACCTGAGTAGTGAGAAAATAACTCCATAGACATCATTGACTGCAGACCTGGGAATCATAATCCTCCCTCACCATCCATCATCATTGGACAAGTTCATTTTGTTTCTGTCATGTATGTCACTGCAGGAATAACTGTTTTTGCTAAATAGCCAGTATCCGATCAGAGACGAAAGGAAAAGAAAACAAGTCAGAGAAAGTAGTTTTTCACTTATTGGCTTGTCTCTTCCTTGACCTAGAGAGTTCCATGGAGTACCAGCATAAGAGTACTTTGTGACCTGCAAGGGGAAGTTTCTTCAAGGATTTTTAAGGAGCATTCTCTATAAGTTTGTGTTTTGCTTTGTGTCTCCCTCTCTCTTATATTTTCCCTTTGCTTGTTTAAAAAACAATGAAAATGAGGTGCCTGCGTGGCTCAGTCGGTTGAGCGTCCGACTTCAGCTCAGATCATGATCTCACAGTTCATGGGTTCGAGCCCCGCATCAGGCTCTGTGCTGACAGCTAGCTCAGAACCTGGAGCCTGTCTTCGGATTCTGTGTCTCCCTCTCTCTCTGACCCTCCCCTGCTCACGCTGTCTCTCTATCTCTCAAAAATAAATAAAACATTAAAAAATTAAAAAAATAAATAAAAACCAATGAAAAATAATAAAGCACACACACAAAAGAATCTTTAAGGGATGTGTCAAAGAGTGCGGAAAGTAAGAGGCCAGATGAATAAGCATGCGAGACAGTTGGTTGACCATCCATTGTATCATTGTTAATCCTTCCTGCACATGAATGTTCCATCTTACCTGCCATGTGACACAAACGGGACTTAAAACAGTTTTAGAAATTGACACTGAGCTAACCCCCAAATGGTTTCGAGGACATCATGGTGAGTTTAGTAGTGAAGTCTCTTTCATCAGGTCCCATACAAGTCATTTGCATGGGAACAGTGTGTAGGCCACTTATACAAATAAAGCAACTGACACAAAAATATTAAGGCTTATGTTTTAATTAACTCAAAGCCAATTTGCATACAATGATTATGTTTTAATAAGAGATCTTCCATTTATGAAACACTTACCTGATGACATAAAGTATCTACTATGCATTATCATATTAAAGCCCTGACCAGCCCAAATAACAGGTATTTTTTGCCTGTTTTACAGATGTGAAGCCCAAAACCTCACAGAGTGGTGTTTCCAAATAACAAAACTAGCAGATGATAGAGCTAGGATGTAAAGTTTCGTGGTCAGTTCCAGGGTCCATTTTTATATTATTATATAGATCTGTCTCCCTGAAGAGGTATTTAAGACATGGCTTCTTCTCAAGGAGTTTGTGGTCTTGTCACAGAAATAGGGCCTATGATTGAATATAAATCAACATGTATTTGCTGAATACCTTTGTGGACAGCATACTATGAGGGTTATAAAAATAATTGCAAAATATCTTCTGCCCTTAAAGAAGGCTTCTTAACATCAAAACCACCACTTACAAATCACCTCACTTCTGTTAGGATGCTTATTATCAAAAAGACAAGTGGTGGGGTGTGAGCATCCAACTTTTGATTTCGGCTCAGATCAGGATCCCAGGGTGGTGGGATTGAGCTCCATGTCAGGATTCGCACTGAGCATGGAGCCTGCTTAAGACTTTCTCTCTCCCCCTCTGCCCCTCCACCCTCTCTAAAATAATCATAAAAAGAAAAGACAAGAGATAATAAATGCTGGTAAAGGTGTGGAGAAAAGGGAACCCTTATGCACAGCTGGTGGGAATGTATGTTGGTGGAGTCACTGTGGAAAACAGTATGAAGATTCCTTAAGAAAGTGAAAACAGAATTACCCCACATGAACGACCAGGAATCCCATTTCTGTGCACATATCTGAAGGAAATAGAAGTGCTATCTTGAAGACACCTCTATATTCCCATGTGTGTTGCAGCATTATTCTCAGGGACTAAAACATGCAAACATAAGTGTCCATCAACAGACAAAGAGATAATGAAAACATGTTATATTATACAATGGAATATTATCCAGCAGAAAGAAAAGAAAAAGTACCTGTTATTTGCCTCCTTGAGGGCATTTTGCTAAGTGAAATAAATCAGACACAGAAAGATGGTAAGAGTTCCCTTATATGTGGAATCTCCCAAAGCTGAATTCATGGAAACAGAGAGTAGATTGCTGGTCACCAGGGGAGTGGGGAGTGGGGGAAATGGAGAGATACCTATCAGAAAATACACACTTTCAGTTATAATACGAATAAATTCGAGGGGTGTATTGTGCTGTATGGAGACTATGGTTAATATGATAGTGCATACTTGACATTTGCTGAGAGAATCTTAGTTGTTCTCACCACACACAGAAAAATGGTAAGTGTGGGAGGTAATGGATGTGTTAACTAATCTTAATGCGGTGATCATTCTGCAATACATACATATCAAATAATCATGTTGTGCACCTTAAATTTATACACTGCATGCCCATTATATCTCAGTAAATCTGGGAAAAATAAAATGATTTAACAAAGAAAAAAAGAAAATCTTAGAAACAATGAAGACTTAGACACCATCTAACCCTTCATTTTACTTGTGGGGCTGCAATAACTTGAACAGGTAAGGGCAATACCCAAACTTATCTGACCCTTTATTGGCAAAACAGGATCAGAACCTGATAGTAATGGTGGTGGTCTAAGTGGTTATACTTAGTACTGTGGGTGTGTGACAAGTGCCCAAGGCCCAGCTCTCAGAACCCCATACTCAAGATTCAATTTTCTGTGACTGATGTCTTAGAATCCTTAATGATTTTATCTTTGAACAGTGCTTTGTAAGGTGACGTCCCAGGGGCCAGGGGGGCATGGGCTAGGGCTTGGAGGCTCCACTCATGTGTGATTCTTCATCCTGTTGACTCCACCACTTCAGGACCAGATGCCTGAGGACTACTCCCATGGGTCCCCAAGAATCAGCTAGCCCCCGCCTTTCCGCTCCTGCCTTTCACTCCTGGGAGGGAGCTGGGGGGAGGGGGTGTTCTCGAGAAGGACCAAGGAAAGGTGTGTACCCCATACCATGTTTCAGGCCAGGCTGATGGAGCCATATTGTATTCAGTGGGTGACTCGGTAGGAATAAGGTTCTTGTCTACTCCTTCACCTTATCCCATACTTATCCCAAGGCAGAAATTGCAATCTCTTTAGGTTCTCAGGCCTGCTGTGGATTGGGCAGCAGACTTCTGGGAAGAGACAATTCAGTGTGTTAACTGGCAGGAGAGGGGAATCTGGGAGGTAGTGAGCCTTGCTTTTCTCCTAGGTCATGGGGAGTGCCCCCAGTCACCTGTAAGGTTTTGTACTTACTGGGTGAGTATCTTTTTGCTTAAGAGACTATGATGTTAAACAACAAATAACAAACAACATGACATGTTTGAGCAAGGGACTACGCATTTTTATTTTGCACTGGGCTTGGCTAAATTAAGCAGCCAGCTTTGGTTGCTATTCATTGATTGCTTAGTATATGCTAAGTACTAGTGCTAAGTACTCTACATTAATTCACAGCATTCAACCATTATACTATTACTGAGACACAGTTAGTAACCAGAATTTCTGAATAAAGAAACCCAGATTGAAGAGGTTAAGGCAACATGCCTATAATCACACAGCTAGTGACTAATGTCTCAGCATTGGTCTATGGGATCCCAAAGTCCATATATATTTTTTAAAAGTTTATTTATTTTGAGAGAGAGAGAGAGAGAGAGAGTTGGGGAGGGGAAGAGAGAGAATCCCAGGCAGGCTCTGTGCTGTTGGTGCAGAGCCTGATGTGGGGCTCCATCTCGCAAACCATGAAATCATGACCTGAGCTGAAACCAAGAGTCAGATGCTTAACAGACTGAGCCACCCAGGCGCCCGTTCATAGTTCATATTTTCAACAACTATCATTACTGCTACCACCCTATGTGGGCTCTGGTGCGCACAGCATCTCCTTAGCCCCACCATGCCAGGCTCCTTGATGTTATCATAGGGGCAGAACTAAAGCAGGCCCTGTAGCGAGCACACACATGGGGCAGATAAAATGTTCCTGATGTCTACAGGGAAAAATAACCAGAGCTCTTGTCCATAGAACCTTGTATGCAGAGTCTCTGCATTTTGTCCTTGCAAGATTTATATTTTCTATGCATCCAACAGGGCAGTAACTCTGTGTTGGCTGACTGTCTCCCCCCCTTTCTTCCCTGTTAGATGAACTCTATTTTAGGGTCAGTAATCCTAATGTGGAGTCTGCACTCCTGAGTACAACAGACATAATTTTGAATGATGACAATAAGAACAATGCCAGCAGTTGTGTCTTTAACCAAAACCCTAAAAGCCACATATAAATCATGTGTAAGCATTCCTCTTTGATCGAAGGGTGAATGGGTTTTCCTCATCCTCCCTCGAACAGCAGCATTACATTCTCAGAACGCATCTGCAAATAGATTCTACCACCAGGTAGGAACAAACACAGTGGAGGTGAAGGCAGCTCCAGAAAATCACAAATGTGATCAGACATCCTTTGCCCTTCAATATATCATTGTATCTACTTCTTGAGCCAGAGTAAGTCACACTACCTCCACACCAAACCGTTTCTGTTCCCCAAACATGACCGGGATGCTTGCACACATCTGGCTTCTCATCCCTGTTATCAAGATTTCATTTGCTCGGAGAAAATGACGGCCACACGTGGGCTTCCCCTCCCAACTTCTCTCTTCCCCAAAATGCTCATTTATGGAGAAGCAGGTTTCATTCTCTAAATGATTACGCTTGGCAGGTGGAGATTGCAGCACCCGTTACGTTAATGATTTCTGAGGTGACGCTGAGGCCTCAGAGGCTGCTTGGCAGAACAGCTAGCAGGAAACTAATGAGTATCCCAGCACGACCCTGGGCCATTAAAAGGAGGGGGGTTCGAGGAGAGAGGGAGGGAAATAAATTAGAGACCTCAGCCTCTGGTAAGAATATCAGTGAAGGCCCTTAATGGAGTCTAGAAAAGAAAATTAATCACCCATAATGACTGGGGTGTGTGCGAATATTTGATTTAATTCCTTTTATAAATATTTTTCTACAGAATGATGCATGGCATCTGAGAGGGTTGAGAAGCACAATCCGAACTTGATTTAATCATGAGATGAGCCGAGTGGGTGGAAGTGACAACAATTACAGGAATACGTACTTCGGAAAGGCATTCTTTTCCTAATGCACTTTGTGGTAATCTTGGCTGGAATTGTACAGAATTCTGCGGTGAAGAATGTACCTCAGAATTCACGACCTTAAGCACTGGAGATAGTCAATTAACAATTGGCAAATTAAAATATACTTACATGAGCACTAACCTAATATTGAATTTTTAGTAAGAAAGAACACTTGAAACATATAATTTCCTAGTCGCTGGGCTCTGATGTATCGTATTCATCATTCAAGTAAAATAACACTATAATCCTTTAAATGTTGAATAATAAACCTGATTGAAAAAAAAAGTGTTTAGGGAAGAAAGCATGTTTTGCATGTTTTTTTTTCCTTTATAAGATTTAACAGGAGAAAGGCATATTAGTTAAAAATAAATATTCGTATGATTCTCAGGAAATAGAAAGGCACCTGAGAGAGTATGAAACCAACAAACAAAAGGACAGAGAGCCGGTTATTACGTATCATGCATAAAGAACTAATTATCTTCCTGAACATTTATCAAATCATTTAATTCTCTTTTCCTTCAATAGATCTTATTTAACCCAAACTCTATTTTGCAGTCCCTCAGTTAAGAAATTAATCAAGATTAATGCTAAAAAAATCTCCAAGTTTTAATTTGCTATAGTCTTAATAACAGATGGGGAATTATACAGGCTCGTTAATCCCAGAATAACCCACCTAGCAAGGATTCGGTTCCCTCTCAAGTGGTCCAGACCATTTCAGCAAAGGGCCAGATGCTATGATTTATTTTTATTGTCTGGGTTTTGTTTGTTTGTTTGTTTACAAAAAAAGTCATAATGAGTTGGATTAACTTGAAATATTATAAAGTATAGGAGAACCTGGAAACTAAAAAATACTTTGCTATAGAATTCTTTCCCAAAAGAAATGCAACAAAATAAGATGTGCAAAAGCCAAGAAAATCTAATAACTTGACAATAACAAATGGGATAGGTAGGCTCAGAGCTGTGCCTTTCAAGGCAGAGTGGGGAACTCTCCTTGGAGGCATTTAAATAGTCAGATGTAGACTCGCAGTCACTAACACATATGATATCTCTTCTCCTATTGGCTGCTGAATGGTACCGAAATACACCAGACTACAGCCCCGTTCCCATCCCAAATGCTACTCCAGAAGCTGGTGGCCAGAGGATGGTGTCAGCCTCTGTACTCATTCCATCTGGCAAAGATCGGTGAACAGGAGAGGGACATAACCCAAAGATAAGCCCACCAAAAGTTGCCCAAGCATATCATCACTCTACTCCCTGAGTCAACGGACACACCAGACACTATCACAGGCAGACTTAATGTCAGCCGTTTCCCACCAAAGTACTTCTCCCAAAGGCTGGGTGATTAAATATAATTCACCTAAAAGCTAATCCATCTTGATGTCATGTCAACTGATACCGAGTCACTTAAGGATCCATTGTCCTGAAATTGACATATTTGTCTCAAATTTACATTGCACACTATTTCACTAAATGTGTAACCTCTTAGGTACAAAGATGCTATTTCCCAATAAATCTGAACGTAAGATTTATCTAGGATTCTTATTAAAACACAGATTCCTGAACCCCTTCACAGAGATTCGGATACAGTCAGCATCAGCTTCAAATATGCATTTTTAACAAGCAAATCAGAGGATTCTTTTGACTAGTCAAGTTGTAATGTCTGCTAGGTATTGGAAAATGGATAAATATGATTTGATCCCATCCTTGGAAGACTCTACTAAATTTAGAAATAGACCTAGAAATATATGCTTAATGAATAATTTATGGAGCTAGGGAAAGGTTGAGGGTGCAGAGAGGACAATGAAGATGCTAGTCATTTTCATCAGAGACAAGGGGACAGAAGGCAGAACTTACACAGAAAACATGAACATTTTATTTGAAGTAATAATAATTTTAGGGATGCCTGGGTGGCTCAGTCCGTTCAGCTTCTGACTCTTGATTTCAGCTCAGGACATGATCTCAAGGTTCGTGGGATCAAGCCTGGATTGACCCTGCTTTATCTCTCTCTCTCTTTCTCTTTCTCTGAAAATAAATAAATACACATTTTTTAAAAGTAATAATTTTAATAATAATTTTAATCTTCTCTTGGTTGTTTTTGACTTCTCTTTTAATATTGATTTGATTCTTCCTACTTTTGAACATTTCAAGAGCGTATTTTGCTTTGTTTCATATCTTGTTTATCTAATTCACTATATATCATTAAGAAATCATCAGTTATATAACTTTTTAAAATACTTTTTATTGTAAACATTATTATGTTACATATGTTTGTGATTTTATAAATCTACTTAAAAAATCAACATGTGACCAAATCCATTACTGTTTAGGGTAAGAGAAATGTGCCCATATTACAATATCCTCAACATTAAATATTTTAATGCCTTATTTTTGACCAAAACCAAAAAGTGATATTTTTATCTTATTTTAATTTGCAGGTCTTTAAGCACTAATGCGGATAAAATTTCTATGTTTATTTGGCCATCTGTATTCTTTATTTTATGTATTTTATATTCCTCACTATTAGGTTTTTGAAATAATAAAATACTAGAAATTTTCTTATTGTATTTGAGAACCTAGAGAACTCTTGAATCCCTAGACAGGGGAACTTGACCTTGTGTCCTCAAATGCATATTTGTGTGTGCAGATGCAGATATTGCATTCCAGTTGCAGTTTAAGAAAATATTATAACAGCCTAATAAAATGCAAACACTGTTCCCCATTGTTCCTTGGGTATTTATAGCCTGGTGTTGGAAGATTGTGTATAGTCTTCAGAAATGTGCAATTAGCTATACATTGGTCTGCGAACCCTCTCTTTGATTTTCCAACCCGTTGGCTAATGCTTTGACCGCCGATAACATGACCTTGCAGTACTTACACAGTCTTGTCACAGGCGAATGCAGACATCTATAAGATTAGGCTCAGGAAATGGAATCTTAGATGAATGAAAGGGAGAACCGGCCTAAAGTCTGAGAGGGGAGACAAAAAGCAAAAGCTGTAATGCGTAGACTGCATAAGGGGAGCTTACCTCCTGTTCCTGTGGGTTCACCACCCCTTTTTGCAGTGACGAATTATGTGCCAGGTCAACTGCAGTGGTTGTGATCCATATAAGACAAGAGAGGCGTTCAGCTCTGGAACCAGAAAAGTTTTGTGACAAACCAGTATGGGTCTGCATAAGAAACAGTTCATGTAAAGAATTGTGAAATAAAGGGCAAATGATGAAATGATGATGCTCAGTATTTATAATTACCATTTTATTCTTTACAACACTTTTAGCATATGGAAACATCTGTACTGAAGAGTTGCTATTAGCCAATGATCTAGAAAAATCATGGAATTCTTGAGAAAGATGGAATGGGGAGTTTACCTTGTTTCATGCTATTTTATTTCTTTTAAGTGTATTTATTTTGAGAGAGACAGAGACAGCATGGATGGGGCAGGGGCAGAGAGAGAGGGAGAGAGAATCCCAAGCAGCCTCCACACTGCCAGCTGTGGAGCTGGATGCAGGGTTTGAACTCATGAACTGTGAGATCATGACCTGAACTGAAATCAAGAGTCAGATGCTTAATCCACTGAGCCACCGAGGAGCTCCGATTTTCATCTTATTTTCAAATATGAGGTAAATATAAATACTGAAGATGGCATGATTGTCCAGAATGACATAGAAAGGGAGATGAAGACCCAATATTGACACAAAAATTTCTCATTCCCAACCATATCATTTCTATCCTACCAGAATTTACACTGTTGTGACATCCATAAATTAAAATATCAAATATTATTAAGCAACAATTATGTGGCAAAAAGAATTAATTTGCTTGTTTGAGCTCTTCAAAAATGGGTAATCTCTACAACTGAACATTATCATATAGTGGGAAATGTCATGCTTTCGTGATGTCTAACTAAGTCACTAAATAATCATCATGAGGGAGAAGTTGAAATGCTTTTCACTGAAATGTTTTGGAGGTCCATAATGCAGGTCCAAACAGATTTCTGCAGGTAACTTTTGCACAGACTCTTAATGTAATACACACTGGAAGCCATTATTTTCTAGAAGTGTTGACCTATTCTCCCTTTCACAGAAACTATAAGCCGTCTTCCATAAGCCGGATGCCCCTTAAGTAAGCAACTCCTTTTCCTGAAGGAGATTTAGTTACCTTTCTGTTTTTGTCATCTAGCTGGAACCCCAGTTAGCAGTGCCTACCTCGAAGGGCCATTTTGCACCTCTCTTTCCAAGTCTTCGTGTGGAAGGGCCATTACTTACTCCCTTTTAACAAAAGTGACCAAACTGAACACAGAGAACTCCCCAAACTCCAGGGGACTTTACGGGAAAGAACTGCCCACTCGTAACTCAGGCTGGCTTAGGAGGCTGACCTCACCTTCCATCACCACGAGCTTCCAGTCATCTATGCAATGAAGTGTGACAACAGCTTTAATAGCATGTGAAAACATATTTTATTATGGGGTCATTAATTTGTCCTGCTGGCTCCGTGATATTCTCCATATGCTACATGGGAAAGTGCCCTTTTGCTCTGAGGTCTTTCTTGATGAGCACGCCTTCATTACAGGGTGGAGCTCTAAAAGGGCACCCTCTCCCTGCTCTGCCCTTGGCAGAGCCCAGCATCATTCCATCATTTCATTTGTGCATGGAAGAGTGGAATGTCATGGAATTACATCCTGTGGTTGTGCATTTTCTTTTACTACCCAGATATCTGCCAAGCCTTGGCTTTTGAGGGGACTAGTCAATGAATTTAAAAGCATTATTATCAGGAGATTCATTTTTAGCATATAGAAATAAAAAAGAAAAAAGGCTCCATTAATTTTAGAAAAGGGTCTGTGAGAAGACGCATGGGTTAAAAAGGCACATGTCTGTACAGATTGCTATTTATTACCCATATCAGACAAATAAAATTGGCACACTAATGTAGTAACCTGAAGGAAAAATAAATAACCCTCAAACCTAAGTTTGTAAAAAAAATATACTGCGTATGTTAATGTATAATGATGTCACTTCAGTATATTTTGAGAACCAAAAAACTTTTGATCACAGTTTCTGTGAATACTGGAATTGTATACCTCATGTATTCAACCAGATATTAATAAATAGCACATTAAGTTCTAGAGTTTACACTAGATAGGGTGCAAGATAGGCAGAAGAGAAATATCTATGGTTTTGGCATTTAGTACCTCCCTGTCTGCAATATTGAACTATGGAATTTCTTAATAAACTGATGATGAAAACATACACATTGTAGATGGAAGAAACAGATATATTGATTTTTAATTATTTGTAATTAAAAATTTGTAATTAACATTTGCAAAAAGTTGTAGAGTATCAGGAGTAGAGAATGAGGCCCCCAAGAGTGCAGTTTTTGTGTTACTACCTGAAAGAGTAATCATTTTAAAAGGAAGGAAGGGTGGTGCATGGTGGTTATAATGCCAGTTTTCTGTGGGAGAAAGAGATGTCTAAGGCATTAACCAAGTTTAATTTCCTGGCTTTAATGATTCTACTACAGTTATCTAAGATGGTAACATTAAGGGAGGTTTGATGAGTGACATGGAATGTAGACTCTGTTCGGAAATTTTCTTAAGTTTAAAAGTAACTTCAAATATATGTTTAATAGAAAATAAATAAGACAGGATTTTGAATTATTCATTGCAATAGGGAGAATCCTAAAATGACCCCCAGGATTTCTCACTTCTATATATACAGACCTACATAATCCATGGAACTTTAAATATAATAGATTTTACTTCCATAGTTAGGCTATGTTATTTGGCACAGTTGACCTTCAGATAAGGAGATTATTTGGGTGGGTCTGACCTAATCACATGAGCCTATTCAAAGCAGAAAGCTTTTGTGATTTATTACACAAAAGCAAGTCAGAGATGCAAAATGGAGAGAGGGATTTTATGCACTGTTACTGGCTTGAAGATGGAAGGGACCAGTGTCAAGGAACACGCACAACATCCCGATGCTGAAAACAGCCCCTGGTTACAGCCAGAAAGGAAACAGGCATCTCAGTCTGACAACCACGGGAACCAACTTCTACCAACAGCAAGAATGAGTGTGGAAGTAAGCTTGTTCCTAGAGACTCTACATAATAATTCATCCAGGATAACACCTCAGTTTTCACTTGGCACTAACTTAAGCAGAGAATACTCATTCCACTCCAAATCCGACATTTTTGATAATTTGTTACAAAACAATAGATAACAATACTAAAATCCTTTTGGATAAAATTTTCTCCTCAATAGCTATTACATCTGTCTAAAATCCACAGTAAATTTCCTCGATGGCTCTTACATAACAAGTAGCTCCAAACATTTGATCCATGATTATTTGATCTGCTACAAAGGTTGCCTTTCTCTGATTTCCTACTTCAGGCAAAGCACATTCAGCAACAATATATCCCTATATAAAATAAAGTGTGTTACTTCTAGTTTCAAGAAGTAAAGGTTTAAAAATGTCTCCTAAGACCTCAAAGCATTTTTTTTTCCTTAAAAGTAATCTTCGAGGAGCACCGGGGCGGCTCGGTTGGGTAAGCATCCAACTCTTGATCTCAGCTCAGGTCTTGATGTCAGGGTTGTGAGTTGAAGCCCCACGTTGGGTTCTGCACTGGGAATGATGCTTACTTAAGAAAGAAAAAAAAGTTGTCTCTGAAAAAAATTTAAAAATCAAAAGATAGATACACAAATGTTATTATTGATGAAACCAAGAAATATCTAATACACATACCATAATATAAGAAGATGGATAATATGTGGAGGAGTGGGGAATCCATTGGCAGAACTAGTTAAGAACTGTGTGCCCGTGGAAGGAGATGATGGTGAACTGTGATCCTTAGAAATGGAGGCACCAAACACCAAGAAAGGCAGATCCAGACAATTGAAAGAGGATAATATTTTGAAAGTAAATGCAAAGAACAATTAAACTTCCTGTACCAATCCCACCCTATTTTATTAGGAAACTAATCTTCCTCCGTCAGATATATTTACTAGAGAAATTAATGTGTACACTCTGAACTCAGGACCACCAAACATGAGGAAGTTGAAAATAGAGAATTATAACCCTTGGGTAAGAGGGCAAAAGACCGAACAGTCCAGACCAAGAAACAATATAATATTTTTCATTTTGAACAAAAATCCAGCAGACTGCCTGACCACCCTACCAGCTAAAAGTCTCAACCCAATCAGAATTTGTGTTTCACACTTGTAAAAATGAATGCACAATAAAAATAGCAGTATTTTTGCAGAAAAGCTCTAGCAAGAGATCAGAGATCAATAAAAAGAAACAGGGAATAAGAATACCTCAGAGACCATGTGGAAAACAGAAGAAAACTTCAATTTACTACCATTAATACTAAGAGATATAAAAATATATTTCATTTATAATACAAAAATAGAATACTATTAAAACCAGAAAATAATCAGAAAGCACTATTAAAACCATAAAACAAAATTAAAACATGATAGCTTCTTAAAAAGTAAAATATTTGGAAGATAATACCTAAGATTTCCTGAAACCAAAAGACAGAATGATGGATCGTGTGAGTGGAAAAGAGAAGACAAAGAATTGAGGAAGAAGGTACATTTGCTGGAGTTTCAGAAACAGAGAGAAGTGCCAACAGAGGCAAGGAAAATGTTATAATACAGTAAAAAGAAAAAAAAAATAAAGAAATTTCCCCAAGCAGGACATGTGGTTTTATATTAAAAGGGCCTGTCAAGTGCTTATCACAATGAATTAAATAATAACTCTAAGGACATAATCATATAACTTTAAAAGACCAGAGGCAAAAATCTTAAATTATTCTGCAATTTAGAAGAACTACCAAATCTCATATGAGAAATTGAGGAATCAAATGGAAACAAACTTCTCAAACAAGACACTGAAAGAAATAATGCAGTGGAATATTGCTTCCAAAATTCTGAAAGATGTTTTTCAATCTGGAAATTTATAACCTGGTGAATCACCAGTTAAGCATGAGGTTACGTACAGTAGCCATATTTTCCAGACTTGCATGGACCCAAACCACCTATCTCTTACACTCATGCCCTTCTCCTCTCTCCCAAGCAGCTACTGGTAGATGTGCTTCAGCAAAATGAAGAACATTTGGATTCCAGCAAAGATGGCATCTGATCCAAGAGATGTTCCAGGAAAGGACCTACAGAACATGTCATCTTGCCTGCAGGAGCAGGAGAGCTCCAGCAAAATGCGGAAACTCTAATGCCTGGTTAACTTCTACAGAGTTGAAGATAATAATACAAAAGTTAAAATGAAGCAAAGCAAAAGGAAACAAAAACTTTACAAGACAATGGAATAATTGCATGCCACCTGACTCAGGAAAAAAATATAGTTGCATAATCATCATATGGAATAGAGATTGGTTAATTATATGTAAAAGATGTGGAAGGTGGCAGGAGGTTTATGGAGAGCTGATATGTCACATACCATCACAGGAAGTAGATAAAGAATGTTGAAATAATTGAATCAATAAATAATAGCCTAGGAGTTCCTAGGTGGCTCAGTCCGTTGAGCGTCCAACTCTAGGTTTCGGCTCAGGTCATGAGCTCATGGTTAGTGAGTTTGATCCCCATGTGTGGCTCTGCACTGTTAGTGCAGAGCCTACTTTGAATTCTCTCTCCTTCTCTCTCTGCTCCTCCCCTGCTCATGCATGCTCTCTAAACAAACAAACAAACAAAGTTAAAGAAAAAAAGAGGGGTGCCTAGATGGCTCAGTAGGTTAAGCATCCAATTCTTGATTTCGGCTCAGGTCATGATCTCATGGTTTGTGGGATCATGGCTCACGTTGGGCTCTGTGCTGACAGCTTAAAGCCTGCTTGGGATTCTCTCTCTCTCTCTCTCTCTCTCTCTCTCTCTCTCTCTCTCTGTCTCTCCCCTGCTCTCTCTCTCTCTCTCTCTTAAAAGAAATGAATAAACATTAAAGAAAAGAAATAACAGCCTAAATACATTATTCAGAGATTTGTTAAAGACTAGAAGAACAAGGTAAAAGTGAAGAGAATCATTGTCTCTGGGGAGTAGAACTGAGGACTGGCAAGAAATGACCCAAATGACCAGTATTTTTTTTTCTGCACAGTGAGGATTTTTTAGATGTATTGTTTTTACAAACCAAGAGCATGATAAAAATTTTAAAAAATCATTAAACCATTAAATAGAAGGCCATATTCTTCAATGTGTATTGGGAAAACAAAAGCAAAATAAGGGCACTGAGCATGGGACCCTGGACTTCTTTTATTTAGGACCCGCCATGGCTTTTCTCCCTCACTGTTAATCACACAGTCAGCAGACGCAGTTGTAGCTCATGCTTGAGGCTCCCTGGTACGTTGAAGTAGAAAGAACAAGGTCTTGTATTCAGTTTCATGTGTTCTGGCTAAGATGTGACTTCTGCGGCTGAGCCGAGCCTGGAGAGCAAAAATCTCTTGCCCAGTTTCCTAGTCTATAAAGTAGTGCCAATAAGACCCACCACTTAGATTTGTAGTGAAAATCAGAAGGAAATCCACTCAAAAAATGCCCAGAGAGTCATTTGTTCTTTGCTGGCATTCTGCTACCGAATGCACCTCGTCACGCAGCACCTTCTATCTGCAACCCATGCATTTCTATCACCAACTTGACCTTGGAGGTTTTACCTTTTCAGTGCTTGGAATTACAAAGGCTTAAATCAATTAATTGATTCAGCCATTTGTCAACTCGATCTGTTGTCAGATCAATGAACAGATTTTTTGCTTATGTATATTAATTGTTGAGAATGTCAAATTCCTGATGTAGTTATTTTTTCTATTTTTCATTGCATTCATTGACTAGGTCAAGATAATGACTGGGTGAGGTTAGCACATGCAGCCAGGCTCGGACATGATCTAATAGATCATTCTGTGATCATTTGGTCTCTGTGTTCATAGCCCAAAACCATAAACATGGGATAAGCATGCTTTCCAATTTATCTTGCAAAATAAACATTTTTTTCCTATAAAATGTCTTTGGAAATAGCAGAATCACTTTTGCTAAAAATTATCTTCTCAATGCACATTTTTATATTAGGCATTTACTTACAAGAAGCTGCCTTTGAATGTATTTGTCTTTACGAATTGCTTTTCACTGAATGAATAATTATTTAAATGCATGATGATTCATTATTTAACCATGCATTTCCCTAAACTCAGGTGGCATTGTTATGTGTCCCTCCCAAATTTGTATGTTGGAGCTTTAACCCCCAATGTAACTATATTTGGAGACAAGGTAGTTAGGGAGGTAATTAAAGTTAAATGATGTCATAAGGGTGATGTCTTAATCCATTAAGACTGGTGTCCTTTTAAGAAGAAGAAGAAATGTCAGATCTCTCTCATTCTCCCTCCCTCTCTCTCTCTCTCTCTCTCTCTCTCTTTCTGTCATGTGAGGACAGAGTAGAAGGAGCCATCTGTAAGACCGTTTCCCCAGAAACTGAATATTCTGGCACCTTGATCTTGTACTTCCAGCCTCCAAAACTGTGAGGAAATAAATGTATGTGGTTTAAGCCACTGGGTCTGTGGTACTCTGCCATGGCAGCCTGAGCTAATACACTTATCTCCCCATTAGCTGGGAACCTCCTCTAGTGTCGGGGCAGCTCTTCTTTGGTATCTCAAATCCTTACCTTGTACCTGACATATGGCAGTTACTCAATACATACTATTTAAATGTGTTGACTGAATACAGTACATAGTTCTTCTGTTTAAGATTTTTATTTTGCTACTCCAGTTTGGATCATGGACAGACTATTTCGGACAATTTCTCTCCTTTTCCTTTGTTCCTCAGGACTCTTTCACTTATAAGGAGTAGACACCTTCGCTTGCGGGGGACAGACAACTAACACACACTGAGGTTAAAAAGAAGTTATAAACTTTGCAAATCAAGGCTTCTCTCTCTCCATCCCTTAGCTATCCATACTCGCTTTCTATTGGATTTATTCTCTCAACAGTATTTGTGGCAAAACAGCTAGTAGAAGCTCCCTATTATGTCAGTTAAGAACATAATAATAAACAAACACCTATCCCAAGCACTTTAGACACAGTACTTCATTCAATCCTGAGAATATCTATGAGGTAGTCACCATTATTACCCACGTTTGGCAGATTAGGAAGCTGGGGCACAGAGAAGTTAAGAAACTTGCCCATAATGACATAAGCTTTAGAGGTAGACAATCTGGTTCCAGAGTGTGGGTCTTAGCCACTTGTCTATACTTCTTCTTTCTCATATTTTTATCTCTCACTTTCTCATTATTTCCAATGAAAAACCTGGAGCTTGCTTGCCTGGTTTGAGCCACTTGGCCATTGCTGAACATTGGTAACCCTCTGGTTAGGATGACTGATCATAGTTGGAGTGTGCTGATCTGCCAGAATGAGGCTGAGTGGCCATCCTGGGAACCAGAGATAGCGTAGATTTCTTTGCAAAATATTGATAGTAAAGGAGGAAATTTTCCAGAAGAAAACAGGGGTTCTATTCTTTAAAGAAAAATAAATGGGTGCTGGAGCAGAGTAAACAATGGCTTTCCGTTGTATCATCTATTCTGCTCTGTCTTCTTTGCCATAGAAGAGAGACACAGTCAGGAATAAACAAGTAGGGGCACCTGGATAGTTCAGTCGGTTAAGCATCCTGCTTCGGCTCAGGTTATGATCTCACGGTTTGTGGGTTCGAGCCCCGCGTCGGGCTCTGTGCTGACCGCTAGCTCAGAGCCTGGAGCCTGCTTCAGATTCTGTATCTCCCCCTCTCTCTGACCCTCCCCTGCTCGCACTGTCTCTCTCTGTCTCTCAAAAATAAATAAAAAACATTAAAAAATTGAAAAAATGGAATAAACAAGTAGATCATTTGAGTTATACTCTGCTTATGTGGGATCCATTGGTACTGGTGTAAAAATAGCATTCTCATTAAACATAAGAAATGTACAGATTATACTTGGAACAGAATAGCACCTTACATCCCATTGCTTATCATAATCTAGGCAATATGCAAAATATTCTTTTCCCTTGCTTTCTTTGGCTGACTTTTTTGATTTTTCAAAACAACTACAAAATATAGTTTTAATTAGTTCAAATTCACATTTATAAAATAATAATAAATTATACCATGCTACAGAGAAAATATGCATTTATATATAAATGTGCACCTATGTAATAAACAAGCGCTCCATTAATAAAGGAGACTATTAAAGGAATATGTGCTTCACCGCCATCTCACCCTGTAAGGGCTGAATATATACCACTTCCCCCAGAAGTGTTAGTCATTTTTGAGTACTGAATCACATAAACATATTTGGGTAGGGAATTACTTTAAAATAAACTTCTAACAATCATAATTCCCCACATTTCAATAAAGATGTTTTTAACTTTTCTAAGTACATTCACATATACCTCATAAAACAACTAGTTTAAAGAGGGATTAGCAGAATATAAGATTTCCAGAGCTGTGATTTAATAATCAAAACAAAACCGTTTAAATGCTTGGCTGAGGATGGACAAGTTGTGGGAGAAAATGTCTGGAAATAACATAACCAGGACTAGGTTAGGCAGATGTCAGTGTTTATTAAAAGCTGATTTAACTCAGTGAATGACTCAATCTGGTCAAGAGTCAAAACTCAAAGGCCCAGAAGTCAAGAAGGAAGAGCTAAGTCTCTGAGATCAGGAAGTACAAGAATTAGTTGTGTCTTAGAAATCTAGTTCAACGTTTGATGACAGAGCATAACTCTTTTGTCTTCTGTCCTATGAGACATCGTCCTTTGAGATGATTTATATCTATGAGTTTTTTAAATTCATCAGCAGCTGATTATGGGATTTATAGTGAACACAACTAAAGCATGAGGTCCCATCACACAGCATTAGAGTTTGTTCTGTCAGGCAAGGTTTGGCTCAATTACATACAATACGAAAGCAGGAATGGAAGACAAGATGTAGCAGAAAGGTATCAGACAAGTAAACAAATACAAAATAAAAAAAATCAAGCAGTAAAGGGGAGGAACCCAGGTTAAAAAAATTGATGGCTATGCTAGGCAAAAATAATAGCAAATTTCAAGTAGATTTAGAATATAGAGGAAGAAGATGCCAGTCTCTTTCAGATGGAAGAAGTGATGTGAAAAACACAAAATAGAAAGTCAAACAGATGCAAATATTTAGTGGACCTTGGAGTTGGAAGTGTAGATACTAGAAAAGACAAATGCTAGGACTAATGAGTTGTTTGTGTGATGCACTATCGTATTTTGTGTTAAAAGGAAGGGAAGGTTCCACTTCTGAGAAGATGTTGCAGACATGCTTTTCACTATTTTTCTTGCTAAGGCTTCAGCTAAAACCTTTGGAGATTATGTATAAAGTAGACATAAGAGGGGCACCTGGGTGGCCCAGTCGATTGAGTGTTTGACTTTAGCTCAAGTCATGATCTCAGGGCTCATGAGTTCAAGCCCCAAATCGGGTTCACTGCTGTCAATGTGGAACCTGCTTCAGATCCTCTGCTGCCCTCTCTCTCTGCCCTTCCCCTGCTTGTGCTCTCTCTCAAAAAATAAAAAAAAAAAACCACCAAAATATACAAAAATAAAAATAAAATAGACTGAAGAAAACTCTGTAAGGTAGAGAGAGGAACACAGATCAACTAAGAACTTTAGGACCCAACGAAGGGCATATTGTGAGTCTTATTTGGCTTCATATTTCCTAGACTTGGAGCTAAAAAAGCTGGCATCCTGGAAGTACTTACAAGTGATGACAAACATGTTTCCCGACAGCTGCTGTCTCTAGCCACCGAACCAGCAAAGGGACAGTTTAGCAAGAAAAAAGTCTCAGATGGTAACCACTCACCTCTACCCAAATGGCACAAAACAAAACAAAAAATAAACAAGAACAACAAAACTCTAGTCTCCTCACCACTCACATCAGCAAAGATGGAACAAGAAACCCAGATGTCCACCTTCATGAGTGTAACATTGTGTTTCAACTCCCCTGACTAGGTGTTATCAGAAAAGGCCAAATTGGGAACCACGACTTTCACCCCCACATGCAAGTAATGAGCTTCCCCTCCTCTCCAATGTCAGTGGAGAGCACACAGAGAGCCTGGATTTTTGATCCACCTGACAGTGAAGAGATTTTTCTTGCCCTCCTCCTTGGAATGGTGTCAGAGCAGGCCTAGTGAAGAATCGAGATTTTTACCATCAGCCACCAGTAATAAGTCACTTACCATGGTGTCAGTGAAAGCTATAATGGAAATAGTAATGAGACTCTAAAAGCTTCCAGCAAGGGAGTTATCAGTGGAGGCCTAGTGTAAGCCAGAACTCACACCCTACCCAACAGCCATAATGTACTGGGGAAACTGGACTTCTACCTGCATTTGACAGTAAGGGGACAACACCTCCTTCCATTGCCAGAGTGCTGTCAGAGGAACCTGCTAAAATAGAAGTTTTAAATAAGATCTGGCATCTCAAAACATAATACAAAAGTGTCTAAATTTCAATATAAAATCTCTAGTTACATGAAGAACTAAGAACAGCTCCAACTGAAAAGAAGAAACAATCAGGGGTACCTGAGTGGTTCAGTCTGTGAAGTGTCTGACTTCAGCTCAGGTCTTGATGTCATAGTTTGTGAATTCAAGCTCTGTGTTGGGCTCTGTGCTGACAGCTCAGAACCTGGAGCCTGCATCAGACCTGTGTCTCCCTCTCTCTCTACCCCTCCCCCACTCATTCTCTGTCTCCCTCTCTCTTTTCTCTCAAAAATAAGCATTAAAAAAATGGTTAAGATGGTGAATTAAGAAAAAAAGAAACAATCAAATTTAAAAAAGAAGGTGACAGAATGATCTAAGAAGTGTTTCAAAGTAGTCATCATAAAAATGTTTAAATGAATAATTACAAACATTCTTGAAACAAATGAAAAAATAAAAAAAATCAGCAAGAAAATAAAATATGTAAAGAAGAACCAATAGAAATTTTAGAATTAAAAAATCAAAATAACAAAGGAAAAAAACTCAATGGAGGGGACAGAGGAAGAAACCAGTGAAATGGAAGATACAATATACAAATTGCTCAACTGAACAACAAAGAGAAAATAGACCAAAAAAGAAAGAAAGAAAGAAAGAAAAGAGTGGGACTATAATAAAGAAACACCAGGGGTGCCTGAGTGGCTCAGTAGGTTATGTGGCTGACTTCAGCTCAGGTCATGATCTCATGGTTAGTGAGTTTGAGCCCTACAACAGGCTCTATCCTGATAGCTCAGCGCCTGGACTCTGCTTCCATCCTGTGTCTCCCTTTCTTTCTCCCCCACTTGTGTTCTGTCTATCTCTGTTTCTAAAAAAATGAATAAACATTAAAAAAAAATCTTTTAAAGAAACACCACATGATCCAATTACACAAATAGATATTTATACCCCCTAAAAAAACCCAAAATCAAAAAAGATATATGCACCCCTAAGTTTATTATTTACATTATTTACATTACATTACATTACATTATTTACATTATTTACAAAAGCCAGGATATGGAAGCAACCTAACCTAAGTGTCTAACAATTGATGAATGGATATGTGGTGTGTGTGTGTGTGTGTGTGTGTGTGTGAGTGAGAATATTAAACAGCCATGAAAAAGATGAGATGTTGCCATTTATACAACAACATGGTTGGACCAGAGTGTATCATTCTAAGTAAAATAAGTCAGACTGAGAAAGGGAAACACCATATGATTTCATCCATATATGGAATCTAAAAAACAAAACAAATGAATAAACAAACAAAAAGCAGAATCAGACCTATAAATACAGAGAACAAACTGATGCTTGACAGAGGGAAAGAGTGTGGGTGAATTGGGCAAAATAGCTGAAAGGGAGTGGGGAATACAGGCTTTCAGTCATGGAATGACTGACATTGGAATAAAAGGCACAGCATGAGGAATAGCCAATGATGTTGTAATAGTGTTGTACAGTGACAGAGGGTAGTTACACTTGTGGTGAGCATAGCATAGTGTATAGAGATGTTGAATCACTATGTTGCACACCTGAAACTAATATAATTTTGCATGTCAATTATACTCAAACACAATTTTCAAAAATAAACTGAGGTGCATATTACCAAAATCCCTGGTTGGGGAAAGGAGAATAAAGAGGGTTGGGAGGAAAAAGTACTAAAAATAATGACAAAAATCCCCCAAATTTAGCAAAATAAATACTTATAGATTCAAGAAGCTAAGTAATCCCAAATAGCATAAACTCAAAGAAATCTACACTGAGTTAGTTATAGTAAAAACCTTGACAACAGAAGACAAAAAAAAATTGAGAAACAGAAAGAAATAACACATTGCCTATAGTGGAAAAACAATTTAAATAATAGATTTCTCATCAGTGGCCATAGAGGTCAGAAGGAAGTCACAGAATATTTTTCAAGAGTTGAAAGAAAATAATTGTTAACCCTATATCATCCCCAAAATATATCCTTAAAGAAGAAAGAAATCAAGACATACTCAGATGAAGAAAAATAAGAAGGATTTATCACTAGCACACTTATCCTAAAAGAATGGCTACAGGAAATTTCTAAACATACAGAAAATAATACAAGAAGTAATCTAGTAACACTAGAAAGGAAGAAAGAACACAGTTAGCAAAAATATGGATAAATATGGATAAAGACTAAAATACAATTTAGTTTCTAAACTAAACAGAAAATAATACAAGAAGTAATCTAGGAATACCAGAAAGGAAGAACGAACACAGTTAGAAAAATAGGGATAAATATAGTTGACTTTCCTTTTTCTCTTGAGTTTTCTAATGTTTGGTTTGTGGTGGAAAGAAAAATTCTACCACTTTCTGAAGTGGCTATAAATGCATGTAAATATTGAAGATTATATTGAAAATGAGAAAAGGTAAAGAAAAGTGCAAAGATAAAATGTTTCTACACTTCACTCTAACTGATAAAACGAGAATTCCAGTAGATTGTGATAAGCTATGTATGTATTACGTAGTTTTTAATAACAACCACTCAAAAAAGCTATACAGAGATACACATTCAAAATCACTAAAGACAAAATTGATTCTTAAAGGGATCAATCCACAGGAAGATATGAAAAATAAACATAGAAATAGTGAACAAATAGAAAGTAAAATACAAAAGGTTAGACTTAAGCCCTAATATGAATAATTACATTAAATGTAAATGATCTAAACATATCAATTAACAGATATTGCAATAGCAGATTAAAAATCATGACCCAACTACATGCTATCTACAAGAATCTCACTTCAAATATAATAATATAATCAAGTTGAAAGTAAACAGACCAAAAATATAGATATTATGCATATAATAAGCAAAAGAAAGCAGGTGTAAGATTATAAATATTGGGTGGACTTCAGAGAAAAGAAAATTACAAGGGGCAGAGAGGAATATTTAATAATGACAAAAGATAAGTCAATCTATTAAGAAGTTTAGCATCCTAACCAAACAACAAAAAATGCAACTCAAGTGCAGCACAACCTGGTAAAATGAAAAGGAGAAATAGACAAATTCACAATTACATTTGGATGTTTCAACAGTTCCTCTAGAAAACTGATAGAGCAATTAGAGAAAAAAATCAGTGAAGATACAGACAAACTTAATACCACAGCCAACAGGATCTAATCAACATTTATAGAATACTCCATCCAATAATGAGTTTTCATACTCTTCAAGTTGACATGAGACATATACCATGAGAAACCATATACTGGGCCATAAAGCAAACCCCAAAAAATTTAAAATAATTTAAATCTGGGGCTCCTGGGTAGCTCAGTTGGTTAAGCATCTGACTTCGGCTCAGGTCATGAACTCACAGTTCGAGAGTTCAAGCCCCACACCGGGTTCTGTGCTGACAGCTCAGAGCCTGGAGCCTGCTTCAGATTCTGAGTCTTCCTCTCTCTCTGCTTTTACCCTGCTCTCTGTCTCTCAAAAATAAATAAACATGATTTTTTTAAACTTTAAAATCATTTAAATTCTACATTGTGTGTTCTCCAACCATAATACAAACAAACTAGAAATGTGTAACAGAAATATAAAAGGAAAATCTCCAAACATTTGAAAACTAAGAAGCACACATTCATAAAATCCATTCCTAAAGAAGTCTCAAGAGAAATAAAGCATACATTGAGTTACATGGAAACTAGAATACAATTTAGAATAATTTCTGAGGTATAAATGAAGCACTGCTGAGAAGAAATTTGTATCACTAAACATAGAAATTAGAAAAGAAGGAAAATCTCTAATCAACAATGTAAGATTCCATATCAATAACCTAGGGGGAAAAAAGGAAAAAATAAGCCAAGTACAGGCAGAAAGGGGAGCACAGAGATAAAAGCATAAAAAGTAAAATTGAAAAAAAATGTACAAAGAGCTGGTTCTTTGAAAAGAACAGCAAAATTAGCAAACTTCTAGCAAGACTTACAAAAAAAGAAAGAAAACATAAACTACCAATATCATGAATGAAACCGGACATATCTCTATTGATTGTACAGACACCAAAAGGAAAGTAAGGGGATGCTAGTAACAACTCTACAAACACAATTTTCACACTTGGATAAAATTAACCAGTTTCACAAAAAAACATGAACTGTGATAGCCTACTGAATATCAAATAGATAATTTGGATATTCCTGTAACTGATAGGGAAATGGAATTTGTGGTTTAATAATCCCTCTCTCAAAGAAATCTCCAGGTGTAGATGGTTTCATTAGACAATTCTACCAAATACTTAAAGTGGAATTGGTACAAATTGTACAAGTCTCTACCAGAAAATCCAACAGGGGAAAACATTACACAATTTATTTTATTAAGTTAGCGTTACTCTGACACTCAAAAAAAACAAATAGAACAAAACAAAACAAAACAAAACAAAAACCCCAAAACCCAACAAACAACTGTTGAGAATACTTCCATTAAACGAAGCAGCAAACATTTTAAATAACATATTAGTAAGTAGAATATGACAATATAAATAATAATATATACTATAACCAAATGAGATTAATTACAGGGAAATAAGCTTGGTTTAATATTTAAAAATCATTTCTCCACATCCTCACCTGTTGTCTCCTGAGTTGTTAATTTTAGCCACTGTGACCAGTGTGAGGTGGTATCTCAGTGTCGTTTTGATTTGTATTTCCCTGATAATGAGCGATGTTGAGCATCTTTTCATGTGTCTGTTGGCCACCTGCATGTCTTCTTTAGAAAAGTGTCTATTCATGTATTCTTCCCATTTCTTCACTAGATTTTTATTTTTTGGATGTTGAGTTTGGTAAGTTCATTATAGATTTTGGATACTAACCCTTTATCCTGTATGTCACTTGCAAATATCTTCTCCCATTCCATTGTTTGCCTTTTAGTTTTGCTGATTCTTTCCTTTGCTGTGCAGAAGCTTTTTATCTTGATGAGATCTCAATACCTCATTTTTGCTTTTATTTCCCTTGCCTTCAGAGGTGTGTTGAGTAAGAAGTTGCTGCACCTGAGGTCAAAGAGGTTATTGCCTGTTTTCTCCTCTAGGGTTTTGATGGTTTTGATAGTTTCTTGTATCACATTTAGGTCTTTCATCCATTTTGAGTTTATTTTTTGTGTATGGTGTAAGAAAGTGGTGCAGTTTCATTCTTCTGCATGTTGCTGTATGGTTCTCCCAGCACCGTTGGATAACAGACCATCTTTTATCCATTGGATACTCTTTCCTGCTTTGTCAAAGATTAGTTGGCCATACATTTTTGAGTCCAACTCTGGGTTCTCTATTCTATTCCACTGGTCTATGTATCTGTTTTTGAGCCAATACCATAATGTCTTGATGATTACAGCTTTGTAGTAGAGGCTAAAGTCTGGGACTGTGATGTACTATTGGTGGAAATGCAAACTGGTACAGCCACTCTGAAAAACAATGTGGAGGTTCCTCAAAAAAATTAAAAATGGAATTACCCTATGACCCAGCAATAGCACTGCTAGGAACGTAGCCAAGGGATACAGGAGTGCTGATGCATAGGGGCACATGTACCCCAATGTTTATAGCAGCACTATCAACAATAGCCAATTTATAGACAGAGCCCAAATACCCATCAACTGATGAATGGATAAAGAAGATGAGGTTTATATACGCAATGGAATACTACTTGGCAATGAGAAAGAATGAAATCTTGCCATTTGCAACAACGTGGATGGAACTGGAGGGTATTATGCTAAGTGAAATAAATCAGTCAGAGAAGGACAGATATCATATGTTTTCACTCATATATAGCATTTGAGAAACTTAACAGAAGACCATGGGGGAAGGGAAGGGGAAAAAATAGTTTCAAACAGAAGGGAAGGCAAACTATAAGAGACTGTTAATACAGAGAAAAAACTGAGGGTTGATGGGGGTGGGGGTGGAGGATACGGGAAAATGGGTGATGGCCATTGAAGAGGGCACTTGTTGGGATGAGCACTGGGTGTCGTATGTAAGCGATGAATCATGGGAATCTACTCCTGAAGCCAAGAGCACACTGTATACACTCTATGGTAGCTAACTTGACAATAAATTATATTTTTAAATACTTAAGATCAAAGTAATCTATCACATTAATAGGCTAGTATCCTGTATGATTTCATTTATACTGCTTTCTTGAAATGACAAGCTTATAAAAAGATGGAGAAGAGATAACTGGCCGTCAGGAGTCAAGTGAGGTGGGGTAAGGATAGAAAGGAAGTGGGTTTGGCTATAAAAGGGAAACACAGGAGAGAACCTGGTGATGACATATTCAATATTTTGACGATATCAGTGTCAGTTTTCTACTTTGTATATTGTGCTATAGTTTTGTAGCATATTACTGTAGGGGAATTGGGTAAAGGGCAGACTGAATCTCTATATATTATTTCTTATAACTGCATGTAAAACTACAACTATCTCAAAATAAAAACTTTAAGTGGAAAGCATGAAGTCTCCTACTTACTTGCTCTTGGACCTGATTTTTATGTATATAGATAATACACAAAAATATTGTAACAAATATTTCGGTTTATAATGGTATTTTTTTGAGAATTCATGGTATATATGTTAGCTTTCCTTGTTGACTTGCATTATTTTTATTATAATGTTAGTTAAATCAGCATAAACATAAAGAAAGTGCCTAAATTTATTTACTTATAGCTTCCATGAAGCTATAAAGTCAAAAGAATTTATAAATTAAATGCTAACAAAACTAAACAAACAATAAAATCCAAACTAAAACCATTAGTTTACTGTGACAAACGAGGTTCCTTTGTTGACACTAAATCAGCAATTACAATGTGAATATGGTTCTGACTGCTAAGATACGATTTGTTTTACTTCATCTTATACAGTTATTTCTATGCGTAGTGTGGTGATTCAGCTTTTCTATCATGTTTCTCGTTTTAAAGTGGCGCACTATTTTTGCGTGTCTTGGTGTGCCTTAGTCTTTGCTTAGTCTTGTTTCAGTATGAATTCATCCTTTATGTATTATGTTTGCCTCTGTGTTCTTTTTCTTAAATCAACAGGACTATCTGGGTAAGCTTATTTTGTGCCAATACTGTCATAAACACAAGCGCTCCGGCAGGGTCTGAGATTATGTGGAGGTTATGCAGCTCCTGAGAAGTCATATTTGGTAGCCCAACTTTCTGGACATTTCATCTAAGAAATAATGTTTTGTGCTTCAAACACAGTGTACTCAACAAACCTCACTAAATGGTTGCAGCTTCTAATTAGCTTCAGAGTTCTCTGTTCATCTAATCAAAAGATAATAAAATTTTACTGCTAAAGAAAAAAAAATTAGGAGAAAACACATAAAATGTGTCAGTACACGCTCACAAAACTACATATATTGTCTGCCAAACTGTGTAAAGAATTAAAAAAAAACCCTATAAAAATGCAAGAAATAGGCTGAGGCATCATTTACTTTGTTTTAAAACAAAGTTTTCTTTGGGTTTTCTTTCGATATTTACCTGCTTATAGCACTGTAGGCTACAAAATTACTGAAAGAAGGGCGCCTGGGTGGCTCAGTTGCTTAAGCGTCCCACTTCAGCTCAGGTCATGACCTCACAGATTGTGGGTTCGAGTCCCGCGTCGGGCTCTGTGCTGACAGCTCAGAGCCTGGAGCCTGCTTCGGATTCTGTGTCTCCCTCTCTCTCTGCCCCTCCCCCATTCATGCTCTGTTTCTCTTTGTCTCAATAATAAATAAACATCAAAAAAATTTAAAAAAAACAAAATTACTGCAAGAAAAGTGTGCTTTACAGATGAGATCTCATTCTATGTAATTTCAAAAAATATTTCTCTTGAAACTTTTGTATCATGTTGCAGATGATTGCATTAGGTTGTTTTTTGTTTTTGTTTTTGATGTCTGCAAAATTTAGAACCAGCTCTCCACTATGCTAAAAAGTTTTCTCTAATGGAAGTCAGACTACTGCTGAGTTAATGGCAATTTCTTACATATATCCTAATATTGGCAGAGGCCTTTCCTAGATCTATGGTTCCTTTGTTAAAATAGGTATAATTGGAGTCCAGTGCATCTAAATGATAATAGTAAACGCATTGGAGTTTTGGCCTTCGGTGATTTTTTATTCTTTGTAATTTTTTTATTATATAATTTTCCTATATTAAAAAATACTTAAATAACATCATTCTCAAATAAGAAAACACCTTTGCATTAAAAATAAAGTTGACTTCATAATTTGCTCCTTGATATTGAGAATGAAGTATTATATAGAGA